>JAMJFZ010000056.1:50666250-51415000 GCA_026225945.1 Cricetomys ansorgei | reverse complement strand
TCACCAGAAGAGAATGGATATCCCATCAAAAGAGAATGGACATGTTTGTTTCCTCATATACTCAATGATACTAGACATCACAAAACATAATGACTCTTTTGGTTTGTTAAACTAGCATGAAGTTTCTTTGATGTTTAATTTTATGAGTAAGCTTAGTTTAATTTAAAAACCAAAATGAATCTAAGTATTTTTCATAGTTCTGCATTTATACCTAAAAATCATGCGTAATATTGGAAGATACAAAATAAATTATTCATAGTGTATTAGAAAAGGCATAGCCATAACTATACATTTGCTTATAAAGTCAGACTTTCATCATCAAGATTTTGAGCTAATTAATACTAAGTTTGATAAAAATATAAATTTTGCATAAAGATACACTGTAGCAGTTACTTATCTTGCTTTTACCCTCAATTTAGGAAAAAGAGAAAGGAAGAATAGAAAGAAAAAGAGAAATCTTCATCACCTTTTCAGGCAGTCTTGATAGAAACAAAAAAAGGAAGAAATTGTCACAGCCTTTTTGGGCTGTCTGAAGATTGGTGAGCAGGAGCTGACAATGAGCCAGACCTCAGCTCACTATCCTTGAACTCGGTTTCTCCGACTGATGTTCTTCTAAGCAATAACCAACCAACCAGCCAACCAACCAGCAATCAACCAACCCTGGATATTGGGCTTCAACCCTTATATACTCTAAGCAAATGTTCCCAGAAATCTAAGTAGTAAGCAACCACAAAGAGAAGCTACACATGGCAGAGCAGCTAGCTGCACATAACCAAATTATTGTCATGGCAATGATCCATTCAAATCAAACTCATAATCATCCACAATACCTGGAATAGGAACAGAAACATAGTCCTAATGGCATTTTGCATTTTTGAAGAAACCCAACTAACAAAACTTCTTCCAAGCATCCCACTTATTCCACTTATATTTTTACTTTGCTTAAATGTCATTCTTTCCGGAAAAAATCTGAATATGATCAATAAAAAAACAATGCAACTGTTTAGAAACTCAATGTGAAGCAAGTTGCCACTAAGATATGCAAATTAAAGATAAACGTGGTCATATTGGCATTGCTATTCATTTAGAATATCTTCCTATGAAGCTTTGGAGTCACAAAAGAAAAAAAAATGTAGATAAAATAATATTGTGCATAGTAATAACTATGAATGTTGATGAGATTTTCTTCAAAAATTTCAATTTTACAAATAATTTATTTGTAATAACATCATTTATTAAGGAGGCACTAATAATTGAGAAAATGGCATAGCAAACTTTATTTCTATAGTCTAGAATATGAGACATTTAAACGTAAATTATCTAAAGTATATTTTGGCTTGTTAAGAAAATAGACAAAACAAAGGCAAATTCAATCAGTTGCTTATACAATCTGGTATAATATCTTCTTTTCTCAAGTATGTATTAAACTGAAACCTTGGTTTCACAGTTTCTTACATTTAGAACATGAAATGACATGAGTTTCCTTTAATCAAATGAACAAAAAAAAATAAACATATTTAAAAGGTTTCTCATCAACTTCACATACGAGGAATAAATCTTTTAGTCTTATTAAGATAGAATGTTCTTTAATACATATATATTGACTTAATTACATTTTCTTCATCTTCCTTCTGTGAAGGATGGTTAATATTGCTTGTCAGCTTAACAAGATTCAGAATTCCCATGGAAACGGTGCTCTGAGCATATAACAGAGTTGTCATCTAGAGTAGTTTAGCCTGTGGGCATGCCCATTTAAGATGATAAAGATCAGGTTAACTGATGTGGGAGACTCAGCCTGTGACCTGGACTTATTCAGTCCAAGAGAAAGCCACTTGGGCACTAATACTCATTTCTCTCTCCTTGATAGAGAGCTCCATCTTTAGATGCAGTGTGATCCAGGACCCACTTCTTGTTCACATAGCCTTGGCTTACCTTCCCCACCACAGTGTGATGTACCTTCTAACTGTGAGCCAAAGCACTCTTCTTCCCTAGAGTACTTTTATCTGATATTTTGTCCACTGATACAGAAATACTCTTCCTTTGTAGTGCTTCCATGCAAAGATAAAAAAATAGACAAGGTTTTTCTTAAGTTTATGTATCTTCTCTCTCCCTTTTTCCTCCCTCTCTCCTCCCCCCCCCCGATCCTTGTGTATGGGAGTTGAGTGTGTGTGTGTGTGTGTGCTCGCACAGTGTTAGTGAAGTGCTTTAAATAGACATGAATGACTGTCTGAATCTGAAAATTACTTGTTCATTTAGCAACTCTGCGGGATTCTATTTAACAGAAGATGCAAGACATTTTGTTTTTCTTCTAAAAAAAACTCAAGCTTGATTCACTTAGACTCCAACAGGAAGTTGAGAATAGTAACTCTTAAGTGAACTTTCTAATAGAAAATCCATTCCTCATAGTACCTGGTAGTTATGTTTCTGGGAGATTCGAAGTTATTAATGCTAATTAAGTAAACGTGTAATCTTCCTCTGAGTATCATTGCCTCTTTCTTTCACTAGCATTTGTCTTTTCCTACACTGTCATTTACTAGGCTGAATTCTTTCTGGGGAAAGATCCTCTCAGGTGTGAAAATCTGGAGCTAATTAAGTCCTTCATCCTTAACACGGACAGAGTAGCTTCTAGAACAGGATGACAAACTTTGTGGAACGAGCTTGATGATAAATATTGAGGCTTTGTAGACCAGACAGTCTGTAAGAAGCCATTTTACACCATCATAGTACCGTATTTGTGACTGTTGCCCATGGAGACCAGAATTGAGCATCAGTTCTCTTGGAACTGGAGTTACAGACAGTTGTCAGCTGACATCAGCATGCTGGGATTTAAACTTGGGTCCTCTGAAAGAGCAGCCTATGTTCTTAACTGCTGAGACATCTCTCCAACCCCAATTTTCTAATTTTTTAATGATGTTGTAGAGTAAACTGGTATGGAAATGTCCTTATCCTTGATTTTGAGCTGAATTGCTTAGAGTTGGGAAGGGGAATTATAAAACCAGAGATGCATTACCATTGGCTGAAGGCTCAATGCAGACATTACTGTTGAGAAGACTCTACTCAATACTTCCCCAGTTTCTCTTCCACCCTCCTTACTGGTAAACCTGGATTTATTCTGAGAGATATCAATATACCTCACTAACATCCTGGGTCTGTCACATTCCTAACAGCTGTGGGTATTTAACATGCTTCTAACAAATGGTGTTAGTAGTTTATTCATTTTACAAAAAGCTCTTGTTTTTAATCTTAAAAAAAAAATTCAAAAAGGATGAAGGCTTCTTTGCCTTTAGCCCATTATCTTTTTTTTCAGTCTGAAATACAGTTTGTTGCATGACATTTCTCAGGTGTGTTGTGGCCCTGAGGATGAAGCTATGAGTTCAAATTGGAGGAAATTGAAAGCTGGGAGACTGAGCTATGAGCTCTTTTGAAAGGTTGTAGTTATCATTTTTATGTTTGATTACACATTTTTTTCATTAGGAATAAAATCAGCATTTCTAATTAAGATACTGAAGCCAAATGTCTAATAAATATGGTCCCCTTTCATATTACCTGTAAACTTAAGATGTCATGCTATTTATTGTTTAATAGTAAAACAATCCAAAACTCTTAAAATAAAGAGTGTAATTATGTTAATTTCTTGTTTCTGTTCCTGTTTCTGATCAAATAGTTTTCTCTAAAAGGCAAATCTATTTCAGAACAACGTATATGTAACAGAGTAAAGGCAGCTAAAAAACACAGTCCATGGACTAAGAAGTCTTAGTAGGCAGGTATACCCAGATTAACTATATCAGTCAGTGATATTCTCAACAGGCATTTGTAGACCCTACATTGGGGTTTAAAAGAGTTGAAGTGTGAAGTAGAAATTGAAAGAGCTCATAAAATCCATATAATATTAGGTTGTACAAGATACTGAAATAGAGAAATTGTTCTTAATGAAACAGCTGGATTGCTGGGCCAGGTACAGTAGTTCAAACTCTCTTCTTCAATTGAGCAGGGAAAATGTGATCAGGGACTAACACAGCTGGAAGAGATCTCGGCAAAGTAGGTAATACCTACCTGATAAAGATGGCCATACTTGCTTCCTGGAGGGCAATTGTGTGCCATAGGATTCTCTGAAGATTCTCAAGGTCCAGTGCAAAACCATTTCTTTTCTAAAATTCTCCCACAAGGAATGAAAGGAATTATTTTAATATACCCCCCCCACACACAAAATGAGTAAGTAATTAAATCACCTAGAACTTTGTTCTTGTTCACATGTGAGAGAGAAATGAAAGTAATGAAATTCAGACAGAAAAATACCTTCATGGTTCTCTGAACTCTGTGTACCACTATTAGATATATTGTTTAAAAATCAGACTAAGAATTTGTAAGGCTGATAACAAAAATTAATTTAGGTTGTATACACTAGACTATTAGAAAGTATAGATAATACGTGTTTTTATTTCTATGACAAAAATGTCTGAACAAAAGCAACTTAAGGAAGAGTTGATTAATTTTAGATTACCATTGAAGGGAATGGCTATCTTGGCAGGGAATTCATAGCAACAGAAGCATGGAGCAACCAGTCATTTTGTTTCTGACAGAAGCAGAGAGAGATAAATTGGTGGGTTCCACTCAGATCTCCTTTTCCTTCATTCCTGGACTCAGCCCATGGTCCAGAGTCAGGGAAGGTCTTTTTTTCAGTTAAAGTTCTTCACAGGCACACAGGAAGCTTCAGAGTTTTGTCACCCAGGTGATTGTAAGTCTTGTTCAGTCAACAATGAAGACTAGCTACAATGAACTGTAGTATTGAAGTGCCCACTGGATGAAGACCCCTGAGAAATGACCAAGACTCGAGATCGATGCAAACGCAAGAGGCTTTATTGCTAGCATGCTAGGGTCAACACTCACTGCCCTATGAGGCAAGAGAAGGAGTGAGACCCCGAATACAACTCATACAAGGTTTTTATAGCATTTTTGGAGACAAAGTTCATTACAGAGTATTTGACATATTTCTATTGGTTAACAAAACAAGCAGATGCTGACCTTTAAACTGATTGGTGCTGGCAATGAGTACTTCCCTGTTAGGGTGGGGGAATTCCTAGCCGGGATTGGCTGGGAACCATGTACTTGTGATTCTTCTTAGTATTGTTTTTCAGTTCGCATTTCTGGGAATGGGCTGTATCTAACTGTCAGGGACATAAAACTTAGGCCTACTAGCTTCTTGTCAAAACTGAAGCCTTTAGCCTTTTCAGTATCAAAATGTTCTCCAGTTTTTCTTTAGGGAAATGCCAATAATCTATAAAGCCAATTACAGGAGAAAAGTTGTTTCAAATTTTTCTCTCAGAATTGTTTCTGTGTTACCAATTTTGAACTTCCTCTCTATGAACTGAACTATGATGAAACTCCGTTTTTCCCTGAGGCTACATTGCTATGTGTTAATCTAATTAAGGTTTATTTTAAACACAACCATTACTCACTTGTAGAGGAATATTTAGTCTTTTTATCCAGCAACATGGCTGCTCTGGGAAAGAATCACATTCAAGGCCTGAGTGATTTGGCCAGAATGTAGCACATGCCTTTAAGTAACCCATTTCAGAAGACAATGGTGTCATAGGCCTTTAATCCCAGCTCTCTGAATGTTAAAGGAATCAGTCAGTTCAGAAGTAGGTTGTGGATTTCAGTTCAGAGTTCACAGTCAGTTCAGAGTTAGTAGAGAAGCAGTAGAGATTGGAAGAATAGAAGGAGATTGACTCAGAGCGTGCTAGTCAACTGAGAAGTGGAAAGTCAGAGACAGATCAAAGTACAGAATGAGTACATGCTTTTAATCCTAAATCTGAGAGTGAATCAGAATGAAGACTTGGAAGAGTAACTCTGAGATGAATCAGAGTGAAGAGCAAGCGAAATGATGAATCAAAGTAAGAGTGAGCAGAGTGACCCAGAGGTTGGTAGAGTCAGCTAACAGCAAGAGTCAGTTTGAAGCTGAACAGAACCATCCAGTCAGAGAAGTTTTGAGAGTCAGCCAGAATCAGAAAAGTTCAGTCAGAAACAGTTTCAGGCTCAGAAGTCAGTCAACTTAGAGAAGAGTTTGAGTCAGAACAGTGAGTGAGTTGAATCAGCCAACCAGAAGAGTCAGTTGAGTTAAGTACAGCTCTGAGTTCAGAGGGACCTAGTCAGAGTGAATCAGTCAGCACCAAGTCTCTAAGGCTGAAACATTCTAGGCCTAGGTTAGCAGTTTAGATTTTACAGCGGCTAAAGCATTTCAGGTCTAGGCTTAAGGCTACATTATATGGAGGTTGAAATGTTCCAGGACTAGGAACAGGAATTGGATTAGCAAAGAATAAACTGTCCTCTGCCATGAACCCATGAGAAGAATTAATTAAATCAATGAGTACATCAGTGTCTACATTTGGCTGTACTCACTGAGTTTTTGTGTGTTACTCCAGAAGTAATGGATATTTTCAAGCCTCAGCATGCTCTCTATAGATACCTCATGAGAATTAAAACATGTTCTCAGTCTGCTAAGAACATAGGGAGAGCTGTCAGCTGAAAGCCCATTAGCTGGTATTCATAAACCACTCTAACATACAATTGCTCGTTTGCATCATTACTAGAACTATTGATATCATACTGGTTGTTACTAAGCCACTACAAAATTTAGGTTCAGATACTTTGTAGTAAATAAAATAAAGACACTTTGTTAACACCAAGAAGGTCTATGATTTGCACCATATGTGAACTGGATCCTGACAATCATAGCTGGATGATGGGACCACCAGGGCAATGCTCCAGAAGCAATGGGACACGTGAGCCTTTACTCTCCCTGCTGATGATAGCCTCTCATAGGTACTGGGTTTTAGAAAAAAAGTGTGTCACATACCTTTGGTATAGACATTGCCTGAATATATTCCAGTCTCTAAGATAGGAAAATAACTTTAATAAAACTTGGATTATAAAAAAATTCATGTATATGAATTATGTTATCTTATAATCTAGACTCTTTCCCCAAACTATCACTTAAGTGAACAGCACCACCTCCAGGCCTAGCTATATCTCTTCTACACATTGGTCTCAGTTAAAGGATTCAGAAATGAGCCTGACAAGGAATTCTGTGTTCCGATTGATTGTCCGCACACATCTGGCGAGACATCAGCAATTACATTTAAAGTCCAATAATTCTTATTCAAGCACATGCATGAATTCAATTTAACCCTTTCAGGGAGGATGGCAAAAACAAAGGATACAACCTCAGACTCATACCTTCTCACCCATGCTTTGTTCACTGGGTGGGTATAACTCATCACCAGCAGAGAAGTGCATCACAGGAAGATGCCCAGTCACACCCACTCCAGTTGAGAAAGGGAAATCACCCTTGTCTGTACCTGCAACTCTATAATTTACAAGGTGGTTTAAAAATTCTTTTGTTTGCTTCATTACATGTATACATATTGCTACCAGAAAACAGAAAATAATACGGGGGAAAAAAGCCAGAAGTCAAGGAAAACTCCATTTAATGTGGAAAATTCATTTGGGATATAGTAAAGTCATTTTATAATCATTTTACTTCGTGTGTGTGTGTGTGTGTGTGTGTGTGTGCGCCTTGATTGAACAGTCAATAAACATGGTTTCATAACTGGTTTTAATTTTGATCTCACAAAAATTAAACTACTAAATATATAACATAAGCTTCTATGAAGGTAGAACACTTTCTCCCTTGGTCTCTCACTTGGTTTGGATAAAGCCATTTAATCATCTATACATTTCTCTCTCTCTCTCTCTTTCTCAAATGAAGTTAATAATTTTGACCTCTTCTCTTAAAGTTTAAATCTTCATTACAGGAAAACAATACCAATAACTTATTGTGGGATCTATGGCTGCCAATTGCAGAGATGGGAAGAGTTATTATATTTAAGGAAGGAGCAGTAGACACATTTGAGTAGATTCACTTCCCATGTATGTTCTGCTTCATTGGAATTGAACAGAGAGTGGTTTATGGACTGGGCAGATGCACACACACACACACACACACACACACACACATTCAGGCTGGTAAGCAGCAATATCGCAAATATTACTATTCCAGACACACAGCGACTTACTGACTGGATCGATTTGTTTCTTCATTCATTTATTCACAGCTGAATTCCACTTGCAATGCATGTGGCCACATTCTTCCCGGCAGGTAGGGACAAACATTGCTTAGTTTGTGCTTTAAAGTACCCTCCCAAAAATAATTAAATCCTGAATATTTCATGAATATATTTTATCAAGTATATTTCTATAAGGCTTATTTCACTTACTGCTGAGAAATAATCAATTGCTGTTAAAGCTGAAGAGATGATGTAAAGACAACCTTTCCTGTCTTTAACTTGACCTCTGTACTAGGTCTGTGTTGTATTGCTTTGTTCTGGGAAAGATCAGACCAGGTATCAGTCCTCCAGGCCTGTGAAGACCACTCGGCTTGCCGTTTCCTTTTTATGCTCCTTTTTAACAAAAATGACAAGGGCATAACATAGATGTTGAGAGAATTCTTCTACTTCATAGCCCTGTATTTCTCCCTAAGAAATACTCGATATTTGGCCTTTTCCTTCCTTTCCTTTCCTTTTTACGTTTTTAATTATGACAGGGACTGGCCAATTTCATTAAACTTGATTTAAAAAAAAAAACAAAACAAAACTTATCCAAAAGCTATGAAAGAAAATTGAAGTAAATCCAGCAGATTATGTTGTTTTGCAATGCTGATTTTTCCCTCTTACTCTTTGTAATTCAGTCCACTTAGATGGAGAAATGTAAATGAGCAATGAAATCAACATGGCATCTGCCCAAGTTGAACTTCATACTCTCAAATATGCAGTCTTTTGAAGTGGTTTGATATATAACATTCTCCACTGATTTCCCTTGATGGGAAAACAGCTGAAATTTCCAACTGTAAGTTTTGTTAAACCTGATAGAAAAAAGAAAATATCTTCTGTTTAGAAGGCATAATACCCAGTGGCCAAATTAGTTAGATTTATCAAAGAAAAGTCTGAGAACACATCATATTTTGACCTACGATTCATAATGTTATTCAGTAATAATGATTTTTTTTTAGATTTGAAGAAATTATAAAAGTTTTTCATAAACATAAATTATTCAAAAACAGAAAGTCCCAGTCTTATATGAAATTGATAATAGATTATCTTAAATTCTTGGCTCAAATCTAAAACGTGACAAAGTATATAAATAAATACCAAATCAGTTGAGCTCTTTTGTCTTCTCAGCTGACCCTCTTATTAGCTAGTCTGGACTAAAGCCACTCAAAGATACTGCATTCAACAAAATGAAATCAAATACACTTAATAGAACATTTTACCCACTAATAAAATGTTCCTCACTCATCATATTAGAAAAAGTTCCATCAAATATGATTATTCTTCATTTAACAGTGGTAATTCAAATTAATTGGGAATTTGCTACATACCAGGTGCTTTGCTAAGTGATTTATCTTTTCCAGGTCAAATAAGAGTCCCAAGAACTTTATCAGATAGATATTGATAGGTTACTATAATCATGGATGTATGCATTGATTTAATTATTCTCCTGGGTTCATGGCAGAGGACAGTGTAGTCATTGCTAATTTGATCCCCAGTCCTAGAAGGTTTTAGCCTTCTTACAATCTAAGCTTAAGCCTAGACCTAGAATGCTTCAGCCGACATACAACCTCATCTTCAGTATGCAAGCCCAGATCTTGAAGTCTTCAGCTTCCACACAATGTAATCTGCTAATCTGCTAGAATGTTTCAGTCTCAGAGACTTACTGCTGATTGATTCACACTGACTAGGTCCTTCTGAACTCAGATCTTTACTGAGCTCAACTGACTTTTTTGGTTGGCTGATTCACCTCCCTCACTGTTCTGACTCAAACTCCTCTCTAAGCTGACTGGTTCAAACTGAACTTCTGAGCTGGCTAAGTGTTTTTGACTGAATTTTTCTGACTTCAGATGAATATAGCTGACTCCTACAACTTCTCTAACTCCTCTGCTCAGCTTCAAACTGACTCTTGCTGTTAGCTGACTCTTTCTCCCAAACTTGCTCTTCTGCTGAACAGTCTCCGTGTCTAATCTGAATGAATTTTCTGACTGCCTAACTCTCTGAGCTGAGAGGATGCTTTTAAATCATGAGAATTGGGCATGTCCTCACTCTGACTCTGTTAATTCTTACTCTGATTTGTCACTTTGCCTGCATTTCACTATGATTCATCTCAGGCATCACTCTGCTAAGTTTTCACTCTGATTCATTCTTAGACTTAAGATTCACTCTTAGACTTGAGACTGTACTTCACTCTGCCTCTGCCTTTCAACTACTCAGTTGACTAGCATGCTCTGACTCAATCTCCTTCCATTCTCTCAATCTCTACTGCTTCTCTTTTATCTCTAAACTCTGAATTCCTAACTAAGAACCATGAACTGAAGAGCCATGAACTGAGAACCGTGACCTAGTTCTGAACTGACTGCTTTCTTTTACATCCTAAGAGCTTGGATTAAAGGCATATTCCACCATTGCTTTCTGAGTTGGGTTAGTTAAAGGCATGTTCAGCATTTTTGCTGGATCACACAGGCCTTGAATGTGATTCTTTCCCAGAGCAGCCAAGTTGCTGGATTAAAAGATTAAATATTCCTCTACAGATTACCTAGTGTTAAATGTGTAAATTAAATTTAAGAATAATTAAGTAGCTTTCCCAGAATCTCAACTACCAAGAGACAAAGAAAATATAGAAACTAAGTTCCTCATGATTTAGAAATGTTTTTCTTAACCCTTATACTATTCTGTCTCCTCTTCCAAGAAACATGGGGTTTAAAGTCCTTGTGTGTTCCCTTTATTATTAGGCAAGTCTATGTTTTCTTTACTGGTTCTTGCCAAGGGAGATTCAGATTTGTATCTTCTCTGACTTGTGCCCTCCAAATCCTTAACAATGGTGCTAGTGATTATTGCATTCCTAACTTTTGAAAACAATGTTACATATTCTGTATATAATATAATAGATATAACCTATAAATTATGCCTCTGCATTTACGTATGAACTTTAACCTCATCTACAAATCTGAAGGAACTTAGATTATTGTGATTGTTAGTTTTATTTGGCAACTTGGTACACCCTAGAGTCTCCTGAGAAGAGAAGCTGAGGGAGGTTGTCTTGTGAACATGTCTGTAAAGGACTATCTTCTTTGCTAATTGATGTAGGGAGACCCTCTCTGAGTGCTTCCTTAAGCAAGCTGCTAGGAAATGTATCAGGGAGGGGAAAGTTTGTTGAAAGCAGGAAATGATATGTTTTTCTCTCTTTTCACTTACTGTATGTGTAAGTGTTATATATGTATATAACTTACTGCTTGAGCTCCTGCTTTGATGCCTCTGAAATTAAGTGTGTAACTTGGAATTGAATGCCACATAAAATTTTCTTTCTTGCGTTGCTTTTGTTCAGATACTGCATCATAGCAACAAAATGAAAACTAGAACAATTATGCAATATTCTATTCAATATGTAAACAAATAGTAGTGGAATAAATAAAGTTAATGCTATTTTAGCTTTGTGATTATTACATACTGTTAATATTAATAAATATTGATTTCAGATAGAAAGTTCACCTTGGATGGACTTCTTTTTTCCATACTGAATGTACTGAATGGAAAGAGTCTTATTAAATAAGTACCTGCTGAAAGAATCTGAATACCACAGGCATGACACTAAGCTGAATTTTTATCACCTATGTCTAGTCATTCAGAACAAGAGGGCTCTTAGCTGGCTTTGCAATAGGAGGATTATATTGAATTGGGACATTAACCAGAGTCTGATCACCATTGATAATAACATGTACCTTAACAAAGATGTTTCACTGATTTTTTAAAGGAAATTCCTGAAAGAATTTGTTTATTTTCTTTACAATCTATAACTTAGGAATTACTTAATAGAGAAATATTAAAAATATCTTTGTCCAGTAATTATGTGTGTGTGTGTGTGTGTGTATCACTAATAAAATTTGGAACGATTGTGTGTGTGTGTGTGTGTATCACTAATAAAATTTGGAACGATTGTCAAACAATACTAAGAATAAGGTGAGGGGCCATTGACCACAGAAGCTCTTTCTGACTTTCAGACATTTCATAGAACACAAGATGGATACCATCCTCTGCCTCTACTTGGGATCACAAATACATCATGAAGAATGGCTCATGTTCATCTCAGGAAATATGTGGAAAACATGTTGATAGTAGAAACTCTTTAATGAGTAGGAATTTGGGGTCTAATTTTAGGAAAAGTGTTGAAGAACTGAAAGGCAGTTCCTCTGAGGAACAGATATATAAAAGACTCTCTAGTGACCTACTATGGTGGCTCAGCAAGAATGACAAGGAGACATGTTCATAGGAGCAAACCCTGCCAGACCTCAGCAGAGGGAACCACTATCATGGCAAGTGCCATACTGGACAGTGGGACCCTGAGCATCTGAGCTCAGGTGTTTTTATTGATTCAGAACTCCTTGGGTGTTCTACTGATAGCACATGTAGATCATGTGCAATCAAACATCCCCCACATAAATCCAACACCTGCAGACAATAAAAAATACCAAGACCTAGGTTCACAAAACATTATTTTAAATTCAACCAAAAGTAAACTTCTACAATAATTCCCCTTTTCTGTATAAGCCATAAAGATTGCTTTATCTTTACAACACAATTTAACATTACACCAGCAAAACTATTTACAAAAGGAACAATCACAAGGGTTGCTAATGCATAGAACCAAATGAAACCAAATATCTATCAAACTTTTCACAATGTGGTTGGATAGCAGAAAAAAATGATCAATGTCCAATTATCTAGAACTCACTCACTATTTTTCTGGGCTCCTCCAAAGGGCTTGAATTACTATTTGGGCTCTGCCCTTGACAGCAAACACAGTATGTTCTCCAGATTTTTTTGGCCCCACTCCAGTGCTGCTGCTATTCTTGGTGGTCATCCCATGGTACAAGCATCTCCAAACTGCTGGGTTCTCTTGCTGGAACTTGGCTGCACTTTCACCAATAGCCTCTCCTGGGCTCTCTTCATGTTGCCAAGCCTCAACTTATCTGTATGACCTCTTCAATCTGAGTGGTCAACTACTGGGGCTTCACTCTTACCAATGTCCTCTTCTAGCCTCTCAAATGCCAAGCCTCTGCTGTTCTCCATGACCCCTTCATGCTGTCAAAACCAATACCACCTAAGTAACTCTTATAGCACCAAGTTTGGTTGCCAACATGTGATACAACCTTGGCCAGTTCTGGAAGAAAGCTTCTGTTTGCTGACCCTGAGGAAATACTATACAGATTTTAAGATAGAGTCTGGTTTTCAGACTCTATGAAGGCATGGGTTGGAGTTCTCATTACCATACTAGATGTGTCTTGTCAGGACTGGATCATCTCACCAGTATCTGGACAGGTTTGTATAAAACAAAAGGAAAAAAAAAACAGATTCTATAAGGTCTGGAGTTTCTGTTTCTTCTTCCATGTCTCCATGTTGGATGTGCTGGCATGATGATGTCTTGCTCCACATTGGTATGCCATTTGTAGTTGTTAGGCTGCTGTGGCTTCTTAGCAAGGAAAACAAGGAGGCATATTCATATGATCCTATCACTTCCATTCAACAAGGCTCTGCAATGCCAAGATCTAGATCAGACACCAGACATCTGTGGACTCTGGTATTGATACAGTCTAAGAGTCTTTAAATGGGTTCATTTTCTCTTCTAGTTAAACAACTAAAGGGCAGAAAATATCTGAAATGCAACAAGTAACAACACTTGTTAGTTACTGGAGATATAGTTGGCAATTGAAGAAAGGTGTTCATAGAGGGTGAAGAGACACATGCACATGCCCAGAGAGAAAAAAATTAAAATTAAAATTAAAATTAAAATTAAAAAATTAAAAAAAAAAACCTCAGCAAAGCAAAGGGAGGCTCAGAAAGCAAAAATCCAGTCTCTTGTTGAAGACTGGGGACTTCAAAGCCTCTGAAAAATTTTCCTTCCATACTGTAGGGTTGGTCAGTTTGAAGACAGATAGGGTGATTATTTGGTCAGCAACTGTGGTGTGATATATCCTCATCCAGTCTTGAACTACTTGAGCTGATCCAGCAGCAGGAGTCCTATTGTGGGAGACAAAAGCTGTCAGGTTTCTGTCTCAAGTCAGGAGGCTGAGGAAGAAGCTGGCCATCTTGGAGATTCACCACTTTTATTACCTAGCCATGGCTCATCTCCCTGTTGTCTACCTGCGAGTCTGTCTAGCTTCTCTATCTCTCTCAGGGTATCATTAACTCCACTTCAGAGAATTCAAAGAAAAGATCTCCCTTTCCCTATTTTCATTCTACTTCTAGTGCTAATAAAATCTTCCTCCTTTTTTTTTTTTTTTTGCTGAGCTTCCATTATAGTAAAATTTTGATGAGATTAAGATTTTGGTGCTAAATTAATTAGATGGGAGGTAGGGCGATACAGAAAAACAGAGATGACAAAGCAACATTGGGAAGCAGAATTTTCCAGCCTCTTGATAGTTATTTTCTGCTGTCTGTGTTCAAAACAGTGCAGAGTAACAAGGAAGTTTTACTCAATGTACCTACTCAGAAAAGGAGAAAAAAAATCCAGTAACTCTTGAGTCCATCTTCCTGGTTCTGACATAAGGTCAAGATGGGCATCACTAAAGAGTCAGATTAAGGTGTGCCCTGCCCTCATCATCTGGCTTTGGTTTCATCCTGCAAAGTGGTTTGACAAGTTCTTAGAAGTGTGAGAAATCTCTTTGCAGGAGATATTTCCTCACTGGCTGGCTCCAGGCTTCATGTTTTTATCCTCCCAGCATGAAATTCCTGGGGAAATTCCAATTCTCTGAGGTGCCTTCTTTTTCAGTTTTATGTGTAAAATCTATTCCATTTTCATTTATTATGCTGATCATATAGGTGATAGACAAAAAGGGTGGTAAGATGCTCCTCTTATGGTATAAAATTTACGATTGTGTGTGAAATATTTTATCCATATAAAGATGATCTTAGATTATGCATTCTCTTCTCTATTATGAATGTGAACATCTTCGTTCACTATGAGCAGCGAATATGTTTTCTGATGATGAGTAACATTGTATCACACAGAGACATAAAAATACTCTCATATTCAAGGCACTGTAAATCCCCCATACATGGGGAGCTGTGCGGAGTTGCAAGAGGCAGCTGTACACCAACTATGAAAGAGCCTGAGCCTTCAGAAAGATGTCTTTCTCTCTTTTCCTGCCTAAGTCATAGTTGCCAAACCCTTCCCAAGTCTGAAAACAAATTGAGTCAGAACCCTCTGGACCTTTTTATCATAAGTATAAAGAATTGAGATCTACAGCAGGGCTGGGGAAAAAACATTCTGTCAGTCAATACTTCTTTTCTGAAATTATAGTTTTCTTTATTACTGCTATGTGCACATTTATGATTTGTGTCTATTTTTGTGCATGTTTGTGCCAGAGCATGAATATTAAGTCAGAGGACAACTCTCAGATTCCGAGATCAAACTCAGGTCATTAAGATTTGCTCAGAAAACACTTTCACCTATTCAACCATCCTTCTGCCTAAGATAGCACTGCTATGCTACAGGCAGAAAGTGCCAGGAGAAGAATTTCATGCAGAGCTATTGGCAGGTTGGAGTCCATGCACTAATGCATAGTTTGAAAACTACAGCGCACTGGACTTCGATCAACAAAGAACAAATGCATCTAAACATTACACATTTAAGGCCCAAAAGAAAAAGGGGAACAGGTATCTCTACATGCACATATATTTTTACTTTAGTCTCTTCTGTTCTTTTGTGCACAATGCTCAGTAAACCTAGCATTTAGAAGGAGGAGACAGGGAGCAAGTTGGCTAGCCAGGCTAACAAAACTTGCAACCTATAGGTATGAGTTCCTGACTCAATATATAAGTTGAATATATAAGGTGAAAAGTGACTGACAAAGACACCTAATGTCAACCTCTAGCCTTTATACCTATGTAAACATACACATGCACATACGTGCACACACATATGAATACACACACAGGTGAACAGGCATTCAAACACACTCCCCATGTCACACACCCTTACAAGAAATTTACAATAAGAAGATTGACAAAAAGCAATTAACTATAACAGTGAGCCTACTGTCAATGAATAAAGAAGCTGAATACTGGGAGAAACTTTCACTGTTTAGCCACAGTATCATCGTTGAATATATGTAATGTGACACTAATTTTTATGAACTCATAATTTTTCTGCCCCAAAGGGACATGGGAGACTGTCTTTAATAGTGAACTATCAACTGAGTCTTTTAAGAAAATCTACCATGATGGGCTATGGCAGACTCACCAGATCTTCTGTAGTCTATTCCTCTACAATCTTCTGTCTGAATACAACCTCCTGGTGGGTTGTGGCAGAAGGCGGATGGGCTGGCTCTTGTGGAGAGAAGCATATTAAACTTGGCTACTCTCCCCTGTGTACTGTATCTTCATAGTCCTGCTGTGGATAGAAACTCAAATAAGGCCCACAAGGCTGTCAGCTCTACACTAATATACACATCAGTGGAATTTTCCACTTATTTGGTAGTATGTATATATATATATATATATATATATATAGTATATTCTACAAGAAAAGGTGAATTGATAAAGGACATGTGAAGTTCATGGCCATATATTTTTTTAAGATATTTTTAAATGTTTTTACTTATTCTTTGAGGATTTCATATGATATAGTTTGATTTTATGTTTTTTCCTCCCCAGCTCCTCTAAGATCATCTCACACTTCCTACCCATCTAACTTCTTTTCCCTACAACCAAGCAAGCAGGCAACACGAAGCTCAATTTGTGTTGGCTGACTACTCCTGAGCACATGGCCTGCCTTGGAATGTGATTGACTACCCAGTGTCACTCCATTGAAGAAAACTGATTTTCCCTCTCCAAGTTCCCAGCAGCTACCAACTTTAATAGCTTTTTGGTTAGGTGTGAAACTTTGTATCCTCTTCTCCTCTTCTGTAATGGGATTGTGTCAGGCTTAAGATGCCACAGAGCTTGTGTATGCTCTCTCAGTCTCCGTGCATGTGCATCTGCCCCATTGTGCCTGTAAAACAGTTTCTTGAAGACATCCACCATCTTTTCCCACCTCCTCTTGCATATCCATAAGCTTCCAGCAGAGTGGTCTGATATAGACATCACATTTAGCATTGAATATTCCCGCCTCTTATTATCTGCACATTATACAGTTGTGGGTTTCTGTGTTAAATATCAACTACCATAAGAAGCTTCTCTGATGACGGCTGAGCAATGCGTTGATCTATAGGTTTGTAGCAATACATCATTGAGAGTAATTTTATTGATATGTTCTTTTAGCTACTGTGAATTAGCAACTGTTTATTGTCATTTGAGCCCATGACCTATTAAGTCTCAGGTTATTGGCCTCACTGACAGTATCAGATATGGGTTCCATCTCATGGGAGGAGTATGGCAATGAATTTTAAACATAATAAAGTATATTTAGCTTTTATTGAAAAAACTAATCTTTCTTGGAGATTATTTTTCATGGCTTTACTGAAGTTGCTGTATAATGGATGTAACCCTTCTTCGTGAGCACAGGAAGCTGGTATGGGAGTTCTTCAGTGTGCAGATCTGCTGCCCACTCCTCTTGCTGTTGTCAGAATTTCACGTTATGTTATGCTATGTTATACTATATTAGACATTGTCCATATTATTACCATATTGTCATCATCTTTATTACTATTATTATTAGAATATATATTACATACTATACTGAAATACATATTTCATACTATCTTAGATTATATGGCCACTAAAGGAAGAATGCACAGGGAACTGGTATAAATCAAACAAACCGAAGAACACTCCATTGTCAGCATGGTCTGTCACCTCAGTGTAGCAAAAATAAGTCATTGGTTTGGGGAAAAAATACTGAGTTTTAGCAGAAGGAGTTAAAGTCTTGTGGTTAGGGAAGTTCTTACTTATTTATTTATTTTTACTATATTAACAACTTTGTTTTTATTGGCAGTTAAAATAAAATATATCTACAGGGGAGATGAAACAATTATAATCATGTTGATTAGTTTAGTTTCTTGTCTTCTGTGTTTCTCATTAAAGAGCAAGAATGCAAAATATTTTTCTAGTATTACCTGACCTTTTTATGAATCAAACTATAAAAAGATAAAACACATCCACTTTCACCACCTGATTTGCACATTAATTTTTTCCTCTCCTCTTTATAAAGAAATTAAACTGTAAACCATGTTAAGGATATGACTATGACATGCTGTTTCTCATGAGTTGATATATTAAATTTCCTTACACAATTTTGCAGAAATTATTTACATTTTCCTTCCATTGAGCTGGGTTACTGACAGTTATGATAACATTGCTTAAATAAATATAAAATAATGGAATACATAGACACTAGGCAAACCTCAATTAGGAAACTAGAAACATTTGACTTATGATATGACTTGCTAGTGTACCCAGAAGAAAATAAAGCTCCTTTCACTGGATGAATTAATTCTTGAAAGGGTCTTTTAACAATATGATTACTTAGTATAACCTTTCCAGAAGTATGAAATTTACAACTTGTAATTTGTTGCTGAATAGAGGAAGGGTATAGAAAATATTGAGATTATAATTACCAATTTTTATTTTTCTCTATGAAGCTTTAGTAATTTTTGTTTCATGTGTTTTAAAGTTCTGTCATATGCATACACATTGATCAATGTTTCTTTGCTTAATTTGCATCGCTGCTGTCATGAAGTAACTTTCCTCATTCATAATATAACTTCATTCTACAATCTACTGGACTAGTATGCTAGAAGTCTTTAAGGTTTTTTTTTTTTCCCCTCTAGCATTAGAATAGTATACATCTTTGTGTAGATGTTCCATGGCATATGTAAGAGGATAACCTGGAAGAATTGGTGCTTTTCTCTCACCATGTGGGCACTGGGGACTAAATTCAGGTCCCTAGGGTTGACAGCAAATGCCTTTACCTGCTAAGCCTGCTCCATGACCCTGCTCTAAGACCACTGTCTTCTATGCTCCTATGCTCTAGGATGGCCTATTAAGGTCCACTCAAAGTGTTCAATTAATTTCCTAATCCAAAGTTCTAATGTCCACATTCTACCCATAAGTAACATAGATAGGCCCATGACAAGCAATATCCTGTTCCCTGGTACCAACTCGTGTCTTAGTATTATACTGTTGTGAAGAGACACCATAACCATGGCAATTATTATAAATAAAATCACTAATTGGGGCTTGCTTACAGTTTCAGAGGTTTATTCCATTGTCATTATGCCTGGGAGCATGTGGCACTCAGGCAGACATTGTACTAGAGAAGAAGCTGAGAATCCTGTATCTGGATCCTCAGGCAGCAGGTAGAGAAACACACTGGGCCTGGCTTAGGCCTCTGAAACTTCAAACCCCATCTACAATGACACACTTCTTCCAACCAGGTCACACCTGCTCCAACAAGGTCACACCTCCTAATCCCTCTAAGTAGTGACAGTCCCTGATGACTAAGCATGAGTAGATTTTTGTCTTTCTTTGCCAGGTTTATTTCTCATTGCACAATGATCTCCATATACACAGCTGAAATGTCACTCTCTTAATAAATGAATAATGTTCTATTATATATGAGATCTTTTTTCTTTTATTGGTAATCTATGCCTTTTCATTTTGCTGTTTAGACTGTTTAATTTGATTGTTGATACATTTAAATTCCAGCTACCTTGCCATTTCTTTTATAATTGTCTCATTTGTTTTGCTTTGTTCTTTATTATTTTCTTCCTTATTTTGGATTAAATAAATGCAACCATCCCTTTTTATCTCTGCTGGGAGCCCCAATACCCTAGCAATGTGGTTGAAGTCTGTAGACAAGGTTCCAGACTCCCTGGCTGGGAATTTCGGCTTACCAGCCATTTTACTCCTTTCTCCCCTTTGCTGTAATGGCAACAAAAGCCTTTCATTATGTCTGTATGGCCTAGTATACCTTAGCTGGCTGGTGTTAGCTGAGAAGGGGAAGCGGCCATTTTTTACTCAAAAGTAATTGTCATTGTAAAATATCTTGCGGGCTTCTAAGTCCTAGCATGTGTAAAGCTACCTATTCATACTGACAGTACATTCTAAAGGATATTCCTGGAATGGGTGTTGGTCTTCCCAGGAAGAGACAAGCCTTTAACAGATAGAAGAAAAAGGAGACTAGAGAGAGAAAAAATAAATATGCACCAAATAGCTAAAAACCACAAAATAAAAATCTTCTTTGCCTACATGGCACTCTGCTCTGTTTGAGGCAGATCGAGATATTATTCAGCTAACAGTATTAAGTCAAATGTTCATAGCAGACAAGATAAGTCTCAGGAGGAAAGACACCCAGCCCCACCCTGGGCGTGACAACATCTGCATATGAAACCGGTTCCTCTGAAGGCCTGAGCAACATCTATGTGTTGCTATATTTGGTTTTTTAAACTTCTTGCCAGAGCAATTCTCTCTCTTTCTGGTGTGAGTCCCTTCCCCGGTAATGTACATTGTCAGTTTGTCCCTCCTTCTCTTCTTGGTGTGGTTTTTCCACTGACAAGTCACATTGGCAGTCTCTCTATTGCCCTTCTCTTTTCTTAATATGTATACTGTTAATTCCCCTATTAAAAACGCTCCTGCGTTTTACTTCTAAAGCGTTCTACATGTCATTTCAAAGCGCAATCCTGCATGTCATTTCCTTGGGTCCCATAAATGAACGAACTACCCTGTTAGTTTGTCATTCCTCATTTTTCCTGTACTTGTACTCCCTCCTGCGTAGGTTTCATGAACCCATTTGTGGAAAAGGCTGGTTCCCTCCACATATCCCCCTTTTGGTACACTGCATAAAAACAATTTATAAATTTAATATTTGCAGTATACGTTATAGTGCATGTCTTTAACTTACCAATCTACTCTTGGTTGGTATTATATTGCCTCATAAATAAGGAAGAAATGTTTCAACAGTATATCAACTTTTCACCCCTCCCAGGCTTAATGTCATCTCTATTCATTTTATTTAAATATTTTCTGTAAACCTCAAGAAAACCTAACAGTGTGACTAATAGAAAGAGTCACAGGAACATCAGACATCACTACAGTTTTTTTTTCTTTATTTTTTGGTGTAAATGTTTCTTATATTGTTTACATCTTTACTTCATGATATGTATTACCATCTCTTATTTATGTCTAAAGGCAATGGATTATTTCAGCTTTGAATGTCTGAATATATCTATATTAAACCTGTTTTCAAAGAGATATTTTCTTCTGATATACAGTTCTATCTTAATATTGCCTTGAAATTTAAAGACAATTTATTGCATTCTTTTTTAGTAATATTTTATTAATCCCAAAGTTTCAAGAAATATGTTTTAATCTTATTAACCTCCACCCTTGAAGTTTCTATGCATCCAATTTAATTTCCTGTTTCACAAAATAAACCTGATCAAGTTCAGTCTGATTTCCCAATACTTTTTGGGGGTAGGGTCTTCCACCAATCAAGGATCATGACTCTACAGTAAATTCCCTCTCCTTCTCCAAGTAATGATTAATTGCCAACAGCTTCTTGTTAAGAGCTTGAATGTCATGTCTACCTCAAACCTCCATGCTGGCATTTTAGCTTTCTAGGTCTTGGATATGCTATCACAACCTCTGTGAATTCATATTTATACCTACCCCATCGTGTCTAGAGAATACTTTGTGGTTGTAATCAGCCACTGCCTCTGTCTCTTAGAAAATTTTCTCCCCTTCTGTGTAATGATCCTTCAGTCTTGGGGTTTGCGTTATGATATAAATGTTCCATTTATGCCTGAGAACTCTACAATTTCTTATTTACTGCACCTTGAACAAGTGTGAGTCTCTTTGTTAATAACCATCTACTACAAGAAAGAGAATCTTCGATGAGGGTTGAGAAGTGCACTTGTCTATGGGAATATCAAGAAATCATTAGAAGGCAGTTTAATATTATGTCCACTTAGCAGAATAATAATAGTAAATTCTTCCTCAGGCCTATGATCTATTTAGCCACAGGTTCTTGGACTCAATAATGGTGTTGTATATGGATTCTATGTTGTGGAGCTGAACCTAAATTCAAGCAGAAAGTGTCTTTTTAGTTCCATAATGTTAGCCCTGCCATTGCACCAGTGGACATGTCTTGCCATGCCAATCATCACTGTACCTCAAAGATTTCACAGCAGGATAAGATGGATATTTATTTCTTCTTCTCTGTTAGTGTACATTGCACCTTTCAGAACCATGAAAGCTAGCCAATAGGGATGAAACTTCTAGGCCAGTACCAGCTTTGTTTCTCCATATTTTATGACTCAATTTGTGGTATCTTCAGCAATAGATTTTTCCTTTTGAGTTCTAGAGAGTAAACAAGATCAATGACAATAGATTGTAATTTGGGGGAATATATGGAGTGCTATAACCAACAGCTCTCAAAGTGATAACTAACTCCTGATACTAGGTTATTTACTAGACTGTAGTCTCTAGTGAGAGCATTACACCCTACCTCATTACAGAGTAACTCAATTTCAACTCTCTTTAATATACATATGTGTACTTATTTTAGAAAGCTTCTGAAGTAGCAGGTTTTCCTTAGGACTTTTTGAAAAGATCTGTAGTGTTAGTCACCCCTCTTCTTATATACATTATATTTTGGGGTTTTGTTTGATTGAGTTGTTTGTTTGTTTGTTTTATAACTGTCTATCATTCATCTAACTAGCTTGTAATCAGCTATTTGTTTATTCCTTGCTTTTAATACTTATTAGGCAGGTCCAATGTAGTACTCAATGAAGCTAACTAAGTATTACTCTCTATTGAAAAGAGGTTTTTGAATACTTTATTCAACCCAACATAAGTTTTCTCAATTCTCTTGGTGAGAATATGAATGATTTGGGGCCTTATGTGGATGCTAGGATCTATTTCATAGTTCTTCTGGCCTGGGGCAGTTTTGGTTTGGGTTTTAGATTTGGTTTGGCTTTTGTTTTTTCACACAAATGGATTGATGAGTTCACTGAAAACATAAGGCAATTTCTAGGATTTGGTTCTTTTTTTCTTCTACCTCCCTCCCTCCCTTAATCCCTCCCTCCCTCCCTACCCACCTACATACCTACCTATCTTCATTCCTTCCTTTCTCTGTATAAGCTCTCCCAACTACCTGAGCTAAATTTGGCAAGATGTTATGCAAAATTTATTTTCCACATTTCTTTATTCCTCTGAAACTATTCCACTTTATTCCAAAACAAAATAATTCTCTTACTTACTTGTGTGGACTTCCAAAGTGTGTTTTGTGCACTATTTAAAATTAAGAGACTGAGCATTTTCTTGTAAATGATATAGGTTCAAGTCTTTCACTTACTTGTTTAGAGTCCTTAGAAACCTTATGTTACTTGTGGCTATTGAGAAGAGTGTTGATTTCCTGGTGTCTTTCTCTGTCAATTTGTTGTTTATATAAGAGGGCTACAGATTTTTTTTTTTTTGAGTTAGCCACTTCACTGAAGTGGTTTATCAGCTGTAGCAGTTTTCTGGCCAAGTTTTTGGGTTTTTTTATATATACTATCATAGAATTTGCAAATACAGAGGAAAAATAGAGAAAAAAGAAAGGTGTACTTTAATCTTTGGGATTTTTTTAAAAGAAATAACCAAGGTATTTTAAAAGATTTAATTCAGATTAAATCTACTGTATTCCCTGTGGTTGTTGCCAGTTCTATGACACTTTTTTTCTTTGTAATCAGAGTATTCTCCTTTCAAAAGCCTGGTCTAAATCTTTCAGAAACTCCTCTTAGGTATGGCTACCTGGCCAGTATCTCCCATCAAAACATTCCTTTCAAGAATGAAGCCAGTGATCATTAAAGACTTTGGCCCTTGCTTTATGTATAGCAAATTTTCTGATTAATGATAGATTGTAGATTTTTCCTTACCTGGGTAGGATCTTTATTCTTGATATGAAAAAATAAAAATGGACACAACTTTTGGACTCTTTAATACCTTGTGTGAATCAAAAGAGGCTAATCTTCAAGTATACTCCCAATTCAGCATTCAGCCCCAAGCTTAAGGTGCTTATTGAATGGTGTCTGTTTCTCAATTCATTTAATGTTGGTAGGTGTGCTGCCTGGGAGTTTCTAAAGGAGAGATCTGAACAGGTAATGAAAAGCATCTAATTTGGCTATAAACCAGTTATTTTAGAGAAAAAAAATCATTAAAAGTGTATCAAGTTAATTTAAAAGAAGAAAGACAAAGCCACTATTCTGAGTTTAAATTCCTGTATATTTATCTGACTAAGAAAATAAATGCTAGTCCTACTTAGAACTAACATTTTGTAATTGGAACAGTTTACAGAGAGAAGTTCATTCTACTCAGTTTATTTAATCAGCATGTTCCTTACAGAGGTGGGAGGGACTAGTAGAGGAGGGTTTCAGAAAGCAAAAGCTCTGGCCTTTTCTCCTTCTGCAGATGGCACACGAATTCATATTTTAATTTTCACAGACACACAGATGACTTAGCTGGCCAGGGTGACTCCATCAGGAACTGGGTCCCAGCTCTTCAACACTCTCTGAGGGTGACTTCGACAAGCTTTGAGAAACAACCTCATTGACAACTACAATTACCTACTAAATTTGCCTAAATTGGTGCAGAGAGAAACACTGGTGGAATGCTTTTACTCTCTGTATCCCAAAAGACACCTTTGCATTCAGGGCCATGTTTCCTAAAGACTCTTTTAGATAGAAAAGCGTGCTTGACTTATTTATAGTATCCTTTCTGCTTTACTGTTTTATACAGAGATTGAAAGAATTAAAGCAGCGAGAATTTGCTCGAAACGTAGCTTCCAAGTCATGGAAAGATGAGAAGAAGCAAGAAAAAGCACTTAAGCGACTCCATCAGCTGGCTGAGCTGCGGCAGCAGTCTGAATGGTAAGAAGTAGAGGGCTTAGATGGTCCTTCCATTTCCTGGGAAATTTCAATAATAAATATACTTGGTTCTCTACAACAATATAAAATTACCATTAATCAACAAATACTCTTGACTGCAAATTTTTTTTAATTGTTAATGGTTTGTAAATTAATAATTTGCCATTTGATTCTTTTTCTTCCTAATGCTGTTAACTTATTACCCTGCTGTTTGAACTGATCCAGGAAACAATTCTAATAAACTGGCATCTGTTCTGGCCAGTTGACTTGTTCTGATATAATTCCTCAGTAATTTAAGATTTACAATGATAACTTTTAAAATATTTTATTTAATATTCATACATGCGTATAATATTAAATATGTTGGAGCAAATCCTACCTCAGTTTCCTCCCTTCTAATTTAATTCCCCTTCCTCTGCAACTTCTCCTTACCAACTAATAAGTTCCATATTTAAATACACATCTATATTTAAATACTTATTATTTAGTGCTGTCTGCACGTGTATGTGTACGGTACCATCTATTCATTTTCTTGAGCAAGGACGGGTATCTTCATAAGACCCTCATCCCTGAAGAAAACTGAGTCTCCTGATCCCAGCAAATATCAATGGCCAATAGCTCCTTAGATAGAGGTGGGGCTTCCGAGGCCCTCTGCAGTTCATGTTGAGAATTTGGCTGGCTTGATCTTATTCAAGTATTGTGTATGTAGTTCCAGTTGCTATATATTCATATATGAAACCGTACTGTCAGGCCAGGGTAACATTGTCCTGCTTCAGGCATCACTGATGATCATCTTTAAAACTATACATATCAATGCACCTTTGGGGCAGGAAAATACATGTCCTTTATGTTCCCTTGTACACACTTGACTCTAGAACAAATGACACTATCACTGTCTGGCAAACAAACGAACTATAATTAATGTGGTTAAATTTACCACACAGTGGCATTTTAATTGATAATTATACCATAACAAGCATTACACTAATACATACTTGTAACTGAAAAATGACAGTTTTAAAAAAGCTCACAGCAACTGAATGATTCAAAGTTGTTACCTGGAATGCAATTAACTTTGCAGATTGTGAATTGTGCTCATATGAATCATAATGTATAACAGTAATACAGTAATGTAGCTAATTAATGTGGTTGACAGAAACTTGGTGAATTGTGAAATTTGTAGCTCTGCCAGAATTTAAATTCTTGTTGTTTAAATGTAAAACATTATACAATAACAAGAGTGAATGGTTTAGTTACATTCCCATAAAACATTAGACTTCAAATATGATCATTAGAAAATACTTATGATTTTGGTCAATGATTAATTAAAATAGTGGTCTGTTTAATACATATATATTTTATATTTATATTTATATTTATATTTATAAAATATGTTAACTAACATCAAATATATTACAATATATTAAAGTTTTTAAAATGTAAGATAAAGCAGAATTAAAGTACTATACTACATGTATACAGAAATGAAGTTAATGTAAAGGGCATTGTCCTGGGAGGGCCCAAACCATCAGAGAAGTGGACACTATATTGGCTACTAATATTTCTACCAGTCTATACAATGAGGAACATATGTCATTTAAACATAGTAATACATTAGTATCAAGAACAAATCAGACCCTCTGAAACATGGTTTAGAATACCTGTGCTCAGATCACATTACAGTTCCTGCATGATTAGTGACAGAATGTAGTAAATCCAATGATACCAAATGGAGAAGAAAGACATTCTCAAGAAAAGTCTTCACAGGCCAGACCAAATTTGCCTTCTTCATCAGCAAATCTGAATTGCCCTTACAAGCATCACTATGGAGTCTTTACTATGAAAGTAACCACATCTCCATATTTCCCCTTGCCCTGAGGGCAAGAATGGGAAAGGATCAGGGATCTTAAGGATGTAACAGTGAGAAGGTGATGGTCTTTGTGGATGAGGCAATGGTAATGATAATGACCCTGTTGTTAAATTTATGAGTTGCTAGGGTTACCCAGTAAGGACTTCCAGATTAAAGTGTCCTCTCTATGAAGATAGCGTGTCTATAAGAAAACCTTATATACTAAACGAACTCAAATGTGACCACTCTGCAGGCGACCATTTTTCCTACTTAATGGAAAAATTAAATGTTCAGCTTTCTAGATGCATAATTTCAAATCATGAAGATTATTTCTGCCTTTTCTATTACACGCCAAGTGCTCTATTTGGTTTAGCATCCTCATTCCCTAAGAGAAGTTACTTCTTTGTTGCAACAGGATTGATGTATGAAAATTAAAAACAAAATGTCAATGAAAACCATCATGTTCCTTTTCCTGAACAGCCTGTCTTTGGTCCATGAGCCTCATATTTGCTGAAGAGCCTAGCAAATCTGTCCCTGCCATGCAGACATTTCATGAGTATTTCATATTTCTTTCTGTAGTGTATCTTGATTTATTTAGTAATATCTGACTTCTAGTATCATGCAATTTATTCTGTAGGAATTGATACGTTCTGTGTATCAAAGGATGCAAAAAATATTATTTTTCCACATAGAAAAGAATGCTGAATTAGTGGTAGTAAGAATACTTAAATTCAACAGATAAACAAGTATAGACAGAAAACTGGTGATGAGCTTCATGTGGAACACCTTACTCTTATCTTCTCTCAGATGGCTTCACCCAGCCAGCATCTCCAGTGAAAGCATCTACTGCATCAGGAAGTACTCACTTTCTGAACATGAACTTCTATGATAATGCCTAAGAACAGTGCAATTTTATGGGTATATTTGCAACATTTGAAAAATGTTAGGGATGTTGATTCTGAAAACAGAACCAGAATACAACACAACAAAATCATTCTATTTTGGTATGTCCATTTTTGTTTGAAAAAATATGATTCTCCCATAGGAGACAAGTTGTATATTTATTAAATTACTTTGCTTTAGAATTTGGAGTCAATATTGAGATGTGCAATATAATAGCAAGAATTAAATGGCTAACATTATAGTCACTTTTTTTGCTAATTATTATAAGTAAAAATCATTAATTTAAAATCACAGAACCTTAAACATAGGTCTGAAAATGAATGAAGGAATATGTGTGTTAATTATGAAAAATTACAGAAGGAGGAACATTCACTGTGAGGCAGTAGAGGACGGGGAAATGGGAGGTCACACACATTCAGGTATAAGTTCTTGTTTTATAATATAGAGCTTAGAGACTATACTTAGTAATAATTATTGGACCCTTTATTTAAAATTTGCTAAGATGAAGGATTTTGAGTTATTTTTAACATGCATACATACACACACAATTTTACGTTATGTTTAATGTGTCGATGAGTTTTATATAGTAACACTTTCACATTATATGCATATATTTGACATCCCATGTGCACCAGAATATACTCATCCACATACATATACTCACACACTCAAAATAAATATATATTTACTTTAAAATTAAATGTAACATAATCTATAAATACTAAAATATCTGCATTTTATTGCAATCTGAAGAGGAAAAGCTAATATTCTCCCACTAGAATTTGAGTACTTTCGGCTGAGTATAAAACTGTAATCGTTAGCTACTGGGTGGCTCAGCAAGAAAGACAGCAGCATGTTCAGCAGAGGGAACCACTATCATGGCAAGCGCCATCCTGGACAGTGGAACACTGAGCATCTCATCTCAGGGTTTTTTATTGCTACCTAAGATCCTCGGGTGTTCTATTGACAGAATGTGCAGATCATGAGCAATCAAACATCTTTTACATAAAGCCATCACCTGCAGACAATACAAAACACCAATGCCTAGGCAGCCCTTCACCCAACAATGCACACAAAAACACTTTAAATATGACTAAAAACAAACTTCTACAACATTTTCCAATTTTCTGAATAAGCTAAATGAAAAAGAAAAAAAATGCTTTATCTCTACCAACCCAGTTTAACACTAAACCACCAAAACTATTTACAAGAGGAACAATCACAAGGAGAGGACCAAATATGACAAAATTGATTAAGATAGAAGCATCACATCAAGACAGGAGAGGCAACCCACAAAAACAAAAGTTTGCAATATTAAGGGGGAAATTAAAGAAACCTATATTTAAAGGCCTTATTAACACTGACTTGGGAGGGGACTGAGAAGGTAAGTGAACTGGCCATTCTTCAGGGAAACTAAGTTTAATTATTGCATACACATGGCTTCTAGTCGTAACACTAGTCAGGTGATCTGATGACCTTTTCTTGGTTCCAAGGGCACTAGCCTGTAGTAATTAGGCTGTTGTGGTAGTTCAGCAAGGATGACAAGAGGGCACATTCATATCTGTAAACCCTCTCAGACCTCAGCACAGGGAACCACTATCATGGCAAGTGCTATCCTGGACAGTGGAACCCTGAGTGTCTCATCTCAGGGGCTTTAATTGATAGCTAAGCTCTTCAGGTGTTCTATTGATAGCACGTGCAGATCATAAGCAATCAATTTTTTTTTTACATAAAGCCAGCACCTGCAGATAGTACAAAACACCAAGGCCTAGGTGGCCCTTCACCCCTCAATGCACAAAATAATCATTTTAAACATAACTAAAAATAAACTTCTGCAACATAAAACCAATAACAGGAAATTGATTGATTTTTCAGAAGAAGCCAACTTCTCAGTTAGATAGTATGGGTGCTGCTTAATCCAGAAAGGGGTAGAAATGTAAAGAGGTTATTTGCTGTTGCCAAGACAATTCAGAGTCACATTGTTGTTCCTTGTCCTTCTGTGTTCAAGCTCCAATAACATTTCAATAAACTTCTTTGTTCTCTTTCTTTGGGCTGGAATAACATTCCATAGCCCTCATATTGTGCTTGAAAATTTCTCCCCATTGATGATACTAAATATGCCTAAGGTACCCTTTTTGAAAAGCATGGTGAGACTATGAAAGCAAGAGGAATATTGTGGCAGACGGAAAAATAAAACAGTAGTTCTTTCTCATTAGGAAACATTTAAGGAAAAGTCTTTGTTTTATAAAATTCCTAAATTTGATTTCTACACAATAATGGAATATACCAGCATTACACACAAAAATGGAATGTACTACCATTATACACAATAGTGGAATATACTACCATTATACACAATAATAGAATACGTTATCATTATAAAGCTTTACTCATTGATTCATATGAACAGATAACCTCAAATAATTCTGAAAGAAATAATGGCTAAAATTACTGTTTGTAACTTAAAATTCCTAAAGGCAGAGAAAATAATAGGTTGTAACACTGGTAAAAAGAAATGGTGTCAGCAAAATAAAATTTAAATACCAAAAGTTATTGTTTAACTACAGTAAAAGATTTCAGGCAGTAGAGTACTAATATGTGTATCGAGTCCATTATGTGTTACCCCTGTGTACTTATGTTTAGGGCTGATGACTTGGGATCGGATAATACACCTGGGGAGTTTGTCTTTCAGAGAACTGATTCTCAATTTTTCAGAAATAATTGGTTGCCAGTATCTCATCTAGAGGTGGGGCTTTTGGAATTTTCTCCATTCACATTGGGTTGTCAACTAGTGTCATCTTACAGGTCTTATCCATTCATGTTGGCATGTCAACCAGTGTCATCATACAGGTCTTATTTATGCAGCCATGTTGTTGAGATTTCATAGACACAGTTCCTCTGTGTGTCTAGAAGACTCTGTCCCACAGCAGATGCCCTGATCCTCTGGTGCTTATAATCTATACCCCTCTTCTGGGATTTTCCTTGAGTGTGATTGTGTCATGGATGTATCAAGTTGATCTCAGGACTCCACAGTCACTGATTTTCTGCATTCCTATCAGGTGTGGATTTCCATAATTTTCTCCATCTGTTACAAAAAAGTAGATTCTTGGAAGAGGAATCAGAGCTCCACTCTTCTGTGTGTATAAGGATAGGTATTCAGAAGACAGTACTTCAGAATTTCAGTGACTTGTTTTAAAGATGTAAGATTTCAAATTTTATAGTCAAGAAAAAAGTAATGAGTAATTATTAAGAATCCAAAATAAGAAACAAAAGTTAAATGTGCTTCCAGGCACACGGAAAAAGAAATAGCAGCAAAGTGGCCTTTCAAATGAGCAGTTGCAAGATGGATGCCACAGCACCGCTTTTCCCGTTCAGCATCAGCATCACCGTGCAGGGAAGGGGTAGCAGACAGGGTGTGAAAACACTAATTTTAACCTACAAGTGTCTGCCTACGCATGTTCATTTTCTGCTTTCTAGTTGAATCATTAATAGACCTCAGCAAAATCAACAATCTTGAAAAATCCTCCGAAGATAAAGTGTATACACTTGGCAGGAAGTTGTAGTAAGAAGGAGGAGAACAGACTGTAAAGTCCCTGGGAATCCTGAGACTGTTCGAACACATCAGCTTCTTGCTACTGTGTTCATTAGCTATGAACAAAAACAGTAACTAAGCACCTTGCTTCAACAGAGTAAACTGGAAGGACTTTTGAAGTTGAGGGACTAAATATTGAATGCTAACGATGCTAAAAGATCAAATTAAAACTGTTTTTTATACTTTGCAAATATTAAATCCATATAGAATACGAATGTTCTGGTTGGAAGACTAGGAAATACATTAAATCCATATTTCAAAAATCATAGGTTCCAAGAAATGTATTGTGATAGTACTGCTCTATTTTATTTTGTTTTTGCAGCTTTACCATAATATAGTTACTTGTGATTGCTTTTTATGTTTCTAAATAATAGAATTAAAAAGAGCATTTCAGAAATAGCCACTATATAGCTGTTATACTGACTTGTGCATGCATGATAAAATGGATATTTTGTAGAAAATAATGTTCACCAATAAATAGAAAAACAGCTCACTGTAGAAATTCTGTTGAATGTTGTTTGCATATAGATTTGATTCCAATGCTAATTTCCTACTCATTTAAATATTTACTGTATTTACAGTGTTTCTGGAAATGGACCAGCATACAAAGCCCCCAGGATAGCCATGGAAAAGCAGCTCCAGCAGGGAATTTTCCCAGTTAAGAATGGCAGAAAGGTCTCATGCATGAAGAGTGCACTTCTCCTCAAGGGTAGGAGTCTCCCCAAAAGCACCTCAGACAAGCAGAGATTCGCCATGCCAACCCGACAACAACTACAATCAGACAGACCAGACAGACAGTACTTGTTTGGAAATAGAATAGCACAAACATCTTCAAATCTCAGCAACACAAACCACAGGACAGGAGTATCATTTTCATTTTCAAAAAAAGCCTATCTAAAATTAGAATCCTCAGCCTCTGTTTTCAGCGAGAACACAGAAGACACCCATGATTGTAACAAGTCACCCACCTATAAAGTCAAGCAGACAGTAGAGAAATGCAAGTGTGGCAGGTATGCAAATGATGCTCCACACCTTAGGAAGGAAGAAGGTGTCATCTCATCAAGCCATCTGGAGGGTATTTTAAATAACACTTTCTCAATGAACTCTAAAATTTCACAAAACAAAAATGAATCTATCAATGAAAGACAGAAAGATTCAGCAAACATTCACGTTTCCCTCTCTAAGTCTAATCCTCATCTTTCTGAACATTTTACTCTTTCCAGCAGAGAAAAAGAAATTAGGAATTCATTGAAGGATGCTTCAGAAAGCTGCATTAATCACCCATGTCAAGCAAATGAACCCTCCAGTCCACTAAGCATTTACAAACACAATGATACAAGGTGGTGTGGCAGTCTCGATGAGTTTTTGCCTTCTGGGCCTAGTGAGCAAAAGACTAGAGCACATCTGAATCCTAATTCCAGAATGGAGGATGGGACAAAATCTTTAGATGAAACAGAAAGAATTAGCAAGAATGTGCAGAGATTTTGCAGAGAAGGGTGTCCCCATGATCTGAAATCCAAACCGTTGCCTTTCCTCCATGTACAGAGTAAGGATGGCCACACCACTCTACAGTGGCCTACAGAACTTCTGTTTTTTACCAGAACAGAACCTTGTATTTCTTATGGCTGTAATCCACTATATTTCGATTTTAAACTTTCTCGCAACACAAAGGATGAATGTAATTCAGAGAATGTAAGATCAGAACTGGAGAAGGAAGCTTTGGAAAGGAAGACAAAAGCAGAGAGCCAAGTCTCAGGTTTAATTAAAGAACAACAAAAATTGATCCAAGATAATCAATCACTAAAACCAAAGATGGTTATAGCTAAGCCCGGTTGGGAAAAGTTCCAGGGAAAGTACGATTTGGGCTACAATGATTCTGATTCTAGGACGAGTAAACATGCCAGTCTAAGAGACTTGGAAATGAGAAGTCCTGAAGTGCCTGATTACCTTAATCTGTCTCTAGAGGATGGCACAGGAAAAGGTAATGCTGATGATACTGAATTTAAGGGACCTTCAAACCTCCACTGGCAACGTTGCAAAAGGGTAGTTCTCAATAATGCTCAAGAGAGTCTGTCTTGTTCTCCTCACATCTCTGGCACTAAAAAACATAAACTAAATCCCTGCAGTCCACACTCAGAGTCTGAAGAAGAAAACCAACGTACCTGGAATTTTAGTCCATATACATCAGGAGATCACAGTGAACGTGAGGATGACGTCAGTTTAAATAGCAGCAGCAGCAGCAGCATGAAAAACAGAGGTTCTACAAATGGGAGACAGAATGATGAGAAACATTCTCCAAAGCCACTTCTGAGTGGCCATCCCAGAACTCTAGACGAATCTCCCAGAAACGTATCCAGCTGGAGAAACACATGCTCAAGGCATCGGTCCAGTGGCAGTGGCGGCAGTCATTTGCTCTACTTTTGTAAAAGAGAATGTGACTCGGTTGAAAGGCACGTGTGGAAACACAGAAAGCACAATTGCCTCTATTTGTCTGATGTGCCAATAAGCAGTCACTGTGCTCAGCCAGAAACCCAGAGAGACAGGAGCAGTAAACTATGGGACTCAATTAAAAATAAAAATCAGTCAAAGAGCAGAGACTGTCACTGCAGAGAAAAGTACAAACTGAGTAAAAGTCAACACTCTGCAGTGTCCAAACCCACAAGACTTTTCCACTGTGATTCCAGCTCACAGGCTTTCCTTGATGAAAGTCATGCAAAACCCTTTAATGGCCAGGGACTTCAACGCAGCAAATCGGGCTCTTATTTGAGACAGAGAGCTTACTGCTTAAATAAGAGTAAGAGAAATCAAAAGTCTTTGGCTAGCCTTCACATATGTGATGTGGGAAAAGTCAAGTGCAGACAATGTGACTCGGGCACTCTCAACTACCTTCTAAGGGGCTGTGTAGGTGGCCCTTCAGAAACCACACAGTCAAACATTCTAGACAGAGAAAGGACATCCCTGACAGCCAAGGGTCTTTTAGGAAGAGTACAAGCCAAGAAGTCTCAGGAGCAATCAACAAAGTCTGAAGTCTCTTCAGACAGTTGTTTAAAAGAATCAGAGACTCATTCACAAATCCAACACACCATTCAACCTGCCCCACCAAGCTGTAACACAACAGTATTGCCTTTTTCAGAGAAGAGACTACACCTGGGCAAAAGGAGAAGTGATAAAGGCAATATAGTTCGTAAGACTTCTGACAAAGACAAAATCAAAAGCTCACAAACAAACAATGTTACTATTTTAACAGACACTGAATGTGATAACTATCTCTCCAAAGGCATAAATCATTCAGTAATGGACTCTCAGATATTAAACAGAATAAAGAATCAGACAACAAAGGAGCAAGCTAAATCTCCAATTAGGGAATATGAACCTTTTCTGCAAAGCTGTGACCCGGTATCGAACGACTTCCTTGGTGCTTTTCCATCTAATAGATATACTGCTGTAACTGATTCAACAGAGACCAAAGAGGAACAGATAAATCTACACTTACAGGATGTAAGCATGTCTATGAATCACGTAGAGGGGAATCTAAACTCCTACTATGACAGAACTATGCAGAAGCATGACAACATGGAAAATGAATTCGAAGTGTGTCATAAATCTCTTTCTCCCCCTCTAATTCAACAGCCCCTAACGTTTTCTCCTGATGAAATAGATAAATACAAGCTTCTACAGCTCCAAGCCCAGCAGCATATGCAGAAGCAGCTCCTGTCGAAGCATCTTCGAGTTTTGCCCGCTGCGGGGCCCACTGCCTTCTCTCCTGCCTCGGCTGTGCAGACAGTTCCAGTCCACCAGCACGCGTCCATCACCACCATCCACCACACATTCCTACAGCACTTTGCTGTTTCTGCTTCCATAAATCCCCACAGCAGTCCCCTCCCTTTCGCTCACCTCCACCCACAGTCGCAGCCGCATTTTACTCCTATTTCATTTTCAGCCATGACTCCGGCCATTATCCCTGCGCATCCTACTTTCCTAGGTCACCCGTTGCATTTAGTCACTGCTGCCCCCTTTCACACATCACATATAACATTTCAGTCCCTGCCTCCTGCAGCGTTTATCCCCACATTGTTTGGTCCTCATTTAAACCCAGCCGCAACTTCTATCTTCCACTTGAATCCTTTAATCCAACCAGTGCTACAAGGTCAAGATCTTTGCCATCACCCTTGCTCCAGCCAGATGCCACAGTTAAATAGTGTGAAAGAGGCCTTAAATATGTCAGTACACTTGAACTAACAGTCGTTACAGATCTTCTTAGGAATAAATAACGCAAATCGTCACTACCTGCAAAACGATACATCAACATCATCTCCCTGATTGTTACAAGAGTTAAAATAATGATGCCAGTTCTAAATGTAACTCACACATAAATGTGAACTGAATTATTGTTATTGAAATGAGAGCATTTTAAGAACCTCTTGTCCTGGGAAAAAAAAAAGTAATACAGCAAATTAAAATAATTTTGTGAAAAGAATCACTGGGAAGTATTAAAGGATGATTTGAGATGTTTTGTCATTTAATGCTATAAACTCGGTAGCAGGAAGCATTCTGGCACATCACAAATATTATGGAAAAAATAGAATACTCTGTGTTTGAAGTGTTTGATGAGTGAGGGGTATAAGAATCTGAATTTGTTCTGTTTTTCAAATAATATTAAAATCTCGGTAAAATGAACCAATGTTTAGAGGTAATTCCTGTTGTTAAATTTTGGCTGTGTTACAAAACTACATTGTCTGTTGACATATTTTTTCCATAGGACCTAAGAGATATTAAGATATATTCTGATTAATGAAAGCAGAAATCAATTCTGCAATCCATTTTACAGTGTTGCAACTCTGTGAAAGATCATTTTGCTTCACTTCATACGTAACCATATCAAGATAACCTTGTAAGAATCAATAACATCAGGAATTAAGAATGTTGAAATTTTGTATTAGAAAGCGTATAAAAGATACTACTAGTGATTATTAATGCAAAATAAAATATTCGTAGAATAACATTTTTTACATATTGGCAATTCTTTCAAATATTACAAGAACTAAAAAAAATCGTTTTATTTATTTTACTATTCGAGAACTTTACTGTGTTCATAAATGATAAGCACAAGGCTTAGAATGAATGAATTTTATGATAGTAAGACAAGTTATCGCCCATGTAATTTCAAATATTCATTTGAAAGAATTCCTGGCCCATAGAATTTGCACTTCTTAAGTTTGTTGTGAACTGTCATTTGTTTGGTTTGTATTAATATCCTTCTTATTAAAAAGGTATTATTACATCTCCGGTAACTATGGGTTTCAGAGAAAGTGACACAAAGAGCAAAGGAGGAGTCCTATATCTAATAATGAAGTGAAGATGTCGTCCTGTCCCCATATCTAGGCGGAAGGACCTCTGTGACTCAGCCTTGGGGGAAGGGAAGGCAGCTACATTCACTGAATCCATGCATTTCACTTCAGGCAGGTAAAGCACTTGACCCGATTCTTCTCACCCTCACATATGCAGAGATCAATATTATCATTCCTCGTGTCACCAATGAAGCCAAAAGTTAAATAGCTGAGTTTTCATATATAGTGGAAAAAACATCTTTGCTGCTAAAGAGGCATAAGGCAGACGGGGAGAAGAAAGAGAAATAACATTGACATAAAGAACAAATATACTTACCAAAATAACACCAAAGTCTTGTGGATGGTGGCTTCTATTGGAATATAGAAGGGGTAGAGTCTTGCCAATTTAAAATGAATAGGAAAAAAAGGAAGATGTTTAGCAAATAGCAAGAAGCCCTATCCTTGCATATCACTCCCAAAAAGTAACTATTAAAAGCAAGTACATTTTGGGTAAATCATCCTAAAAGATAAGTAAGTGGAAATGTTATTGTAAATGTAGATAATAACTTTTCCAAAAGATCAAGATATACTGTGTGTGCCTAGTTGTTCAATCAGATTACCAAGATGGCAGAAAGCCAAGACAGAGTGATCTTGGACAGTCACTGTAAGTCTTGTTACAGAAAAGACAGCACTTGATTAATTTTTGAATTGCTTTGGAGGCAATTTAGCTTCTCAGAAGGTTATACCAGGGAATATTTCTACTGGGAACTTAGACAGATCAACATGAGCGGGTAGTTTAGAAATGACTGTTCCATCCTGTGCTAGCAATGATGAAAGTGTGCACTGGATATCTCACCTAAGACAAGAAAGGAACTGCCACTTTAACAAAGACAACTTATACTCCAAGGATAAAAATTATAAAAACCGTGGCATCAAATCAGGGAAAAGCACAATTATAAACCCCCATTCCATCCGATCAGTGAGATTGGCGCTCTCGCTGCAGTTCCGTTTCCATTTTATGTTTAGACTCTAAGAAACACATTCTCGGAAACCTGGAGGAGAAAGAAGTGTAAGTATATTCTGAATTCTAAAACCGAGCCATTAAAGACACACACTGATACTTCAACTGTCACCTCCTTTAAGTTACTTGATACTTAATTTGAGTAATTTCCTATTAAAGAGTAAATTTCTGGAATAAGTGTTTTGTTAGTTTCCTCTTTATGCTCAGTCATCCGGGCTTGTTTTGTGTCTATCCAAGAACCAAGATGAAAGAGAAATACTGTAGAGAAATGCTATAAAATATTTATCCATGTCTTCACGTATTTGCACACAAACTCACAAATACGTCTATGCATGTTGTCCCTAAAAGTTCATGATCATTCCACCATCATATGGCCTCAACGAATTCAGTCATGACTCAAGAAAGTAAGCCCTTCGTGCGATGGACTGACACATTGATTTCTTAATTACTGTCAAATTTGTCAAGAAAAAGAGGAACAGGACTATAAAACCTGTTCTCTAACATGCATTTTAAGTTCAGTTTTATCCATATTAGAAATAATGAAATATGAGCAGTGATTAGAGAGTAGGAATGATTTACAGAGTTCCTAATTCCAGTACTGTGTCTCCCCCATCACCCTGTAGGCAGACATTTCTCAGAATGGTCTGAAATTTCTTTCTCACAGAAAATGGATTTGATGGTACCTATCTTACTCAGTACCTGTCGGGTCTTAATAGACTCTCTGTTATCACTGGATAGAAATACATTGAGAAAGAACTAATCATATAAAAGTTTCTCGTTAAATCGAATATTTAATCAGTCAGATTACTCAGGATCATACTGCAAGGTCTGAATGTCTTCTTGTATGAAGTTTTTCTGTAGAACTGAGGGCAGCAACAATGCAGTTTTTAAAAACTTAAAGAATGCTTTGAAGATGTATCCAAACACATCCTGTTTTTCAAGCATTCAAAACAGTACCTGGAGATACCAATATGGTCTACAGCCAGGGATGCTGGAGTATCACAAGTATTCCGGAACTTTAGATGTAAAAAAAAAAAGAAAAACGCCCACCTAGGATGCTAATACGGGTGACTGTCTAAAAGGTTTGCTGGGATATCATTTGCAAAAGTATCAAACGGCAGTAAAGCTCACATCTTTTCTTAAAAACATTTTCTATGATGTTTAAGGATGATGATTAGATACTCTGAGGAATAAGTTGGATGTATCAGATCCAGCTTTCTAAAACCACAATTTCGAAACCCACATCTCACAAGCCTGTGTACACAGCTAGTCTACTTAAGTGTGAAAATGTTCTAATTATTTTCTGACTCAGCAAAGCTAAGGAAGAGGCTTAAGTTGGGTTCCTAGAATTGGATGAACTCCTGAAGTGGAGCTTGCTCTCATTGACAAACAGAAACATCATTAAAAAGTAGTGAGTGACCAGCTTCATTCAGGAGCCAGGAAAATGTATGGCTGCCCTTTGCGTCTCAGACAGGAACCACTCAGTACAATGAGAGTTTTGGAATGGTAGTTCTCCTGCCAATAAGCATGGGTCATAGTATTTTTCAAACTTTGTCATTTCATTCCAGCAAAAATATTAACCACTTCCTCACTTAGGTGGATAGCTTATGACTATTGTTCTTTGTGGGCTTTAAACTGTGTTAAAAAATGGGAGCAATGGCCAAATGGGTTAGGTTTAGAATAAGCCAATACTAGAGAAATAAGCTAAAGGGTCTTTTTCATTCTCTGAAGCTGTATTTAAGAGGAAGCACTTCCAATCCAATCTTTAATTCCTTTCTCAAAGTCGTTTCTTAGTTTTGCAACTTACCGCCTCTCTTACATAGAGATATCAAGAACATCTTGCTAGAAACAAACAAAAGAGGCAGGAAATCAGAAAAAAATGTAACATGTATGAATGTATATGTACAATTGTGTGTGTGTGTGTGTGTGTGTGTGTGTGTGTGTGTGTGTTCTTAATATACTCTTTATTCTTAAGTTGTAATCTTAATCTTTGTTGAAAATAGAAAAGTTTATAACAGTGTTTGTTAAAAAACCACATATTGAGACAATCAACTTTAAGAAAAGATTTCTAATTATGTGGGAAATGGTGACTTTCTCTAATATGTGAAAGATTTTTCAAATAGTTGAAATATAAGTTGTTTGTCTAGCTGTCTACAGCAAAGTCCCACCTCAATGAATCCTAAAGTACTTAATTTAAATGAAACTGAATGATAGTCTGCAATGTGGCAAAAGCCAATCACTTTATTTGTAGTCTCTGTTTAAAGCAATTTTGATTATACTGTTGCTACGTAAATTGCACTATTGTACATGCAAAACGGCTTCTTATTTTTAGGTTATTCAATAAATTACTTGGACTGTAGTTCAATGCAATAATATTTTTTTCAACAAAATGCTTAATTGTATAGAAGTAATAGTCCTGTATTTATAATAATAATTGTACCAAAATATAAGGATTATATCAAATACAAAATGGTGTGAAAATATTCTGTATTTTACACTGTTGTATTATAATGCATTTAACATTTTATTTATGACTGTATATATTTATAATATATATTTAAAGGCTTGTGTTTCTTAGACTATTTCTTAATATTTGAGTGTTATCAAACAAAGCTGTTTCCGCAAACTCAAAATAAATATCACTTGGAAAATTCTAGAGACGTATTTGGTGCTGGAACATAAAACAGATAATATATGATGTCTTATTTTTATTTAAAAAATGCAATTTAACAATTTGTAATGCTCTAACAAAATAATAGTTTTCAGAGTGTATTATCTGACAATATAATATAAACATGTATAAGTATTTTAATGTGAATTCTAAAAATATTTTAATTAAAAACTTTAATTTTATCTCTGAATAACAATTCAGAGAAAGATTCAACTCTCTAAGAAATATTTTTAATCAAATATGACCAATCATGTGAGAATGAATTTGAAATTCCAACTAAATATCTTTAGTTATTTAATAATTTAAAATCTTTTTTGTCCTTATCTCATCCAGTACAGTTGTCATAACCCTCATTTGCTAGCTGGATCATGGTATGTGGTACCATGGTATGAGGTACGCTTAGAATTGGCTATTAGATTATTTCTTCTTCCTCCTCCTCCTCCTTCTCTTCCTCCTCCTCCTCCTCCTCCTCCTCCTCCTCCTCCTCCTCCTCCTCCTCCTCTTCTTCTTCTTCTTCTTCTTCTTCATCCCTTTCAGATTCTTATTTCAACTAGATTCAAATTGCTCATTCTCCTGCTCTGATCTAGGATTATAGGTATGTGTCATCATACCTTGTTCTTGAACGACATCAATATCACCCTTTTATTTACTGTTCAAAAATCTTTAATTGAATATGAAAACCCTGTGCTTCTAATTTTTAATGTCTTCTTCTGTCATTATGCCTGTATTAATAGAAACAGCACTCTGCAATGTACTCTGCCTAGTGCCTGAGTCCAAGTTTTAAGTAGAGACATATTGCAGATGCTAATTATCAGCTAGAGTTCTATTCTATGTTCTCTTTTTATGCTAAACTGTTTAGTGAAACCCCTCAAAGTAATCAAAAGTCCCTTTCCCCACATAGGCAAACGCATACAGCTGCACGAGAATATTTTTTGGTTATCGATGGAGTCCTCACAGAACCACTGTCCAGCTAAATCCTTTTCATCACCTATATTACTGGAGTCTGTCTGAGCAGGAATGTAAAATCGTTTAAATGTGGAAGGCAATGAAATTAGTAATTAGATTGAGTTGAGAGAGCTTATGATGACTGTGTTGTCGTGTTTAGTGCATTCTCCTCTATTCATGTGAGATCTCTGCCATGTTTGAGCTCTTTTTATATTCCATATCATTTTTATATCATGGAAATTTGGGGCACTAATATAAAATGGCTGCCACATCCTCTTGAGGCAATGTTCTCTTATTGTACCAGGTGAATTTGAGTCAATTTCCAATGGCACTTTAAAAATGCTTTGAAGTCTTAAGAAAAACCACAAAATGTTGTGAAGTAAATAAATATGTACACTCACAATAAAATTTCACTTGTGAAGATTTGTCAGGTGAACAACTCATCAATTAAACCTTTTATTTTCACATATTTGCATCTTACTCTGTCAGACATAGAAGTTCACAGACATGATATTTCAATTACTTGGTTGGGAGACAGCATTGCATCATTAGAAGAGACAATGAACTCCAGTGTCTCTTCATGGGGTACTTTATTCATTATGAATATGTTTTAATATACTTTTGTCCTCAATTATTCATAGTATTGGGCAAATAGAATTCTTCCATATTCCCAAATATTTAAGAAAGTAAAGACAACACACTGTAGAAGTAACATACTAGGAAATAACAGATTGCCATTCCCCCTTAAGTTATTTATTCCTTCCATAGGTGTTTGTGTGATTAGTCAGCGATAACTAAAAGACAAAATGAAATGAATGAAAAAATAAGAGATAAGTCTAGTTAATGAGGAAACTCACGACAGTCCAGTTACATTATAATATCAAAACTAAAATTTTCTTTAGCTTTCCCAATTATAACTTTAACACAACAATGTAAATAAGTGTTAAGATTATATAAAGTCTATAAATCCCACCTATTCCCATAATTCCAATCCAAGAACGAGCTTTTTTTTTTTTTTTTTTTTTCCTGATGCCTCGGGGCATGAAATGCTTTGTTTAAGGTAATGTTAAAAGTCTGAGATAATAGAATTGACAAATCTCAGTTCAACACATTGTACATTGAGCCTTAGGACATAAGATGGATGTATACAGCATGTTATCATTGGTCTGGACGTATGAGACAGATACATTCCTGAGACAGACACATTTCAGGGTCCCATCATAACCTGGTTGGCTCTCAAAAGCATGTGCAGTTCTTCCTATTTAAGATGATTCATAATTCACTCTAGTATGCTCTGTACTTGGGCTCTTTTCAAAGATGAAAACTTCTTTTGTTGACTTTTCTGCCAAAGATTCATTACTGCAGCCAATATTTACACACTGGATTAACCCATGTATAGGTCCTTACTTTTTTTTAATTTATCACTGGTTTGGGATCATACGCTGTATGAAGCCTATATGAACTAATTTTACTCTGATGTTATTCAACTTCGTACTTGCAGGTATGGCCCCTGGCTTCTGCAGTTGGTAAATCAGGAGCTACCTCAAAATCTCCCCTGAGTGTCCACCACTCAAAAATTTAATGTCCAAGCCAGAATTCTTCATTTAAAGTAATTTCTTCCCCAGGATTATACTTCCTTTTGTACATTTTAGATTCTGTCTTCTTAGAAACAAAGCTTTGAAAAAGGAAATATTTTTTTGCATGATGCTTTTTTTCTGATTTCTGCTATGCTTTTATTAATTTCCTAGAATCCTACTGAGACTATGGTAAATACTCTACAGTGGTTTTTTTATTTTTTAGGAAAACAATAGCTTCCCAAGTGAGATTCTCAGACCAATGGTTATTTGATGTAATATTATTTTACTGAGCACCAATGGGGAAAGTTTTGTAATTTATTGAGTAGATTATATTTCACAAATCAAAACATAATTTTTGCTAAGGGGAAGATATTTTGTCTAACTGATAAAATGTATCTTGAATTTGTGATATTGCTATTTCAAAGTTAAAATATCCATAGATTCTGACATATTTCAACATTTCATCGATTTAAAATTTATTGACATACCTAACATGTTGATATGAATTTTAAATTTTACATCAATCTATGTCAGTATTTGGGGGTTGTGCTTCAGAATATAATGAGGCAATATAGCGATTCTGGGTTGGGAGCTTATCCTTGTCTGTACACAATGTGCCCACTGCTTCCCGCAGGTGGTAGGACAAGCTTATTTAATCATTAAGTAATATATGTCAATTAGGTACTAGATACAAATCATAGTTGTAGCAGTCCAGAAACTCTCACAGAGCTAAGATATGTTGAGATGAATAACAGTAAGTACTAAGAAAGTTAGTTCATGGTAGTGTGCTCATAATGGAAGAAACTATATGTGCACTTGGGGTCCTCTGCTTTGTTAAAAACCTGTGCTTATTCTACTACAGTCAATGGTGTGAAAACATGAGTTGAAAACAAAATGTCAACAAAGAAAGCAACACCTTTTTGGAATGAATTACTCTACAACACCCATTCTCTTTAAGCATATTTTGACTTAAAGAATGGCTATTACTACAGGTTTAGAATTTGTTGAAATGACCAATATAAAATATAACAGATGTTCATAGAATGAATATTAGCAATGGCATATCGATTAAGAACATATCCACTTTAACATGACTTTTTCTGTCAAATTCTTCTTTCTGACATAAGCAATTAACACATGCTCATAAATTAACAAAATCTGATTTCAGAGAATGACAGATGTGGCTATTTTCTGAGATCTTGGTTTAGAGAAACAGCTAAATATGAAACATATATATAGTTTCTTACATTTTCCCACAGAAATAGTATCTCCAGGGTTCAATGCCATTTAATTTAACTTGTTACTTAATTTACTAGTGAGTGATTTGTTTATAGGATTCTGCTGTTCAGCTAATTTTTAAAATATTTCTTACATAGCCAGCAGCTGTCTATTGGCTTTTCCTTAACTTTTACCTCAGTTGTTTCATTTTTTTTCTTTCTTTGCATAACAACAGGGTTATTTGATCCTCCACCCAAAACTGAAGACTAGAAAGCAAAATTGTAAAAGTTCCCCAAATGAAAATCTAAGCTAGCTGCAAAAGGTCACCCATGATTTCTCTTGTGTTGCCCACCAGTGCTAGATAAGTCTTGATAAGTCTTTTTGGCAAAGCAATGACACAACTCAAGATTTCTTTCAGAGAGATTCTAGTGTTTCTCCTAGGAAGAGCATACTTAGCATTGGAGTACTGGCTTTGATTGGTTTCAAATTGAGCCATCTCACTCTTGATGGAGGCATGGGGTTGATCTGTCACTGCTTATAAAGATGTTTCAATGCTTCCAGCAGACTTCTGGCATGTCCTTGAAGCATTAACTTGCCTGTCCTGGGCATGCCTCTTCTCCTTCTGTTTCTTCGATACTCTGCCCTCATCAATTTTCTTCACATGCCAATGCTGTCAGAGTTGAGTTTCCACAATTGTTGTGTCAATTGCGAAGAGGCCAATGCAGCCTGAACCCTGACCAGCAGCAGTTTTATTCTGCCTGGTGAGGATGTGTGGGTGGCAGCTGCATTAGGATTTAGTCACCAGCTGTGATGGGAAGAAAAAGTCTCATAAATTGAAAGGATTTTGAACCACACGATTACTTTGTTTGCTTGAATCAATGCAGGATTCTATGCCAAAGAAAGTGTTCTATTTAAGGGAAAGCAAGTTCAGCATCCTATTTGAGGAGCATGCCATTTCTGGAGAGTTCAGAAAGAAGTGAAATTAAGTGTCTGAAAGACAAATTTGTGCATTCAAAATTTGTTCCCATTGTTCATGCTTCTTCAAAGTGTGTAAACAGTGTTTGCAACAAGATAAAGTACACAAAAGTACAGTATCAAGTTAAGGAACTTTAATCTATTTGTCTCACCCTGAACCCAGGAATGATAAGAAATATTATTTGCCAATGTCGGAACTGTCAAACACGGAACCAGATAGAACACTTGTGATTTCACATCCTACATTTTCTTAATTTAATGTTATTGCTTATTTGCTTACTTGCTTTATTTTTTCTTAATTACATTTAAATTTTTAAAAAGATGCATCAGTGAATATGCCATAATTTAAGGAACTCTCCGTCATTATTTTAGACTTCTCTCAAGTTTTTATAATATAAATGATGTTTTATTGGACATTTTGATAAATAACAATTTTTCATCATTACTTATATATGAATGGATCTTATAAGAATAATAATAGGCACATGTTCATGATTTCTTGTACGCTGCCAAAATGCTTTCCAATGAGTTGAAGCACTGCAAGTATTACAGCAATAACTTAGAGTAATATCCATGATTTGTATGCCTCAACCTTCTTCTGCCCATTATCATCATTACCATGATCATCAGTATCCAGGCCATACCTCTGTGCCATAGTCATTAGTTAACATACAATAAAGATGCTTTAGTAATTTTTCCTTATAAAACATTTCTTAGTTATAATTTATATTTTAAATAACTGGTAATACTGTTCGGAATTAAGAAAGAGAACTGTGAGAGCTTGTAGCTATCCTGATTTAATAGACTAATCATAATGCCAGGCCATAATTATCACTGTTGTGTTGCTTTCTCAGAGGAGACTAGAGGGAACATCTACATTTCTTGCATTGTAGTTTCCAGAGAGACCCTAAGAAGCATCTGTATATGCTACATTGCTTTCCCTGCAGAGATATAAAGACATATCTATTCAACCTAGATAAGGCACCAAGAGACCAAAGAAATGATTCTCTTTTAGTTCAGCATACTGAATCCATAAATTTATTGCACTGATTATTAGAAGCATGGGTGAGGGGTTACATATGAGTGAATCAAAAGCAGGTACATCACTAAAACACCCCATCTCAGCATGGATAACAAGTTATGAAAACATTGGAACTCGGGTTCCAACACTCAATCATCATTGCACCCCTTGTACACTCTAGATCCTCCAAGACCAAGTGTAGCTTAGTGTCAAGAAAGATTGGAGGCTGAAGTGAGGGTGTGCTAATGAAGATATTAACAGTCCCATTACAATTACTGTAGATCACCATGACAACAAGTCCAAAACATTCTGTAGGTCACCACGGCAATCTCTACTTTAAGAGTGGTGATGCTCATGTCTTGTCCAGAGAAATAGCATCACTATAATAATCACATTAGGTTTTCACTCCCTGGACCACTTCTAGGTCTAGTTACATTACCAGGGATCAAAAATAATCTTGGGATTTTCTTTTTCTTTCTTTCTTTTTTTTTTTTTAACTTTTTGGTTTCTAGAGTCAGGGTTACTCTGTTGTAACTCTGGCTGTCCTGGAACTCATTCTGTAGACTGGGCTGGCCTTGAACTCACAGAGATCCACCTGCCTCTGCCTTCTGAGTTCTGGGATTAAAGGTGTGTGCCACCATCACCATGCACTTCTTGGGATCTTGTCTCTTGTCATTGTGTCACCTGTATGACCTATTTTAAAAGAAATGTCAAAGGCCTTTATCAGGTTGAAAATGCAATTCCCATGAAACAGAAAATCATAATTTCTCATTGTTAAGAAAGACTTAGAAAGCATTTGTGAGTGTTTAAGAGATTGTCCTGATATCACTTATTTTGTGCAGTTATTTTTTTGTTTAATTTTAAATTTTATTTTATAGATATAGATCTTTTGCCTGCAAGTATGTCTGTGTACTACATATGTGCTTGGTGTGTTGGAAGCCATCTGATCCCACCAGAACTGGAGCTACAGATGACAGTGAGCTGCCATTTGGGTGCTGGAAATTGAACCTATGCCCCTGAAAGGGCAGCCAGTGCTCTTTCCAGTGCTCTAAACCATTTAGACAACCCTCTAGCCCAATTTTGTTGCTTTTGATATATGCTATAGGTTGGGTATTGCATGTTCCCAAAGGCCCATATATTAAAGACAACAGAATGGCTCTGTTGCAGGTAAGAAGGAATTCCTAGGAGGTGAGAGATACTTGGAGGTTAATTAGGGATGGATTTGCAGCAGCTCTTGTGAGACCCTAGCTGCTTCATGTTCTTCTTTTGCTTCCTGACCATGAGACAAATGGTTTGCTTGCTTATTTGCTCTTTTTCACCATATTCTAACAACCACACCAGACACCTAAAAACAATTAATCCATCAAATTATGAACTAGATCCTCTGAAATCATAATTCAAATGAACTATTTTATCCTTAATAAATTGACTATTTCAGGATATTTTGTTATAGTCATGTAAAGTTGACCGATGCGCTATACTAAAACTTGTCTCTCTGAGTGCTCTAGAAAATTAATGACATAAATTTAGAGACTGCCTTAGCTTCTTTTCCCATTTCTGTGAAAATCCTCTTACATAACTGATTTAAGGAGTTGAATATTTATTTCATCTCACAGTACAAGAAGCAGCCCATCATGGTGGGACATCAGGGCAGCAGGAGCTTGAGGCAGCGACTCACAGTGTACATAAAGTCTGAAGAGAGTGGTGAATGTATCTATGTTAGTCATCGATGGCTTTATCGACTCTTACAGAGGATTCTCTGCCTAGGGAACAGCCCTGGCCAGAACTAAGATTGGTCTTCCCACATCAATCACCATAATCTAGGCAATCTCTTACAGAAATGCCTAGAAGACAATGACCCAGGTGACTCTAATTTCAAAGTGGGAGTTGAGAGTGAAGACATAGGTAGGAAGTGTTAGAGGTATAGAAGGCTCTGTCTCCTTAACGTGTGCCTAGTGACTAAAGCAAAGGCAGTCTTATAGAGGAGTATGCTCTTAGCCATGTGAAACTGATCACAATTTTAAGTAGCTTATATGAAAAATCATTGCAATATGTTAAAGTGTTATGAGAAAAAAAATGGATTTAGATACCTGTTTGCTATACGCTGTGCTTGATAAGTTACCATGTATGTAATAAATGTGTAAACCTTAGTTACCATTAAAGTTTATTATGAAAAGTTTGTGTGCTTTGTGACCTAGGAACATAAAAATGACAATTATTATATAGTCTAGCTATTGTTTAATAAATTATTTAGCTTTCATCAACTGCTAAGCTATCCTATTATTTCTGTTCAGGACTATTTTATAATATGCATTTTTAAAAGATTTTCAAATATTAGTAGATACAAGATTTAAAAGTAATAAGGACTTATGAAACTTATTACAATATCAGAGAGCCTTTATTTCTTATTCTACTATAATACTAGCGTTTCTTTGTCTTGAAAGTGATCATCACTTGCATAACTACTTTAAAAAGTTAAGCTGGATGGCGATAGCACACCCACCTTTAATCGCAGCACCTGGGAGGCAGAGTCAGGTGGATCTCTGTGAGTTTGAAGCCAGCCTGATCTACAGAGTGAGTTCCAGGACAGCCAGAGTTACAGCAGAGAAACCCTGTGTCAAAAAAAAAAAGTTAGCTAATCTTGTGTCTCCAAAAGAACTATGGCATATCAGTGGGAGAAGAGACAAACACAATACTAAAAGTTTTCTGTCTGTCTGTTATTATGTTTCACATATCTTCACTGAGTTCCTTGCAGAAAGCAGACAATAGCCAATAAATGCCAACTGATAATTTTATTAAAAGGCCCAATCTTGTCAAAAGTGCCTTCCCTACCACACCAATGGCTGACCCCTGTTGCCTGAAATTTTCCTAGGAATTTCAAACTTCAAATATTTTTATTCACCATATAAATTTTCAGCAGTGAATTTAACTAGGAATGTATGTTATAAGCCTCTTAAGCCCAGGAAAAAACAATTGAGTTTATCAGACATTTTCGTACTGGCTCATGACTGTTGGAAGACAACTTTCCCTGGTCGGAGTAGATATAGACAGACCTGAAGACAGGAAATGAAGAGAATTCAATGAGGCATATCACATCCTCCTCCCAATTCTGTCTAGAATAAGTCTGATTCCTTGGCAAATGGTCCATCATGTATGCTAAGATGCCTTTTATATAGGGTAAAATTATAGTTCTAACATAATTTATTTATTCATTTTATCTTCTGAGTGAATGAGAATTGAAATGTGGGAGATTCTGCCTCATATTTTCCTTAATTTTCTGTTTCTTTTCAAGAAACCCTAGTATTCGCTTTTCTTCTTCCTCCTCTTGACTCAGTCCTGGGACGGGAAGAAAACAGTGCTTATCAGTTTTCTAAATAGGTAAATATATGATTGTAGAACCTTGGCATTTCAGAAGGTACACTATGTTCCTCTAAGGACAGAATCATGACATGAGTTTTTCCAGCCTAATACCCACAGTGTTTATTCCAGTATCTGTTCTATTTTTAGTTCCACGTATTGTAGATTTTTTTAAGAGTGGACACTGCTGTGTTGCAGAGCAGAGTTTCTTAAATATAATATCCATTGTTGGGTCTCCCTCTCTATTGCTTTATTAAAGTCTTGCCTGCAAGTGCTTGGGGAATGTACACTGACTTATAAAATAAAATGCTTATAAGTCACAGTCATGGTTTGTGATCACAACTCTTCCTTTCATTTTATAGCCATTACAAGTGGCCATCTATAGTCAGACAACAAGGGAAGAGCAAAATGACATCCGTGGCTTTCAAGGAGGTATTGTATTCTTATAAAAAGGTGTAGACACTGTCACTACTTACCCAGAGTCATTTATAAATAATAGCTTTGAGTTTCCCATCAAGCAAAGTACACAGGCTAATACAAAATATAATCATATGACAAAAGTTAAAGGAATAACCTTTCATACTGGTACTTTCCCACAGAGAGCAAGTATGCATAATTACTCTCTTAGTCATTTTTAACTAAATATAAAATGATCCCCCTATATCTTAGGTGTGTATGTTGCTTTCTTATTTTAGATCTATACATGCACACACACAAACACAGAATAGATTCTACTTTTTCATATAGAATTATCTTCCAATGAGAACAAAAATGGAAGAAAAATTGGAAACCTGAGGAATAAAAACACAAGGTTATTATTTTCCAAAAATTTGAATTGGATAAAATTTCAGTTCTTCTGGAGGAAAACTATGATATGGCACCTTGTTGGGATCTGCGATCTTTACAAGATATATAGTTCACCTTCTCCTCATTTTGGTTCATTAAGGGATTATTTAAAATCTAAATGATAAGCAAATAGACCTATCATCCCCAAACACACTGAAATAGAGGATATCATGAAGGAAAACCCTTCCAAGTGAATAACATCATCAGATCAGTGTTGAGAAAACGGTAACACTTTACATAGTAAAGTCAAAGAGAGAAATGTTGTCTAAATTGTATTTTATAATTAATGATTGTTCAAATATTAGATATAAATAATTATATCTAATAATTAGGTATAAATAGTTATATCTAATAATTAGACATAAATAATTCCTAGAACAAGCACAATCTATAGTGATTAATATATGCCAAGGCTCATAAATCATGGTAGAGGTTGAAATACATGAAATGTGATAGATTAAGAAAGCATCTCTGAATATTAAAACTCCATATGAGTAGCACGTTCTATTAGTGTTGTGATTTATTTGTTGATGCTGCTTGTAACCCAGCATAAAAAACAAGTTAATATTCAGACATTGCAGAATTTTTCCAAACTTTAAAAAATAAACTTTAGTATTGGTTTCACTTTCAGCAGTGTTTACTAATTTAAACAATGATGATGAATGATGATCAATGACGATAATTAAGCCAACTTCAAAACTGACTTCACAGAAAAAAAGGATTAAGCCCTAAATCAGTGACAGTAATCAATTCATCAAGTTTCCAAGTGTACAGAAGCCAGACTTTTCTCATTAACATTTAAAACCTTCAGACATGGTAGAATTTTGTACAAAGTCATACCAGTTGATGAAAAGGACAATTTGTCATCAGTTGCTTGCTAGAGAAACAGAAAAAAAAATCCATAGATCATTTTGGAGTGCTTTGTGGCTAGTTTATTCTAATTCCAGTTTTCCAAAGATTTACAGTTTTATTTTTCACAAAATTGCATATGCTTGGTGGCTTAAACAACAGAAATTCATTTCGTAAGTTCTGGGACATCTAAGATCAATGTGATACACAAAGAGGATTTGTGTTGTGATCTCCTGGGTTACAGGTAGCTACTATCATCTCTCTGTGTCTCAAATGGTATTGATATTTCACATAGTCATGAAGAAATAAAAAAGGGCAAAAACAAGCTCTCTTGTGACTCTGAGAGCAACAGACTTCATTCCAGGTTCTGTATTCATGATGTTTAATTGTTATTTTATTATATTTATTGTATTTAATTAAATATATTTAATTTAATTATCTCTCAGAGAACATATCTTTAAATTGGCACATGTGACTTCAACATATGAGTCAGATTAGCAACATATCGATCACAATTAGACTAATAATAAACCTCAGATTTCAACATAGGCATAGATTCACAGTACAGGTTTAGTACACGTGCCAAGAGTGGTTGTCAATCCCTTTACTGCTAGGACTCAGGGTACTGAGGCAAGAGGATTGATATGGGTCTGAAGCCAGCCTAGCCTGGGCTACATAGTGAGTTACAGGCAAATCTGAGCAACATATCAAGCTCAATCAGTGACATCCTTCACCAGATCCACTAAAACATCTCTGTATCATAGTCCTTTATCATGTATATACATAGGTGTATACATAGGTATATACATATACATAGGTAGATCATGTATACATAGGTCATAGGTCATATGCACAGTACCACACAAACATATACACATACACACAGAGAGATACAGTTTGCAATTAAGATGCATGTGGTGATATCTGTGTTTCTTGTACCATTCATTCATGAAGCTACTTGCCTGTCACAAAATATTAAACCCGAGCCCAGATATTTCCTCCTTCTGTTAAAGTTAGAACATAAGGCTTTATTTTATATTAGTACATCTCACTCAGATGCTTCTGTTAAATTCTATAGGTTTTGATATATTTAAAATTTCATGAAGAAATATGATAGTTTATCGACAGATGAACTGGTGGCATGTTCAACCAGGAAATTACATTATATTTTATTCATGGTGAAATGAATGCTTCTTATATTTCAATATCTCATTTGTCAGGTAGGTAAGTAAATGATAAATCAATATGTATAAGTAGATAGATGATAGACAGATGAGAAATGATAGATAGTAGATAGATGTTAGATAGTAGATTGATAGATGATAGATATCTGGATAGATAAATAGATAGATTGATTGATAGAGACCTCTACCTGAAAAGTGAATATGCTCAGGGTAACAGTAACCTGAAACCCAAAATAACAGTTGCAAAATACTATTATAGGCATGAGTGCCCAGGGAACAGCTTTGAAAATCTGGATATGTTTGCTTCTGGTTCCTACCTCATGTTTCACTATGAAATTAAGGAATAAAAGGGGAAATCATGATACAACTATTTCAGTATATGGTCTCTACCACTTTGTGTTGAGTTCTTCATTCTTTGGGGAAAATGCCTCAAGTCTAGCAATCAATAGGTCCTGTCTTCAAATAAAGTTTTTGCCAAGTGAAATCAACCATTTGACTGTGGAAGAATACACTGCTATTGTTCAGATCTTTGCTTGAACTTCTGTCCCCTCTCAGCTAAGAGAAGCTGTATAACGTGCTCAGTGCCCTGAACTTCCTTCTTGGTGCAAAGTCCAATAAAGACACAGGAGGTGTGGGATTCTGAGGAAAAAGAAACATGGTAATTAGGGTGGGGAGAGGAAGCAGTGTGCTGTTGCTGCTGCAGGAAATCGTGGCATTTCACCCTTCCTTCGCCTGAGCATGATACTCTATGGTGGAAGTGGAAAATTCACCTCTGTTGCTTATCTCAGAAAAGGAGGTTGAATGCCATTGGGCTCTTGTTAGAAACTCAGTATCAGGTTTCTGCTCTCGATTTAATTTGAACCTCAGGATCCATTGGCATTTCCGTGACATCAGTAGTCAGAAGGTTGCTGTGAATTCTCCCTGCTTAAGCTCAGTCACTGTTGAATTTGTTTTCTTGTTAGTCCAATTATATTATAAAAATACTCAGTTTTAAAATAAAAGCTGGTTTATATTTGGTCTCTTGATTCTGAAATATCTGTATATTGGCTTCCTCAAGCTTTAATTTGCTAATATGAAGAGGAAAATTGAGAACTTTCATTTACATATATGGGGAAAAAAGAGTGAAAAGATTCTGAGAATCCAGCATTATCCAGCAGCATTAGCAGCACTGATATCAGAGTGCACTGTAGAAACCCTTCTGTGGAAGTTTATCAGTCTTATGATTCCTTACTCTGATACTCTTCCTGCCTTCCTGCTTCTGGGAATCCCTCTGTCCCTCTTAAAGTCAGGTCAAGTGAGGAATAAATCTTATAGTTGATGTGCAGTTCTCATTTCCTAAACTACAGGCTTCTCCAGAGCACAGGGCACATCGCTCATCTACTTGTATAGAGATCTATTCCACCTGGCATAGTACCTGGTACATGGAGACCAATGAATAAAAATACAATTAAAAAAAAATGGATTCCAGGGTTTTTCCCAAATCTGCTTTAAAACTGCTACACAGAGACACATTAATGTAGAATTGATATTCTGCAAGTGACATAACTACAACTTCATTTAGAGTATGCAACTACATACACATTACACACACACACACACACACACACACACACACACACACACACACACGGTATATTTTAAAGTAAACATAAAACGTTTCCTTATGGCATTTACAAAAATTCTCTTTCTCTTTCCTTTTGAATTAATCTTGCTCCCCCTCTAGGTCTTATAGTATCTGAAATACTAGAAAACCTCCTAGGGAAAAAAGGTAATCAATGACTCTACCTAGCTGTAAAGCCTATGAGCCCCAATTACAACCACAACAAGAAATCTCCAATAGTGCAATAATGAGACTTATATCTGGAAAGTAAACAATATAACCAATAGCTGTCTAATTCAACTTAAGGTTACTTAATAGGAGGGGAGTCTTGCCAGAACAATTTCTGACTGAACTCTTTTGACTCAGGCAGACTCTGGTTGATTATCTGACTGCCTCAGACTGAACTGCTCTGCTCGGTCAAACTGACTTTCTCCTCCCATCTGATCCTGACTCCTTCTGCTGAACTGCCTTTCTGTGTCTGCCTCAGACTGCCTTGGTCTGCATCACACTGTCTCTCTGAACTGAGAGACTGCTTTATCTCATGAGAGTTGGGCATGCCCTCAGTTTGACTCACTCTCCTAACTCTTCCTCTGATTTGTCATTTTGCCTGCTCTTCACTCAGATTCATCTTAGACATTATTCTTCCTCTCTGACACTGACTCCTTCTGAGCTCTGCTTTCTGTCTCTGCTTCTACTTGCTTCTGTCTTGGGGATTAAAGACATGTGCTATCTCTGCCTCTGGGTTGGGATTAAAGGTGTGTACTAATATTCTTTTTACCCCAGAGTAGACATGCTGCCCAATTAAAAAATTTAATGTTCATCTACATATCTGTTTAAGCTATAAATTATGCTGTGAAAATAGCTCTAACACAAATTAACTATTACAATAGGAACAATTATCAATCCCATAAATTTAAGAGTCTGAATATCCACTTCAGTTACAGTACCATTCATCCTTGACTCCAGCAAGCAGTTCAGTTCAGCAAGTGTTCATTTCAGCATCAAGGTTTTCTAGTCTGAGGAACTATACTCTCTCTTTCTTCAGCCAGTTTTTTGAGCTGTTACCTTATAGGGGGATCAGGTTTCTGTATTGACTGAATTGCTGTCTTTCTTCATCACTACGTTCCTTGAGTCATGCCTTTCATGTTAACTGTTGGTATCTAGGAAGCTTCTCTTACTAAGATCTAATCTTTATCAGATTAGATGGACCCCACAGCTTCTCATTTGCGGAAATAAACACAAACCCTCTTCCCAATGTAACACATTCCCTGACTTCCATTCTCATGTTCTTATTCCCCTTTTCTGTGAAGGCATTGTTTCCTGCTGGAAGGGTTTCATGTTATGTTGGATTGAGAATAAAGGGCTTTTCAGTGTAGCATAAGAGCCATAAGGAAAGATGCTCAAGGATAAACTCATGTACAGCACATTTGAGAAGTAAAGGGTATATCACAATTTGAGGCTTGTACTTTCTGAGGAGAAATAATTGAGGTCTGGAAGGATGGTTTCAAGCAAGGCTAGCCCTCTCTCTCATTTCCTTGGTTTTAGAAAGATTGTTCCACATTATGATCTTTGCAGTTTTTTCTCTTTCAGAACAGTCTTTACTTTATTGTTTTCTGCATGCTTTCTTCACTGCTTCTGGACATAATTCAATTTCCTCTTCTCAGAGATCCTTCCTAGCCTAGAAAACGGAAGCAATTCCAGTATCTGAGTCTTTGTGTAACATTGTTTGGTTTGGTGCACTCATAGCAGTGTTTAGCATTTTATGCTTGCTAATGGTTATCACACTTGCACTCTTTCCAATCACCCCTATTCACTGCTACATATTCATCTAAGGTAATTCCTGACAGAGAGTTGCTAGATAGTGACTTTGGCAGAGATAATCTGGGATTCTTCTAGTGATTGAATGGGACTGTTAGAATTTCTGGAGTTACTGGAAGACACATGCACACAATTGTATCTCAGAAACTATGTTTGTGGCAACATGCATCTTAGATTAGAGTAGAATGATCTTGAAGTAAAGAGGTTAAAAAGGATAATTTATTTTCTTCGTTTTCCTGCATGGTGTGGATAAACGTGCTTAAACATCTGACTCTTACAATATAATAGCTGTGTAAACTAGAACAAGGGTTTAAGCTGACAGTATCTACTTTTTCATAACACGTTCAATATCATGCACACATATTTCCAAGGCATCTATTAGATCTTTTTGTGAATTATGCCAAGACTTTCACCCTTATCATGGTGGCTTAAGGCTATCAACACATCTCTATAAAATAAAGTGCCTATTAACCAAAGCACCTAAGTAGTTTAACCCAAACAACACATAGAGCCATGGGATTAATTATTTGTTATAATTGTTGTAGAAAAAAAGTGGCAAAGGCTATTTTTAAACTTCCTGTCTTTAGGTGGTATGCCCTTGTTCTCCAGGTTCCTAATGAAGGATAATAATAATGATTAGGATAATGATAATCACATCAAAATCATGGAAATATGTTTAAAAAGCTTAAAATTAGTTTCCTGCTGAGATGATAAAAAGGGTTTTCTAAGGCCAAATAGAGAGCTGAAATTGTACAGGGCCCAATTAACTTCACACAGAGATAAGAAAAAAAAAAGTCATGCATGGCCCTGTGCCTTATTCTTAACTCTGTGTACACAGCAAATCAACAATGTAATTATTGAGCTGCTTATGTGTTAGTTGTTAATGGTGGTAAATTATTTGCAAACACACACCATGGCCAATAAAAAACAGATAAAGGAGCATGAAGAAGTCAGTGAAACCACCAGGAGGTGGGAGCAGATACCAGAATAAATGAGAATAAAAGTGAGACAATCATCACTTTTCTATCTAAGAGCTGAATACTTGCTTTAAGTATTATTTATTTATTTTTGATTTATGTGCTCGTGTGTGAGCTCACATGGATGTAGGGTCCAAGAATCACCCTGCAAAGGCCAGCGAGATCATGTATGCAAAAACCAAGAGCACTTTTATTCTGCAGAACAAGCAAACCTGCATACAGGGGTCAATCACTTTATGTAACGGTGACCACCAACTGCAAGCACATGGGCCTTTTAAAGGAAACAGGCAGTGGCTAGGAGATCTCTCTGATTTGATCAGGACCTAAATACCGGATTGGCTTGTTATATCCTGTGGGAAACGAGGGGCTTCTGGGAAAGCGAGAACTTTATGAGGAGGCAGAGAATTGAGGTTAGTGTAGCCCACCGCTAGGGGCACTGGTCCTCTCATGGACATATATACACCATCCTTATGAAGGAACAGGGCAACAAATACTTTAGAACCAGGGTTATATGCAGCTATGAGCAGCCATGTAAGCCTGGGAACCAAACCAAGGCCCTCTGCAAGTGTTTTTAATGTCTAAGCCATCCCTCCAGGCTCTCTGAGATATTTTTTAATATCTCAGTCTCTCCTGATGTATGTCATCTTTTCATAAAAGTGTTAATGGAAAAAGATAACATATTCCTTCATATTGTTTTTACCCATCATCTTCAGACCTCCCCTTCAGTTCTACGTCATGACAGGCAGATATGATAGTGACTGCCCTACGCTTGCAACCTGTGGGTAGCTCTCAAGAAATAGTGGGAAAGACGCAACTCTCTGAGGTCCTCGTGTCCTGCCTAATGCTTCAGCACTTTTCACACCCTGTCCACTTTACCCCTCATGGTACATTAGCAACCAAATGTCCTGCAATGCATGCCTCCTCACAGCGGCTTATCTCTCCTCATGCTGACTTCACTTCTCTATCATCCACGTACTAATGACCTAATTGCATAACTGCATAATCATATCTGACATCACTCAATTCTAAAATCGTATGTATTTCTGTGCCTTCCAACAGCTCAGTGTAATGAAGTCCACCATTGATATCCAATAAAAACCATCACTGAATGTTCCTGCAGTCTAGGATAAATTATTAAACAGAAAATTTCCATTATAATGACAAAATATGTCTGAGGTAACCCCCTTAATAAAGAGAAAAGAGTTACTTGATTTCAGAGTTTTAGTGGTTCTAGTATATGAACGTTTGGTCTTATTTCTTGGCACCTATACTCAGAATGTGGGGTACAAAAGTCATCTCTTGGCTGGTGCATGAGTATATGAGAGGGAGAGGAAGGGTTAGATTTCTACTCTCTTCTTCAAAAGCATGCCAACAAATAACCAGAAGAACTACTATGAGGACTCAACTCTTTAGGGTTCTAACTCCTCCCAATATCACCACTAATTGTGGACATGTGGACCTTTGGGGTACATTTTGTATCCCCCAAACAACACCAGCATGGAGAACAGTGTGTACAAGACACTACTATTTCCTATCAACAAAGGAGTAAAATACTCATCTGTTTGCATTTTTTAGGCAGTAAATATTTTTAGAAAGTACATAAAAAGATTAATTTTAAAAAGCAGTAGTGACATTAAGTGAAAGACAAGGATGAAAGCAAAGTTGTGCATTATTTTTCACTTTGAGGGTGATGTGTATTTAAAGTGGAAAATTATGAAGAGTGAAGAAATAGTATTTGGAAATAAGAGTGATGGGATTAGTTGCATACGTGAGTTTAGTGATAAAACAGAGGTCGAAAGAAGGCATTTTTACATTAAATATCTTACATACTTTCAAATAGATCTCTTGGATATCTCACATTTATTAACATTTTCTATGAATAATAGTTAATATTTTAGTACTGTATAATGAAATACAAATAACATTATTATTTCATATTCTTGAAGTAAATCTGAAGAAAAAAGATATTTTAATACAAACTTCAGAGGGCTGAAAACAAGTTCCTAAAAGTTTCCAAAAGGCAATTTTTTAAATATGATTTTTTTCTTCTAAATTACTTTTTTATGAATTCTAACTAAAAAAAAACTCAATAGCATATTGTCAAAACTTATATTGCTTTTACTGCTCTATTTCTGCTTGGTTAAAATTATGCAACACACACCATCCCATTGGCCACACTCACAGAGTAAGTCTAGTGTTGACTCCCATTATCATTACCATCGCTACCGTTAGTATGGCCGAGCAAGATACATTTCTGCTGGTGAAATATACTCAGCACATGACAACAGAATCTGCCTGAAGTGAGACCTTTGGAGTACAAGGCAGCATGTCACCAGTAGATTATCTGCTAACCAGATAATGGAGAGTCATTCAGACTTGGATCAGATGACACATGGGATTTGATGAAGAAAAAATGGCTGTACAGTCAGCTAATAGATGGTAAGGTTTCTAAAAATTAAGAGATCTGATATTGTGTGTAAGGTAGAATTGCTCCTTACAAATAGCTTAGTCAAGCTCAACAAACTCCACTGAGCTATTGCAGGACTGTTGTTTTCTTTGAACAAGCCAGTGGCTTCTACTCTTACAACTTTAACAGTGGATTTGCTGAGCAAGTTTTGGCTCTCTTACAAGAACATTTCACAATATTTGAAACTTATCATTGGTCCAGGGTGGAGGCCTTACAGTTCTGGACAAGCTGAACCCTGCTGAAGGTGACACTCCTGAAATATTTCTAGTACAAGTTGCATGCAGAGAATTGTCCTGCATTCCTGGCCAGCACTTAGCTCATCCCACTGACTCTTTTAAGCTATCCACAATCTCAAGTCCTTTAAACTCCTTCTACTAAAACCTTTGAAAAGAGGAAATCTGAGGCACTCTTGTATACTAATGATGTTGTCAGGTACCTTGCAGTTTGAAAGCATTCAAAGGTTTAGCAACTACAAATAAAATGAACAAGGCTGAAGGAGGTGCTACTCAGGGGGCCCTGCAGCAGTCAGTGGCAAATAAAAACTAAAACATTCCTATCCATATGACTCACATAAGTATGTCAACCGAGGTGTATCCCAGGGGAGAGCATCACTGCACATTAGTGTTTGAGTCAATCATAACAAATTTGTTCAAGGCTGTTAATATGTGCATAAAATAACAAATTAAAATAGGGCAGAAAAATAACTGAGGTTCAAAAAACAAATATACTTGATTGTCACAAAACCCGATGTCCCGTTTCACACCCAAAATAAAAGCTGAGGGCTGCCTTTCTATTGTGGAAATATGGTTTCAAATAGAATTACAGTCATGGAACATCTACAAGTGTATTCTTTTTATAGAAATCTCTGTCTCTGTCTCTGTCTGTCTGTCTGTCTGTCTCTCTCTCTCTCTCTCTCTCTCTCTCTCTGTGTGTGTATGTGTGTGTGTGTGTGTGTGTGTGTGTGTGTGCCAGAGCAGGAAATGAATGTTTAATGATAAAGTCATAAATTTTTCAACACATACATTTTTGAAATAAGCCATTACCTTTGACTTATTGGATTTTCTTAAATGAAAATAATAAAATAGAATAAAGCATATGCAATTTTTGTATATGTAAATTTTGATAGGTAGTCTCCACATGAAGACAGCATTGAGCATTAGTATTTGAGGCAATCATAAGAAAATTGTATTTTAAAATGTAGATCAAAGAATATCTATGATCTAGATGTCTTTATACATGTGTGTATATGTGTGCAAACAGAGACTCCAGCAGGTACTTGTACTATAGCTATGCAAGAAACCAAAACATAAAACCATTGTGAAGAATAAATCTTTTGCATGTTTGCAACATGATTTCATGTTTTAAATACACCTACTTGACAAAATACTGAACATATAACTTATGTTTGTTTAATGGGTAAAACTTTCTTCCATCAATTATAAAGAGTCAACAAAATATTTTCAACCCTGCCCCTGTGGTTCAGATACTTCTATAAACTTTTTGTCATTGAAACTATTTTTTTCATTAAGTTCTAAAAACTTAAAAGGAAGCTACTTACAGATAAAATTAGTTTGTATCCTTAAAGATTATAATGCCAAATTTTAAATTTTTTCCACATATGCATTTATTCTTTCAATTTTATGTTTTATTCTATTTATTCTAAAATTCTATTAATTTTATATACTTTTTATTTTATATGATTAAACTATCATAATTAAATATTGAAATGAAATCAGTAACAAGTATCAAGTGATGTGATTATAGTCTTTCACGCATTCACTACTGCATATAAGATGCATATAAGATGCTGGCGGTAGGTGTGATTCATGAGTTCCGTTAAGGGGTATGACACAAAACACTACCTTCCAGAAGATGTTCGGTATCTACACACATTTCACCATTATAGTCATTCTGACTGGCTGAGTTTGGTTCAAAATATATTAGTTTTACCTGTTTCGTTTTACCAATCTCTCTCTCCCTCCCCGACAGAAGTTTTCTGGTGTTTATCAGACAGTTTCATTCTCAGGAAAGTTTACCTTCCAGGTAACAATTAGGCAATCCTCTCATTGCCTGTGATCTGTGATAAAAGGGCCCTCAGTCATTTGGTGCACACTCGGTTATTCCACATTTGATGGTGCTACCTGCACGGAAGGTTAATGACTATACTTTGGCTGACAGGAGTAGATGTGGGCTTTTGGGAAACCCTCAATAGCTTAACTGATTACATTCCATACAGAACTTCAAGGCCATAAACAAACAAAAAACCTCAGCCTTGTCCTTCTAATTTAATACTAAAAATGTCTACTAGATCAAGAAGATACTTGGTCTGCTCTACCATGGAATGTCTTATTAAGTACTTCTTTTGTATCTTTACCAATATGAGTTTCTAATTTCTTTTTCTTCTAAGTAGTGTGCATGCCAATGTGACTTTCAATCCACTATCAATATTGAGCTATTTCTCACCACCGGGGCACCCAAGGGACAGAGTCTGAATTTGCAGAGTTATTTGGGATTTTGGTTTGTTTTAGTTGGTTTGAATTTTTTGAGCACTGCACAGCTTAAAGTACAAGTATGGATCTGTCTGCCTCTACTGCCCAGGACCTGGGATTACAGTGGTGGGCTGTCATGCCAGGTTCCTGATGGTCTCTTAACATATTCCAGTACTGCCAGAGTTGGTAGCAGCACTCTATTGTTCTTTTCTGTCACCTGTGGATTTACATTGTCATCAATTACATTTATTTGCTAGGCAAATTTCCTCGCTGATACACATTTTCTAAGGCAACCCAGAGCAGAGCATAACATTTTTCCTTCTCCTTTCCCTTAGTATCCTTCATTCTCCAAACACCATATCAAATATGTTCCTAAGGAACACATGACTGCCACCTGCTCTGCCCTCCTAAATTACCTGTTCTGCTCTTTGATATACAATTCCTTTTGTTGTTGTTTGTTTTCATCAGAGAGAATTTCATAAGTTTCACACTTCTATTTAAATTTCTCTCTGTTATTTTCACTCTATTAATGTGGTACTTCAAAGACAGATTTTATAAGCCTTTTCCAAATTTTTTCTGTTTTTTGTTTGTTTGTTTGTTTGTTTTATTTTTTGGGGGGCACACTTCAAAATTTTCCTGTGTGGAACTGAGCATGACTCCTAAACATGACGGTGAGTGATTTCGTTCCCAGTATTCTACAGTAGCGTAGTGCACTGATGCCACTGCAGGATGCTACACAAACAGAGCTAAGCACAAGTCTGGTAGACACTACTCCTCACATGGAGAGAATGCCTGCTTATTCCTGTGGTAAATTTTTAAGTTTTATTAGTCTCAATCTTCTCTGCTTTTGAATAAGACTCTTAAGTCAAAGATAGTTTGTAATTTTACTCAACTCTTTCCCACTCTCATTTAGAAGACATTTCTTATAACTTGATATTTCAGTTCTTTGACCTTCACCCCAGTGACCGTATCTTTTCAACTATGTTCACCATTCATTAATAAAGTTAAACCCTGATGTTTATTTCTTACCCTTATTTAAACTCCAAAATATCCATTCTTATTTTTAAAAATGAACACAGAAAAACAGTATCTGATTCATTATTGTTGTTGACCTATCTTGGAAGACATAGGATTGACTTGTAGTTCATTTTATAACTATGTAGCCACAACTCAAACCCAGATATTGACTAGTTCTATCATTTCTAGAGAATTTTAAACCCCTCCACCAAGTTCATATCCCTAGAGAGCTGCATTACCACAACGAATCATTTACCTTTCTTTAGATTTCAGGCAAGTACAGTAGTGAATAAATATTAAGAACAATATAATGCTACAAAAGGAACAATCAGTAAGAACTATTTTTAAATTAGAGATTCTCAATAAGGACTGGTTTTTAAATAGAATGAAATTTGGTGTATATTGCAAATGAACTGGATATAAGAGATGGTAATTCCACACCCCCTTCTCTCTCTTTATCCCCTTTCTCAGATACATAATTTTGGATAAGCAATGAAAACAAATATGTACTCTTAAATTATGACAGGAACTGGGAGGGACAACCTGAACAAATTGCGAGAAAGTTCCTGCAATCAGCAAATTCCAGGGGAGAATCATTGTCAGGGATGTGTGAAAGAGAGGCTAGAAGTCTGAGAGCATATTTTTTTAATGAGCTATGTAAGAACCAGCAGAGATTGGTGACTGAGAAAAAAGAATCAATGGCAAGATGCGAACTCAGAGTGTGTGCGTTTCCTCATGCAAGTCTTGATTTCACCTTTTTTCAGAAAGTGAATTTCAGCTTTATGAAAATAGTCCAGGGGCCTGCTTTCACAGAGTTTGCCAGCATATGCATTATGAGGTAAACATGTGTAGTAAAAATAACATGTCATTGTTCAGCCACATTGTTTAATCCTTGATTTTAATCTTGTCTCCACTAAATCATTCCACTAGAAACCTAAAGAGTCTCTCCTAAGAGGTTCCCCTCAATTCAGATTTACCTTTACATCGAGGGGTTGATTTATTCCACTTATTTTGTTACTTTGAGGATTTCATGTATGAGTACTGTATTATACCCTTTTCACTCCAACAGCTCTCACCTCCTTCTCTTGCCATGGAGATGGAGATGCCCTCCATCTCTCTCTCTCAAATCCATGACTTCTTTTGAAATTTTATTGTTTTACACACACACACACACACACACACACACACACAAATAATAAAACACATATAAATGCATATGTACACATGAATATAAACTGCTGAGTTCCTCTAATGCTGTTGTGTGTATAAGTGTTTAGAGATGATCACTTGGAATGGAGTAACCAATCAAGGTAACAAACTTGTTCGCCCTCTCAGGGACCATTAATTGCTTGTAGCTCTTCATCTAGGGGTTAAGACTTGGGAGATTTCTCCCATCCACTCTGACATGAATGCTGGTTTTGTCATTGTGGAGGTTTTTTTTTTTTGTGATCAAATTGTTAACAATTCATTGGTGCAGTTTTTTGCCACATACAAAAATGCTATCTCATAACAGAAGTCTTGTCCCTTTGGCTCCTAAAATAGTTCAGTCTGTCTACTGGAATGTTCACCGGGCCTTAGGAGTAGAGACTGTACTGTTCATATGTCACCTGTGGACTGGCACCCGTGCTCAGTTGTTCTCTGTATTTTGACCAGCTGTGATTTGTGTGTGTGTGTGTGTGTGTGTGTGTGTGTGAGATGCTTTTTCCAAATTCTGCTTTTCTTATTGCTAACAATTTTCTTAGAGCCATTTACTAAATTTCCTGTTATTCCTTTACCAAAATTTGTGTGACACATCAGAATTCTCTTTGGATGTATCATTGCATTGAGTGACAGCAATTCAGCTTTTACAACGAGAATTTTGCTAGTTTCTATATCCAAAAGTGTCTTTTTTTATTCTTTTACAAACACAAAGATATATCCAGTCACTGCTTTGCATAACTTCTTTCCATAGCAATTATCACTCTTATTTATACTGCTCTTCCTACTCTTCTGTATCTGCCTTCGACTCAGCCAGGTCATAAACCATGACACCAGGTCACTTTTCTGTTTGTTGTATTTTTTTTCCTTTACTCCTCAATTTTAAAACAAAGCAGAAATGTAATATATGACTTAAAACTAGATTCCATTGTCTTGTCTTGGCTCAAAAATTTTGTATGGTTGCTATCATTCCACCACAAAACTATCATCATCATCACCATCATCACCATCATCATCACCATCATCATCACCATCATCATCATCACCATCATCACCATCATCATCATCACCATCATCATCACCATCATTGTTTTAATGTATTGATTTTTTATATTGCAATGATTTTGTCTCATAATTTATTCATTAAGATTACCTTGGATTTGGGTACTTAAAGGAAATTAGAAGTTTGGTATAATAACCTTCTGGGTTGTTTGGGTTGTTTGTATCTCTTTCTTTAGCTTTTAGTTAATTGCCTTCAAAAACACTTATTGACTGGGCACTGAGCTTAGAGAAACAGTACTTGTCTACCATTTACTAGTGCTTGGGTTCAATCTCTGCACCAAAACGTTTTACCATTTTCTATACATTTTGTTAGTGAATTTGTTGAGTTCAGACAGTATTTATGACTATATTAAATGATAACTCTTAAACTTCTATATCTGTATAATTAAATTATTTTTAAGCAATTAAAAAATTTGCAGGTCTAAAGGTACTTGTTTCTTCCTTCCTTGATTGTTTTATTTTGATGGCAAGTAGCTAATTGCTGAATGTAAACAATCTTAGTTGCTTTTCTCATTCATCATGGTTTTCTAAATTTTAAACATTACTATTGTTTTATTAGATATGTATAAATGTTTCATCTGCATGTATAGCTCTGTACCTGTGTGCCTAGTGGCCACAGAGTCAAGAATAGGGTGTCAAATTTCCTAGACCAGAGTTACAGATAGTTGTGAGTTGCCAAGTAGGTGCTAGGGATCAAACCCTGGTCTTCTGGAAGAACAGTGAGATGCTGAGCCATCTCTCCAGCCCCTCATTGTTTCCATTATAATATTTATCATTTTACCACTGAGTTCACATTTCTTTTAAGAGTTTTCTTTGAGGCACTAGTTTTAGATTAAGAAACTTCCTTCAAATTATTTTTTGTTTAATGTTTCTTATTTTTTAAGCAGATATGAAAGAATTATTCTGCTGGGTTTATGTTCTCACACAGTATTGAAATGCTGGAGTCAAACAAAAGTTATACTGCAGCTCAGTTTTATATATCGTTTTATTTTATTAAAGTTTTCACATATCTTCATGAAAAGAATAATCTTCCATTAGAACTTGAACTTTCTTATTATACCATGGTTTTGGTGTCAAGCACAAAAAATTCTCATCAATGAATTCTGTGCCCATACTTCAAACTAACTCTGGATGATATGGCCCTTATACTGTGTTATTAGGTGTGTTGGACCTACTATGAAACTGTTTGGGTCTCTGATTTCTAATCTACTGCAAGGTTTTCAATGACCTCTAATAATCAGCTGGTACCTTTTGTTCATATTTCACTTTCAGCTTTTTTTACATGTAAAAAATGGCATCCACATAGACGATAAAATGCTATTATAAACTCCTCAATTGCTCCTAAATTATCACTTTATGTGCACTAGATACATTAATAAATACATGCAAAAAAATCAAAATTTACTAGTTAGAACTAATTACAGAAATGTGGGTGTGATTGTAAAGGAAGTTGTGTGAAGAGTACAAAGTCTAATTATACGTGCAAGGCAGCACATATCTATATATTAATAATCTTTAAAGATATTGAGGAAATGTCTCAAAAAACCTTACACACTTTAAAGAAAACAGACTTAGTTTAATATTATTGTTTAATAAAGCAATGATTCTACTAAAATCCCTTCCAAAACCTTTCTTTCCATGAAGAGTAATTTTAGAAATATCAATATGCCTTCAAGAAGTAAAAAGGAATGGGTAAAATAAAGCCACCCACGGATTATACCCACCAAGTGCACAGAAAGTTCTATGACCCTTCCAAACATCAAAGACTTTTTACATTGCTGAAAAAAGGCACCTCACTCCAGGAGTCAGTGCTCATACAGGGAATTAGGACCCACAAAGGGCGCTGCCTTTCCAGCAGTAAGTGGAGTAGAGAGAAAGGATTTAACAATTATAGCCTGCGACTGTGATAGAATACTATGGCATAGCATCAGAAATTATTTTTGGCAGACTTTTAATTCCACTACAGTGTTCTTGCATAGAAAAAAAAAAGTACCCTTTGACTAAATGTTCACTTTTATATTCCACCCAAATAACTTTCTCCTTAACCACACAATATTAATATTAGGAATGAATTCTGCTTTTTTTCTCTTTCTGAGATGTTGTTAGAAATACCATGACTCAATACCATTTACAGGCTAAATGTATCATCCATTTGGCAATTTCGAATGCATCAACATCAATTTCATTTATACTTTCATAGAAAAAATTTGTATTTTTCACTCATTTAATAGTTTCTTATATAAGTTTATAAAATATATGCATAGACTACACATTCAAAATAAAACCAGGGTGAAGTCATCATTAACATCCAAGCAACCAATTTTAAATGGACAAGTTAGAAGTAGCCACAGTGAAAAACAAAAGGGAATCATTAGTTTTATTCTAAGCCAGATGCTCAAAATTAGATTTTCTAAAGGGTATTAAGTGTATACACATTAAGAAAAATAATTTCTAATTTCTCATGCCTATTCTTCCTTAAAACACAAATCTACAGTTTAGAACTCTTGTTGGTTTATCCTTTGAAATGGTCACTTCAGTAATTTCAAAAGAACTTGAATTTCTATCAAATTTCTATCAAGAACTATAAAACCTATGGCATGTTTTGTATCTTTCCATTCTTAGCATAAATATATGAAAAACATTTATGTTGAAGACAATAAATAATATGAATATAGGATATGCTGGCCTAAAGTGGGATAGTCTGAATTCAAAAAGGTTGTAGCATATGCTGGTAGAATTATTTATAGTATTTCTTAAATTATTTGCTTTTCTTTCTACCATTTTTTTTAAGATTTCATTACTCAAAGGGATAGCAGAAATTTGGGGGATATTTTATGTGCTCTAAATTCATCTCTTTTTAAAACTATTGTTTTCAGGATATCCCAGAATGTTGAAATAAATGTATACATTTTTAATGAAAAGTGATGACTACTAGTAAAAATGTAAATAATGGTTAGAAATTCATGTAATTGTCATCCTTATCTTCAAAACCTCAATAAAGCCAGCTTTTCTCAGTGTAGAACTTCGAGGTCAAACTACATTGAATGTAGTTTGTAAGAATATAACCTCTGCAATGCTGGCTGTACAAAATGGAAAATGCCAAGTCTATCGTTGCAATTAAATCGATTTCCTATGCACAGGGAACTATACTTTGCAGAATTCAGAAAATAGGGTGGAACGTTGTTTGATATACTTTGGACTAAATGTCTATAAATAAAAAGTAGATTTAGATAATGGGATTTTAGGAATGTTTTCAATTACTGTCACCTGGTAAAATATGTCCACATCTATGGATAAAAAAATCCAAATTCATAATCACAATGTGGTACATAACTCTTTCCTCAAAATGCTTTCCAAGTAGAAAGGATTTCAGACATTAAATGTTGTTGTTGTGGATTATTCTTTCTGCGTGGGTAATGGTCAGGTACAAAAGTTATTTATTTTTCATCCTTGTACTTTAAAATTTAAACCATTTGAAGAATGTTATTTTTAAAGAATATCTTCATGTATCAGTTGATAACTTTAGTAAAGATTAAAAACTATAAGCCCAAGTGTAACATTAAATAATAGAGTATATTAATACAAGAATGTGAACAAATCTGTTTAAAAAGAAAACTTAATGATGTTATCACTGAAATACACATGGAGAACTGATGAAGAAATAGCAGTGGTTACTCTGATTTTTTTCAGTTTTTGGTGTATGTTTTATATTCATGAAAAGAAAAATTAGAACTTAAGGATACATTTATTGAAATCTTTTCTAAGCCAAACAGGTTCAATCAAGAGATCAAAATAAATAAATGAGTGAATACATGTAATATCCATGTCAGGAAGAGAATACCAAAATAAACTGAATTTAGAATGAAGAGTGTTAAAAGCAGAAGCAATAAACACAGGTTATTTCTTACATTGATCTTTGATAAGTTTGCATGTATCTACTCCTTTATCCATAATAGCGAATTAAAAAAAAATGTGTGAAAATCAAGTTTTACAGTGTACTTTGGAGCAAATGCAAATATGAACAGATGTAAATTCTTCACAGATGTAAATTCTTCACTTACTTTATCTTAGTTTACAGTGATTAGTACGATATGTATTTATAGGTCCCATTGAAGAAATAGTAAGGGGTTTAAGTGAAAAGTACTACTCAGCAGAATATATATGATACGCAGCATTTGTATTTAACATTATAATGCCTGGAAATGATGAGTATTAAAACATATCTATCTTCAGTGGGTTTAGACAAGCTTCCTTGTTAGAATATCAATGAAAAATTAATATAGAAACCAGAAGTCATATCTTTACAGTGAAAAATACTCTTGACCTTGTGTTTTCTAAGCTACTAAGTAGCCTGACTGGACAGTAACGAGGCCCTTCAAGAATCCTAGGGAAAAGTTCATTGGACTTCAGCAGGCAAGTCAGAGACTTAAACAATGTCTGGCAGTAGCAACACTGAAAAGACCATTAGTTTCCTTGGTGATGCTTTATATCTACTACATATTGAAAAAAAAAATGTTATTGATGGCAGTGTCCACAGATTAGTGTGAATTCATTACTCAAAAGTTTGTGATAACAGAGGGAGGAAATGCCTTTCTTGGAACACTGATCTATCCATTTATATATCAACTGTTGCAGAATCCTTAAAGCAAATCAGCACTATTTTGGATGTGGGGAAATCAAAAGCAGCATGAGAATTTGCCCTGATTTTTTTAGACTATGTTACTTGTTTTGAAGATCTTTCTTATATTTTCCATTTTTTTCTAACGGTAAAAGCCAGTTTTCTCAAGTTAGAAACCTAAAAGTTGCTTTCCTAGCTGTTCTTTCTCCAGGGCTTATAAACATGACCTAGAATTTGCTGATCCTAAAGGCGTAGCTGAGACTCGCCCCAAAAAGCATGACAGAGAAAACTCCTAAATGAATATTCTGGTATTTCATTTTCCTTTGAGACATTATAGATGACAGCTGTCCTTCCGAGGACAGCATGCCATGACCGTGAACGACACACGATTCACACAGTCGAGGACATAGTCGATGCAAACACAGTGAGGTTTGACTTTGCTTTGAGAATTTTAGGAACAACAAGAAAGTCAATGCAACTAAACTGAGTCCATAGAAATGTAGAAGAAAAGAAGTGTGTGGACAGGTCAAAATGGAGGATGTTGTGAGCTAGAGACAGATGCTACTGTGGATGCAAGCATGGATGGTGGAGGATGCTGTGAACTAGAGACAGATGCATGTGTAGATGCACGCGTGGACGGATACACACATACAAGGAAGGCAAAGCCTTCTTTCAATCTCATTTTATAAAATTCTTGGAATCAGATTATTCTGTGTTTTTAGCCACAAGTAACAGTTTTTAAAACACTTATTTTTTTTAAATAAAAAAGATATGTTCCCTGATAGTATAAAATTTTGCATGAGTTCTAAAGTTATAGCAGGAATCCCCTAAAGATAAATTTGTAGGCTCCTAGGTAATCTCACAAATCTCCTTATTAGTGTAAGACTCCTGTTATTATCTCATGTGATTAGAAATGTTTAGTAGAAAATGTTTCCGTGTAACGCCACTGTGAAGCAACAAACATCAACGGGACTCAATTTTTACTTCAATGGGAAATTTTCAAAGTCACATACCTACTAAAACCATCACGGCTTAGTTAAAAAGCCCTGGCTCTAAAGTGTCTCTTTCCTTGATCCAAAAGTCACTCTCCCTTTTAGTGTCAAATAAATTAAAATGCTCAATTGTATTCTTATCTCTAAAATTATAAGAAAATAGCATGTAGTTATTATAGTTATTAAATAAGACACTGTCTCTATACCACAACCTTAAACTACCTTCCAGCAACTACAGCCAATAACTTGTCACTCTTTAAAATAATTTAAGTTTATTTTAATTATTTTTATGTAAAGCAGTTTGTTTAAAAGTTTAGCTCAAGTGTTGGAGAAGAACAAGTATTTTGAATAATATTTTGTCATAACAACAATGAAAAGAAGAGTTGTTTACCAAAAATCCTTTCATGTCTGCTGATGGAATTGAGGCTTTGAGTGTGTTTCACCTTTGTGAGGGCTCCCTATCTCACCCAACACCTGGAGATATAAAAGCAGATAAAAATAAATTAGGCTGCAGCCTTCAACTATGGGAATGAACTCAAGATATTGGATTTGAAAATAGCTGTCAGGGAAGTTTACATAGACATAAGTTTTGAGAAAATCCCGGTGAAGGAAAACTAAGAAACTAGCATGAAAACACCCATATTCCAGAGTAAACAAGAAAGTATGTATTTGGTTATGTGGTGGCCATCTGGGACTGGAACGTAGGAGAAATTGATACAAAGATGAAAACCACAAGAATCAAGATGTGATGTTGAAAATAGGTCACAACCACAAATGCAAACATAATGTAATGACAAGTGTGTCGTCTATTCCATCAACATGTGACATGTTTGAAGGACTATGCTAAAACTATTCGATAATTTTCCATAGTTGACAGGCAGCCATTGGAGGCACTGTCAAAATGCAAATAATATATTAACAGAAGGTAACGCTGGGTCGATGCTGGCAGTCTACTTAGAGGCTGTTTGTTTTCATGAGGCTCACACAATTTGTTTCCTTATGCAGCTAATAACAGCATTCAAGGAACAATGCAAGCTTTACTGGTTATTGGCAATATTATGTAAGCATTCAAATTCTTCCTCTCTCCTGCCACTATGTTACCTATGAGTATCCCTTCATCTTCAATATAATATAGAAAAACATGTCTGTCTTACAGCATATCCAAAAAGAAATTAGATACTTGTATAAGGTTAAGATTACACTTCATTGTGGACATTGGTATTAAAAATCAATAAAAGCTCTTTCTATAAGTTTTACACTTATACATCTCTGCATCTCTTGGAAAGTTTTAAAATTTTATATATTCTTAGATTATACAGTTACTCTACTCAGTTTTCTAATCAGGCTGAGGGAGATTCCTATGATCAAAATATCACATTGACATATTTATTTCATTTTTAACTGAAACACAACAAGCCTAAGGACAGTTAAAAGAATGATACTCATGGTAAAATGAGTGGTCATTTCAATTACACATCCAGTTTATGTTCCCACTTAAATATAAACTTAATTAGTGATTATCTTCTTTACTATAAAATATATAAACAATCTGATGCCCAATTCCCTGTTAATATCAGACATTTCAACAGCTTTTCTGGGCATCATGGAACCTTCTAGAGACTTAACGAGTTTTAGTTAAAAGAATTATTTCAAAGATACTGAGTTCACACAGGTTTCCTCTGAAGAATTCAAAGGATGATGGTGCTAAAATATGCAGTTTCTACATGGATCCAGGCCCACAGATTTCATCAGTGTTTCAAAGTATAATAGGAATATTTTCATTTCATGTACTTAGATCAAGTTCTCTCTCTTATCAGTTTGGCGAGTTCTACTTTTGATGAGTTCACGTTCCTATTAGTTGTACCCAGGTCCTGATATACTTTATAGACTCACATGTTTAGGTGATTTAAATCTGTGGGGTATTCACTTCCTAACAGGAGACACCAACTTTATTGCAGGTTCTTCTTCTCTTCTCTGGACCAAAACACACTTTTGATTTACTGTGCTCATATAGTGAATTGTCTTAAACTAAAGTAAATTGGAATTCTGGGGAAGGCATATGCTGTCTGATGCTGAGCTAGCCTAGCAGCCTGCTTTTAAAACATTTTTCCCTATACTCACAGATAAGTGTAGTTTTTACCCTTCACCAAGGAAACTTTTCTTTGCAACAGATGTAGACCACTACAGAAAACCACAGTCAATGAAAATGTAGGATGGATACATCTATACAACACTCCTCCATCTAAGGCTTGGGGACTATTGTGGAAGAGGGAGTGGGAAGATTATAAGAGTCAGCGTTTGCTGTGAGGTTGTGTTCCTAGTAATGTCAGAAACTACACCCATAAAGTCTCACCTACATGGCTTCCCAAACATGAGCTGAATGAATAACACCAATGGAAGTCAGGTGAGGAAAACTGGGCTCTGGAGAGGAGATTTTTACCATAAAGAACACCACAATTAATTGTCCAAAGCCAAAAGTTCAGCCCTAAAAAGACACATACAAATAATAATATGTGGATTGAACATGTTATATTAGGGAATATTGATAGATAGATATACATATAGATATTTATATATGCATATAATAACAACTATTGAATAAAGAGGCCATGAATTTGAAGCAGAGCAGAGAGACATTTGTGTGAAGGTGTGGAAGGAGGAAATGGAAGGGAGAAATGTGATTATATTATAATCTCAAAAATAAAAAGAATTTTTAAAGGGGAACTTTTAGTCCACAGCAGATAAAAAACATGTAATTGGCATGGCAGTCTATGGGAAAACTAAGCAGTAAACATACATTGCCTAGGTAGGTACAATTTTCAATGGCCCTTTTACATAAAGTACCTCCCCCCCACACACACACACACAAAGATGTGCAAGACGTAGGCAACAATGGAATGTGTCTAACAGTCCTTGGGAAAGTATGATCAGAATTCAAACATACAACATCAAATCATGTCTTGAAAGCAGTTTCACTGTGTAATCAACAGAATGTTCTTCATGGAAGTATAAATGGCCCAAGATAAGACAGAGTCTTGTACTAAAGGGTTATTGGCCGAAAGTGGATAAATAACTATCATTTACTGGATTGATATCACAGTAAAATACTCTCAAAAACTGAGAATAGCCACTGTGAAGAGGAGCAGCCATTGCAGCATTGTTTGACGTTTCATCTCAGTTAACAAAAAGAAATTGTTTTAAGTATGTTTTCTAACATATTCAGGTAATCATCTCAATTTGTCCATTTATCAGAATTGGCAGATTTTACCGCAGATTGCTGCTTGGATGGCAGTTCTCTCAGGAAGCGCATCAGTCTGATCCCAAGAAACAATGGGCGATGAGACAAGTGTTACAATCACTGCTCTGCCTACACCTCGGAATGTGTGTCACAGCCCTGTGCATGTTGGAAGCTGTCAGGTTGGCCAATGGTTTCAGTGTATTCTAAAAGGGCTTTACAAAAGACAAATGCTAAGAACTCTTTCTCCCCCTCAAGCAAGGGAAAACCAATTTTCCATCACAGACAGAGATCATTTATTTTTAACATGCAACTTTTAAATTCTGGAAGAATTACCTATATTTTACAAATTACCTAATTCAAGGGAGTTACGCCATGTGCTCGCTCCTGTGTAAGAGGAACATGTGGCTGTTTCACATTACCATAGTTTGTAACATGCTTCTAGAAACAAACTTGAGAAAAGACTGACTCAAATGGCATTAGGAAAAACAATCACCACCACCACAACAACAAAAACAGTCTAATTTATATTATCCCAAACATATATACGCATTCTACAAACCTTGAAAATCTGGAGGACTTTGGTGTTGGCATGGGAAAATATTTTGCTTGATAAACAAATACAAACTATTAAGCCAAAATGACCAGTAACTTTTTCACCCTATTATGAACTTATTCAATAATAGATGTGAAGATTATTTTGAGCATCATCCAGAAACACTATTCATCTCTTCAGTGTTCAAAAATTGTTATTTTAACCTGACATTTTGAATTTTCCTTTTATTTAAGTCTTGCCATAAAGGAAAGCTCTTTTTTTTTTCAACTTATCCTTACATCTCTAAATCTTGCCAAAAGTGCTTTCCTCAAAGGAATCTGCTTATAGAATTTCTATAGTCTATTAAAAACAGATCAGCTCAAGATCTCATTTTCAGAGTTCAGGTAAAGAAGTCTTTGCTCACCCTTTCTTTTCTTTTTTTTTTTTTCTTTACAGGTTTTTAATTTTTTTTCTTCTCTTGTATAAGACACCCCACTCCTCTCCTTCTCTCTCTCCACTCCTCCTCACTTCCCCCATCCCCCTGCTTCCCAGATCCAGGCCCCTACCCCACTTCCCTCAGAAAAAGAGAGTCCTCCCAGGTTTGCCACTTGAATAGGGCATGACAAGATAGAACAAGGCCAGGTCCAAACCTCTACATTAAGGCTGGGTGAAGCAACTTTGCAGGAGGAAAAAAGCCCCAAGGGTCCATCTTGTTTCTAAACTTTTGTCAATGGAAACTTATGAACATAAACTAGACCAAGGAAATGAATTTAATATCCAAAGTTCTAAACTTCTTATTTGTGTCTCCTTACTCAGTATATTATGTCTGAGAAATAATCTATAGAATAATCATTTCCCAACTAGTAGCAATAAAACATTGGAATAGTATAGCGTTAATAAAACACCTAAACAATCTCTATGTATACAGCATGTAAATCATTGATAAAATAATTAGGAAAGTCTATATTCCACATTCACAAAATAGATGAGGATTTAAAGTGGCATAGGTAATTTTGGAAAACAATCCTGGAGTTCATTAAGTGGTTCAATGCAGGTGTAATACATATTCAATAGATATTCAAATTAATTAATTCAAATTAATTCAAATTCAAAATAATTCAGCAGTTCTATCCCTAGTTATATACAAGATATATAAAGTGCAGTCTATAAATAAGCCTTATATTCCTGAAAGGCATAGTAATGCTGCTGCTGCTAAAAATGTTAATTAGACCAAATTAACTAATAATATTGTCCAGTTTTACTATATTCTTAACAATATTCTGTATGCGAGATCTATTAATTACTGACATAAATGTCAAAGTCTCCATTTTGTTATGTCTGTTATGTTATGTCTGCCCATGTCTGTTATCACTTCATGTACTTTTCTTTAAGACGCATGCTGACGTGAGACTGTCATGCGTTCCTTGACCATCCTTTCGCATGAACTAGCGCTGTTATCTGTGAAAATTTTTTGTTCTTCACGTTTAAAACCATGTAGCTGTTTCAGCTTTCCTTTAATTTTGTTAGCACCAAGTATTTCCTAAGTTGTTTTACCCTGAAATACCTTAAATCTCCACATTAAAGTGGTTTTTATATTGACAATATCTACCAGTGCTTTGTTTCCATTTTAGCACACTACTGTAATCTTTATAATCTGAGGTATTACATCTGTATATAAGAGCAATGGGGTACATGGGGATATTTAAAGGGAGTAAAGGGAAGGGAAATTATGTAACTAAATTTTAATTTTAAAAATTGACCTTGAGGGCTTCCATATTAGGTTATTGGATTTAATGTGATTATTGAAATGGTAGCAGCAGAAGAGATGGCTCAGAAGCAAAGAAAAGACACTGAGTTCTCTTCCAGAGGCCCTGGACTCAATTTTCAGGCCCCACATAGTGTCTTGCAACTGTCTGTTAACTCCAGTTGCATGTGATATGACTCTCTCTTCTTGTCTCCAAGGATCTGTGCCACACAGACATCCATGCAGACAAAACATCCACAAATACTTTTTTTTATTTGCTACTGTTTCTGATAGAGTTTTAACAATTAATAATACAATTTAAAGTCTCTTATCTAATAATTCAGAGAGGTGTGTCATTCTGCAAACTATCTACGATGCTTTATTATTAAAGACTGTTTTCTTACTTTTTATATGCCTTGATATTTTTTCAATTCAATGCCAGACTAGTAGTAATAGTTAACAGAGCTGAGGTGCACAAGCCTTAATGTAATGATTTGTTCTAATCTGGTTAGGATTTGGCTTCATGTAGCATTTTGGATGTTCCAAACCCAAGTCTTCTGATTTGGGAATTCTTTATGTAGTATTCTTTAGAGAAATTCTGCACATTACAATATTATCAGCTGTAATAACCTGCTGATTGAAGGGCCTGCAAGCCTGGTGGTCATGTGTGAGGTATGCTAAGCATCACATGATCTCATAATCAGATCTCATTCATTTGGCAAGCCTGTATCTTTACCTTGAAGCCTCCAAAATTGTTTCTCAAATAACATAACTCTCCCTCCATTGGGCCACTTCTTTAAGGCAGGGATGTTGAGGGAGTTAGGGAAAATGTTTGACATAGTCTATCAAGATGGATATTCTTCATTTCCTGACTGCCAGAATTAGGAAGGTTTTTTTGTTTGTTTGTTTGTTTGTTTGTTTTGTTCCCCTTACTCTAAGAAAAATGTAAGATTCTTAGAGACAAAGTTTTCCAAGGCAAATCCCTCATACTCTTGACTGCTCTATATTCAAGCTCCAGAAATTCTCCAGAATTACCTTGTAATCTGTGCTTTCTGTTCCCTCCCCAGGTGGGAAGTCTAGCCTTGCCCTCTGATAGCCCAGCTTTAGAGAAGAAGAAGAATAGTCTAGAACTATCCTGGTCCAGAAGGCATGGGGTAGAGATTAAGAGCCAACGGGAAGAATAGACTTGGGTGGCAATTTCAGTATGAACAACTCAGTTCACTGAAGCAAAAGGAGTTACATTTAGAAGGTAGAGAGGAAGGAGGGGTGCCTTACGTGGTGAGCAGTCATTGGTTAAGCTAGTGCTACTATGGTAGCTCCATTTTCCTGCAGGGAGCTCACAACCAGACCGGGGGTTGTTTGCATAGGCAGAGGTCTTACAGGAGCCAGAAGAAGAGACCTTATAAGGTCATATAGGGGAGAGGAGAAGTCCAGTTTTGGGCCTTCCAGACGCAGTGGTCAGACAAGCAGCAACCAGACCAAATTCCTTGAGAGGCAGGTGTTATCAGGTGTTGTGTATCATGGGAGCACTGAAGGAGCTTTGCTACTTGTTAGTGTTAGCTGGAGTGTTGGTGTCAGAAGAAGAAGGAGTGGCTAAACTCCTACCACTCTCCGGGTGAGAACTCCAGGGTTCAAAGCATGTTTTGACCCAGTCCCCCTTAGCTCTAGGACAACCTCACATTGAATCACCTGTGTTCTTTCCTGTCTTTGACTCCAGAGATACTAGTTCCAGATAACAGTTTCCTTTGTAGACTGAATGTTCCTGCAATTCTTCACTTGGATATGGTGATTATCCAGACATCAGAATTCAGAAGCCACTGATGTTAAGATTTTTCAATTGCTTCTTGTAGATAGGAAGACAGACAAGAAACCCCTGTCATCTTTGAGCTAAAAAATGGAAGTAGAGCTTTGATCTAGTGTTGAAAATACTTGTCTTTTATAATTAAGATAAAAGAAACCATCATAATGTGTCAATCATTTTTAGAAATTTTGTACATACAGAGGCAGATATTTGTTTCATTTTCCTGTTTTCTCTTGACATCAAGGAGCAAGAATAACAGCTGGCCAAGGGGCTTCACAAATCAGCATGTTAGGGGACTTAGAAGTTGCTTGCCACTTATTCCCAGACTAGACTGCTATAGCACAGATTTCTTCCTTTTATAGACATAGTACCAATGCTTGCACATAACTAAAGCTCAAACCTGAGCTAGAAGTCAGCATTTCCTGAGTGAACTATAGACATTAAAAAAGGGAAAAAAATCCGTTCTTAAATAAAACAGAAAGAACTAGAGCACTGCATTTTGTGTAATCCTCATCCCTTCCTTCTGTCTCCCAGACTCTTTTTCATGTAAAACTTTCTGTATAATCCATGATGACTGAAGAGAAAAATAATAGTAATAAATGCTATCAAGAGCAAAATTATTTCTATTTTAAATTATAAAACTGGTCAAAAAAATTGATAATATCAATCTCACTTAAGTTAGTTATTTTAATACAGACAGATGGGAAAAGGACTCATCATCCATCATTTTAGTAAGTTTCACACACCACCTGCTCTAATCATAAAAGAATAGTCTCTCAAGTGAAACATTTGCTCATTCCTTCAGAAATGCAGAGTTCATTTTCTATAATGCTTTGGTATCCTTATTTCTCTCCATCTGGATTATACAGCTCATTGACATTCAAGTGTAATAAAGAAATGCTAAAATTTGATGGTGAATATTAAACTATAAGGACTCGTGTGAATAGAGAGAGATTTCCCACACTGCTATTCACTGACACTAATGTCAGTATATTAGAAGCATGAAAATGCAAATAATAAATAAGCATGGTAGCTCCTGTTACTTATTGTTCCTCTTCCTTCTGTTTTAGTAACCTGTAGTACACTGTGGTCAAAATGTTAATGTTTGTCATGACTTTCAAGAGATAGACCATGTTCAGATAATTTTCATTCCATTATTATAATCATTCCACTTCACTATAAGTTATTGATATTAATCTTCTACTACACCTAAATTATAAATAATTTCAACACGGTTAAGTATCTACAGAAAAAATTATAATAATAGAGGGTTTGGTACCATCTGTAGAAGTTGAGATCTTAAGATATATTCACTTTGAATAAAGAGCTGCTACTGTACCCTAACTCATGAAAAAAAATTGTTTTCTTCCATTCATCAATAGTAAAATACTAAAGTAGTAAAAAGTATGGCTTTAGATGAAAAATAAATTTAAAGAAATAATAAAAACAAAAAAGAGGAACTATTGTAACACACAAATACAGAGATCCACAGCCAGGCATTACATGCAAAGAGACCTTGTAACACACATCTCTAAATAGGATATCTCCATCAAGTCCTGCTCCTCAGATCTCAGAGAACCCACAGAAATGGAGGAATGAGGAATGTGTTAGCCAAAGGGGGAGGGAGGACACCTGGAGAGCAGGCCCTCTAAATCAACTGAACAAATTTCATATGCACTCATAAAGACTGAAGCAGCATGCACAAGGCCTGGAGGGTTCCGTACCAACCTCTGTACATATTACAGCTTTCAGTTTAGTATTTTCATGGGACTCCTGAGCATTTGAATGAGTGAGTCTCTGATTCTTGTGCTTTCTCTTATAAAATGTATACAATTTCTCTTTTCCTTCTCTTTGTTTATGTTGTCCAAATTTGATGTTATGCATTTTGTTTTCTCTTATTATACTTTATTTTGTTGTGTTGTGTTAAGAAATGTTTTTGAAGTTAAAAATATAAACTCATAATATGCTAAAGAGTTGAAATTAAAGGGAGAATATTGCCTTACATAATTTATTAACTTAAACAACATTGTGAATATTTCCCGTATCATTAAAATTTTCCATTTTCAAGCCAGTACATGCCTTTAACCCCAGGACTAGGGAGGTAGAGAGAGGCTGATCTCTGTGAGTTAGAGACCTGCCTGGTCTACAGAGTGAGTTCCAAGACAGTCAGAGTTACAACAGAGAAACCCTGCCCCAAAAAACAAAGACAAAACAACAACAAAAACGAATTCTGTTTTTGCTATTTTAAAAAAGTGACATGAATTGACTATACTGCCTGTGTAGATTTGATACATCATTTTTGTATATATTTTGTTTTGATGAACTATTGAAAACACAAAACAATGAGAACAAATTCGATGCATTCTTTCTATGATTCAGTTCATTTAACCTTAAAGTGTATACAATGACTTAATCCATCATATTGTTGAGATACTCAATTTTACTCATCAATATAGAGAATAATGAGTCTTAGTTACTGAATAAGCAGTATCTATAGCTGTTAATTAAAAATAATCTTATGACGTTGTATTTGTTTAAGTACTATTTATAATTCCAATCAAAATAAATGTATTCCGCTCTCTTTGTACCTTTATAACTCTAGAGAACCCGTTCTGTCTACTTGAAATGAATATAAGGAGAGAAGAAGTGGGAGGGTGCTACTTGTTCTGAATACATTTTGTGTAGGTGGTAAGAGAAATATCTATAAGGTCTGGTCTGTGAAGACTTTGCTACATATTAATATGGACAAAACCATGCATACTTGTGAAGCTCCTGATCTTTCAAGGCTTCATGGAGGTTGTGTGACTCAGTCTAAGTGTAGCTTCTAATAGCACTGGAACTGTGTTTGCTAATTGGTAAGCCTGTAATTTTAGCTTAGTTTCCAAAATGAATTTTTAAAAAATGGAGAAAAGCAGCCCAGGGAAATAAAGTTAATACAGCAAATAATGTGTTACTAATAAATCACCCTTAGAGTGACAGTCAGAGATCCCAGGTTCTCCATTATTAATATATTGTGATCTCTGACAAACACACTTCTAATTCTTCCAGTGAAGATCTAATCCAACAAATAATGATATTTTACTTGATGGAATATAGATGGTATCTCACCTCTGGCAAGGATGACCTTTATAAGAATGTGGAAATGGTACTTCATTAAAACCTAAAAGGGGAAAAAAAAAATCTCAACACATCATGGTTTTCATTGTCTTTTGTTTTCTATTCTATAGTTAATCAAAACCAACATGAATCCATTATTAAACTTTATACTATGTCATATTTATATATTCTTATTTTAAAAGCAAATGCAAATTTTGATTATTTACATTTGGAGATTTCTGTGTACTATAAAATAGGAAGTTTTAAATACAAGATCCATTGTCTTCCTCTCCTGGGATGGCAGGTCTCCAAAATAATTTGCAATTTAGTCTGTTAAACAAAGATAAAATTTGAAAACAACCAAAGGTTGATTGAGAGATAATAAATGAATCCCAATAAACATGAACAAATGATGTTTGTTGATGATCTTCAACAGAAGCAAAATGTCTCTAAGCCTCATTTTACTGGACTGTGTACTTGGCTGATTGTGTAATTCTAGACAAGTTAGAAAACTTCCAGAAATGATACATATGTAGCATAAGGTGGGAAACTGTAGTCACTAGAACTTTCTGCATTGGCTGTACTATGACAGAGAGTTTCAGTACAAGGCAGATCACAACCAAGTAATTAGTTAAGAAAAGTGGGATTCCAAGTAACAGTAACTCAATGGGAAAAGGGGAGCATACTGGGACATAACCATGATTTAGGTAGAGCAAAAGAATGAGGAGAGGTCAGGGAGTAACAGAAAATCGAATGTAATTTATGTATAAAGCATCCAGAGAAATAGAGGCCAGAGTCTATCGCTGTGATCTTGGAGCAGTTGTTTAACCTCTCTAAATTTCAGTTTAATTGTTTAAATCTTGAAGGCAAAAAAATCTGTGTGTTGAGGGTTTTTTTTTGATAGAATGTACACATACACATATGTAATATGCATGTACTACTGTTAGTTATATGTACTTATGTAAGTATATCTAATATATATATGAGGTATGTAAATCAGAATATATATTATTCTGAATGTAATAATACACAATGATTTTATAAACATAATCTAGTGCAATACCTGATATGTGCTCAGAACTTGAAACATGTTATTAGATATTAGTTAATGGCATAAAGAATCACACAATTAGATTCATAAATCAAACTAATAAAGTTTAGTAAATAACTTTTTGTACAGATTAATCATATCAATCTTCAGAATCAGTTTCACAAGAAATTACCCAAAATATTTTTTAGTCATATATATAAGCAAAGCAGGAGTATGATTAGTAAATGAATCCAATTCTGGAAATGAATCTTGAGCAGTGAAAATTCAAGTCTCAGATATTAAATTTTAATCTCATCAATTTCATGTCATCAATTAATACATACATATATTTAATTTCTTAAATTAATTATTATCGAATCTAATATAGAAAATTGAGGGTTATCAGTTTATAACTGATTTACAGTTAATTATTGCATTATTCAACCAATTAAGTCGCTATAATAGTCTCAGTGTGATGAAATTTGCTAAAGGTAATACAAGTTGAATAAAAATACTCTAATATAAGATACAGTACGTTATTGTGTAACAACAATGGTTTAATTTGCACGTGGAGTTACTACTGAGGAGAAAAATGTCAAGTGCCTTTCCTAAGAAATTTATACATTATGCAAAATCAATGGAAAGATGAAATACTTTCCTTTGGCCTTTATTGTATTAAAGAAGTCACCAGAACAGGCTTCTATTTTAATAAGAATATGTAGATGATATTAAAGACAAAGATGGAAGCAATAAAAGCAATAAAAAGTGTCCAAGGAGAAAATGCGATAATTTTCCTGAGAGATTAAAAAATTACCTCCGTAGTGACAGAAATAAAAGTGAAAGAGATGTAAAAGCTAAGAATAATTAAAATTTGAAGACAGAAAATACATAGAAATCTATGACTTTGTATCAGAAAAGAATTAGAGAAATCAGTGATGTAACTATCATCCTGATGATACCCAAGGCAGTTCTTCCCCAGAAAAAAAAAATCCAAATCTTTGCAGAAGAATAAAATTGCTATTAATCACGTATTCCTGCTGGGTAATGGTGCATGCCTTCCGCGTGGATCCTAGCACTCAGGTGGCAGAGGCAGGCAGATCGCTTTGAGTTTGAGGCCAGCTGCTCTACAGAGTGAGTTCCAGGTCAGCTAGAGTTACAGTGGAGAAACCCTACCCTAAAAATAAACATACAGAAACAACAATAACAACAAAATCAGGTATTCCCACTATTAGGTGGTGTGCAAGCATACTATCATAGAAGAGCAGAGAAGTCACCAGGGATGTGACTAATTAACTGGGCCCACTGATCTTTACTCTCAATGTCTAAATTTCTTTTCATAGACTTTATATATTCTCATTTTCTTTGGTAGTATCCATCTACTGTCCTCAGTCTCTAAACACTTTGATCTATTAGTACTATGTCCAACAGAGAGTAAGAAAAAAATGATGAAAAATGAAATTCAATTTAATTTTGCTACATCAATATTATAGGAAAAATGTTAATTGTGTTATACATTAATAGAGATTTAATCAATATATATTTCAGATATTAATGTAAGTGGCCTAATAAATGCCTTTACAAAAAATAATTTTTTTAATGTGGACCTATGAATTAAACACTGTCAAGTGCAAGACTTTGAAAGTAATCCATTGCTTTATTGAGGGACATTAACAGCGAAATTATTAGATATGTAGATACGTGAAATTAATTTTTATATTCTACCATATAAATTTATATTCTAGCACCTTTTGTAGGGCTGGATTTTTCAATAGATACTGCTTAATTTTGTTTTTTGTCATGGAATGTTTTATTTTCTCTGTCTATTGTGATTGAAACTTTTTTCTGAGAATAGTAGTCTGATCTGGTTTCTGTGTATCTAGAGTATTAGGGGCTGACAATTAGGAATAGGAAATTGTAGAGATATTTTCAGGGCAAAAGGCATATTATCATTTGTTAATTCAAACCCTGTTCCTTAGAGGGTTTCAGCCTCTGTACAATCTAATCTTTAAGTCTAAACTGGAAGGCTTCAGCGGTTTCAGCCTCTGTACAATCTAATCTTTAAGTCTAAACTGGAAGGCTTCAGCCTCATACAATCTAATCTTCAAACCTAAATCTAGAACAATTCAGCCTCTGAGACTTACTGCTGACTGACTCTCTCTGACTAGCTCCTTCAGAACTCAGAGCTGTACTGAACTCAACTAACTCTTCTGGTTGGCTGCTTCAACTCATTCAATGTTCTGGATCCAAGCTGACTGGTTCAAAACTGACCTTCTGAGCTGGCTGACTGTTTCTGACTGAACTCTTCTGACTCTGGATAACTCCCACAACTTCTCTGACTGAACTGCTCTGTTAGGTTTCAAAATGACTCTTGCTGTTACCTGACTCTTTCTCCAAAACCCATTCTTCCTCCCTGACACTGAATCCTTATACTAAACTGCCTCTGAGTCTTATCTGACTAATTCTCTCACTGCCTCCTCTCTGAGCTGAGAGCCTGCTTTTATATCATGAGAGTTGGGCATGTCTTCACTCTGATTCACTCTGCTACCCCTTCCTCTGATTCATCACTTTGCCCATTCTTTACTCTGATTCACCTCAGACAACACTCTGCCAAGTCCTCACTCTGATTCACTCTCAGACTTGGGATTAAATGTACGTAGTCATTCTATACTTCAGACTCTGCCTCTGACTTTCTACTTCTCAGTCAACTAGCATACTCTGACTCAATCTCCTTCCATTCTTTCAATTTCTACTGCTTCTTTCTTAACTCTGAACTGACTATGAACTCTGAACTGAGAATCATGAACTATTTCTGAACTGACTGCTTCCTTTTACATTCTGAGATCTAGGATTAAAGGCATGTGCCACCACTGCTTTCTGAATTGTGTTAAAAGTGTGTGCTATGTTGGGATTACTGATTGTTTTTCATTTGCTTGTTTGTTTGTTTTTAGTTAATTTTGCATCAAGCTACCTTGCTTAAAGTATTCATTAGGTTTAGGAGTTCACTGGTGGACTTTTTAGGGTCACTTATATGAAACTATATCATCTTTAAATATTGATACTTTGACTTCTTCCTTTACTATTTGTATCCCCTTGATTTTCTGCAGTTGTTTTATTGCGCAACTAAAAATTCAAGTACAATATTAAATAGATGTGGAGAGAGTGGATGATCGTGTCTTGTTCTTGGTTTTAGTGGAATTGCTTTGAGTTTCTCTCCATTTAATTTGATGTTGACTTGCTATTTAATTCAATTTGATGTAGGCTTACTATAAATTGCCATTATTATGCTTAAGTATGGCTCTTCTATTGCCAGTCTCTTCACAACTCTTATCATGAAGAGGTCTTAGATTTTGTCAAAGGTTCTTTTTGGCATCTGTTTGCAGCACCAGTGACGACTGAGGGTTGGGTGTGGAGGAGCCAAGAGTGTGGAGAAGGTCCGAGGGTGGCCTACCTAGTCTTCCCGCAAGTTTGGCCCATGGTTGAGCAGCAGGTATTGACCAGAGTTGGAGGCTGGGACATGCGGAGTAGGGACACAGTGATAAGAGGTGGGAGAAGGGCTCTGGGGGCAGAATGGTCTATGGGATTCACAAGAGGTGTGGACAGAGAACTGGGGGGCATCAATCATATCCAATGCAGAAAACTCCTAATAAATATATGGAAATGCAGAGAATAGTCAGTCATATAGGTTCCCCAAACTGAAATCATAAAGGAAAATTCACTGGGTGGTGGTGGCTCATGTGTTTAACCCCAGGACTTGGGAGGCAGACAGAGGCAGAACTCTGTGAGTTCAAGACCAGGCTGGTCTACAGAGTGAGTTCCATGACAGCCAGTTATAAAAGAGAAACCCTGTCTCAAAAAAAAAGAAAAGAAAATTCATATGAAAATGGTACCGTAAGACCATCTGGTTTCGAAAGACACCTACAGATTATTATATTTAACATATTTGCAATCCATGTTATTCAGTGGTGAAAAAATATCAAAATGATACAAGTAGGAAAGGAAGAAAACATAGCTTCCTGATTTACAAAGACATGATTATATACTTTAAAGATGCTATAAAGTAAATGAAAGCAGATACAGGCTGATGGAAAGACCTAGGCTCTTAGTTTGAGTTGATATTGTAACAATGATTATAGTACCCAGGAGTATGTCTCTGTTTAATGGCTACTTTTGCTTGCTGCTTGTGTACACATCCTTTCTGACCTCAAGAGTTCTAAAACAGTATATACAAGCACTATTAAAGCCAGGTGACAATTGGGGTAATTTATTAGGACTATAACTCCTCTTATCTTCATTATTATCAAATTACCATTTACATTCACTGTTCCCAACCTGAAGTGAAAAATACAGATGATGAATTACTATGAGAAAGCACATTATGTTACTGTGTGATGTTTGCAAATGAATATGTATAATAAACTGTGCATAACACACGATTACTACTTATTTATTTTAAAAAAGTAGCTCATGACCAGATGCAAACATATGAAGAAAACCTATACAGTCTTTTGCCAAGCATGTGTCACAACATGCACTGAAACTAAATTCATAAACCATAGTGTTGGTGTAGTCACTTTTGAATAGAAATGTGAAGACATATTTGATTGTATTAGCACACACAACTATCATCATTCTAATGAAAAATTTCAAGTTTCAGCAGGCTTAAGCAAGATAAGGATTAAAGGACACAGCGTTTCACAACTCCTGCTGTTGTATTCTATTTTTCCATCGCAAAAAGAGGGAGAAACAGTGGTATCTCACCTCAGGGAATCCATTTCTAGAAGCAGTTTACAAAGAACACAAGAGCAAAAGAAGTAACAAAATCCAGTCATATTGTTAAAATATTAGAAGTTTTTATTTTATCCAACTATTATTCAATATAAACCATTGTTCACAGTCAGAAGAAAAGTCATCTTTAAGCCTTTTGGTCAGAATTTCTCATAATGGTATATAGACAGCCGCATGGCTTGCGTGTCTGTTACCTTACAAAGAAGACATACAATTCTAGGCTCTCTTTGAAACAGGGTTAAAAGTAATTTAGATTTTATTACAATAATACATACCTCATGGGAATGTACTCCTGAGTCTTGCCTATATGTATAAAAGTAATATATTACAATAAGAATGCTGTCATCTCACCCATTTCACTCAATAAGAAAAATAATACCTATCTCTAATTATTCGAAACAAGAAGGAAATGTGTTACAATGAACTGCTTTATTTTGTGTTTATGATAGCTGAGTAACAGTATGGATTTGATGTTAGAGCACATTTGTCACACAGAACAACACTCTTTAGATGAGATTTAAGTTACTTGCATTGTAATATATTCACTGTGTGTGTGTGTGTGTGTGTGTGTGTGTGTGTGTGTGTGTCTGCCTCTGTGTGTGTCCAGGCACTCTTGGTGTCATTTCTCAAGCACAAATGCCTCCCCTTTCTTTTTAGACAAGGTCAGCAGTGGCCTGGAACTTGCCAGCTAGGTTAAGCCAGATTGCCAGCAAGTCTTGTCCACCTGTCTTCTCTCTATGGCTTTCAAACGACAACTACATGCCATCAATTTTTAAATATTTTCTGGGGATTGAACTGCATGCTTAGAAGACAAATACACTCCTCTTTGAACTTTCTCCCAGTCTCTAATAAGTCACTTTTCAAAAAGGTTTATCTTCATTACAAAATTAAACTCCATTCCTCCCTACATACCTACACACACACACACACACACACACACACACACACACACACACACACACATATTGACAATCAAGCACAATCCAGTTCTTCATTGTTTAAAGTGATTCTTGAAATGTCAAATGGTAGCTAACTTTTTATTTTTGTTATGGAAGAACACTACCAAGCTGAGTAAACCATTCATGAGAGCTTCTTTGATATCTGTGTCAATTTGACAAATTAAAGTGTTTCTTATTATTTTTTACTTTTTAGATTATGATATAACTACATCACTTCTCTATCCCTTCCATGTACTCCTTACCCTATTTCCATGACCTATTTTTTAAATTAATTGTTGATATATATATATATATATATATATATATATATATATATGACATGTATATGATATATATATTATATGTAATATACATATGATATATATAATGTGATATATATTTGATGTGATATATGAAATATAGATAGATAGATATACATATATATATATATATTCCTAATTTTAACCTTCTCAGTCTGTAAAATGTTACTTTTATGCATTTTTTGAAGGTGACCAGTTGGCATTGGATAAATAATTGGTGTGTCTCACTTTGTGGAAGAATAGTTCTGTAACTCTCAACATGCCTTAGCCGTCTGTAGTCCTTGGTGCAAAGCTGAGGCCTCCTTGTTTTTCTGCATCAGCTTTGTGTATTGCTGTTGTCCTTGTTCACCTTATGTTTAGACAGTCAGGTTGGTGAGACATTTCTGTGTATATCCTCTAATTGAGTTTCTCCTGAGTTACAAATGTGTTGACTACGTGATTTCTATTCAGTACTTCTTCTCTGTGATGTTTATTAATGGCCACATCAAACTTTCCTGTAATTCAAATGGGACTTTTTTTGGTTTTGAGTCATAATGTGCTTTTGGCTGGCTTAACACACTATGCAGCTGAAGACGACCTTCACCTCCTGATCCTCCTGCCTCGACCTCCTAAATTCTGTGACTTTTACCAATATGTATCACTATCTCCAGTTTAAGCTGTGTCTGGAATGGAACCAAGGGCTTTGAGCAAGGGAGGCAAGCACTCTACCAACTGAGTTACATCTGCATTCCCCAAACATGCCCCCTAGTGTTTACTGACAATTTTTTTTTTCTCTGAGGATCTACCACTGTTTTAGTTCAGGATTCATTCGCTCAATATTTCTCAGGTCGAAATTCCTTCTTCAGCTTTTTCTTCTCCTTTTATCATGCCAGCAACTTCCCCCAAAGATTTTGTTCACTCACCTGATCGTTTTCCCCAGTGCCTTAATTTTTATTTGGCCTGAATTAGTGAATTCCATTTGCTTCCTCAACTGCCTCCCTTTTTTCATTCTTGAAACCGATCTGAAAAAGGACAGCTATCTTAGTTACTTTTCTGGTGCTGTGAGTAAACACTAGGTATGTTGGTTTATGTTCCTGAGTGAAACTCTATAAGTGGCAGAAGATGCATGGTAGCAGACAGCAGGAACAGTATGGTAGGAGACTGCATTTCCATCTCCACGTGGAAGGCAGGTACACCTGGGAATAGGACGAGGCTGTTAACTCTCAAAGTCCACACTCCCATGATGTACTTCTTTCAGCAATGCTCCAAACACTAAAGGCTCCACAACCTCTCCAAAGAGTATAATCAACTGTTCAGATACATCAGTCTACAGGGACATTTCTCACTTAAACCATTACAATTACCAAATAAGGTTTAGGGACCTTAACCAGTTCTAGCAGCTGTGATTCTCCTGATCTCATTCATACCATTCTTTGGCATCAAACTAGGTTTCAAACAAACTGGTATTCTTTGCATTTATAAAGGGCAAAGTTTCTCCTGCTGTACATTTGTATATTTGCTTTTGTATATTTGTATATAATATTTGTATATTAAATTCGCATTTTTCCTTCAGGATTCAATTCCAATTTCATTTCTTCTACAATTTTTTTTCTATGGAGACTTCTCTCAATTTTTTATACTCTGGCATATATTTGTTTCTTCATGGTAATTTAATATCACTAACTGGTATTATCAATTTAAATTTATTTCTCTCTATTTGAACATTATTTCTACTGAAGCTAGGAGCCTGTTTGTTAACCACAGTGTGCCAATGTCTATAACAGGCACTAGTCAAAAAATGATGAATCCATAAATTTCTGATATTATCTTAGATGTATTTTCATAGACATTCTCAAGTAAACAAATCAATCTATACGACCTATTCTAAGTACCAATAACTAATCAGTCCTAGTGAAATCATAGCTTACTGGAAGAGAATCTACAACTACTGACTTACTAAATCCAGTGCTTTTCTTCTAGAGCCGTCGTTTGATATTTTATAGCAGTGAGTCTATGATTTATTACCATTCCAATGACAATGTATTCTTGATTAAATAGTTCCCTTTTGTGTTTTGAATTTTGGTACTATGATTTCATGTACTCTTTTGTTTCCTGTCTGTTTATCAATGTTCACACTGATACTTCCTTAATTCAGTTTACATTGTATGCCACGTTTCAATTTTAACTCAGTAAATTCTTTAACACTCTTCCCTGCTCTTTAAACTTCCTTTGGTTCTAGCAAGCATCTAATTCTTCTTTCTGAGTCATCATTAGTTACCTTTCATAACTACATTGTATTTATCATTTCAGCATTGCCACTTCAGGATATTTATTTTCCTTAATTTTTTACTTCCAAAAGATTTATTCTTCCACAAATATATTGTAAATTGGTTTAAAATATAAGATATTTTTGAAAAATGAGTGATGTGTTGAAATTATATTTTGTTGTCTATGGTGAAGGAAATAGATTAATTACTTTGCATCAGATATTAGTTAATTATGGGTCCTAGATTAAAGCCTGTACATACATTCATCAGACTGCTAACATCTGCACATACTGCTGATTTATGACTTCTTCACTGACAAATAGTTATATCTTAATTGGCCCAATTCTGAGAAAGAGTATAGCTTGATATTTTCCCTTTCATTCTGTTTATTTGGCTCTCAAATTTCAATAAAAATCATAAAATGCAAAATCTTATCTAAAGTTTAAGATGCTGTTGAAGAAATTATCTTCACTCACACAAAATAATTCATGTAAAAATATAAAATATCAAGAGTATTATTCCACAAATTTATGTCTTAAACTTAAAGATTTTGCATGGCTTGGATAGCTAAATCCAAGCTGATAAATAGGCAATGAATTCAAAGAGTTCAAGTCATTGTCTGTAATCTGAAGGCAAGAAATGGAGAGGAGAGTCAGTAATTTGATGGGTAATCTCCATGCCCTTGGATCCATTTTTTAAAAGATAAAAGTATAACTGTAATATTGTAGAAATAGAGGAATCTCAGAGCAATAAATAATTTTAGCTATGATTTTTCTTTTTGGTTATTCACTTATTGTGAAGTATCCTCAAGCATTCTGTGACATCACATGGATTAAAATGAAAATACTGTCAGTACTAGTCATTTGGAAAATGTTAAATTTCTAACTTGTCTAAACGTGACCTGAATAAGAAAGACACCAGCAGACAAGCAAACGTGGATGAGGAAATCCTGTGGAGCCTCAGCCCTACATAAAAAGCTACAGGCAACTAAAGATTGCTGAGAGTGTGAGAAATAGTCTTATCCAGAGAAGAGCACACCAATTTGCTCAGTCCTGAAAACATACACACAAGTAACAATATAGTTGGTAAACTAAGTTATGCATGGGGACATAGCCACTTCAAGATGTGTAGCCTCTAAAGAAGTGCAGGGGACATCAGCTTCTCAAAGGACTGAGCCCAGAATTGTCTCTCAGAAGTACTTTTATTGGAAGTCGCACAAAAGCTATTTAGCTTTACATAACAGAACTCTAGGTATAAGTTTATTAGCTGAAGAAAAATGATCACCTCTTCAATCCCAGCAGTTTGTTGACAACTGTTAAAGCTAAGATGTGGCTTATCATTTCCAGGTACAAAGACTTAGTTAAACTTCATTCTACAGTGCTCTACTGAGCAGGTTGTATTTATGTATTTAGGAACATATTTCTATATACATAAACATGCATGTATTCAGCAACTATCAATGAAATAAGAGGCTATGAATTTGAAAAAGAATAAAAAGGGAGATATGGAATGGGTAGGAGAGAAGAAAAGGAATGAAAAATGGTGTAATTATAAACTCAAAAATTAAAAAAAACATTTTTAAAATTTCTAGATCCTGTTTAGTTAAACTTAAGGGACATTGAAGTCTCTACAATTCTTATTTCTGCACAACTCTTCTGTCACAAACAATAGTCTCTGACACCACTAAGAGCTCTAAAAACTACTTCTCAAGGTTTCCATGAGATTTAAACAAGAATGTTCCTCCTAATACGGACTCTTTCTTTAAAATAACACTTTTATTAATAATTTGGATTTCATACAATCCATGGGCCGAGTGGGAGCCCTGCCTTCACAGCTCACTTCTTCCATGCCACAGGTCAAAATCGTTCTCCCATTCCACCATTTTTCCTCTCTCAAATCACAGTCCAAGGTTTCCAACCACTCTGGATTCTCAAAGCTCTTCTTACTAGACCCAGTGCCAATGTATCATCTATTCCATGAATGTGGGGGGGGGGTAGTGGGTGCCTTGAGTCGGGGTGGAGGGGCAGCTGCAGGAACCCTGGTGGACTCTGCTCACTGCCCCATGGCATCTTGAATGTCCAAGAACTCGTATTAATAACATGTAATTAATGCAAGAGTTAACTCTCAAGCTTCATTCTATCCTTAAAGGAGTTTTTTGAAGGCCAGCTGCTCACTTAGAATTGTCCTTCCCAGTAGCTAATTTCCTACAGAGAAGAAAATAACATTGTTTTGTCATAGTGTGCCTTCACTGTTTATGCAAATAAGGACAAATACATAACCATGATCCTATAGAGACTAGAAGAGAAGAAGTGTGGCTTTAAAATGTTGCATTTGGGTATAAAGTTGACAAGAAATAGAGCTGTGGTCATTAATATTGTCAACTTGACAAAGACAAGCCTCTAGGTATGCCTTTGAGGGCTTCTGTAGATTAGGTTAAATGAGATGGGAAGACCAACCTTAACTGTGACTAGCACCACCTCATGAGATAATGTATGCAACTGAATTTAAAAACAAAACAAAACAATAAAATGATCAATCCAAGGGTGCAATAGTAGCATGCATGTCTTAATAGTAACCAATAGCTCTCTAGTTGAACTTAAGACCCTCTCAAAATTCACTCCTAGTACTGAAAACTTAGTCAACTACCTAGAACTAGTGAAGTCATATATATTGGAGGAGAACTTACAAACCACCACTCTACTAAACTAGCATAATCTTAAACTTCTAAATATTTGAACTTATGCCCATAGATAAGTGTAGTTCTCAAACCTCATCAAGGAAGCTTCTCTTTAATTTCCAAATTTACTGAAACATTTAATACTCAAGTCACAATAAATAGAAGTAGACCTGTGTTTTTTAAACATGTCATACTTAATTTTATCCAAAAAAATACAATTTCTATATATCTCTCTGGGTATACATATATTCTATGATATTTAAACATCTGAGATATATAGGAAAACAAATACATTCAAGTTCAAACCCTGGTTTTGTGTTTTCTACCAATATGGATATGGAGGTTTGGGTTTGTTTGTTTTGTTGCTGTTTTTTTTAACTTTCCTCTTTTCCAATTCATGATTCATAACAGGATAAGAAATATAACAGACAATTATTTAAAACATATTTGTGTTTAAATAAAGATCTTATTAATGCACAGTAGAATTTCCTAAGGATCTGATGTCCAGTTCATCTCAAACTATTCTTGCCATAAGCACTGAGGACTGAACAAACTATAAAGATAAAGCTCCCTAGGAACGAAATAAATTTTCAACCATGAGGCAGTCTATCTTCCCCCTGTATATTTGCATGGTTTAATCATATCTAGAGTTCACAAATCACTTTATGATGACAAGTCATTTTCATAACATAATTTGATTACTATAAAAATTTTAAAAACTAGTTTAGTCAATTTCTCCATATTTTTGAAAGAGTAAAGGATTCTGAAGGTTTTTTTTTTTTTTTTTTTTTTTTTAGCAGTGTGTAGTCTATTGCTGTCTTTCAGAGTTAGTGGAATGCAGGTTTGTCCGCAGAGCCATAACTGAGTCTATTTACAATCTTTTGTGTCATAGACCTTGTGATCATAACAGCTCAAGCAATGACTCTCCATGCGAGAGGCAGTCCAAACTTTTACTCAATGCGTAAGGATAGCATTTAGGATTCCCTTTCCTGCTTCGTTACCTGGTCTTCTATGCAAAGAATAAAAACAAGTTGCAAGAGACAATTTTGTTTTCAAAACTTGTTCTTTACTTATAAACTCCAGTAATTTAGAGCTGTAGACACCAAAAGCATTGTCAAATTTTACAATGAAGGAAGTAATTAAATGGGATTTCAGAAAGACTGTCTGTCATATTGACCTTGAGAACAAAGGGCTTGCTAACAAGTGAAGAGTTGGCTTTCTGGATTAGTATAAAGCAGTGCCTGCCATCTATTACTTTCATATCCTCCCTAAATAGCTACAATAATGGTGTTCCTGGTTCTCTATGTATGACTACTTGGATTTAGTTGGCTTTTTTTATCTTATAGGATTTTACAGCTCAGCTCTGAAATGGATAATAATCCCTTTTAAATAAATTTATAGAAACTCTGCCTGGCTAAAAAACATGCATGCGTCATGCATATATTAAAAAATGTATGAGGTTCCAAGAAACTTAGAAAAGTGAGAGCTTTGATGGAAATGAGATTGCTTGAAATAAAAACAATTTTTTAAATAATATATAATATGCCTCAATAGACTATAATGGATCAACATTACTAGTTAATTTGTATTTATCATCTAAGACCAATAGGTGCATTTTGCCAAAAGATTCGCCCCTGCAATCTTTAACCATATCCCTAAGAGACTTAGTATCCTATATTTAAAAACACCAAGTTTATAAAATATACCTCAAGATTATACACACACAATAATGTGCAGTTAACTCAGTTCATTTCCACCTTAAGTCATTAGAGGATGTATTGAAAACTAAGACTTTCTTACATGGTATATATTCGAATGACACTTTTATAAACCAGCATGAAGTATAATGAAAATGTACTTATTATAAAGATACAAGATGAAAGATCTCTTTGGTTGCATATTATTGTATTGTAGACAAAGCCATAGACATAGATACAACCACGACATCTTCCCCATGATCAAAAAAATGTATGTTCTAGATGGATTTATTATTTGTTATTCTCATTTTAAGATAAAGAATAGAGTTGGTAAGTATTTGATGGGATGGCACTATTAATAAATATACAGCATCTTCCTCCATTCCTCCTAGAATTGCTCCCAAATATAATTTACTTAAGGACAAGCAAACTTTAATTTATTTTAATATTTTATTTCTACTCTTTCAGTTTGTTATCTTAGACTTCGGGAAACAAACACTAATGCAATGTACAGGAATGAGCCCTACAATGTACCACTTCCAAAAATTGTTTCTTTCTCTTGAACAGGCACAAAAGCTATTTGTTATTATGATAAACTCATTACTTAAAATAAAACCTAATTCCATATCTGATACATATTCTAGTTATATTTTTAAAGATATAGCATATGTTTGTGTGTGTGTGTGTGTGTGTGTGTGTGTGTGTGTGTGTGTGTGTGTTCCTCCATCAGTCTGTCAGTCTGCATGAGTTTTTATACACCATGTATAAGGGAGCCCACATAGGCCAGAAGACTTTTTTTCCAAAACCCTGGAGCTGAAGTTACAGGCATCAGGCCCTGTGAGTTGCTCTGACAGGGCAGGGAAATTAAACTGGGTTCAATGCAAGAACGATAGATATTCTTACCTTCCGAATCATCTCTCCAGCTTCTTAATTAGGTTTTGAAGGTGCTTAGTGACAATCTAATTATTTTTACATTAGCCTAAGGTTCCATTTACTTTATTTTCATATATTTATTTATTATTTAATTTCTGGAACAGGGTCTCAGTGCAGCTAACACAGGACTTTAATTTGCCATCGCCATACCTTTGCCTCCCTAGTACTGATATGACAGGTGTGTATACTACATCAAGTAAAATGTCTTTCTTTTTCATTATTTCTAATTCTTACCATTAAAATTTCAGAGAAAGCTTAATAATACTTCAGCAAATATAGTATTGATAAGAGAAGAAATCTTTGTTAAAACAAAAATTTTAGTGAAATATTTAGTATACTCAAATGATAATAATAAAAGCTGGACTGTTTAGTGTTTTGTTTTTTCTCTGGCTAAATGTGTGGCTGTCATTACCTGTAAAAACTATGATTGTTTTCAATTCAGGAACAAAGTGAGATGAAGCTAACCTACAGTAGGTTAAATCATGAGGTGAGTTTACTATCAATAAAATTCTAAACCCTAATTCTTAGAAAAACAATGTGATATGTCCCGTGTCAGCTTGTCAGTGACACTATGACGCTCACTGGCCACGTTATTTTTGGAATAATAATAACAAAATAGTGTCCACTTGGCAACTGCTGTGAAGACTTGCCGTCTAAGGGAATCTAGACATTAATGAAGAGCTGTAATAAGCAAGGATGTGACTAACCTCTCATTGCTGAGTTTAAAATCCCCGGCAACTAAGTGGGACACTCACCTTTCTCCAGGGGCTTGTAGGTGAAGGAAATAAGATTTGTTAACACTATCAGTTTGTCCTGAGTCATAGTCATAAGCATTTCAGAAGTGAACGCACGAAAATGGACAGGCTGCATTCTTAACATCTCCATGAGCTGGGGAGATGAACATGATTTACTTGGCAATAATAGCAAGCTGTCACGGACTGGGCAGAAGCACTTTCAAGGAAATTGGATCCACACACTGTACAATTAAGCAGTGCAAACCACCCAGTGAGGATACTTTATAGTATCTCATACTTTCACGACAACCTGATCGTTTGGTAAATTTAAATGGAAATTTTAGTGAGTACAGCAGTGAGTGACCTGGCTAAAGACATGTTAAATTAAAAAAATAAATAAATTCAGGAAGAGGAAGCACCATTTATTTTAACACAAATCATAATTCCAATAGGACACTACAACACAGTACTGTAATAAAAAGCTATGATGTAACTATTTAAAAAGGGAAGGAAAAGTTAATATGATATTCATAGGAAATGCATCCTATGGCCATAATAATAAAAACAAAAGTGTTTTATCCCTTCACCCAAGAAAGGGTTAACACTGAAGCAGCTTTGTCACAGCTTACTAAAAATGCACTGCATTAATATTTTAACTTTTTTTCATTTATTGCTTTGAGAGTGTTTCACTAACTGACTCAGCCATTCTTTGACCTCACTACACAGCCCAGGAAGGCCTTGAACTTGCTATCTTTTTCCCTAGAATCCCAAACAGCTGGAATTACAGACCAAATAGCTGTCAGTTCCCTTTGCATAATACTTCTAGCTTTAGTAAAATCCAGCTTGAAAATATCCAACAGTAATACCTAAAGACTACATCCATTAACTCCAAACTGTGGTATATAGTAGCATAACATACTCTCTTAAAATTATGATTAAAATATCATTATTTTACCAAAATGTGTTTTATATTTATTGTCAGTGTACTTTACAAATAAAATGTGAGGAGGGAAGGAAAGCATTAATATTTTGCCAGATATCCATTGTGTTTCATGGTGTATAATATCTCTTTAAATACTACAATGGACTTTTGGAAGGAAGGAATTATTATTAATAATTGATTTAAAAACTGAGCTGACATATCCAATGGCATTGCTATTAAGAAAAGTAAAGTCTGTTGTTTGATGTTTCTTTCCTAAGGCATTTTGAATAGTAGTGAATGGAATGCTTATCCATCTGGTAACTAAGACATGACCAAAGAAAAATATATTAATTCATGCAAAGGTATTGGTGTGATATCAAATACAATGTGAATGAGGATTTTTATGATATTCTGCTATACTCATATACTGGTACCTAACCCAATCCTCACCTTGGGCAGATGAAGGGAGCAAATGCAGAAGATCATAGCCAACATTAGGGGGGGGAGAGAGAGCCCAACTTGGAGATCTCCACTGGGTCTCTCTCTCCCCTCGGAGATTGAGGAACGCTTTAGAAGAGTGGGAAGAAGGATTCTAGGATCCAGAGGAGTCCAGGACATCAGGAGAAGACAGCCAACAGAATCAACTAAGCAGGGCTCATAGGGAATCACGGGGACTGAAGCAGCAAGCATGGAGCCTGCATGGGTCTGCACCAGGTCCTCTCTTTAAGGTTATTTAAATTAGTGTTCTTGTAGGATCCCTAACAATGGGATGAAGGTGGGGTGGTCTCTGACTCTTTTGCCTGTTCTTGGGGCCCTCCACTGACTGGGTTGCTTCTTTCAGCTTTGATAGGATGGTGTGTGCATAGTCTTATTATATCTTATGCTAATTTAGGTTGATAACCCTGGGAGGCCGGCTTATTTTCTGAAGAGAAAGGAGTTAAAGTCGAACAGGGGGGAGAGAGAAATGGGGGCTGGGAAGAGTGGAGAGGAAGAAACTGTGGTTGGGGGTGTATTGTATGAGAGAAGGAAGAAAAGTTTAAATCATCATTACCACTTCTGGTTTGCTTTCTCTGCTTCATACTTGCAAGTGACGACCTGATCTCTCAGCGTGTGCTCCATCTTTTATGCCTCCTTGCAGCCATCTCCCTGCAGTGATGGACTCTTATCTTTCTGAAACCATCAGCCAAAGTAAACCCTGGTTGCCTTGTTGCCTTGCTCATGGTATTTTACTACAGTAACAGAAAAGTAACAACCACATCGAGAAAACAGAATATGGAGGGAATATTGTGTGCTCTGGCATTATTGAGATGAGAAAGCCAAGTCAGCAGAATGAAGACGCAAATGGAATTAAAGAGGAAAGGAGGAAAAACACAAATTTGGGAGCTTGATATAAACCAGGCTGCAGTTTTTCTGGAGCAATGTCTTACCAAAAAAAAAAAAAAAAAAAAAAAAAAAACACCTTGGATCTTTCTGCTTTATTATAATTCAGTGGGTTGGAAAGATATTTACCATTTGGAGAAAGTTTCCGGTAACTTCTCTTTAAATAGTCACTCTGTGGGCATTAACGTCCATGTTCTTCTGAATTGCCTTCCTTTGTCAGTCCAGGACAATGTGGGGGAAGCTGAGGACTTCATCCTGGGGTTCATACTTCCTCTATACCAGGCAATGAAGAACGGACACAGACGTTGCTCTGGTCCAGTAGAATGAGACATCACTGCAAAAGTTAATTTTTCAGTGACAGCAATAGCAACTCTACTGAATTCCAATTCTCACCCCAGAGCTGGTTGAAGCAGGAGAGACAGGAGGGAAAATAAAGACAATGGCATCCACATTTTCCTGATAGGCAGGAGACTGTCCTAACAGGCAGATAAACTAAACCAGGTACAATCTAGTTCTTGCTCCTTCCAGATCTTTGTTTAACCTTTCGTGGTATCTAATCTCATGTGAGAACAGGAAGGTATATTCCTGTCTCACAGTGAGAGGCCACACAATCTCTTTTCAAATTGCCATCAGCTTTTAGACAATGAAGATATAGTCTACAAGCTATAAATTCCCAGAACGAGAATTAAAAGTTATCTCTCTGTGAAACTATATATCAGCATTCCCAACACCCTTTGATGTAATTTGCTCATATGTTTGGTTATCTTCTAGAGTAATTGAGATATTAAATTAAAACTGAAAGTCTTCTTTCATAGTTCCCCAACCAATTTCACTGTTTCACCAGCCATGGATGCACCATGCATACGCAAATGAACAACCTGGATCGAGCTCTTTCTTTCTCCTGTTTCGTAGACATAACTGTATATGTCTGTATAGCCATAAAGGTCATGGTTTCTATCCAGAGAAGAATGAATCCCTCGCCTATCAGTCCATCAGTTTCTTTTCCTTTAATATTGACATCTTAGAGTTCTCAACTAGCCAAGGTATCTGTTATTTCTGAGACTAAGTATCAATTTGTATTTTTGATAATTTCTCTCTTTAAGTGAAGTACTGTTCAAGCATGCTGTCTACAAATGTTATCATGGGAAGGATAAGAACTATTCTGAAAGCTACCCTGTTGAAGGGGATTACAGCAAACAGCAGCTAGAGTCCAGAAAGTATCGCATCATACTAGTCAAGCCTGAGTACGATCTTTCACTGTGATTTAGCTACGAGGAAATTAATGATGGAAGTTGGGCAGGTGTGATGGCTCAGTAGTCAAAGTCATATATCAGCGAGCCTGCTTACTTGAGTTTGATCCTGGGAACGCACAAGCTGAAAGTACGGAACCAGAGCTCTGCAAGTTGCTCTCTGACCTCCGTAGATGTGTTGTAAAATACGTCTTTCCCAAAGTAATAAATAAATGAGTTAAGTACACTCAACAAGAATACTAAAACAAATGCGTCAAGTACTTATTTTTTAAAATAATAATAGAATTGCTACATCGCTTGCAAGGCAAAGGGGAGAATGCAGGAAGAGGACAAACCACAAAATACCTCAGTCAAAAGCTGCCAGAGCACAAGTGCTAATTAAACACGCATGGTATGAAAGCGTTGAGGGAGGAATATTAGCTACGAAAATGCCTAAACATGGATCAGGATGGGGGAGAGGAGAGAAATAGGGGTTTAAGGGAGAGTTAACAAAAACTAAGGGTACATTTAAAAAATCCAGAAAGAAATCTATGATTTTATAAGCTAACTCGAAAATACAATGAGTTTAAAGAGTTTAAATGAAAGTATCCCATATTCTTGGATAATATTCCTCCCAGAATTCATAGAGTTTTTTGAATACTATCTTTTATTCATTCCTTGACAATTTCACACATGTGTGTAATGTATCTTTATCCACTCTCTCCTCTTTGGCTTCCTGCTCACTTCTCCCAGACAGCACCCGATATGTCTCCTTCTCACCTTTGTGTTCTATTTGTTTAATTCCCGGTGTTTAATTCTCCCATGTGTGAGAAAGTATGAGTTATTGGATAGTGAGAACCCAGAGCATCCCAAAACGATTCAGACTACTGTCATTGCCCTTGGTAGAACAAGATGATAAGACTATATTTGTGAAGACACCACACACTGTGGATATAAAAAACAGAAATTGAGATGGAAATGAACCAGAAGCTTACTCGTTGCTAGCTAGTGTTCATAGTTCCACAGGTGCTACAGGGGAAGTATACTCAAGCAGTTGATTGATAATTATCCAGCTGTGGATCCTGAATTCTATATTAACAACTACTAGGCAGTAAATGCCAGCTGGAACAATAACGGCCTGTTTGCTTTAAAGATAACCAACTTTCTGATTAGATTTGAGGCTTGCTTCATCAGAAGGAATGTATCCCTGGTACTGTAAACCCTGTCAGACACCTATAGCTGGGAAGATCATAGGCCCTAAGTGGGATTCTACTACTGATATTTTGATAAATAAACCACAATCAAGTTGCCTTCTAAGTATTTATATTAATATTATATACACAGGCTAGTGCTGCTTACAGAGATGCTTCTTTCGTACAGCAGGTGATGGTTAATGCAGAGACTTGTGATCAAAGTGCTGAGACAAAGTGATTATTGAGTATTTAGGCCTAAATGAAACATCTGTAACACAACCTCAAAGGTCAAGGGAACATCATAGAAAAAAAAGGAGGAAGATTTTTATAGGCAGGGGGTGAGGAAGAGTACTTTAAATTTCTATCTTCTATATATAGCATAATCCTTGAAATCATGATCACAGATAAGCCAAGGCTTACCTGCACATATATGCATGTCTGCATGATGCAGGCACACGTACACACACTCACACACACACACACACTCACATACCACAAAAATAGGAAGAAAACTAGCTGAGAAGGAGTAGGGCATCAGTAGAACAGTAGGACAGGACTTCAGATTTCATCTTACATAACAAAATTCTTCAATTAGACTTCTTCTTTTATCTTTTTTTTTTTTTGAGACAAAGTTTCTCTGTTGTAACTCTGGCTGTCCTGGAACTCACTCTGTAGACCAGGCTGGCCTCGAACTCATACAAATCCTCCTGCCTCTGCCTTCTGAGTGCTGACATTAGAGGCATGCACCACCATCTCCAGGCTTCAATTAGACTTCTGAGCTTCATGTTCTAGATAATTTGCTGTATACACAAGAAATTTGGGGATCAAGACAGGAGTGGGGCTATATTTGTCAAAGTGCATGAATTTCACTTAGAAGTGAAAAGTTCAAGGCATCTGTGGCACATGTGGTCATTATCAATAGCAAAGAATTACAGACTTCAAGACTCTGAGCATTCTCACCTCACAATAAAAGTTCACAAAGACTATTCACACTTTATAATAAATATAGGTGTAGTAATACATGCTAAATGTTATGACATCTTATATTTGTGTTGTATGTCCTGTTTCATTAAAATGGTTCAATAATTTTCAGAATAGACCATAATTGATGTTAATTGACAAGGAACGTTTTTAACAGGGGTAGCAAAATCACTTGTGTGCTGTCTAGATTTCTCATCTTTACCTGTCTGAAGACCTTGGTGCAGCAAAGAGAAGCTGCTCTCCATTTTTCTTCTGGCATTTCTGTTGTAGTAAAATCAAAAGTGAAGGATAGGCATTGGTATCCCCTTGCCCCCCAGGAGATGTACAAAGTAGAACTTGGCCACAGTAATAGCCTATCTGGCCCTTGACTTCTTTCTGACTAAGGTGAAACTTAGCTTACGCCATTTGTTTTTCTCAACTGGAGTCTTGGGAAACATAACTAAAACTTTGGGAAGGTAAACACACTGTAGTGAATCAAAGACAGCCATGAAAGTGGAACGATTAATTTCTTATTTTCTCCTGTGGGGAAACAACTTAGACTGGAGTATGTGCACACATGCTATCTGGAAGATATGACCTTCATGATCCAGGCAATTGCTACATTCTAGTTTTGCAATGGTAGACACATAAGTAATATACCAAAGTGCATTCTCTTTTCTACCCTGACTCCCTCTCATTCCCAGCTTTTACTTCACTCTTGTAGCCAAACAACTTTTCCTAATAAAGCCACTGCTAACACTGTTCATTTTTATTGCTATCTCCAGAATTGGAACTAGCACACATTTACCAAGATTTGTCTCACAAATACTTATTAAAAAACTTATTAAAATAAGTTTTCAGTATCAAGCTGTTTACCTACTCACTGGCAAGTAAGATGACAATAGCAACTGGCATTCAGTGGCACCACCATTAAACATTTTACCTTTAGTTAATAGGGATTTTTTTGGGAGGGGGTGATCTTTCTGTTGTTGTTATCATTGAGATAGGATCTCAGTATGTAACACAGACTAATCTAGAAGGAATCTAGAGTTTAGACTAGTGTAACTATATACTATATAACTATAGTCTATAGTCCAGGCCAGGCTTGAACTCATGATTCTCTTGCATCTGCCTTGCAAGTGCTTGGATTAGAAGTGTGTTTCACTGCACTCAATGACTTCTGATTTATTCTCAGTCCTGTATCTTGTCACAGTATGTGAAAGCCAAACCCTAGGTAAAGCAAATGAATTCAAAACTCACTTGCTACAAAGACAATAATAATTGTGAAGATTGTAGTTTGTGATGCTTTTTTCAAAGATGATACTACATTGCAAAACAAAGTGATGCGACCAAAGCATTCCAACTTCAGGAATTCTGCTAAAGGCAGAGACACTTGTAGTTAAGGGTGCTGCAAACATCTCAGAAAACATCGAATTTTTAAAGTCCACTTCAGGTTATAACAATAAGGGTATCAGAGCTTCAGCAGACATAAAACCAGAAATACTCAGAGGATGCTTTTTGCTATCAATGACAGAATGATGGTAGGGAAATTTATTGGATTGGACATATTAGAGCAGATAAATCCAAGAATATTAAATCTCCAAATGCCCTTTGCCCTCCTGGGTGATAGGAGCAGTCCCTTATGACAGACCATGCAACGATCTTGCCTAAAATAGATATGAAGTTCACCTGATTGCTAAACAGAATCATGTTGTCTGGAAATCAAATCTCTCCATGTCAAAAGATGAGGAAGCCTGGAAAATATGAACCATCACACACTGAAATAATGGGCCTTAAAGATGGTTAAACAGCAAAGACACAAAATATAAAGCAAACTAGAAAAGCATCCATTCGCGTGTGGATATTCACCCACAACGCAAAATTGAAAAAGTAAAAACTGCCAAAAGGTAGATTTTGCAATTCCATTGAGTGGCTCTTTGAAGCCTGGGCATACCAACAATCCAGGGAAAATAAGGTGAGTATGCTGTAATTTAAAAAAAATACATAAAAATGAATTCAAAGGCTTATGGAATTGGGGAGATAGAATAGACTCTGTAATACCTAAGAACAATTTATTGCTCTAAATTTACCAAGTCTTTCTAGAAATTATTTCCCTTTTGTAAATCAGCATTGATTACAAAATAATATGGATTCATTGTGGCATTTTGATATGTTCCATATCAAGTATTTTAGTTATATGGTTATATTCACACTCAGCCCCATTAACATCCTTGCCTCGCCACTCCTCCACATAGTTTCCTTAGGCTTTCATGCCCCAAATACATTTTCATATTAAGGAAATAAATAATGCCTTGATAAGGGATACATCTGAACTTTGGAAAATTCAGTAGTGATGGATCTCTGTTTTCTCAGGGAAGTGGTAGATGTCATCATGGAGTTCAAATACCTATTAAGGTAGATGATGGAATTCCAGGATATTACAACCCAAGGATGAGAACATGTCTGTGAGAGGCAGGGCAGGCATAATTCCAGTTACAGAAGTGTGTGTGTGTGTGTGTGTGTGTGTGTGTGTGTGTGTGTGTGTGTTTATGTGTGTGTGTGTGTGTGTGTGTGTGTGTGTTTATGTGTGTGTGTGTGTGTTCCTATAGGAAACTAAGGTGGTGATGATCTCATGATGACTCATGATAATCCTGACACCAACAAAAAGTCATATGGTAAAGACATTTCCCCTTTTGCAAAATAAAATAATGTCTGTTAAGAAGATCATTGACAGTCCTGTCTTGGAAAAGCTCATAGAAGCCCATTTTCTTGATTGTTTAAGTCAATTTAGAAAAGAGAGTTCACAGATTGAAGGAAGCCTGAAGCATTTAAGGAAAAATTCTGTGGTACTAACCTCCTTACTTGAAAGGGGATAGAAAATAATAAGAATGTAATACTGAAATCTAAAAGAATTGTTAGATGCAGACATGAGCCAATAGATAAATAGCTGAACCAAACAAATGCATATAAAGAAATCAAACAGAAACATCTCTTGTTAGAATGGAGTTTTGAAAGACACATACTTAATGAAGGTCTACAGTTCCTTTTGCAAGTTTCTCCAACTGGTTCATGCAAACATTACACAATCCACCTGTTCCTGGAACACACATTTAAGATGTATGTAGACCATATGTCTACCACATATGTAGACATATGTAGACCATCATCTGATACTTCATAGTGATCACTGAATCTAGTCTGATAGGGATATACAAATAAAAGGTCCTCAAACACCCCCTACATGAACTTACAAAAATTAACAATGCCATTAAAGTTTTGAAGAATACAAAGGAGTTATTTTCCTTGTTTGTTTTCTCTACCCAGGCAGCAGTGTCACACACCATTAATCCCAGAACTCAGGAGGCAGAGGTAGGCTAAGCTCTGAGTCTGAAACCAGCCTAGTCTACAGAGTGAGTGCCAGGACAACCAGGGCTACACAGAGAACCAATAAAACAAAACAAAGTGAACAAACAAAGCAAGGGAGTTATTCTCTATCACATCCCATTTAAAAGTATATATTTAATATCTGCTGGACAGTGAAATGAGTTCAATTCCTAGCAACCACATGGTTGAAGGAGAGAGAACCAGTTCCTCTAAGTTCTCTGATTTCTACCCATGCCCTCTCAATAGATCTATAGATAGGTAGGTAGGTAGGTAGGTAGGTAGGTAGATAGATAGATAGATAGATAGATAGATAGATAGATAGATAGACAGACAAATGTATTTTTAAATACTTAATATCCCAACATTTAGACAATATAACTGAATTTTTCAGAGAACAATTCTGTGCTGGATATGGATACTTTAAATAAAGCAATTTTTTGACAATTTCTTTTCTTTTCTTCTCCAGCCCCAACAAACACACTAACTTTCCCATGACATGGGAAGTAGTATATCTTTGTGATCAGACTTACAATTACATCAGCTCACTTCTGCTAGTAGTCACATAATGATAGAAACTCAGATACCAGCTTAGAAAATATTTTTTACTATATCTCTGACTATCCAAATATATGTTTATTCTCTGGTTATTTCTCAATATAGGAAGCTTGACATTGAGTTATAAACATTGTAATTCTTCAAATATTAAAGTAGAAAAAAGAAACTGATAATTATCTAATAATATCCACATAAATACATAGTATTAATAACAATACTTGCTATTTTAAGATTTTAATGAAGTTAGACATGTTTGCCAGTTTAATCCCATAAGAAAGAGGAAAGATATGCTTCTTGCTCACTTTTTCTTTGTGAGTGTCTATGCTGCTTTTCTTCCAAAAGCAGAATTATTTGTTGCACATACTCTAGTACTGGAAACTTACTATATGGCTGGGGAATATATCCCCAAGAATTCTCTTCCCTTGATAGTTTTGTTTTAGAATTTGTCAGTGAGAGAAATTCACATATACACACACTATTCCCACAAATTGTTTATCCTTTTTGTGACCAAGTTCAAGGTTTTATTAACTATGTGAAAAGCTCAACAGAGATAACTTCAAAAGAACTTTAAAATTTATTAGAAAAAAATTGGAATATATGCAAGTCATTTTTAGGGGCTATATTTAGAATAGCCACACTGACATAATTTATTCTCAATCATGAACAAGTATAAACCCGCATTACTATGAGAGATACATATTGGAACACTAAGCTCATTCATGCTCCCCCATAATTAAGTTCCACTCTTCAAGGGAAATCCAACATATTTGGAAATTAACTACCATCAAAGCGTACCAGAAACATGCATAAAGATAAGATAATAATGTGTGTATTGGATCCATACAGAAGTTGGTTCCCCCTATTGTTCTAAATTACTTCTTCCTCCAGGCTACTTCATCAGCAAGAAGAAAGGAGTGCTGACTAAAATCACATTTTTAACCTAAAGATGGCATTTTAATCATATTTCTCAATGGTTCTTTCAAAGTTATCTTTAGAAATTGTTGTTGTTATGTTTGTCATGTTAATTTGCACTCAATTTTAAAACTGAATTCATTAATGAGTATCTGATGATCTATTGCTGCCAAGTGCATTGAGTTTGTATGAATGCAAATGAGAAAGAAAATAGACAAATAATGGGGAAATGCCCAGCTGCACAGACACTCAATGTGTCTCTATCATTCCTGTTCTGCTTTTTGTTTATAGAAATGGAGATATTAGCCTCTTGGAGATCACATCTCTATAGAAATGTTAGGCTCTAATCAAGACTATTAAGTACAATTGATTTATTTAATCCATTCTCTTTATGTCCTCTCAGGTAAGATGTGTCAAATGTTGATCTTTTAAGATGCTAAATACGAATGAGGATACAAAAGCTAATTGTTTTTCCAGTTCTAAATTTGTCATGGAGTTTTTGGTTTCAGTGGTAGGTAACTGCATAAAATATTTTTGATACTGAAAGTGTGAAATTCAGTGTGAGGCACCACAACTTCTGTTTCATAGGTTCATTGCTGCTGTATTCATAATAACCAGAAATTGGGAACAGCCTAGATGTCTGTCAACTGATGAATATACAGTGAAAAACATGGTACATTAATATAATACATAATTCAACTGTTAAGAAAAATTAAATTTTCAAGTGAAGGTATAGAGCTGAAAACAATAACCCAGTCCACAAGAGACAAATACTGCATATTTTCTCTTTCTCTCATATTTATCTTATAAGCTTTTAAGTTTTTAATATGTGTGTTTCAATACAAATGCCTGTTCTACCTGTCTAGAAGTCCATTTAGTTGTATAGACTTCTGGTCTACTTGGGTTTGTGATTTTTGTTCTCATTTGTAACTTTGTTATGTAATACAGTTTATACAATTAGAAATCGAAGCAGCACTTTATTCAGCTAATATGAAACTACTTTGAAAAAGCAATTGATAAAAATCAAAACCAGCACAATAATCTGTACTAATTAGCTAGTGCTCTCCCAAATTAAGTTTGAAAACTGAAGCAAAATGTAGTTGTATGCTGCTGTGGTGGCTCACTGAAGAAGACAAGGAGGAATTCTCAAGCATGAAACTTTGCCAGAACTCAGCAGAGGGAACCACCATCATGGCAGGAGCCATACTCGACAGTAGAATCCTGAGACTCCCAGCTCAGGTTTTTAATTGATCCAGAACTTAAGTGTTCTATTAATAGTACATGCAAATCATTAGTAATCAAACATGCCCCACATAAATCCAACACCTGCAGACAATACAAAATTCCAAGTCCCATTCATCCCTTTTTTCAACAATGCACAAAAACAATAATGTTTTTTTGGTTTTTCAAGACAGGGTTTCTCTATGTAACTCTGTTCTGGAACTCACTCTGTAGACCACACTGCCCTCCAACTCACAGAGAACCACCTGCATCTGCCTCCCAAGTGCTGGGATTAAAGGTATGTGCTACCACCACCTTGCTAAAAATAAGTATTTTAAACACAACTTAAACTTCCACAACAGCAAAACCAACTAATTTTTCTGGAAAACTCTTTGTTACTACTCATTGTTCCATCACAGGAGTTGCTATATCATGTGCAAATTCTTACAGCTAATACAATGCTTAGTCAGCTGCAACCTGAGAAATATAAGCAACAATGTCAAGAGTTTCTGCAGCCTTCTCCAAGCACTAGAGCATCCCAGCATAAGGTAGGTACAAGTCTTGTTTGGAAGATAAAGACAACTCAATCAATTCCCCAATTTTTTTTTCTCAGACAGTTCCCCTTTGTATCTTATAGAAGGAAAAGCGTTTAAACAGCGTTAGTCTGAAATTGGCTCAGCCCTGATGGCAAGTATTCATAAACCAAGCAACACAGCAGAGTGCAGTTATGGAAAATGACACAAAGAGTACTGCTATAGTCATTTGGCAGAAATAAGAAGAAGGCTTATTTAAAATGACCACTCAAGGTTGTATCAAATCAAATCGTTTTCATAGTTCCTTTAAGTTTTATTGATGTTTCTTCAGTGTATGTATTCTGTAGGTTGAAATAACAAAAGTATTTTGGAGGTGTATGTATAATATCAATTGTCATTCTACTGTAAGTTGATTTTTAACTCTTTAATTGAAAATATCTGTTTCTATTCAGCTCTTTTATTTTTGAACATAGCGATAGAAACCGTTGCATCAAAGAATATTATGACAATGCCTGGCATTAAACCAGAAAATGAACAAAAACAGAAGAATTTATTTTTCCCCTGTAGTGGGGATGACTTTACCGTGTTCCATGGTCATGCCCAGGGGTTTATTTGCCAACTTTCAAATCACATGATGCTGATTTTACATTTATTTTATTGAAAAATTATAATTAATGTGATTTTATGTGTTAACTTTGCCAATATGGAACAATTCTCCACAACCGACAGACTACAAATTCTTAGGAGAATTTCATGGTTGTTTTTCATCTACATCCCACCTTGGATATACAGGATGCAAAGCCTTACTAATTAATGCAATACTAAATTTCCTTTTGTTTCCATTTTTATATGCATTTTCCTAGTAACTGCTGATGTTCAGAACTGTTCTGGATGTTAGATGTGTTTATCTATTGTCAAGTACACTGACTATACAGAATCCTGTTGCTTTCCTCTCTGTTTTTTTTTTCTACTGACTTAAAGAGTACTGATGTTATTTTATGTGGTTTGTGCTGCTTGTTTCTTGGTTTATATATCATTACTCTCTCTTAACATAATACACATGCACCCTCTATCTCCCCTTCAGAGCTTTTCAGTTATTCCTTTTTTAATCATAATTCTAATCAATCGGCAATAAACCCCTTTACGCTCTCAATTTCAAAAATATTTTAATTTTACTTTCCAAAGAAGGCATTCTGATTTTAATACCCAGTTTTCATGCCTTATTCAATGTTTCCTTGTGTCCAAGTTTTATTTTTTTAACCTTTAGATTTATTCTCTGTTTTCCTCATTTCTCCAGCTGACAATGTTCATTAGTTCACAATATTTATTCTATTCAGATACAAGAATTTAATGACGAACTTTTCTTAAATTAAGTTTACTTACAAAGTACTAAGTTTCCATGCAGGGTTTACATGCCTCTTTCATTTTGGTTTGTCATCTTCCTAACATTCTCCATTCAACTCTTTGCACCCCCCACCCCCACCCCCACTTCCACTTGCTTTCTGTGGACAAGCTTACATTCAGTAACTTTTTGAAAAGTTCAGTTGGTATAACTTTGAAAGCTTTAAAATTTGTTAAGAGAATTGAGATTATGCTAATTATTTTCAGGAATCCCCCTCTTCCATGTTGCTCCATAAGTTTCCTTTCCTTTCCTTTAGATGCTTATTTTATAGTCACACAGGCCCCTTTCTAGTTTACTGATGTCTCCTTATAATTTCTCCCACTGGATAGATGTATTTAACAGTTGTGTCAAGGATCCACATATGAGTGATATTATACGAAGTATCAAAATGTTTGGGGAAAATTCCCTTAACTTTGTTGAGCAACATTAGGCACATTATATTTCCTTTATATTTAGTCCTCAATATGTTTCTGCTTCTGTTTATGACTTACCATTTTTTCTATGAGTTAACTAGAAGATTGACATTTAATTCAAATATATCAGGAAGTGGGTGTGAACTTTCTACTGTTGATATCAAAGTTTAAATATAAGGGACACTAGTTTCTTAGTCTCAATAGCAGTTGATTCTTTGGCAACTTGTTACATGTGTGGCAAGTGGCAGTTAGTAATACCAGCTACAAATGTAGCCAGATGCTTCCTGTTCACAAACTCTATATGACTCTATATGTGTATGATGGGTCACTACTCAGCATCTTCGACACATAGAACCAGCATGAAATACATGTTTCTGTGTTGATTTAATGAGATTTGGAGTGATTTGTTATTGTGGGAGTACAAACCAGCCATGATGTGGGCTGATATTTGTCATTTGGGTCTGGAATCATCATACTTTGCAAAACGTTTAATAAAATGATAGCTTTCTAAAACTTCAATATTTCAAAAGGCACCTAGTGAACTTTAGCACTACACTAAATTGTTGAAAACTAAAATATACTTGTTTATGTTGATGTGTATTAACAATATCGAGTTGCATGTTATGAAAGAGATCAGAGATGTTTTCTTAAAATAAGTTATTTTTCACCATTTGATATAGAATTCTATACTATTCCATGAAATTAGTTAGTTGTGTTATTGAAGTCTCTATATAGCATAGTTTCTATCTGCCCAGTCATTTAAATTAATCTGTAGGTGAATAAGTAGATGGTTTTAATGAGAACACACAAGAGGATTATGTATACATACACGTGAGAAGTGAATGCCATTAAAATCACAGAGTTTTGTCAATCAAAAGGCACTGTTAAAAGAGCAAAATAATAAGTCAACCCTGTGGGGGAAGATAATTACAGTGCAAATAGTAATAATAATTCAGACCTAGAAGACAGAAGCATTCCAGCAAAACACCTGAAGATAAACATGTCACAATCACAGACAAGTGTGTACAAGATTTAGACATGACCTTACCTCTATAGAAGATAGCCAAATGGACAGAAAGCATCTGAAAAAGTTGTTAAGGATACTAATCAGTAGGCACCTGCAAACAAAAATCACAACAAAATTACCTACTGTTCATCTAGAGTAGTTGAGAAAGAAAAGATGGAAACTGCTGTCCTGTGCTGCTGCTCACAGTGTGCATTTTTTACGGATTCTGGGAAACTATGTCTCAGTCTCAAAAAACTTCACATACTCCTAACTAGAAAGTCCTCAGGGGACTCTAGTTTAGTCTCATCAAGGGAGTAAACTAGGGTAATAAGAGGCTCGTGTTTCCTGTCTCCTCCTTCCAGAAATAAGCGTTTTGTTGCTTACTGCCCAACATCTTAAGATCTTGCTCTAAATGCGTAACCAGGCTTTTGTTGTTTGGGGTGTGGAAAATTTGCTAATTCTGCATGACTTGTGTTTCTGATCTGGAAATGGTTTATGCTTTTTGGCTGTTGGTAAGGAAGCTTTCACCAGCCTTTACTACGGCTGTGTAGCTGCATTTGCCTCAGGGTCTTTATAAATTTTTTTTTGATCTCTTAAGATAGTTTAAAACTACAGCTATTTGTTCTCGTTAGTTTTCATTAGTGTGATAAAACTGAGTCAACTGGGAAGAGGGAACTTCCGTTGAGGACTTTCCCCCATAAGGCTGGTCTGTGGGCAACTCTGTGGGACGTTTACTTGATTAGTGATTGATGTGGGAAAGGTCAGCCCACTTTGGGTGGTGCTACATCTAGGCAGGTGGTCCTGGGTTATATAGGAAAGAAAGTGGACTGAGTAAGCCAGGGAGTGAAAGTCAGTTAGAAGCACTCCTATATGGAGCGTGCCTCTGCCCCCGCTTGAGTTCTCTACCCTCACTTCCTCCAAAGGTGGACTGTGATTGGGATGTGTAAGATTCTGGAGAATGCAAAGTTGCATTTAATTTTTTTTTCAATTCTAGTTTTAATAGATTTCGTTGTTATTGGAACTTGTCAAAATATCGTTTTCAAATAAGACAATATTTATTAAATATCCATATGATGGATCTGAAGACTGCTGCTCACACAACAGACTCATGGTTTCAGAAGGGTTTTGAAAATGAGAACAAAAGCAAGCCAATTACTGTGCCTACTGCATTCATGTCACCGTGGTTCTTTAATTTTTTGGAATATAGAAATTTGTAGCTAGATATATTTAGTCATTGCAGCCATCTTTTCTTCACTAACTGCAGACTATTTAATACATTTTTGACATGACACATAAGGATTCAAAGTATTATTAAAATGCTTAGAACATTTTAAAAAAGCATATTCAAAGATGTCAGTGGTCACCCAGCAGGAAAATTCCATTTCTTATGCCACAATGATTCCATAAACCTTCGGAATACCACGTAGGGAAGGTATTGAGTAATTTTTCAAGCCATTTCACAGTGATTCCAAAGCTTTACTTTATTCTTGAAATTAATAGCTAGTCATAAATCCTGATGTCCGTTTCTTGCTTAACAATGCATGCCTTCATTTGCTCAACAAATGAATCATGAACCTACTACATGTCAAGATATGAGATACTACAAGCCAGAGATAAACAAATTAGGTACAATTCCTGCGCTCATAAGAGTATCATTGAAGATCGTAGGACAAATATTAAACAAATATGGAAGTACACCTGAGAAGTTCAGAATACAATGTGTCCTGTGAAGCAATTGACTGACTTTCAAGTATGACAGTCATTAGACCCAGTACCACCTAGCAAATAAAGGACCAAAGCATAGCTCACAAAGTACATCTTGTACTGCTCATTTTCTAAGAAGGTTTTCAAAAGAAAGATGTTCCTAAGAAACTAGGGATATTTCATAAGATCAATTACATGTAGAAAAAAATTTTAAATGAATTAAATTTTTTTAAATGTACAATAAAATAAAGTACAATTTCTTTTTATTTCTACTACTATGTGTGTTAGCTATCTATTTGTTGCTACAACCACACACCGAACCAAAACAAAATTCATAGCAGGGAGGTATGATTGCTGGGTTAGCACACATGCTCCTTTTTCTTCAGTCTGTCATCTAGAACATGAAACTGTACAACCCAGATCTAGAGTGGGTCTTCCCCCCTCAAGTAAGCCCATCTAGAAAGTCTGTCACTGACATACTCGAAATTAGTTTCCATGGTGACTTTGAATTTGTCACATTGACAATCAAGATCAAATACTGCACTAGTTTTCTTCATTCTCTACTCCTATAAACCCTACCATAATAATTTTGTATCTCTGCTGTCTAGTTTATAACAATTTAACACAACCTGTCATCACTGGAGAGGAAGGAATGCCAATTGAAAAATGCCTCTATAAGATCTGGCTGTGAGGCTTTTTCTTAATTACTGATTGATGAGGGAGGGACTAGCCCATTGTGGGTAGTTCCATGCCTGGGCTGGTGGTCCTGGGTTCTACCAGAAAGAAGGGTAAACAAGCCATGATGAGCAAGCCAGTGAGCAGCACCCCCTCCATGGCCTCTGCATCAGCTTCTGCCTCCAAGTTTCTGCCCTGCTTGAATTCCTGTTCCGACTTCCTTTGATGATGAACAGTGATGAGAAAGTGTAAGCCAAATAAACTCTTTCCCCTCCCCAACTTGCTTCCAGTCATGGTGTTTCATTACAACAATAGAAACCCTAACTAAGTCAGTACTATATTCTAATATCAAAGAGCCTTAAAGGGCCTTAATATTGAGGGTCCTTCAAGGAACCACTTATTACTTTTTTGTGAGACTGAGAGTCAGAAGGAGACAGGATATACAATGTTTTCTTTGCTTGAACACCTGGTTTTGTTCAGATTGGCAGATCCTAAGGCCCTCTGTCAATCTGGAATCAAGAGATTCACTTTAATCCATCACAGAATTGTTTATTTTAGGATGCCAACTTTACCAATAACCATATCACTCATCTGAAATGCACTAAAGACTAAGGTTTTATCTCATTTAAGATGTGATGCCACTCCTTGTTAGTCTGTTTTTGAAAGACAATATTCACTCCAAAATGCTGTTCGATTATTCTTCACCCAGCAAGACACTGTAGAAAATCTCTTTTCCTACCTTAATTCAACAGCAGAAAGAGCAAATCCCTGAACAAGTCTCTCTTCCTCAAATGCATGGATAATGAATGAAAAGCATTATAACTATGATTATTATTTTTCTAGAGGGAATAGATAATCTAGCAAATAGTAGTCTAAATCACTAGTTAATTTATGTTATTTCTGTTATATATAAGAAGTTAGAAAGTCATGATCATTTTCATGGAGCCATCAAATAGCTTTTTTTCTCCAAGATGGTGGAGCAGTTTTTCTCAGAATGTGGCTTCCACTCTCAATAAGAATAGATGGATATTACTGAAGATTCCCAAAAGAATTCAACATGAAGTGGATGGTGTTTGTATGGGTAGAACGATAGCTGGGATTAAAGTCCAACTTCTCTACTTCACCTTTCTGGAAACCTTCCTGATAAGGCAAAGGGACTGTCCAGTTCTTCAGGTTTCAATGTCACCAGTGAACTGACTTCTTTTCTCTGGCATTTTATATGGTTTCACAACAGTTTTAAGCACATTATCCAAAGCTTCCTCTTGTATGTCGTAAAAGGAATAAGAAAAAGTCAGTATACTACATCTGACTAGAAGACTTCAGCCACAGTTACATACAATTCACACACTTAATTTAAAACAAATTCCCAAGTAGAGTGATACGCATCTTTAATCCCAGCATTCAACAGGCAAAAATACACATATCTCTGTGAGTAGGAGGACTACTTGGTCTACACAGCAAGCTTCAGGCCAGGCCAGTCAGGACTATGTAGAGATACCTCGTCTCAAAGGAAAATTTTTAATTTTTATTTGTCCTTTGAAAGTGCCGTATGTATCTACACTGTATTTTAATACTATCCACTCTTCTACCCTCCCCTTCACCTCCCCTCAGAACCCTCTATCACATCTCCCTCCTAACTCCATGTCCTTGTTTTATAATTTTTAATTAATTCTTTCATTTGTTAACCCTCTGAGATCAATCAGTGCTACACTTCTGTGCATGACTGTGGTATCTTCCAATGGAGTATGGGAAACTGACCAGTGGCAATACACCTTTAAAAAGTGACACTTTTAAAAAAGTGGCACTGTCTCCGAGTTCATACCCTGTTTGAATTCCTGTCCTGACGTCCTTTGATGATGAAAAGTGATGTGGAGATATAAGCCAAATAAACGTTTTCTCCCCAACTTGCTTTTGGTCATGGTGTTTCATTGCAGCAATAGAAACCCTAAGACAGTATCTATATTCTAATCTCTAGAAGACTTTGGGGGCCTTTAGGGAGCACCATCAACTGCCAACTGTTCTTCAGCAGGAGTGTGACTTCAGGAGCCCCTCTCCCTTCTATGCTGGAATTTCCACTAGCTTGATCTTTTGTAGCTTGCTTGTAGGTATCCTCATCTGCTACAAGTGTGTGTGTGCAACAGCCACATCATGCCCACAGGACAGCACTTCCCAGCGCTCTGGCTCTTTAGTCAATGTTAGTTTTAAGATTTAAAACAACTTACAAATGCTTTCTTCTTCTTAGAAGTTGAAAACCCTTTTTGAATAAATCGTCACTCTTTTGCTTTTCAAATGAGAGCTCTTATTTTTATTGTTGTGTTTTTGAAGCTAATTACAAGCCTTGAAGATGAGAATTAAGAGTATGTTTAATAAATTACGCACATAAAAACAGTCACTCTTAGTGTGTCATATTTATTACAGAGTGTCTCTTACATTCCCCAAGGTGACTCTCTGAGCTAAGTTGCTTTATGTCATTAAGTAGAAACTAAAGGGGTTTGGGTAAAGGTCACTAAGGAAAATTTGTCATAATTCTTCTGCTATGTGCTGATTTTAGCATGTTTCATCTATAGCCAAAATGTACCCAATCTAATGCCACACGTAACCTTTGAAAGAAATGGTGTGTTTCATAATTCTGAAATGCATTTTCTTCCATGTATCTTTTGACATCTTAACAAATGTAATGGATTCATGATTGTCAGCATCTGAAATGTGCAACACCATATCAAAATTTGCAGACCAGCGTCTATGGCTCAGAAAGTATAATAAAGACAGTAGTTTGACCTGTTACATATATCTTGGAGACACAGAGCTATGAGGTAAAGTGGGGCATGAGGCAAGGCAGGGGGCTTGTCATATAATTATTATGAAAAATAGTGATCGGCTGACTTTTTGCATAATGTGCATTATTCTTTATGATTATATATGTGTATGTGTATATGACATGCTATATGTCATATATGTAATTTATGTATATATATAACAGGTCTCCTATCTTGTACTTATTGAGTTCTGTATAATTATGCAGGTAGTCTTTTGTGAATAGACTAGATCCCATTTCCTGTAAACAATATGTAAAATAAGCATGCATTAATCATCCTTCCATAGCTATAACAAAATACTTGAGACAATCAATGTACAATGAATAAAGTTTTGTTTTAGCTTATAATTTCAGAGGCTTTTGTCCATGATTGGATGGAACCATTTCATATAGGCTTCTCATGATAATTGTAGGCAGTGTGTCCTCATGACTAGAAAGCAAATGAAAAAGCATAAAGGACTAAGGTCCCATTCAGTGACCCAGTCCTAGTGACCTGAGGACTTTCCAATAAGTCTCACCTCTTAATGGTTATCTTACGCTAGGGCAACCTTGGAGGCATTTGTAGACATTGTTGTGTGTGTGTGTGTGTGTGTGTGTGTGTGTGTGTGTGTGTGTGTGTGTGTGTGTAAAACAATGGATTCATGTGCAGAGTTTTCACCATACAGAATTCACCATTTTTCTTGCATACTCGATCATGGAAACGTTCTTATCGATTATCTTCAGGTGGCTCCATGGAACACTACCTCGAATGCTGCTCTTATTATTTTTGCTTTTCATAAAAGGTTTCTCTATGTAGTCCTGACTGTCCTGGAACTCACTCTGTCAACCAGGATGGTCTCAAACTCGCAGAGGTCCACCTGCCCCTGACACCCGATTGCTGGGATAAAAGGTGTGTTCCATCACACGCAGCTGTACTTTCTAATTCTACATCAGAAACCTGTGTTGGGTTTTCTGTGTCAGTGCACTGTCAACTGTGCACTGTGTTATTTGTTGGTACTATTATGCCTGTGTGTAATTCCCCTCAACAGTTTTGCTACTGATTGTTGTCTACATTACAAAGTTAGTTTATTAGATTTTCCCTAATTTTGAATACTTAACCTATTAAGCTTAAACATATAGAAGTTCAATAAATGCCATTGAATGAAATTGCAGCAGCATCATTATCATGATATAGAAAATAAACTTCCTAACAATGGTGGTTAAAGAAAGGAAAAATCATCGCTAGAGTTGTTAAAAACTCATAATTCTATAGAACATTCTCTTCTATCACAGCAGGAGTCTGAATAAGATCAGTCCCTAGCTAGGAGAGGAGGAATCTCCATCCTCATCCTCACTCAACAGTTGATTAAACGTAAGGACACAAACAGCTGAAGAAATAATTTTTCTTTCAACTTATACTGATAGATAGTGGAATATTGTGAGCCATTAAATAAAGTTTGTTTGTGCTAGATCAAAACTGGACTCTGACATGCTAAGGCCTAGCTAAGTAAGATTTGTGGAAAAAACACTGAGTAAAACCTTTTCAAAAGATGGACTTGAGGAAGGATCACATTGACTGTTAAAATGGATGTAGTTAAGGAAAACTTTTCATCATTGACATTCTCTTCTACATGTATGAGTAATACATACTAAATTTTAATAAGTTATTAATCCCTGTCTGGTTTGTCAGAAGCATGGAAGGGAGAATAATTTAAAACCCAAAGCATGACACCGTAAAGCTACAGAGCCATGTCTCATATAAATATTCCATGACAAGCTTCTTTTGGAATGCGCTTTGCATGGAAAGATAAAGCAGTAGCCTCTGTTGTATCTCATGCTGGTGGTCTTATAGTTGAGTCATTTTTAAAGGCCATGGGAGCAGAGGTGGAGGGTATGTGTGAGATCAAAACCTGGCTCCTTCACATGAGAGCTGTTTCTGGCTCCTGTCAATTTTGAATCCCCAGCTTGATATGTGGAAAGTCTGGTGCTAAGCTCTTATGTTTGGCACCTGAAACCAAACGATAGTATCAGGCCTACTCCACCTTGGGCTGGACAATAACGACAGGTATGATAATCTAGGTTTCAATTTGATTGGATCTGGAGTCGACAAGGAGTCATAACTCTAAAAGGTTTGTAAGAATATTTATTTGAAGGATGAGCTGAACAGGAACACCTCCCCTACCATGGGCAACATCTTTGATCAGTGGACCAAATTTAAAACATACATAGGCAAATCTTTTGGATTTGCTACCAACCTTTCTTCTTGTTGCAGTGTATCTACAATATTGCTGCTATTGATGCTACCATTATTCATTGATTTATTCAGCCTTTTATCATTGATAAAAACTGACAACTCTTAAGGAATCTGTCAGGCTTTTAACACAAAATTGGGACTTCTGAGGAACCTAGTCTCATGGAGTAAGAACCTAAGTCTCAGCTTCTTCAGTGACCTGTTGTTTTCCATAGGTGGTATTTTTAAGACATCCCTCTTGTTGTCTACCATTTTTTAAGAAAAATCTAAATCTAATTTCTGTTCTCTAAGTCAATTGCTGAACTCTATATGGTTTCATACTCTGACAAGGAGTAATTTTCTTTTCAAATTTTGTTGAACAAACTTTGTTTTGATCTAGCATTTTTATTTTGTATTTTTAGACCACCCTATCCATATAGGAAGTCTCATTTTTTTAGAATTGACATATTTTTACTTCCTATTTTAGACCCTAATAAGCACAGCTAAAGAATCAAGTTCCATGACCACCACCCTCAAAGGGTTTCTGATTTAGCCACTTGTGTTTTTCCTACAGATTCATATTCCAAGATAATTGAGTCTGTGGTTTATATTTTGCAGCAGATCCCATGGACACCCTCGATTGTCTGCTATATGAAGGTTGAACAAGAAAATGCAAATCTGAAAGAGTTATTAAGTAATTTAGTGAAGGAAAGGTAGATTCCTACATTTTTAAAAAGGCTTTTGTTTGCCTGAGAAAAATGTTTGAGTTACTGTCTCTTTGGGTGGTTATGTTGTGTTCAAAAGGGTTGAACTGAAATAGGGAAGAAATTAAGTATTTTGTTTTTTTCTATTTTTATAAAACAATCACCTTCTTAGAAGTACATTTTAACTTATTTTCTTTTCTCAAGTATCTAAAGAAAGTTACACAAAACAGAAAATAGCAGGTGATTCACTTTTCTTATTATTAAAATGTCCATCCTGGTTGGTAATAAAAACGTTAGGATACTTTTCCTCAAAATGAACTTTAATTCACTGTCAAGTACTTAAGTTATCAAACTGACTCATTATGGGATTCTAATTATGTAGCTATTTTTCCAGAAATACTAAACATTCCCTCAATCATTCATTTGACACAGAGAGTGAGGAGAATTATAAAAAATTAATACACATTTAGTGAAACTCAACTTTTCTCACATTGCCTCTTGTTTGTTGTTTCCTTTCTGTCTCTGTCTGTCTTTCTCTTTGTGTCTCTGACTCTCTCTACTTTTTTTGTATTTCCATCCTTCACTTTTCAAGACTGTTCATTACATTACTCTTTTTTTTTTAATGGAAAGAGTTACCACAGTTTTATTAAGTGAAAAGTTGAATGATAGTAATGAAAAGGTCACCACCTATAACTCAAGATGTAAGTGATAAAAATTTAAGAGTTAAGATCAACAGAGACTAAGAGAAAAATTGAAAAACTAGAAATACACATTTATGGACGTGAGGCTATTCCAAGAAAGCTAAGTCGAGCCAGTTGTTAAGAAATCAAATTGATGACCAGAAAATAAGAACTGATTAAGAAATATGAATTAGGTAGCTTTTCCTGAGGCACAGTCAGGGGACACAGTTATATTTCTAAGGGATTGTGAAGGGTCTGGGACTGGATAAATCTGAAATCCTTTTACACTACATCATGACATGTCATCTATTCCTTGAGAAACTCAGTTACCAAACATCCCAGACAAGATGAGTGACTCTTGTTGAAGCGTGATCAACTTTAAAGATTACATAAAATGCCACATTAGCTTTCAGTGTTCAGGAAACATTTTATACCGGCAAACCCACTAATTTTTGTTTTTAATGTGATTCTATGTGTGTCCTCTACAGCACCTGTAACATGTAAAAGGAAATAAGATTTTTTTTTCTAAATTTGAGGACTTTCCTGGACACATAAATGGTCAAAACGTATGTTTTTATTTCAACCATTTTAAGGCCCTCTAGTTCATCCTACGGAGCTTGAACTCATCTGGGTGGGAAACTTAACAATAACTCAAAGGAAAAAGGGCACAAAAGTTTATGTTTGAAGGACTGCTTATACAAGGGTGCACAGTCCGGTCCTGCTGAAGGCATGGAGGAAAACAGAATTACTGAAATAAGTGTAGGTAAAGTAAATCAGTTCATTGAGGAGTAATAATATATTAGAACACATTATTAACATGAAAGCATTTCTCCTTCAAACAAATGCATGGTAATAATAAGACATTATTTACATTTAAAACGAAGCATGTGATAGGACAAGTCTACGTTTGCTAACAACTTTATGACACAGATGTCATAATCCTCCCGCAGTAGAGGAAGAAACTGCAATAAAGACCGGATAGCCACCGTCACAGTCAATGTGGATCTGGAGATTAAGCACACAATGTAGCTTCTGGACCTTTAACACATGCATTTTTCTTCTCTCTTAAATAAATACTAGTTTTTCTTTTTAGCTTAGAAAGACTACTGATTCTCATGATAGCATAAGCTGCTGACATTTTTTTCTTTCTTTATTCTTTTCCACGTTTCTTAATAAAAGGTTTGCCTGTGTGACAGTGCTTAACTCTCTGAGTGCCTTCTCAAAGTGTTTGTGGGAATTGTTTCTGGCAGAGGGCAGACCTGAAGTTGCAGAGCTGAAAGAACTTCATCTAGACCAACTATATGCGCTGACCTGGTATAGAACTGAATGGGAGTTTGAAAAAAAAAATGTGGCAAAAACAAAAGCTTTCTGGATACAAGTTGACCAAAATTAATTCAAAACCAAGCGCTTAATGAATCCCCAGTGTTTCTGGAAAGGCCTGCCTGTGTTATATCACAGTGTGACTCAGTACTGAACAAGTCTCATGTACACTTGGCACTGTGCATATGTCAAGCCACACAGAGCTGTTGAATGCGTCCTGACACACTGTGGCTCAGATTCAACATTACTGTTTGTTATTACAGTGCATACAATACTTTCTGCTCCAACATAAACATAATTGTTAAATTAGGGAAAAACAAAGACTTTTAAATTTTTTCTATCATTCTTCACGATTTAAGTACCAAATCAGCACATCTTTGGGTTATATAGAATGAAATTTTTTGATTTTTAAAACTTATATTTCAGTTGGTAATGTATGTTTCATAAAAAAATGGCTATAGGAATCCTTGGTTGGTATTAGGACATACATTCCTAGTAGCAATTTAATACCAACAGTTCCTAAAATAGCCCTGAAAATACCTCTACCGTTCGTTCTGAATACTTATGTGAAACAGAACACCCAGCACTGATAAATATCAACCAATTCTGAAAAAATGTTGAAGATGTCCTCTCTAATATAGGATCAAAAAGTTAGCTTTTAATCATTTTTAAAAATTTTCTACCAACGCATCTGGTACACTGAACATATTTCCTTCCCCCTCCCCACCTGTTAGCCCCCATTGTTAACCTAGACAGTTTCTCGTTGGTTCAAATATTTAACAATCGTTATGAATCCTGGGAAACTATTGAATTTGCAAAGTGTATAATTCAATAGGCCTAAGATTTGCTGTTGTAGTTAGTCTGAGGACCATACTTTCAGAGCTTCAGCTCTGGTGTTATAGCTGGCCATTGAACCAAGATGTTCTTAATTCTAAGACTTCAATAAACACATGGGCAGTGCATAAGTTTGAGGGTATTTACCAATCTGATATTGATTGATAATGTAACTGAATCTTATCAAAGTAAATTGTGCTAACCAGAACATCAGATGTCCTAATGATATTCACCCAAAGGACTTGTGTTAATTTTTACGAAAAGACATGTTTAACTAGCATGGTTTGGTAGACAGGATTGAATTTCATTGTGTTTCTATTGTTTTTCTCAAAGCACAATAAATTAGAAGTTTTCTTTAGGTACCATTCTAAAGTGTTTTATCTATTTTCCCTAAAAAATAAAATATTTTCAAAGCTCTTATAAATTCTGGAATTGATTAAGATAATCAGTATCAGATTGTTCTATAGCCTACGTTTGGTTTAATTTAAAAAGTCCTGTGGTTGTTAATTTTGATAGTCAATCAAATTGAACTGAGAGATGCCTAGATCCGTTATGTACACTGTAGATGTGACTATATAGTGTTTCTATCCAGGAGTAGAGAAAACCTATCCTCAATTTGATTTGTATGGAATGGTCCCATGGGCTAAGGACCCAGATGGAATAAAATACAGACACATCCCTCCCCTCCCACACACACACACACACACATTTTCTACCTCTCTCCCTCCCTGCACTGCTCCCTCTGTTTCTGCTTCCTAGATACCATGTGATAAGCACTTAGCCACACTCTTCCCACAATATTGAACTGAAACCTTTGAACCCATGAGCAAAAATAAATATGTTACCTTCCTCTGGTATTTTCCTAGGCACCAGAAACGCACTAACACTAATAGCATATCAAAAACTTCTCTTTGTCCTCTAATGTACCATGCCCTCAGATTTTGCTTAGGTAGAGGACTATCCATAATTAACCATAATTATCCATAATTAATTTCAATTTCGCTATCTTTTCAAAAAATAACTGTTGCAAATAAAGCTAAGGTTTTGATCAATGGCATATATGGAGAAATTTTGTATGGGATTCACTTGTAAAATTCTACATTTCAAAGAAAGTTTCTTTCTCTTCCTGAGTTTCATAGCACCTGTAGCTTTTCTGTATCACAGTATCTACATGTTGGTCTAAGGATGCTCCATCTCATTCCTGGATCTGTCTTATGTGTTTTCTAGTTCCTTTAGCACTCAGGATGAACACCGTTGCCAAAATTCCTGATCTGGGTACCTGAGCATTTTCTCTTTTGGTCACAATCTCCGTCTTATTATAATTTGAGCCATACATTCCCAGAAGAGACCTTAGTCAACATATATTATACCTACTTCAGAAGTTTGGGTATAGCTTAAATAATTTAGCATATGCTATTCATAAGATTGTGCCTTGCTAATTGTAAGCCTTCAAGAAGTGTTAGCAGTGTTTCATCCGAAATATTGTTGTTTACAACAAATCTTTCAAGGGGATTGTCTATTGACTGAAAATGCAGCACCTGTGACACATTTTATAGACTCTGACATGTCGTTGGCTTTGCATCCATGCCATTACTCTTACTTAAAGGTTTAATCAGCTATATCTACCCAGAGTTAGTCTGGATGAGCTTTAGGGGAATGATAAATTCAAAGCTGTACAGTGAAGGAAAGAATTTGCATGTGTGTTTCATCAAGCAAATAAATGTTGGATTCTGTCACCAGGAACTGGATAATAATTAAGGTGCCTGAAAAATATTTTTTACCAACCAGTGAGATCTCTAATTTGGCCCATAAATGTGGCAGACTCATTTACACAGGGGCAAGAATAAGCATGTTTCACAAGTAAGGTCAAGGCTGCCCTTAACCAAAGTTCAGATAAAGGAAAGATTGTCAAACTGTCATGGTTATCAGAAAGCATCTGCACAGGAGAGGGGATTTGAATTGAAAATAACACCACTTGTTAGCAAAGCTGTATTTTTTAGAATCTTTATACTCTGTGTAACATAGGCAGCTTCTTGGTCCCAGAGCAAAGTGTCTGTCCCAAGAGAATAAACTGCTGGAATTCACTAATCAGACAGTTGATCAATACTCATGCAGCCTAACTGCCTGTCCTCGGAAATGATAATGCCACAAGAACTAGATCTTGGCAGACAAGCAAGGAAAAGCGTGGGTGAGGGAAATGTTTCCAGTGATGGAATCAGTCATTCTCCATACATCAATGAAGAAGAGAATTGTTTCTTGTGCCTGAATATTGAAACAGCAAGTCCAGACTCTGGACTTCAAGTTGCATTATATAAGCTTCAAAGGATTATCAAAAGATTGATATTCTACTCAGCACTAAGGAAAAGTAAATTATGAATTTTTCAGAAAAAGAAAATGGTGGAACTGGAAATCATTATATAGACTGAGGTATAATAGACCCAGAAGTATAAAAGCCTCATCTTCTGTCTCACTTGTGGATTGTAGCTTCAGATTTATCTTTGAGCTTAACTTGGAATGGCTGTAGACACCAGGAATGTTGAGAAGGGTCATGGGAGAGAGAAAAGACAAAAGAGAACAGATAATAGGACACATATAAAATGAATGAAGAAGAATGGAACATAATGAAGTCTTCTCTTAGTATGCCTCAACAGTCAGTAGCTCCCCAAGGAGAGATGGGCCTCCATGAGCCATGTTCCAATCCATGACTGACTATTGACAGGCCCAGTACTAGAGCTACCATGACTTCATGGTTGCAGCAGTTATACCCAGAAGATATCATTTCAAAGACCTTTGGCTTCACTTGTCATCCAGCTCCAACATTCTTTTTGTGCTTCCTTCCTCAGTGTTCACTGAGCCTTAGATGTTGGTATACATCTTCTGTTTAGGACTGAGTCCTCAACTGTCATACTGTCAGTTCCCTAAACAGTCATGGGACTCTTCATTTTTCACTATTCAATGTAATGATAAGCTTCTCTTTTCAATGCTGAGAATACCATTTCATACATACCGTACAACCATTTCAAATTAGGAAGACAATAGCATGATTCCCCCTTATACCTATGACTTGTCCAGCTTTAGAGTTTAACCATCATTATTACAGTACCAAGCATGAATTCCTTCTTGTAGAACAAATCTCAAATGTAATAGAGAGCAATTGGTTATTCCATAAGAGACATGCCTCTACGGCATGGTATTTACAGCTTATATTGCAGCCCACAGATTACACAGTAAAACTGGTAATAAAGGGAATACTTCCATGTTCCCCTTTGTGTAAATGAACCATGTTTTCTTTTTTCATGAAATATAAACCTGCGCTGATTCTTTTTTCTAACTATTGTGAGAGGGAAGCAATATATATATATGCAATTATGTGCAATCTCCTCTACCATAAATTATGACATTCTTGGAATGAACGATTTGAGGAGGATGAGTGAGTTATGAGGCAGATCTACTTTTAAGTTCTTATGAACAAGAACAATGATTTCCATGGTAACTCTACCAGCTTAGGAGTCCCAACATCTGTTTAAGTGTTCATTTTCCCCTACATATTCACTAATATCTTTTCATTTGGTTTGTTTGTTTGTTTGTTTTTGGTTTGGTTTGGTTTGGCTTGGTTTGGTTTTTATAAAAACTATTTTTTACTGGGGTAGGAAAGAAGGAAACTTGATTTTTTTTTTTTATTTTCACTTCTATGATAGCTATGAATATTGAACCTATTCTTCCTTTGGGAGCTCTCTGTTAAATTATATGACCATTTACATTTTGATTAGGATATTCGATTTCTTGATTTTCTTAATCCTATAAATAAGAAATTCAAAAACTCACCAGTGTTGAGTTTCTGTCTTATCCTCTGTGTCTTATCCTCTGTCTGCCTCTGTGTCTTCTGACTCTCTGATCTGAGAGCCTGCTTTTCTCTCCTGAGAGTTGGGCATGTCCTCATTCTAACTCACTCTGTCAACCCTTTCTCTTTTTTGTCACTTTGCATGCCCTTAACTCTGACTCATCTGTCACTGATGCCTTCTGAGCTCTGCTTCCTGTCTCCCAAGTGCTGTGATTAAAGGTGTGTACTATTCCTTCTGAGTACTAGCATTAAAGGTATGTGTTACATTCCTTCTACATTCTGTCCAGACCACACAGGCCTCTGAATGTGACCCCTTCACATAGACCTCTGGATTTGATCCCTTCCTACTATCACAAAGGCCTTTGAATGTGATCTTTTGCTAGAGCAGCAATGTTGCTGGATTAAGTAATCCTTTAAACACCAGAAAACTCTTATAACTGATAAACACTTTCAGCAAATGAGATAACATTGCAATAGTGTCAAAATATTTTGGAATAATCATAAGCAATATTATTAATGTCCTGGACAATGCAAACTTTAAAATTCTGAAAAAATAAATTGAGTAAGGCACTAAAAGATGAAAAAAGAAACACTTATGTTCATGAACTAGGATAATTCAGTATTGTCTACCATACCAAAATACAATCTGTAGTTTCAATGCAACACTAAAAACAAAAATCTCCATATTTTCCTCACAGGAATAGAAAACATACTAAAAATTCATATGCAACCATGAAAGACCAGAAAAGGCAAAACAATTCTCAGGAAGGGTGATATTACCATATATAGCAGATTTCAAATTATACTGCAGAGTCATAGTAATAAAAACAGCATGACACTGGCATAAAATAGGCATGGAACATCAATGGAACAAAGTTTTACACATTTTAAGTGCATGTGTGTGTGTGCATATGTGTGTGTGTGTGTGTGTGTGTGTGTGTGTGTGTGTGTGTGTTATATTGTGTGTCTATGCTTATGCTCAAGCATATGCCATGTGTGCCACTCTATGTACGTAGGTGTCAGAGGACAATTTTGTGGAAGTCAGTTTTCTCCTTCCAACATGTTGGTCCTGGAAATCAAACCAGTTATCAGGCTTTGTGCCATTATCCGCTGAGCCATCTCACCAGCTCTAGTTCAATGGAATAAATATTAGATTCAGAAATAACACCATGAAGCTGCAGTCATTAACTTTGACAAATGAGCCCAAAACGCACACTGGAGAAAACAGAGCATCTTCAACAAATGGTGTTGGGAAGACTGGATACCTACATGTAGGAGAATTAAATAAGGTTTAATTCCCTGCTCTGCACACAGGTCAACTCAAATCAGAACTAAGATCTCAACGTAAGACCTGGACTTCTGAAATTGATAGAGAAAGGCTTGGGCATATACTGTAAGAATAGGCATAGTCATTCATAATGACTTTCTGGAAGGGCCCTAGTTACTCAGGAAATATGCCAACAAATGACAAATTTGACCTAATGAAAATAAATAGTTTTGTACAACAAAAAAAATAAGAAATGAAATGAAGAAACATCCAATAAAATGGGAGACAACAGCTGTAAGCTACAAACCTGGCAGGAGATGAATACTAGAGTAAACACATAACTCAAAAAGTAGCTACTTTATTCCCTCCCTGGTTTCTATTTTACAATTAAGCTTTTAATGCTTGCATTTCTTTCTGCATTCTGGACGATTCATTCTTCAGAGTTTCAAAGTCTTTCTTGGCCTCTAATTTGATTCTTATTTTATAAACCAATGGGTACCATTTAATTATTAAATTCTCTGTGACTTTATGAATTAGCCTTATACTTTGGAAGAGTTAGATCAGCTATTATGTTACTCTTTACTAGTAATTTTATTTATCCATATTTTTCTTTGTAATTACTATAGTTTCTGAATTGGACACCAGAATAATAGAAATATAGGTATAAATTTCCTCCATATTGTATGTTAGCAAGTTCCTTTTTTCATTTGCCATTAAAATGGAAAGTTTGGCTGTATGCTCTGTTAAAATAGATGGATTATATATGCTAATGGGTTTTTCATGATGTCTAAATGTTCAGGCTATTGGTTGGGTAGCAGCAGAGGCCTATATATGAAGAAGTTAACTTATGAGTGTGAATAGCCACATCTATAGTACAATTTCTCCATTAAATAGTAATCCAAATTTCAAATAACACTCTAAACAACTTTAAACAGACAAATAAATTCACAGTAATAATATTTAGAATTCAGATGGCTTTATTTCCATGTATTCAAATATTAGTTGGTAAAGTATTGTTGGCAATCAGTAAGCCTAAAATATGTTCATTCCATAGTTCTGTGACCAATAATTGCTCTCAATTACAAAATCTGTGGATTTAGAGAAAATGCCAGTGTTCAGACGGAGTATTGTTAATTTTGTTATTGCATATTATATTAAATTGTGTGTACTTGCATAAAAACTATTATAAGAGCCTTAAGCTAGTGAAACTAATCACAAAATAACTAGTATCATGGCATAACTGTTTCAGTGCAACGGATTAAAAATTCCAGAGTGGCAGTGGGGAGGGGAAAGTGCAGATATAGATGTAAATTTACCAGATGAAGAAGTTTGTTCAGTGCAAAGGCTTTATATTCTTTGCTCAATCACTGGTTCTAGTCCTGGGGAGATAGAGCATTTCAGCCTCTTTAGAATCTACACTTATGCCTAGAACTGGAAGGCTTCAGCCTTCCTACAATCTAGAACATTTAAACTGCTATCACAAAAGTTGATATCACTAGAAGGCTTTAGCTGGAGCCTCTGAGACCTACTGCTGACTGAGCCACTCTGACTAGCTCCTTCTAAAGTCTGACTTCTGGTTCAGGCTCAAACTCTTTTCTAGCTACCTAGTTCAAACTGATCTTCTGAGCCAACTTACTGTTTCTGGCTCAACTCTTCTGACCCTGGAAAACTTTGACTGCCTAAGACTGAACTGCTCTGGTTGGCTTAAAACTGACTCATTCTTCTCATTTGATACTGACTTCTTCTGCCAAGCTGACTCTGTGTCCCTGTGTCTCTCTCTGAGATCCCATGGCTCTCTATGTCCTCAGTCAGCCTCTCTGCTTCTCTGCCTTATCCTTGATCAGACGGCTTCATTCTTTTGTGTCTTGTCCTCTTTCACACTGCCTGCTTCAGACTGCTCACCTCATACTGCCTGCTTGAACTGACTGATTCTGTAGCTGACTGCTTCTGTAACTGAATTCTGTTACTGATTCTGTAACTCACTGACATGAACCTACTACTTTAACTGACTGACTGTAGCTAAATCTTGACTGACTCCTTAACTGGCTGTTCTGTAACTAACTCTTCTATAATTGGCTCTACAGCTGCCCATGTAACTGCTTCTTCTGTAACTGACTCTGAGCTGAGAGCCTGCTTTTTCTTTCTTGAGAATTGGGCATGTCCTCACTCTGACTCATTCTGCTAACTGTTTCTCTAATTAGTCACTTTCCCTGCCATTTACTCTGACTCATCTCAGACAACACTTCCTGTCTGATGCTGACTCCTTCTGAGCTCTGCATCCTGTGTCTAATTTCACATTCTGTTTCTATCTTAGGGATTAAAGGCATGGACAATCACCGCCTTTTGAATACTAGGATTAAAGTGTGCTACATTCCACCCAGATCACACAGGCCTCTGAATGTATACCTGTGGAATATAGACCATGCCTACATTTCACACAGGCCAATTCTTCTAAATAGCTGAGGACAAAATACACCTGAGAATAAGGCAGCAGAAGAGTTAGTGGTTAAGGTACAGGGGAAGTGGAGGGTTGCAGCACTGCTAAAAGAGATTCTAAGTGCATAGACACTTCTAATAGATTCCACGTAAGTGGAAGGATGCCACATGGTGGGAATGATTAGAAAACAGGAGAAAGAAAGGGAGGGTTGTAGTGAGGCATGCTGAAGGGAACGTATTGGGGTGGAAGCAAGGTGTCTTTGTCAGCTTAATGTGAGTAATGAGCAAAGTACAAAGGAGGTGGATTCCCTAGTCAGATAAGGTGAGTTAGAACAATGGCTTTTCTAAAATAGCAGCATGATTACTTCCATAGCACACATCCCCTCTTCAGAATAGACCTGGTCAACCACAGAATATGGTTAAGTGCCCCATAGTAGAAGCAGGAAATAGGGAAACCGAGCAGAACTTTCACATGAGAAAATATGTCTAATAAGCATATGACATGACTTTTTCTGTGAGGGTAAGTTAAAGAAATTTTCAGATTAAAAATATGTGGATGCAGCATTGATTTAAAAAAAAAAAAAGGTTTCTTTTTAAAGTGTTTTAAAAGAGAGGATATGAAAGTCACCACTTTTGAGATTTGCCAGTCACAACTTTGCAATGACAACAAAACCACCAGTTTCAGCTTTCAGTGAAAAAATCTTATTCAGTTCATACACAGACTGAAAATGCCCAAGTCCATGCAGAATGGTAAATAAATATAAGGACAGTTTGAAAGACTCTTATTCTGAAGTGAAATCAGAAGATAGGCTTTCATCGTCAATCAAGACCACAGTCATCACAGCCCAGATAGTCTGGTAATGGGCCCAGCACATGATCATCAAAGATAAAGCTTCGAGTCCTGGCAGCCTGTGCTGAATGGCAATCACAGGGTTCAGACGCCAGCCTTTGAAAGACCTTCCTCTAGCAGCAGGGTCTGACTCACTGGCAGGCTTTTCAAACACTTTCCCTGGCAGCTTCAGAAGTTGTGCTAAGTCAGTTATGTGATTAGGCCCTTTGGGGAGGCAGGGTTTGCTTATCATCCTGTCTGCCATAGCTGTGGACAATGTACCTCCTCACAAAGGCAGGAATCCTAAGGCTCTGATCAGCTTGACACCCCAGTTTTCTAAGAAAGAATTATCTATTTCTCTAATCTTAAATGCAATCAGTTTTCCCGAATACACTTGCCCAGACTATAATCACAGTCTCTATAGAAATCTGGTTTATTTTTCCACTCTTTAAAATCTTTTAAAAATTGCATTTATTAATATTTCATTGTGTGTGTGTGTGTGTGTGTGTGTGTGTGTGTGTGTGTGTATTGGGAGAGCTCACATTTGGGAATATGTACATGCACACATGAGCACATGCATGTCCATGCCTTAGCAGGTGTGCACAGGGAGGTAAGGAGAAGGTTCTCTCCTTCTAATGTCAGATTCAGGCATTCAACTCTGGTAATCATGTTTCAATGACATACATTTATTTAACTACTGAACCATCTCCAGGATAAGGTTTCTATATTGACATGTTGTGTTTTTAACCCTGAGCTCCATTCCTGTTCCTTCTTGGTTTTCAAATATCCTTATTATTTTTTGACATCGAGTCACACACCACTACCCCTACAGCCTTTATAAAATTGTTCTTTATCATAGAACTACAAAAGAAATAGAAATCAGAAATGCAAATGAAGGACTGTTGAAAGCAGTCATTGCAAATATTTTTCCAGTTTGTTTCCTCAAAGCATGGAGCCTAAAGACAAAGAATGTTTAAGTCACACAGAACCAAGGAAACCAACAACAAATGTCACCAAACACAATAATCAGTGGTACATGGCCTCTATATCTTACATTTTCTTTTGTGCTCATGCCTGTGTGAGCAGAAAACAGGCAGCCATCTTTAGGAAGATATGATTGCCTAAGTATCAGATGTAAATTATACCTTCTTTGTATTTTCATTAGAACCATATGTGACAGAATTTGAACTGTGTTCTGGAAACTTCTGAGAGCAATGCAGAAGTAGCTTCAAAGGGAAGATCTGAGAGTTTGCCAATGAAACAGAACCATGCTGAACCCTAACTGACTATCTGACACCCAACACAGCTTTGTATTCTGTTCTTACAATCTGCTTCCTGGTGTTTTAATGTCAATCAATAGATAGCTTTCTTCCTTGCTAGTATTGGATGTGTAATGCTTCTTATTTTAGAGAAGATTAAAATGACTGTTTACTTTTTGCCATGTATCTGGGGCCATGCCTGAGATAACTGTGTATCTGTTATCTGTATGTGTATAACTGTGTATGTATATATAACATGTAATATATAGCGTTCTTATATTGTTCAAACAATCCCCCTAAAATTTTTTTACAGAGTTAACTTTACCACCGGTACAATTCATAATAAACAAAATTGTATAAGGTAAAACAGCTGCTTACAAAGAACTTTAATAGTGGCAATGTGATTAATTACCATTGCTTTTATTATTGAAACACTTTTCCCTAGCTCTGAAGATCCTTTTGCTATGTTAATGACAGTTCATTTTGATTTATTAAAGTGTAGTTCACTATTATGTTAGGCATGAAATAATGACTTCATGGCATCTTTCCCAACACTTCATGCTGTATTATTCGTATCTTCAGCTTTACTTTCCATGTGTTTTATTTCTACTGTCACCTGGCAAGGAAGGGCTGTCTAGTTAGAACAGAGATTGTTCTCACCAGCTTCACCTGTACAAGCAGTGTGTTCAAACTCAGGACCCTTCCTCTGTAGCCAAGGGGACTGTAAAAACACAAATGAGCCAGACCTCATCTTCAACTGGGGAAGATGGGGAAGACCAGTGTCCAGAAATCTTAAACAACCAACCATCCAGTGCTTGAATTTTACCTAAGCCACTTTTATAGAAAGTTAAACAGATTTGTTGTTAATTTTCTTTTTCTACTTCATTGTTTCTGCTGTAAAGTTATAGAAAGAATTTGATTAACTAAGTATTTTATTTAGGAAATCTGTGTCTCCAAAATAAAGCTTTCAATATTGCATTTGACTGGATAAATTAAAGGAAAACTATTTCATATTCGGCCTATAAACTCAATTTATGTCTTCAGGAAATTTTGTTTTGTATGTGTATTAATTTTGAGATGTCAGGATTAAACTGATGGATGCATACATGAAAAACTACCATATACATCTTCCATAGAAAATTTTGCTTTCCCATGTGGCAGGGAAAAAAAATTAAGCAGTTCCCTTTAAAGAGCCCAGGTGATAAGTACTAACCTAGCATTTTAACGCTGTATAATCTGAATTGAATTTAAAAGACCTAGATGTTCAATGACAAGACAATAAAAGCAGGGATTTATATTTTAATTATAGAAAACTCATTTTCTTTCATTATGAAAGATAATTGTCCATTTTGTCTGGATGTTCTATTAAAGGAACACATGTACTAATAAAATTGTGCTCATTTTCCTACACATCCATCCTATCCAATATGTTTTTGCCACTTTCCATCACGAAATGTTTTGTTTCTAAGCACATATACTATTCTACGTTATTCAACTGCATCCAGACTCTTAGGGGAAAAAGAATCAAATTATGCTTCATAGAGTGTCCTGATTCTTTGGGTTGTCATTGTTCACTTGTACTATCTCTCTGCAACTTCAGAAGGATTGCAAATAGTCATGATGGGAGAAACTACTATTTAGACTTTCAGAGAGGTAAACAAAAGTTTGGAAATACTTGGTGGCTTTCTTCAACTAGGAGGTGAAACTTACCATGTTCTAACTGCTTTTACACAAACAGAGGTTTCTAATCAGGGTGATTTGATATTTTTAACTTCTCAGCTGCTGTTTCCAGGCAGAGTTTACATAGCATTAATCTTCCAGCCAGTCTCCTCCAGATATGAGAAATTACATTCTTTTTACCTTTAGTTATACATGCAGTCATTTCTATGCATCTCACAGTAGGAATATAGACAGAAATTATTCCTACAAGCTATCTGTGTTTCCTCAAATCATTCACTTACAGGTTAAATATTATTCTAAGCATAGCTCAGGATTGAACTTATAAATTATGTCATATGGATTAATCTAATTTTTCATAAGGTAAAATATATTAGTTTGTTCTGTCAGTGCTGTGACAAAACTCTTAGAAGTGAGGAAATGTATAATTTAATTGATTGTTTCAGAGGGCTCAGTGCCTGGTCACTTGTGCAAAATGTCATGGAGTCAAGAGTGTCTGGAAGGTTATACTTCACTCCTTGGTGGACAGGAGAAGTGGGTAGGAAGAGGCAAGGGCAAACTACAGCCCCAAAGATAATCACCAGGGACATACTGCCTCCACGTCCATCCCTTTCATACCTTTCACCAGCTTCCAACTATGTGATCATATCATAAAGGATCAATAAGTTAATCTATTCATCAAATGAAAGCACCCATGATCTAAGTGTCTCATATAATGCCCTCATAAACACACCCAAAGCTGTGTGGTTCAGTAATCCCCCTAGGCATTTTTAAAGACTTATTTTTATTATATATGTATTTATGTGCAAGTGCTCTCATATGCTGAGCCATTTCTCCAGTCACCTCTCCCTTTGAATCCAATCAAATTGCGAATCAAAATTAACCATTACACCCAACATATCTTAGTTTTAATGATCTAAACAAGTAAGAGTATGTACATGTCAAAGGTATTAATGTATTGATTGATAGGCAGATATATAGTTATATATATAAGCCATACTTGAGCTTATAAACATGAATATGTACACAATTAGCTGCATGTTTTTTTTCTTAAATTTAGGTTTTTACTTACCTCTTGAAACTTTGGTAATAATTGAAGTTTTGCTATATTTAATAAAAGCAACAAAAATTAGTATTTAAAACTTTAATTACTATTTGTAATTTGTCATGTATCATTATACATCTTTTTAGTTTTGCCTTCTATGATGACTTTATAAATTAACTATTGCTCAGTTATGCCTGAAATTCAAGTTGATTTTCTTTGATTCTCTTTTCAAAATTCATGATATATACCTTTTTCTGTCTTAATAATATACCCAGAGAGAATGAGATATCCAGCTCCTCTTCACTAGGGCCATCAGTTCTGCTCACATTCTCAAACCATCAGGTTTGCCATTGTAACCTGAGATGAATGGTTTACAAATAGGCTGAAGCTCAAAGATAAAAGTTGTGAAATAATACAGAACTACTAAGATCCATGATTTCTGTCAAGAGGAATTCTAGATATTTCAGAATTTAATGGACCATCCTATTCAGACCAAAGGATGCCAGGCTCAGATGAGGGAGAGAGTATTCCAACATTAAGTTGGAACTGTAAGAAAATAAAAATCACATGATATTAGTGTACTTTAAATCTCAGAGCTCTATCTACCACCCAATTCTGCTGTTCATCTAAAACAGTATCATAATGTGCTCCATGGCTTCAAAGTCCCATTCAAACCCATCTCACATAAATGATTCATGTTTCTAAAAAATCCTTTCAGAGCTCCAAATCTCACATAACTTCTTTCAAAATGACAGATAACTCTGTCCTACAGAGACCAATTTCACTGACTGCCTCAGTGTGAGTTTTGGATAGAGGGCTCTATGATGGATTTCAGTAGCAACAGTTATTCTCCTGTTCACAACTTGATGGCCAGGCAGCAACTAGGAGTCTTGACACTCAATTCCTAGCCTCAGGTTCAGCACTCCGGACAGCAATCACCGTGGCTGTCTGGAAGACACCTTCCTGTCTTGGTACCTGATTTTGTGAAGGATCATTAAATTCAGAATTGTCAGAATGACAAACAAGAGAAACTACCAGTTTAAGAGTGCCTGAGATTTGGAATATCTTGTTAAAGTTACATGGGTCCTTGAAAAATGTGTGTCATATATAGATATTAATGACATTAACAACATTAATCTAAAAACAATAACATCAAGTCAGTTCTTTACTAAAACCTCTACATACTAGACAAAAACAGGGACTAAAAGAAAATTAAGAAAATTAAAAAAAATAGTTTCACCTGCATAAATAAATTTTCAGTGGTCTCAAATTCACCTGAAGATATACTTCTGACCTTCATTTACCAGACCAGGTACAACTGTGAACTCAAATTCATTGCTTTCTCTTGAAAAGGCCAGTTGTTAGGGAAAAAAAAAAGGGGGATCTGCAAAGCCATAATCCATAAAGATGGAAGCAACTGCAAGCAAAGTGCAGCTCTTAGGAAGTTTTAGAGCTAGTGATGTATTTTAGCTTCTTTTCCCAATTTTTTTGTTTCTTTTCCCAGAAGAGTTGATTAACTTAATTATTGCAATATAAAATGTGTCTCTTTTTCTGCAGAACAGAGGAAAACATAGAAAGGCTATTTTTCTGAGAAGATGGGGACAATAGAAAGAAAAGTCTATAGCAGAAGGAAGAAAATGGAAAGTCAGCTCTCCTCAGACAAGATAGTGATGTGCAAGTTTTACAGAGCCGTTTTCACCGATAGGATGGCTATCGTCTGAGATGCTATCATCAGCAAGGATACAGGCAGACAGCACAGCTGTGTGACCTCCAAAGCTAATGACTTTGAAAATCAGCTAAAAGTGACTGGTTGTTTATGCAAGTCTTCTGTCCATAACTCAAGCACTATAGGGAGGTCGTGGCAGGGAAAGACAAGTCATTGTTTACAAATCATCCTCCTGTTCTATACAGCAATCCATTTATTCAATGGTCAATATTTACTGAGTATCTACAACAGCCAGTGTCTCAGCTATTGACTATTGAATAGAAAATAAGATAAAAAGTCAATTTCCAGGAGTAATAGTGAGTCTGGGGAGTCAGAAAGTCACACATCTCCCTCTACACATACACACACACACACACACACACACACATAGAAGGACAGAGAGAGAGACAGAGAAAGAGAGAGAGAGATCTAGAAAAAGGGCATTTATCAAATACCCATGAGTAAAATAATGTAAGCTTATAGTGACAATAGAAAACAAATTTTCTATTTTTAGATATTTGATTGTAAGTGGCTGAAGAGATTTTAGTGGCACTGTATGACCAGAGTTACTTTACAGAAATGGGTGAGTAAAACACCAAAGGACAACCAATTGAGAACTTATGATAGAAATGTCTGAAATAGCTGGAGTAGTCCAGGGCCAGGACAAGAGAGGCAACTGTTATGGCAACTCAACTAACTTGAAAAAAAACAATTGAAGTTATGTCTGAACAGACTGAACGTGGGATTTTTTTTAAGAACACACTTGAGAAAGGGTACTAAATTAATTAGTTAAAACATCGGGAGGGATGTTGACACTTGTTGACATTTAGAACTAGAAGGTCAGTGGCAGGGTTCTTTTCTGGAACTCCCTGGGTATGGACCCTAGCATGGACAAAAAGAAAAAGAAGAGGTCTGTGTCTCGGTGTGGTTATGCATAAGGCTTGCATTCCCAGCACTGAAGCTGGTTCTGAATTCTAGGCTATCCTGAACTACACATAGAGAGAGATCTCATCTCAAATAATCATAGGAATGTAAGACAAATAAACGAAATTTACTAGAAGTAGCAATGGAGAGTTCTATATTAAACCTACAACTATGAAGAACTTTCAGACAACAGGTAGACCAAATACATCGGAAACCTAACTCTGCGAGTCAGAGAGAGGTTAGAGGTGGAATTACAAATTAAAGAAGCACCTCTTTAAAGCTGTAGACAAGAGACAATCACTTGTAGGTCAAGAAAATAAAAGATGTGAGGACTAAACTTTGGAGCTTTCAATCAATTAGAAGAAGAGAATTAGGGTGGAAATTCATAGTGTATTTCTTGTTCATAATCATATTGGCCACAAGAGCCAATTTGGGGATCACAATGATATAACTAGTTGCAGGAGAAATCAATATGGTCCATCTAATCTAAGATATACTTTTCTTTCCCACATTTGTATTTCCCACATCTGTGTATCTACTATTTGATGACATCTTAAAACTTGTCATAATTACTTGGCAGGTTTTTCTCTTTGATGGGAGTGCATAAAACAACAGTTCACTTTAAAACTGGTATAGTTTTAGATCTAATAACATTTAGTGTAATGGTAACACATCCCATACACAGACAATAGCATTCATATCTACGTATCTATTAGGCTACAGATTTGGAATATTCCTCAAATGTTCATATGCTGAACACTGGGTCCTCAGTAGAGGCCTTAAAGGAAGATGACAGGGTGGAGGAAGGTGGTTATGGGGATCATGCATTTGAAGGCTCTATCTTTCCGTAGACCCATCCTTCCTTCTTCTCCCCGACCTATACCCTTCCTGTATGGTGCAACGGAAGTAGTTTTAGCTTTCGCCTGCCATGCTCTTACATATTGACACTCATGTCATACCACAAGCCTAAACATCCTAAAAGTAATGGACCCACGTGACTATGCACTGAAATCCCTTTAAATGATTTACTCTTTTCAGTTATTTTACTTAATGTTTGACCACAGCCACAGAAACCTGCCTAACAAAGCAAAGAATGTGAGCATCCTTTCCTAAGAATTCTTGCAATTTTCATAAAGTAAATCTTAATTTCATAGTAGAAAAACAATAGTCAATATTTCAGTAAGTTGCTACATCTGATGTTTGGAAAAGAGACTCGTACTATCTCTGTGTTTCTTATCATACACAGAAATATATAACATGAGAATATTTTATTCTCCTATCATAAACTAGAAGTGACAATTTTATGTCCAGCAGAAAAAAAAAGAAAATCAGTTCAAATTATTATTTTAACATTTGCAGCTATCATAGTTTGAATGAAGGTTTTTTTAATATTTTCAATTTCTAGATATAAAGAATAATGTATCTGAAGAACCTGTGTAAAGCTTTTTGTTCATAGAAATTTAGCAATAAAACTTTACTTTCAAACATTTAGTGGTTTTACAATGAAAATCGACTCTAAGAATAAATTTTAACTGTATACTTATTCAAAAGTCTTATACCCAGTCACATACAGAAATTGTTCCTGCACATAAGTTAGTGACCTATATAATTAAATCCTGAAACATTATCAGAAAATATGCTGGGTGCATATTTATGGAAACTGAATTTCTGCAAATACTTCTTGCTATGGATGGCAGCCACTCTTACGGGAAGGAACGTCCTTGATTGGACAGTGCTTGATTGGAGATATTTTAGAGTTTTCATGCAGCTTGTTCTCATCAGTACATTAAGTCATTGCTCTGTTTAACAGCTAAAGATGAGCAATGATCCCAGCTTACAACTTTTTACACAAGCATTCTTGTCAATGTCAACGTAGTAACAAGTAAGGATCAATTAAGCTCAGGGCCACAATGGAACAAGGCAAAAAGATTTTTTTCTCTCAATCCATTTGAATTTAGAAGGCTAGAGCCTGGTTAAATTTGTCTTCTGAAATGCAAAGTCAGCAGACTGGAGGATACTGGCTGCCACTCCTTTTGACGTCTCCCATCAATCAGCCTTGATTGGGCAGGCAGTTGGATTTCAGCACTAAGAAAACGGTGTTTCTCACCTCTTCTACTAATGCTTGAGATGAAGGTAAGATGCATTTTGATTTGAAATTTTAAATACATGGTGAGATCAGACACCCATAGATTTGCTGTTAATGTTCTTCAGCGAAGCCCTGGGCAGCTTTAACCCCCTGCTAAAAACTGAATTGAACTTAAAAACTCTAATGCAACTTAAAATGTATGCCACACATAGCCCCTTACTGCTCAAGCTATATTTGTATCTAAAGATAAATAATTTCCAATTAGATGACAGAAAAATCATCTGGAGGTTGTACTTCCCAGTATGGTAGTTTGAATAAAATCTACTCCCCCTTCTAATACTTGGTCCCTAGTTGGTAGCACCGTTCTGGGTAAGTTTAGAGGAAGCATACCACTGGTGGGGTATTCTTTGAGACTGAAAGCATCTCAATATTTTCTTTTTGCTTCATGCTTAAGGGAAAGGATGCGAGCTCTTGGCTTTCCACTCCTGCCACCATGCCTGTCTCTTGCTGTCATGCTTCCCTCCCATGATGCACTCTTATCCCTCTGGAACATAAGCCCAATAAAAATCTTTCTTTTGTAAGTTGTCTTGGTTTATCATAGATACATAAAGGTAACTAACACACCTAATAATCATGAAGGTCATTTTCATTTCAGGAACTGACATGTTTTATTAGAGTGATAGTTGTCTTTACTACTTGTATATTGCTATGAAGAGACACCACAGTCAAAGAAACTTATACAAAACATACTGGGAATCGTAATTCCAGAAGGCTAGAGTCCATGATCACCACAGAGGGGAGCATGGAGGCAAGTATGATGGCATTGTGCTGTAGCAGTAGCTGAGAGCTTACATCTTGGTCTACAAGTTGAATGCATGCAGAAACATCCCAGAAAAAGCCCACCCCCAGTGCATGCCTCCTCCAGTAAGACTATACATCGTAATCTTTCTCATATAGTTCCACTAACTAGGGATCAAACATTCAAATATAGTAGCCTACAGAGGGACAACCTCACTCAAACTACCTCCAATATCAAGTCCAATTGAGACCAAAAATAATCTATCTTCGTAGGCAAAGTGATGCAGCTGAATGAAGTGAAAAAAAATGTGATTCTTTGAGATCATGTATATGCAAAATCCAAAATAAGGAATGGATCACATTTTGATGCTGTACATGTGCTATGGACTACGTATTCTGAGTATGTAGCATGAATTTACAATTTTATAATTTCACATATGTCTTAGGTGCCGAACATTCTTATGTCCATCTCCCATGTTTAATTTATCGATAACCAAGAGTAAGGTAAAGGATGAGGGTCTATGAGACTCTTCCATGTGTGGATGATTGTTGACAGGGCTGTGACTGTGTGGGCTCAATGCAGATAATCAGAGTTAATGTGACTCAAGTACACTTCACTTTTTAAGTGTGTGTGTGTGTGTGTGTGTGTGTGTGTGTGTGTGTGTGTCTGTCTGTGTGAGTGTATTGCACTTGTATATAAGGTTGTTTATGCTTGTGTACCATTACAGTGACCAGAATAGGACCTGGAGTATTTAACACTTTCTGCCTATTCCTATGAGGCAGGTACTTTCCCAATCAATACTTTCTGCCCATTCCTACAAGGAAAGTACTTTCCCAATCTGGACCTCAGATTTTCTCTTCTAGTGTATCTCTGCTCTTCTTGGAACTGGGGCTATAGGCACATGTGTAATGATAAGCTTGTGCAGAGATCAGAACTACCATCTTCTCAATTGCACAACAAGCTCTGTCAATTTTCAAGTCATCTTTCTAACCACTATAACAGGAATTCTTTTTTTTTTCTTTTGTGATGTTTCCCTGGAATGTCAATATTTGTCCTAAGAAAGGATAATCTTATTTAGCTGCATAATATCCTTATGCCTGTGCTCTCTTCCCTTTCTCTGGTCTTTTGTTTGTGGGTTTTTTTTTTTTTTTTTTTTCCAAGATTGTAGCTTTATGTTTGATTTTCACCAAGCTCTTACAAAAGCAAGCTACCAATATATTTTATCTGAGATAATTTCAGGGTTTTTGTTTTGCTTGAAATATCTGTTTATAAATGTCTCCCTTCTTAACTTACACTTAAAAAATTTTATTTTTAATGTATTTTCATACCAGGTAAGGCATGGTCATTTGGAATAACTGCTTGTATTGATAAACTTGAAAGGCTGCATATTACTTTTTAAGTTTACTTTCTTTAAACTTTCTATTTAAAAAATCCATTATAGGGGTTGAAGAGATGGCTCATAAATTAAAATAATCTGCTGTGTTATTGACAATACTGGAGTTTTGATCCCAGGACCTACATAACAAGCTTTTCGTTACACACATGCCTATAACCCCAGCTCCAAGAAGAACTTGGAAAAGAACTTGGGAAAGAACTTGCCTTATAGAAATAGGCATAAAGTGTTAATGGAATTTACTCCAGGCCTTCTTCTGGCCACTGTGATTGTACATAGGAACATACAACTTCATATACAAATGCACACAGAGACAGCAGACAGGCAGACAGACAGACAGACAGACACACACACACACACACACACACACACACACACACACACACAAATCTCATTTATCATTTTTGACAAAAGGTCACTTGTAATCATCACCTTTTTATTCTTCTTTGCCTTTTGTCAATCATGTATGTTGGGTGCCAGATATAAATGCAGATTTTTTAATTTATTCTCCTGGGTTCATGGAAGAATACAGCTTATTCTTTGGCAATTAATCCCCAGTTATAGAGAGTTTCAGACTTTATGCAATCTTATCTTAAGCCTAGACCAAGAAGGTTTCAGCCTCTATACAATATAATCTGCAAACCTAGAATATTTCATCCTCCAAGACTTATTATTGACTGAGCTCACTCTGACTAGATATCTTGGAACTAGCTCTTTTTACCCTGATCTGTATTGTGAACTGCAAACTATAAATCATCAACCATCTGCTGCTGATTCTTTGTTTTCTCTCTGCTTATCCTAGACTTGCTCTGCTCTTCTTAGCTTCTCATTCTAAACTTTCTGTGAGCTGACTGCACTCAGACTGCCTTACTGCTCTAACTTTCCCTCTCTCTAACTCTGTGAAATGAGAGCCTCCTTTTATATCCTGAGAGTTGTGCATAGACTTATTGTGACTCAATCTCAGACTTCATTCTGATTCAGTCTCAGAGTTTGGAATTAAAGACATCACTATCATTGCCTTCAGAGCTTTTTATCTGGATCACATTTAGACCTCTGAATATGTTACCTTCATACAGGTCTTTGGGTGTGATCCCTTCCTAGCAATCACACAGGCCTTTTAATGTGATCCTTTGCTGAAGCAGCCATGCTGCTGGATTAAAGATTAAATGTTCAACTGCAATAACTAGGGTTAGGAGGGAAGTCTTCCACATCATGTTTTTGCAAGGTCATGCTTATAGGGAGAAAAAAATCAGTTCAGGCTAAAATACTAAGAATGGTTGAATAGTCACCCCAAATGTGTTAGAAATGGTAACAATTTAGTTTTTCTAGTGCACATAATATGTGTTGAGAAAAAGAAAAATACAAAAAAGATTAAAAGCAGAAACAATTAAAATGTGTTGTTTCTTTTGTCTTTCTATTGCCTTTGGTACACAGAAATTTACATGAATTGTCCTATTTATATTTATGATGTCAGAATATATATGATCTTCATCAACTCAGACATGATGAAATTGAGACTCACAGTATCTTTGACATCATTCAGTCCAAACAGATATTAAGTGGAAAACTGGGATTTGAAACCATATAAAATGGATTATATTCACTGCAGCATTCTGTAACATAAAAAATTGGATGAGTCTGAAACCACGCTCTAAAATGTTGCTGACAATTCATGTCATAAATTTCTCATCATGGTATTTCAAAAACCTCCACTTAGATTTTTTTTACACAATTCTATCTCATTTATGGAACATTTTAGCTTAAGATAAAAAAATCAAAACCACTTATCCTTTTACCTACCAGGATAAGAAACAACTATGATATGCTCTGTTCAAGCCTACACTATGATAAGGGAAAAGTTCAGCCTATATTCACCAAATTTTGTCCAAAAAAAGTGGCAGGTATAACATTAACCTTTTGTCAACCACACATAGATTCATTATATCCAATTAATGATGTTATATTATTGACAAGGAAACACCTAACTATGAATTTGAGATCCTTCCAAGTTTTAAAGTTTAGTAATATGCACTGCTTTTCTTTCCAGACCTTGTTCTTATAGTCAGGAGAATTAGAAATATGAAGTATGGGATAGTGGCTAGCTCCTTTCTGATAAATTTACATAACTAAATGTATACTAATTCATTTATTTGTTCATGCACATAATTTAATTACATCTTATTAGTTGAAACAAATCTGCTGTGTGGGACTAGTTTAGACATCAAACCATTGCCCATGATATTCATTGCTTGAGTTCATCCATCCAAACACTGTGAATTTGTTCTTAGACAATATCACTAGACATTCTTGACAAGGATAATTAAGACCTCTTTTGTCTTTTACTCTCCAAAATACTAACTCTTGTTATCTAAGTACACAATATTGTCATATATATTGTTGTTGTACTGTGTTTGTTTATATTTTTCAACTTTTTGAACATTAGGTTGCTACTGACCATTCTTAAAATGATTGATGTATTTGATAACAAACAGTAAAACTGATTGTTAAAGAAGCTTTAAAATGATCGAAATAATTTCTGAACCTAATTTCAGTTGTAAAGATAATTTTGGTATTGCTAGGAATATATAACCTTAGACATTCATTTCCTAATGTAAATAATAATAATAATAATAATAATAATAATAAACAATAAGATTGGTTTACTTAGTTTACATGGTTCGCTAATGTTGTGAGGTGCCCACTGGGTGAAGACCCCGGAGAAACCACCAGGACTAGAGATCGAGGCAAATGCAGGAGGCTTTATTGCTAATGCGCTAGGTCAACACTCACTCACAACTCTATGAAGCAAGAGGAGTGAGACCCTAAGAACAGCTCACAAAGGGTTTTTATAGCATTTTTAGAGGCAAAGTCAGTTACAGAGTATTTGGCACATTTTCACTGGTTCACAAAATAAGCAGTTTGCTGACCTTTAAACTGATTGATCTTGGCGAGGGGTGCATTCTGAGCTGGGTGGGGGATTTACTAGTCAGGGATGTATTGCTGGGCACCTGTACGAATGGGTTTTCTCAGTATTGTTGAATTGTTTTTCAGTTTGCCCTCCTGGGAAAAACTTGGGCTAACTGTAAACTTAGACCTGATGTCAGGAACATGAAACCTAGGCCTATTAGCCTTTAGGCTTTTCAGTTGAACCAATGACAATTAAGGAAGGCAGCAAGTAAAGTGGGAGCATCCCAGTGTACACCTGTACAGTCACAACCCAATTCAGTTTGCCTCTCTGTGGGAATGGATAGCACCGCAGTATTTCGCTGACTTGACATAAATGGCAAGATTTTTATATCCCGGGTTAATTCCTCATGGGATATTGAGGGTGACCTGTACTTGGGTTTCAGTGGAGGAGTCACCTGTGGGTCCCAGACAGCTGCTCTTATTATACGGTTCCCTGATAGGACAACCAGATTCACTTAGGAAATTGCCAGAACTGGTGTGCTCTCTAATTTCTGTTCAACCCCCCTGAATCTGAAGCTTTGGTGTTAGAGCCAAGAAGTTTGTGGTACAATAAACTCTCCACGTGATTGTGATGCATCTTGGAGTTCTAGAACCACTGAACTAAGGCAATTTTCCAGAAAAAGATCAGCCTATAAGTCTTGAAAATCTCTGGGTATTAGTTCACCAGCCTTGAGAAGAGAATAGGGTGAACCAAGCACTGTAACCGTTACAAATGTTAACTCTTTAGCTGTATCATGCTAAGTTTCCCTTCTTGTCTTAACCATGACTTTTGCTTCTGTAAACTTAAGCTTTTAGCACTTACCCTACATACATATACCAATCACTCCTTCTAGACAACACAGTAACAAACCTGTCACCTTGCTTTGGTGACCCACCTCTCTTAGGATCACTCTCCTACCCCCAGGGAGTACACTTTTTCAAACATAAACCAACCAACCCAGAGCCCACATCCTTAATCACCTCCTTTATTAGACACTCAAACTCTGGACCACTATGCAACAAATGTGCATATCTCCATGGTCAAGAGCCAGACAACCACAACTAGTTCCTGACACCCACCAACGCTCACAGAAATAAACTACCGAATTCACAATCTACCTATTTTGCTTCAATTGTTTCTTCTCACTGGTGGCACAATAAAGGTTCTCATCCCACATTTCCTTCTGCTTCATGACTAGTCCTGGTGTCATCCACATGTCTCCCTGTAGATGTCATCCCACGTTCTTGGAAATGATTAATAGCAAACAACCTTTTCAATCAATGGCAGTTAATTTATTATACCTTGGAATTTTTTATTAAGTTTTGCAGTTTTAATTTCTGCCTATTGCAATCTGCTCCATAAGAAGAAAACATAGACAGTATTCTGCTGTGTGAGTGAGACCATGGACAATAGACTTTAACTTATTTGGAGCTAAATTTCAATTTGAAATTAGGGGAGATAAAGTTCAAACAGCTGTCACCTAAAATTCTAGCTCCAATAATTTATTTGTCATGAACATAATAAAAATTTCCTACCAAAGGTAGAGCCAGTAGTTAGCTGACATTTTCCATAAAATACTTGACCCGGAAAAAAAGTCAGCTTGCCCTTTGTACTAGAATTTAAATACGGTTTTCTGTGAAACGTCATATATGTTTACAAACATTTCTTTCCTGCTTACACGCCGAACAAGGTATAATGTCCTTTTAAAGATTATAATATGTATATTTTTGTTAGGAGAAATAACAGCAATAAATAACTCATTCTTTGCCTTCCTGGTGATAATGTATAACTCAAGGCTGACACTTGGGTGACAAATCATGAAACACATTAAACAAAATATCAAATGTAAAACAACTAAATTATACAAGAGAATAGTTTCTTGGGTATAACAACACAATGTGCCGACTTTGCCATTGATTTGCATTGGTTATGTCTATGAAATGCTCAGAGTCAGCAGTGATATTTTATTACATGTTAATTCTTGTTCATGAACATATATTTCAATTTTGAGTGTAGCTATTTTATTTGCCAAGGACTGAAATTCAAAACTACGAACACAATCTCAGCTCTGCTGACCTTGTCTTTCAGGAATTCTCTGGTGTACCAACTGTGAAAATTGCAGAAGATACATTCATCTTCATCATGTGTATTTGAAAGCTGTTATTGGGTTTTTAAATTCAATAGTTTACAGCTTATTTCAGAGTCCTGAATTTTCTGCCAAATTTTCTATCTTATGAGTGATTTATTTGTAGGTCTAAAGCACCAGAGGCTATGAGATGGTCCTGAAAGAGTCCTGCTCTATGTATAGATTTAAAGGTTTTATCTCACTGTAGGTGCAGTTTATTCTGCACAGATGCTGAAACTCAATGGCATGCAGCATGCATTTATTAGTTTTATAATCATCTGTGGTTAAAGCCAGGGGAACACTGGTGTCAATCTTCCCTATGAAATATACTTTGGGAAACAGATTTTTTTCATTTAGTTTAGGATTATTAATCACTATCAACATAGTTCAAAATTTATAGGACCATAGCTTAGCTTTTATCATGGAACGTTACATAAAATTGTCTTACCCTAAAAAGAGGTTATCTCTCAATGTGGTGATATGAAAGTTGTATATATTCAAAGTAACATTGTTTTATCTTAAGACTTAGTTGATACTAAGATTTTTTTAAAAATTATGAAATGTCACCAAACCTACAATGTTTTAAATACTCCAATTTGTAAACACTTTTAAAAAGCTTATTTTATAAGTGTGTCTGTGTGTGTGTGTGTGTGCGCGTGTGTGTGTGCTTGTGCACTTGAGTGGCATGCCCATGGAATCCAGAAGAGGGTGTTTATTCCTAGGTTTGTAGCTGTAGATGGTTGTGAGCCACACAGGTAGGAGCTGGGAACCAAACTCTGCAAGAGCAGCAAATGCTCCCACCCTCTAAGCCATCTCCCAAGCCCCTTGTAAACATTTAATCCCAGGAAGTTCTTTGTCTAAGAAGCATCTTATTCATTGTTCCATCACTGTCTTAACACTCAATCTGATACAATAACAATTTGGACATAAACAAAGATAATGGTAATAATTATAATTACCACAATTGCCTTACAGTTATGTGTACTTGGTGCTTAGGCATGTATTGCCTTCGTTAACTTTTAAAATGAGCTGAAGAGGTTCACTTTTCCAGATGAACCCTGATTTTGTGAGACTATTGTGAGATTGTAATGAGACAGATCAGGTACAAATCTAGACTTCCACTAACAAATCATTAATCATGCACATACTACTTAGTCTCTGACAAATATTTGACTTATAAATAGTGTTGATTTAAAGGCAACTTAAAGAGAAGGCAGCTCATAGTATGAATACTACCCCTCACACTGACAATGACAGTATTGGCTCCCTACCTACTACCCAGACAAATTCGTGGCTGCATCATAGTCTGTGTCTCCACTTATTCTGCCTTGACAAAACCTAGCATCTTTCTCCATCATCGGTGTTATTCTAGAACTACCTGTACTAGCTCAAAGACTGCCATGTCAAATATGCAGAAATTCTAAAATTTGGATTAAATTATTGGCAGCAGTGCAAGTTGGTTGTATGTCCACTTAACCCAATCTAAAAGGAAAAAAGAACCTCAATTGAAAAAGTGCTTCCATAAAATCTTTTCTTAATTAGTAATTGACAGGGAAGGGCCTAGCCCATTCTGGGTGCTGTTGTGCCTAGGATGGTGGTGGGCCTAGATTCCATAAGACAACAGATGAGTAAGCCATGAAGAGCAAGCCAATAACCAGCATTCCTCCATGGCCTCTGCAACAGCTCCAGACGTCTTTTTAATGCCCTATTTGAGTTCTGCCCTGACTTCCTTCAGTGATGGACTAATATGAAATTGTAAGCCAAATAAACCCTTTCCTCCCCAACTTGCTTTTGGTCATTGTGTTTCATCACAATAGGAACCCTGACTAGGACAGTAACTTAAAATTATCTCTGGTTGAAATGTATACATCAGGAAAATATAGATCAGGACTTCCTACTTCCCGGGGCAGATCCAGTTTGCAAGGCTAAAAGAGGAAACACACACTGGATCACTTTTCATGAGCTTCTATCCACTTCCAAATTCCAGGAGTACAAACAGGATCGCTTGGCATTTTATATCTGGGTCAGTGGCAGACTCTCCAATTAGTCTCCCAGTTCTTTTATCATACATGTTTACACCGTGTTAAGGCAATTTTTGACTCAATGTTCCCCAAACATCATTAGCTGTCCTCATATCATAATTCACACTTTCTTGAGTACAATTCTCTTCATATGATAGATACTAGGAAACATTCTTGTAATCATGATTAAACTCTGTATTCTAACCTGTGTAGCTTTTCTAATACCATTTCATCATAAGGGAAAGTAATAACTTCCTTCCTTCTAGGCTCTTTGTTTATAGCAGCATCTTTGTGAACGTGAACACTGGACTTACTTGTATTTATTTGGTAGGCATCTGAACAGATCTAAAACCTGAGATTATACCTTAATAGTTGGGGGTATAATTGTCAGAGAAAAACATGCATTTTTGAACAGCTGAACTGGGAAAACTAACATCTCTTTTACTTTAGATGTTTTATCTTTTATATTAGATAAAGTCCTCTAGTCTTTTCTTTACCAGGATTCTGTGTAATGGAATCTTACAGCACGAATTCAGCTACTAATTTGAATTTTCTCCCATTTAAAACACTTTTCCTGAGGTTCTTTATAGCTGTTGCATGTATTTGGAATTATTTCTTCGTAATTTATAAATATACCCCTATTTTATAACTCTAACAACATATTTCCACTCATTAGTTGATGGACATGTGTTGTTCTTTTTCCTAGTAGTGATTTTTAAATTTTAAACATTAAAACATAATTGCATCATTTCCCTCATTCCTTTTCCTTCCCTTAACCCCTTCCATGTCTCATCATCCACCACACATACTGTATCCCTTTTAAATGCATAGCCTCATTTAATTTAATTGTTATTATTATGTATTTACGCATCAATACATTAACTGAACCTTCTCAGTCTGCTCAGTGTTGCTTGTTCGTATATCGGTTCAGAACTGACCAACTGGTATTGGGCATCTCAATCATCACCGGAGTTCATCCCTGGGTGATGACTCTGCCCTGTCCTCAGCATTCCTTTACTTGTCTGTCGTTCTTTGTCTATGTGTTGAGCCCTGTGAGATCTACCTCTTCCACGTTAGCTTGCCTGTTGGTAGTTTACCTGTTTACGTCTTATGTAGGCAGGCTTATGTTCAGTTGTCATGGCTGTGAGAGCAGATTTTCTGGTCTTCTGCTTCTAGAATCTTCCCAACTCCTCTTGCACAATGTCTCCTGAGCCTTAGAGTTGTGTGGTACATGTATCAGCTGGACCTGACACTCCATGGTCTGTTGTTCTTAGCATCTCGACTACTTGTAATTTTCTTTGCCAGTCTCTGTCGGTTGTGTCTTCATCCAAGAAATTGGTTCCTCAAAGAAAAACTTCTTTGGTGGTGGGTGATAACTCTGTTGGCATACACAAAAGAATTTAGAATACAGTTGAGAATTTTGCTGATTCAGTTTATTTTACTCTAGCTTCCAGCAATCATGGCTAAAGCTACTATATACATAAGTAAAAACATTTTTTTGTGGAAATATGACTTCATTTCTTTTGGAGAAATTTTCTTTTGAAGAAATAGTATATTCATAGCACAGAGATTAATGGACCTTATGGTAGGAATGTGGGTAGCTTCCTATGGAATTGAGAGCTTCACAACATAAAGATGCAGTTTACATTCTCTCAAATGTCACATGACCGCTCTCATTACTCTTTGTCATTGCAGGACTCAAAATCGACATTTTTGGTTTTGTGTGAAGCCATCCCACCTAAGGTATAGTGATGTCGTCTTCTGGTTTTACTTTTAATTTCAAGAATAACTAATAATGCTGAGTAGCTTTTGTCGGCTTATTAGCTATCCATGCCATTGCTGTGGTTTTGTTATAAACTTTGTTTACATTGTCGTCTGTATGCTTTTGTTTTCCTCAGTAAATGTGAGTCCCTTATATTTCAGTGTGGAAGTTCTTTGGTAACATATCTTTTGCAAATCTTTCTATATTGTTTTTTTTTCTTACATGTATATTTTCTTTAATTTATATTTTATTTCCCCTGTTTCTGTGGGGTTGAATTTTCTTGTATTTTTCTAAGATTTGAAGACTTAGAATTGCTTTGAGATTTTTCTTCATTGTAATGTAAAAATATTGTTCACAAACTTTTGCTCAGATAGCATCGTTGAATCTCACTTCTTTTAAATTTTTTATTCAGTTCAAAATATCCCTTGTGACTGTCTCTTTGACTTGATGTTACTTAGAAGCCCATTTTCAAATTTCCAAATATTTAAGAAATTTTCCACACTTTTTTATTATTTAGTGTGATTTAGTTAGTTTTTGTTTCTAGTTCTTTAAATCTATTTAAGCTTAAAGTCCAAAATATGGCCTTGTGATGAATATTTTATGTGTGCTTGCAAAGAATTGCATTGTGTTCTTGTTTGGAGGAGTGTCCAATTAGGCCAAGTTGATTGATGGTGCTGTTCAAGTCTCATCCATTCTTAATGTTTCTGTGCCTTCAGGAGAGAGCGGTTAAAGTCTCCACATGTACTTACAGGCTTGTCTGTTTCTCCCCTCAATTTTATCAGTTTTTGCTTTCTTCACATGTTCCTAAAATCATAATACCTTCCAAAGGAGTTAACCTGTTTAGCACCATTCACTTCTTTTTTTTATTATGACGACATTTTTTGTTCATAAGTTTGCCTTAGCTGACACTGGTGTAGCTGATGACTCTTCAGCTTCCTGTTTGCATTGTAAATTACTTTCAAACATATTAACTTTAATATGCTTAAATATTTAATAATATAATAATATTTATATGTTTAAAGTAAATTCTATTTAAGTAGTCTGCAATTTGTTATTTCTTTTATCTACCCTGCCCCACTCTAGCTTTCATTTAATACAATACAAAAGTATACAAGTTTTATTATTAGTGTTTTGATTGTACTCAAACTTACTAATTTTCTAATCACTTTTCCTTTCCCAATTCTTCTTTTCATTTTAAACTTTATTTGGAAATACATAAAAATTACTTTATAATTTCCATGTTATTTCCATAGAAGATAGTTTTGTGTAAAGTTCTGTAGTTTCATTGACACAAAATACATTTAATATTTCACAGTCCATTTTCAATAATGTGGTGGTTTGAATAATAAAGGGCCCCATAAGCTCATATTTGAAAGCTTAATCACTGAGGGTGTGGAACTGTTAGGAGGTGTGGTACCAGGGGTTGGACTTTAAGGTTCTGAAAGCCCAAGGCAGGCACAATATCTCTCTCTCTCCTCTGTCTCTCTGTCTCTCTCTGTCTCTCTCTGTCTCTGTCTCTCTCTTGCTCTCTTTCCCGCTCTGTCTTGTCTCTCTCTTCCTCACTCTCCCTCTCTCTCTCTGCAGATCAAGATTTAGCTCCCATCCACTTTTCCAGCATCATGCATGCCATGCCTGTCACCATGCTCCCTGCAATGATGATAACAAACTAACCCTCTGAAATTCTAAGCAAGCATTTAATTGAATGTTTTCCTTTATAAGAGATGGCACGGACATGGCCCCTCTTCCCAGCAACAGAGCAGTGACTAGGACAAATAATACATCATGTCATGGGTAGGATTAAACTTCGAACCCATGTGATCTAACACATTTTAACTTCACATATAAGTATCACAAGATGCGTTTATAATTTCATTTGATAGTGAATGATAGCTTTTTAATGTGTAAGATATAATGAGAGCTGTTTTGTTCCCTTTAATTTCCTGCTCATTCTGTCTTGATTTGTATAGCTTCAGGTTTTCATCTAGAATATTTTTGTTTGTTTTTGGAGAAACTCCTTTAAAGTGTTTAGTAGAACTCTATTTTTGGCAAAAAAAAAAAAAATGTTCTTTACTATTGTTGTCTAACAAACTTCTTAATGTTGCCTTTATTTCTAACACTCATTGATGGGTAGTCTTTTTATTTGAAAGCTTGTATTCCTTGTGTTTTGTTTTGCTTCATGTTTGTCATGGGTTTTCATAGGAAAAACTCTGGCACCATGGCTCTGAGATACTCAAGCTTCTCTTTACATTTTATCTTCTTAGATTTAGTAAAATTCTTCTACTGCTATAAATGCAAGCCTGATTCATCAACTTTTCCAGTTTTACAATATCATTGAATGAATTCTCAATTTAATAGACTGTGCTTTAGTTTTTAGTATTTTCATTTTATTTTATTTTCTAGCTTTTAAAACTTCTTACTGAGATTTCCTATGGGTTTCTGAACGCTGCCACCTCTTCTGTAAACCCTTTAACATACGAGTCATTGCTAGTCCAAAAGTTCGTGACTGACAGCTTTGATGACTGACTCACTTTCTGTTTAGGTTTTGGTAATGATTTATTTGTTCCCAATTGATCACATTTTTGTGCCCAGTTATATGTCTCATAATTTTTATAGAATGCCAATTCATGAAGAGCAGAAAATGATAATGAAAGTCTTAAAATGAATCAAAGGCCTCTTCTAAAGGGCATCTGCTGGAAGGTTTGAATCCACATCATGACATGTGTGATTCCAGTGTCTACTGCCTGCTGCTTTGTTCATATTTTAAACATAGAGAACTAGAATCCTTCTAACATTCTTATCCACAAGGGAGTTCCAGCAATCAGTCCAATCCTCTGCCTTAGATAAAAGTCAGTGTGAAACTCCTATTGTTTATTATTCAATGCTCAGTTTTGCTTTGATGAAATGTTCATTTTTGATAAAAATTGTTCTGTGTCATCTATGTTTAGCTTCTGTCTTAGTTTCCAAGACCTAGACCTTGGGCTTTGTGCACCTTTAGCATCCTTGGCCGCTCTTGTTATCCAAATGGAGCTTTGAACTACATTTAGTTGTAAGACCTTAAGGCTCTCTAAACCACCATAGAATCTACAGGTCCTAGGGTAAATGATCATTCCATAATTCTTTTCTACATACATGTTGCTTAGATGTTTTCCTCAGAGGAATAAACTATTTCTGCCCATAACCTAATGGGAACTAGTTTGCTGCTCTTCCTTGAGTTTGTTCATCGTAGGAGAGGAGAACCCAGGAAAAAGAACAACTTTACATCTTTCTCTTATCCACCTATCCACCATTCCTTCCTTCCTGTGAAACCCCAAAGCCCTAGAACAAAGAGAAGTAAACACACTCAAGAGGAGTAGGCCACAAGAAATATCACAGTAGGGGTTGAAATCAATAAAATAGAAACGAAGAGAGCAATAAAAAGAATCAATGAAATAAAGAGTTGATCTTTGAGAAAATCAACAAGATAGACAAATCCATATCTAAACGAACTAAAAGAAGGAGAGAGAATATCCAAATCAACAAAATCAGAAACAAAAAGGGAACATAACCACAAGACTCCGAGGAAATCCAATTAATCATTGCATCATAATTTAAAGCATATAATCCACAACAATTTTACTGCACTACTAATGAAACATTTGCAGACACCAACTACAAAATTTAAGGGCTAAATTGGTGAAGACTTATCTACTATATTTTTATTTTGAGTATTTGTATAAATTATAAAATAATAGTGAATGATTTTAATGAAATAAATGACTTTTGAAAGCTTTTGTCAAATTTACTTTGAACAGTTTGAATTTTAAAACACTGTCCCTTTGCTTCTGAGTTTCGTGAGGTGTTTTCTCACCACTTTTTTGACGTAATACCTCATATGAAGGGTATTTCCATTTACAATCACTAAATCATTTTTCTTGGTCATTCAGAGTCTGTCTTATAAATTTCATACCCTTTTTAGACAGTGTATATTGTGAATACTTTTCTTCAAGTAGGTTGTTTTAAACTGAGTTGCTATTTCCAGGAGCCTGTGTCTGGTATTTCTTTCATCTCATGTTAAAGATTACCCATATCCTTGACTGATTGATTTTTCTGATTTTTGTCTGTCATGTTTTGCCGACCTCTTTGCATTTCCATGCCCCCATACACTCTATGTACTTCGGAATGAGAGCTAGATTCCAGCTAACTTATTACTGTCCTCTGTTCTTTGGAATAACCTAAAGTAGCTTTAGAAAATCGTTCCTGAATCAGGTTCTATTGTCATGGTTCATTCCATCCCTCTTCCTTGTCCCAGTGTATGGTGTCATTACAATCCCCATCCACAAAACTCACAAACTACTTGTGATATAGAAACATGTAGTTTTCCAAGAAATACAAGGATATGTGTTTTCACAATGCACTTTAAAAAAATCTTCACTACTTTCATATTCCCCAGTGTCTATCTTCAGCAAAACGCATTGCCCTCCAATCTGTATTCCAAAATACTATTGAACAATTTAGAAACATTCATCATGCACCAAATGCTATTCTATATGTTCTATAAGCACTAACTAATGTAACTTAGAACACTTTATGAAGCAGGGACTATTATTATGTTTACTTTGAGTGCAATGGAACTGAAGTATAGCAAGACCAGTAAAAAAATGAAGCAGTAAAATCATGATTAAAGGGGTTGGTAAATTTTACTTCATGTACGTATTGTCTCAGTTTCATGAATAACTTTTAATCCTTATTTTTTAAATATATGTTATGATGCATTTGAATGTAATGTACTGTCAATACATGATACATTTGTTAATTACTACATTTATACATCTATGATTTCCTACAGTATAATATTGAATTTATTTTTAGAGAATTTGGATTTTTAGAAAAAATAGATTGCTTAAAGAAAATCCATTTTCCCTAACTTTGAACAAAATGAAAGGTAATGATACATATTTAATACATTAAAATTTCAATAAGCAAATAAGTTGATTAAAAAAATGAATGGTACTATGGTCTCTGTGAACCAAAAATACCTTCCTCCATACATCTTAGTAATTATAGTTAAGCTAAAAATGATGAGTTCACTTCTCTCAGAATCTGTAACTTAACATCAGTGGAGGAAGCACTGGCATGAGGGTTTTGTCACATGTGGCAACTGAGATGAATTTTCAAAATAACTAAGGCACGTGAGAAGAATGATACCGTGTAATCAAATATTTGATCATGACTTAGCATTTAATTTATTATTGTGTTACAGTTCGATGCATAGAATAGAATCTATGATGTGCACCCTTTCACTTTCAAATGCAGACTAAAGGAGATCAAGCAAGTAATGTTTGACAGCACATTTGATTCTGTGGTCTTGCATTCTAGCAGCATCTACTGCATATTAATTGTGACAATTGCAGGATGTCATGCGGTCTGTTGTCCATGTGTGCCTTTCAGTTCAGTTCACCACAAAAATAGGAGACTATTTTAGATGTTATTTTCAAGGATATAATCAAATTTAGAGTAATGGAACCCTGGAGAAGGGAATCAACCTGCTATTCTTAGGGGACAGTAGGTGGAATTAATTATTCTGAAAGCCAAGTGAAGTCAAATTTGACCATTTTCCCTCATGAGGTGTCAATTATTTGATTTCTCATTATAGTCCATCATGAAGGTCCAGACAATTTGCGACAATGTCATTAGTCAATCACCATGTCCTGCTAATTAATATCTTCCTCTTCTTGCATCTCTACTTATACTACCTTGCTACAAAATTTCATCTTTGTGATTTCAATAGTTTACTAATTGGAACTCCATAACATAACAAGAACTCCTTTCTTCCATTAACCAGTCTACTTTATGTTCTGTGTGTCAGCCTTTCTAAATCTCCTGTATGATAGAGTCACTCTGAAGAATCTTAAATCTGCAGACAAGATGCCTGCGTTTGAACACTCGGCTCTCTTAGCTGGGAGCTTTGAAACCTGGAGAAATTTATGTAAACTCTTTTGTTCTCCAGGATTTTCTTTGTGTGTTACTTAAAAACAGTAATAGAAACTGACTCAATAAATGTGTCATGGTAAGTAAATCAATATTTGAATTGTAATAAACATCAGTATGAGAAATTATAAGCAACAATACAGGTAAAATTTTTGGACAAGTAAAATAATAAATATTACTATTTAATTATGTATGAAGTGGCTATATGTATACACATATATAGTATATTTATATTATGTTACATATATTTGCACATATATGTTAGATAAGTCATGCAGGCATGACCTTCATACAGGTATATGTACTAAGTGTCTGACATTAAAAATGTTTTCATATAGGAGAAACCCAGAATTGGAAGAAATTTAAAATTGTTCAGTTGGCAATCAAAGAAATTTCAATAATAGCTTTTTCAGAACAATATAGAAATGAAAAGACAAGGAAGTTGACTTAAACCAGATTATACCAATATAGAATTTTCTTTCCTTAGGATATAGACAGAATAGGAGAAGGAGCCCCTGTAGTTACTGACTGATAAGAACAATCAGATAAAGTCCAAGTCCTTGTTTTCACATTTTAGTTCTTTGTAATTACAAATGTCAGATTTTTGCTGGGAGGGTGTTTTCATTCTTCTAACGTAGTCACTCATGCTGTTTGAAACAATCACAATCAAATCTGACCACACTATTCCAGATAAGGCCATTCAAAGAGTATAAGATGTAAGAAAGATAGTCTCAAACAGCAATGGCCAAGCTGTTTGGTGCTTCCCAGGATACTCCCGGAAGTGTGCGCTGTCTGCAGAACCCCAGACTGCTTTGAGTAAAGATGCCTGAATATCCTACCTCTGCTCTTTAAATGGTTATATAAGCTATATGATAGCTGGCACCTGCACAGACAGTGAAATTCTCAAATTATTTTGGTCTCTAGTTATTATATCTCTTCATATCCTTGGCTTTACATTTTGCTTTAACCAATCTCCATTTATTTCTAATTATCAGAAACTGGAACAGGCAAGATTTCTTTTCTTTGTAGATAGCAGGCTGGGCCTGAAAGGTATAAACAGGCTCTAGGTCTGTACCCTGATTATCTCAAGACAGATCAGGAGGCCTTATTTATTTTGTGTTTTTACTGTTCGGTATATGTATACAGTGCACACATACTTTTTATTCAGAAAGCATTACTGTACACTATTTGGTTCATTTGTTAATTTCTCGGGCTAATTCCAAACTATATTTCCTTTAGAGCAATGCTTTGTGTGTGTGTGTGTGTGTGTGTGTGTGTGTGTGTGTGTGTGCGCGCGCGCGCGCGCACGCGCGCATCTGTCCTGGTGTCTATATCAGAACCCAGTTTAAATAGATAAGACAATAAAATAATTAAATATACAAAGAAGCCTGAAGGCAAAAGTGCAAATTCACTTTGTGAGAGGAAGAGTAGATGCTATTTTCAGGAAAACCATGGTAAGGAAGATATTAAAACACTGCCTACTAAAATGATACATCTTCCACCACTTCCTGTTGTACATATAATCATTATTGCAGGCTTCTTTGATTTTTCTCTTTTGGAGAGCAACAGTATTCCTATCTCCCTTATGGGTGTATATGATAGCAGTATTTATTATCCTCGCTTTAAAAGAATTTCCCACTTAATATGTCAGATAAATTTAAAAATAAAAATTTTGACATCTCAATTACATCAACTATTCTTTTTTTTTCAGAAAGAAGTTTCCATAGATTGCCATTCTACTTTATTTTCTGTATATGAGGCTGAGTATGTCAGCACAGAAAACAGATGAACCCATATCTTATAAGAAGATTATTGTAAAACAGGACAGTGCATACTAAAAGAAAGTTTTGAAATGAGAGGATTTTTAAAGTAGCATATTGCCTTCATCTACTGCAATTTGTTTTGAAATAAGATGGTGTGTTATTGCATGGGTGCTTGATGAATCTGTTTCAGAGGATCAACCTCTGGGCCTTCTGCTAGGCAAGCAGTTTACTAGTGAGTCATACAATAGAACGAATAGTGTATGCTAGTTTCCGTCTGCAATATTTGAGTGTCACTGTGATTTAATATGTTATAGTTTCCTTTTAAGATATTTTCAAACATTTGTGTAGGTATGTTTCAATATTTTTTATCTTTGTCCTTATGCTTGACTTGTATTCAATATTCATACATTACATTGTTGCTTCAACAACTGAGACAAAGCCAAATTGCCTGCATTTTCTCAAGAATATTATTTTAAGTGGCTACATTATAGCTACAAAAGAGCTGTAGTAAGAGCGTATGTTTTAACTGGTACTAAAAGCACATGTTTAAGTCTTTCAGTGTGTGCATTAGTGGTATCAAAGGAAGTCAGTTTAAATATTCCAGTGATATATATTGTAAGGTGTATCTGAACAACAAAAACAGGATGTGAAGTAAAGAGAGATAGCTCAGAAGATAAGAACTCTTACTAACCTAAAATTCAAGCCCTGTAATCTGAGTTTGATCCCTGGAACCCACGTAAAGTCAGCACACTAGAGTGGAGTCCAGAGGGTTGTCTCCTGGTCCCAAATTATGGTGTGGTATGAGCACACACATGTATCCCACAGCTCCCATACACAGTAATAATGCATTTTTGAAAAATGTATTCACATTTTGTAAAATGTAAAGTGAGATGTGAAACATTTCAGCTCTGCTTTTTCTTTTTTTTTCATTTATTAGCTCACACTCATAAATGACAGAAAGGAGAAGACGAAAACATAAGAAGCATCAGAAGTAGAAGAAATGGTAAATCGCAGCGTCTTAGCCTAGAAAGATGGGGATCAAAACATAGAACCAGCATAGTTAAAGTAAAGGGATGCAGCTGAAGTCTGTTTCCAGAGAACGGCAGAGACCAGGCCAGGTCACCAACCGTAGTGGCACACAGACCATGGTAAAGGTCTGCCCTTAGGATGCGACATGGAAAATTAGAGAAAAGGTTTTATCCCGGGCTCATGTTATTTAGCTTCCGCATTCAAAAGATTAGTCCGGATGCTATCATAATGACGTTCTATCTTGGTACGGTTCACTTATTCAGCTTCAATAATTTTGTGGTGTTCCTAGTGAGGGATGAAACTATTTTAGACTAGGACAATGATAATGTGCGTAACTTGATTAGTAGATACAACATAGTTTAATAGTGTGTCTGTCTGTCTGTGTGGTGTCCGTCTGTGTGAGTGATGTTAAGGGGAAACAGGAGAAGGCACGGAGAGTGAGCACAGGTTCTTTTGGCTTTAGCGTGTGAGTGAGTGAATAGCGATGCTTTTACTGAGTTGAAAAAGATTAAAGGAAAATCCTGTTGTGGGATAAGTAAAAAAAAAAAGTTCTCTTTTAGACATATTTACTTTAAGATGCGCATTGGTCACTCAGGTGACGCTGCGAATTATGAATATGGAGCTCAGGGGAAAGTTAGACATGAGGACATATGTTTGGAACGCATCGTCCAATTCCATGTGTTTCAAGCAAAGCATCTGAGTAAAGCATCATAAAAGACCTTTCAGAGTAGCAATACAATAGAGCGTAGAACCAAGAGTTCCAGGTTACACCAGTTTTCAGAGATCAAACAGAAGCAAAGATCCCAAAAGTTTAGAAAAAGGTGGAAAATGTGGTATTACGTAGAACAAGAATGTGAGTAAGAAATTAGATGGGCAACTAAAACCTTTGTGCAATTTTAATAAACTTGGAGAGGAGGGTGGATTTAGTGAGTGAATATAAGTGGTGTATGGGAGACAAAATCTTGACCAAAGAGAATGTCTAAAGCAAAGGAAGATGCGAGCTGTGGACTAGATTACAGGACTAGGTTACAGTTACCTTGTGAGAGGATCAGAACAGAGGATAGAGTAGAATGTTGTAACATACAAGGCTGGGTTTAAAACAGAAATGAGTAGTGTCATGTTGGAGAGATGGCTCAGTGGTTAAGAGTAATTGCTGCTCTTCCAAATGACCCAAATGAATTCCAAGTATCCATTTCCAGGGGGTCCAATTACCTCTTGTCATGTCTCCATCATTCTCACATGTACAAATATATATATAATATATGTCTTTTTAATTTTAAAATACAGTTTATTTCCTTTAAAATCTATTATCATGGTAGAAGCAATTGTTGCTGTGAGGAGAAAAGAGAGAGTGAAAAATAGAAAGAAAGAGAAAGAAAGAAAGAAAGAAAGAAAGAAAGAAAGAAAGAAAGAAAGAAAGAAAGAAAGAAAGAAAGAAAGAAAGAAAGAAAGAAAGAAAGAAAGAAGGAAGGAAGGAAGGAAGGAAGGAAGGAAGGAAGGAAGGAAGGAAGGAATGCAGGCTAGAGGGAATAGCAGCAAGTGTAGAGCCTGCCTTTCATGGATCCATATGTACCTCTTCATAGTGTCCGAAGGAGAAGTATGGATTGTAAATTCCAGCAGAACTGGTCATAAGTTTGCTTATTATAAGATTAAACTGTTTTTGTCTTAGTAATTGAATAAAAGGAGAGCCCATCACTTGACAGTGGTGTGAGGACATGAGAGGTTTCAAAGAGAAGAATTATGAAGTAGGTAAAGACGTGGAATTTTCATTTATTAGTGAAATGTAATGGAATTGGCTACATAGCATCAAATGGGCTGTTGACATGCTATATATGGACCGTACTTTATTTAACGTTATTGTTTTGTTTTGTTTTTTTTTGTCAGAAACATTTGGTTTCCTACATGCAAGTAACTTAAGGTAAAACATGTTCACTGAGTTGAAGTCACTATTCATCCAAGTGAATAAGACTGGAATGATGTCAGGACGTGAGGATTGTTTGATTGTTTGTTTGTAAGTGAATAATCATAAGGGTGAAACATAAGAACTGTACCTAACTGTTAGCTTGGAAGTTGAAACTAATAATTTGTAATGATAAAGAAAACAGTTCAGTAGTATTAGTAGCAAAAGCAGGAAAGGGGTTAGGGAAGAAAGAGAAAAAAAAACATCAGAAAGGTCTATAAATGCTTTTAGAGGTGTTCTGTTTTAGACTCCATTTTAAAGTGTTCTGTTACAAATGAGTATAGCCATGCTATGACTTTTATTTAAATATATATAATACACGATTCTGAATTTAGTCCATTGGGCAGCTCCTGCACTTCTATACTGATGATCGACCCTGGATTTTATTGTATAAAACAGGACCCAGATATGGATGCTGCTTACACATTCAGGTCCAGGCTTAGACCTCAGGTCCAGACTGTGCTGAGTTTCTCTATATTCTGCTAATATGACCAGTGGGTGTGTTGGTACTAGCCCCACCCACAGCTCAGCCCCTGCAGAGCAGAGTCTTTGGCAAGTTGGGATGCATTCCACACACTGATGATTCTTCCTTCACAGTGGACATCTCTTGATTTCTGCTATATATTCCTTTGATTATTTTATAGTGAAATTATGTATCGATTTGATAAATCCTCAAACATATGCAGCTAGGAAGTCTAAAGTCGTTAACACTTTCAGGCTCAACTCTGAACCTTGGGCTATAGGAACTGAAGGCCGGTGTTCTCACCTTTTATTTCCCAGGTGAACAGTTCTACTGCAGGTGAGTTGTAGTTACCCCCCATCAAAGGCCATTTCAGATATTCAGCCTTGTGATTATTTCTGTACTTTGCTTTCCTCTTCTATCAATTCGTCTTTCTATGATTGCCTCCCCTAAACACCACCTTTATGCAAATGTTTGTCTTGGGGAATTATTGGAGAACAGTGTAAGAACCTCTGTAAAATATGTTTTAGATGAATATAACAAAATCATATTTTTTAAGTTCCAAAGCAAGAAAAAAGAGGTCTCATTCTGCATGCATTTATTTACAAAGAAGCATAATATCCCCCACAAAACCCAATTTAAAATACAACAAAGAATAGAGAATAACGAATCTCATTTTCTTTCACATATAATGAAGATGACATATCTGAATATAGATTTAGGAGTCAAATGTAATAAAACTGGTCTGTGAAATGAGCTGGTCAGCACTATTTGATATGATTTCAAGTAACTTTAAATGATGCCTCCAAAGATCTGTGTGAAGAAATTAAATTCAAAGGCAATTTGCTTTTTACAGATGAAAACACAAATCAGATATTCTTTTGATGAGAATTGTTCTAATTCTTTTTAACTTTTATGCGATTTCTTCCTCTTTATTTTTTTCCCCCATGGGAGACTGGCAAATTTAAAGTAGATATTCAAAAGAGAAGAAAAGGATGGATAGTGGTTCCTTAACCCTGCTAATCTATTTTGAAATGCAAAGAAGCCATAGGATGCAGGTTTGCCTTTATTTTGCATGGTTGTAGAAAAAAATAAAGATAAATGGTTTTCTTCCCTCTATGGTTTGCATATCTGTGTTCTCTAATTTTCTAACCCGGAGATGTGCTGAGTGTAACACCGAATGTCACTCTTAAACCAGCTGCTACTTCTAGCTGTCACTTTTGATCAGGAGACAGGCGGGTTTGGGGCATGAAACTTGCAAATAAAAATCAGAGAAATAAACACAATTTCCATTTCCACTTAACAATTCACAAACAGTGGTTCTCTGAGCAGCATGAGGTAGTTAAGAAAATGTATCTTTCATTTGTCTTGCTTCTGTAGGAAATACAATTTGGAGACGTCGAGAATGCTGGAAACGTATCTTGTTGCCTCCCAAGCATCTGGGAGTGCTGTAAGGTTATAGACTTAGGCAGAGGCTAGGAAGTCTTGCTTGCCTCCTTGATTTGCACTTAACACAGCCAAAGGGCCCACACATGATATATTACCTCACTAGTTCATAACTGTTATTTTGTATAATCTGCCAACATTTTACAGTACAGAGGACCACTCATGGTTTTCCCATTGTTTCCTCACTCCTTGTCTTCTCACAACAGCTGCAGTGGTGTTTGACAAACAGAAGCCAAGGCAACATACAGCATAAGTAAATAATCAGCATCAAAATTTCATGGTTAGTCAGATCTCAGCTGCTTTCTTTGCTGAGGGATTTTGTCTGCCATAATGACCTATTAGAGATCAACATATCATTAATTATTTCACTGGATCGTAGTTTTATCCTTCTTTTTCTAAATTAGAAAAGAAAGAATGAATGAAAGAAAGAAAAATATTTTTCTATTCTCTATGGTAACAAGACCTCACCAAATATAATTTGCTTTTTATGAGGCACGCGTGTGCCTATTGAATCTGTCCTGTAAAACATATCATAAACGTTAATTTTTTAAAAAGTACTTTAACTGGGCTGTAGAGATGGTTCTGTGGGCAAAAGTGCTTGAAATGAAAGCATGAGGTCCTGAATTTGGTTCCTAAAATCTATATTAAAATAGGATGTGTAGTGTGAGCATCTGTAATCCCAGAAACTCCTAAAGAGAAAATGGAGGTGAAGAAATCCCAGGAGGTCAACTTGCCTGTGTAGTCAGATGAAAAAGAGACCCTGCTTCAAAGCATGAAAGTGAAGAGGAGAACTGAAACCTCATGGCATGCATGCATGCATGCATGTGTACACATGTGCAAGTACACACACACACACACACACACACACACACACACTAATCCTTTTGTCTTTTCTTCCTCTTTTCTTGGAACTTGCTGTTCTTCCTCAGCCTCCTAGAATGCACTGCAAGGTCTGACTTAATGTAATCTTCTCTATACACACATGTAAATATGCATGTATGTTCAGGTGCACATGGGGGTGGGCAGAGGCAAACCTCAGTTGTTCCTCCCAAGCTATCCACCTTAGTTTTTAAGAGAGTTTTCTCAGTTGGACATGAGATTCACCAATTTGGGAGGGTGACTGGTTAGAGCATCCCAGGCTTCTCCTGTCTCTGTCTCCAAAGCACTGGGCTACAAAAATGCACCACTATACCTGGCTTTTTATATATGTTCGGGGAATTGAACTTTGCCCTTCATGGTTACACAACAAACATTTTAATAACAGAACCATCCCTAACAACCTATGTAATCCTACCAATGTAAGTAAGATCATTTGATCAACTTAGTTGATTTGTTTTGTTCTTGTTTGTTGTTGTTTTCCCCAAAAACTTGGTAAATAGAAACTCCCAGAGGTGTTACTATTAAAAGCTTAAATGATATCTTTAAAACAGTGGTGATCTAGTCAAAGAGAGAGCCAGGCAAGCAAAGGCAAAGTAAGAATTAGAATAGAAGATGACACTCTATTGTCTTGATTACTTTCCTCTTTCTGTGAAGAGACAACTTAAAGAAGAAAGAGTTTATTGGGGGCCTGCTTACAGGTTCAAAGGATTAGGGCTCATGACCAACATTGTAGGGAGCATGGCAGCAAGCAGGCAGGCATGGCATTGGAGCAGTAGGTGGGAGTTTACACTGTTAGCTGTTAGCACAAAGCAGAGAAAGCTAACTAGGAAAGAGCATGGGCTTTTGAAACCTCAGAGAGCAACCCCAATGACACTCCTCCTCCAATAAGGTCCTAATACTTACAAAATAGCTCCACCTAGAGGCCAGTTCTTCAAATATACATACCTGTGGGGGTCACTCTCACTCAAAGCACGACACCTGACAATTGGTACCTGGCGTCTTTATGACCATGGATTAATCTTTTAAACTCTGAGTCTCCATTCCTGCATCTATGATATGAGGATAACCACACTTGTGACTCCATGCTGTTCGTAGAGAAAATAGAAAGTGATACACTTGAATACATATTTAGCTACAAAATATCATACTTTCTTACTACTCAGATGAGAATTTCCATTGTAGACCAGGATTTGTAGGGTACATGTTGAGAGAAAATGAGGTACTATGGACTTCCTGTGCTTCAATACCAAATCACATAACACTGGAGAAGCTTTGTTGTTTGACATATCCTTAATTTTCAGAATCCCAATGACTACTTCTTTATTTTATAATTTACAGTAAAATATCCTGTTTAATCTGTGCATTTTTATACAACAACAAGATTTGATTTTGAAGCTAGTCACAAACTATGGCTTTCAACCTTGGCAACTCTACCTTGATGAAATTATTCTGAATTATCAAGAAAAAGCAGATGTCATTTGCATGGATTACAGACTGGGACAATGACAAAATATGTCCAGGCTTTCACCACTGGAGATCATCATATTAGCTGTATCTTCACTCAGGATCCTACCCTACGAGCATTCTTTCAAAACTTCTTCACTTCAGAACACTTTCTGAAGAGAAGAACCAGTTCCCTGCTTGTCTGCCCTGTGCTGATGGAGAAAATGTCTCCATCTCAAATGACTTGAGATAACAGAAGCAGAGAGGTCCTGACAGGAGAAATCTAAAGCATATTATCAGCAATTGCAGCTGGCTGACCTTCCAGGTGTCACAAGCTTGCATAATTTTTGTGCATCTCAATAACTTTATAAATATTCTTGAATACAAGTAATATTTGGCAGGAAACTTCTTGAAGCAGTGTTCTGTCAGGGATTTCTTCTCTTATGACAATAGATGTCAAAAATCATTTCTGTGGTTATAAGGAATTGTTCTTCCTTTTCAAGAAGAAATTTTTGAAATGCTAAAGGGAGTCTTTAATGCTAGGTTCAGTAAAAATTAAAACAAATGTAAATGTTGGTGCAAGCTGCATTGAAGACACAATTTTACTCTTGATTTATAATTTACATATGTATCTTTTTTTCCCATTTTCTGTATCTGTAATCTCTGAGTAAATACAAGCTTCCTCTGGCACAGAAAATTCTGTTTCATCCATTGTTAAAGACTCAGATCTATGAGATACATTTCACATGGAAGAAATCACTAATCCTCTTTTACCTGGAGGCAGAGAGGCAGGGAGAAAAGGAGTTTATAGCTGATGAGGAGGCCTTATTATTAAAAATAGCTTTATCCACAGGGTGGTCCCTCACCTATGTCATCTCAATGAAAACCAAAGTCATGTCACAATCTTCTCATAAGAATCTGAGGGTAACCATATTCACTCACAGCAGCAGTCTCCGTCCCACCCCAAGGACGTGCACTTCACTCTTGATAGGCTGCCCAAGTTTCTCACAATAGAAACATCTTTACAGCAGGTCTAGCTTTGCAATAGAATAGATGTGTGCATGATTCTGGTTATGTCTGAGTCAATGATGCTGTGGGAAATTTCCTTCGGTGGTGCTTAGAAATGCTGTTTTGCAATTTCCTGACCTGTGTCTGTAATGAGCTGCCTGATATGCTTTGCTTTCCCTATTGCTTTCCATTTCAATGTTCACATCTTTATTACTCCTCTTAGGTATAGATTTTAGTGGAGAACATTCAACACCTCATTTCCCACAGACACTTGCCTGCACACAGGTAACTATTTCACTGCCTTGAATGATAGTATTTGCAAACCAGTCATGTGCTGCTTTGTTTAAAAGTTAGTAAAATAATAACCAGTTTGTAAAGCTACTATCTGTAAATATTTCTCTTAAGCGTAAAATTTTAACTCCAAAGTAAAATTTTTAACATGTTTTAACATGCTTTGCTTCATCTTGAAATATTCTTGGTGATGAATTTAAGATACTGAAGTACAAGTTAGGAAATTGCAAAACAGCATTTATAAGTATGCCTCATCTACTTGATATAATCCTCACCCCTCATCAAAGAGTCTTCTTTTTGCAACACACAGGAATCACTGTAGAAAGGTACCACTATCAAAATGCAGAGAACTGACCATGGATTTTCCAACCCTAACGGGTACGTTTAAAACATAGCTATTACACAGAAGAATGAGGGGACATCATAGAATAGAGGGCAGAAAGATTATAAGAGCTAGAAGACCAGGGTATCTGCTGTGAAATAGTGTCATTTAGTGTGACATAGAGAAATTCTCTCCGGAAAGAAGTTTATCAAATAAAATTAAGCTCTCTTTTTATAAGGACTAAGTAACAGTTATTTTAAATATAGTTCAAGAATATCCTGAGGTTTAAATTTTTGTAATAGTAATATGTGGCTATTAGACCCTTGAGAAAGAATTGTTCTATGTTAAGATATATTAAAAATAGCAATCGCATCTGAATTTTGGGAAGCTGAGTGTGCCTGACCAACAAAATGACCTCATTTGTTTTCTGTTACTGTGCTAAAAACACTGACTAAAAGGAAGTTATAGAAGAAAAGGCTTCTTCAGATTGCAGGTTATAGTTCATTAGTGAAGTAAGTCAAGGCAGAAAGTGAAGGCAGGAATTTGAAACACACCACAAAGGGAGTCTGCTTACTGGCTGGCTCCCAGGCCAATGCTTACCTACATTTACTATACATATTAGAATTCCACTGCCCAGAGGAGGAACATCTCAGTAAGATGTAACTCTGTATGAGTTTGTGTGTGTGTGTGTGTGTGTGTGTAAGAAACTAATAACTAAATAATATTAATTCTTTATTACATATATTATTATTATTATTATTATTATTATTATTATTATTATCCTAACATTACTCATCAATCAAAACAATGCCTATAGACATGCCTACATGAGACTCTTATGGAGACAATTTCTCAAATGTGATTCCTCCCCCCATGTATGTCTAGGTTTGTGTCATGTTGACAAAAAATATCCATCACAATCTTATTCAATTAACACATGCGTGTTGGCTCTATGTTGAAAAAACATTTCAGATGCATGGGATTAAGCTAAGTGACCTGGCACTCACTGGCACACTCGAAATGGAACAAAATGGTTCTAGGTATTATCTGGCCAAAGAATTGCACTGGGTAAGTTCATGTTCAGGCAGCTCATTATTTTAGCAAAGATTTCCCAAACGATTGTCTTGGCTCTTGTATGGACTGCTAAAGGCTTCTGTCATTTTTCCCCCTCTCAGTTCAATGTAATCGCCCATTTGAGAAAACATAAGGATTGATCAATTTTACTGGAACAATGAGGAGGCTAAAGGATGAAGATTCATTATGAGACTATAAAAATCATTGAGCAAAATATTGGGCAAGGCAATCTTGCTCTATCCAGATGGCTAATTTGCATGCCTTTGCTTAACACTTGACTTTTTCCATGCACACATTCTTATTGCAAAGACCATTATAAGGAGTATACTAACTCAAATATTGAGGGGGAAACACCCTGTAAAAACTAGCTGCCAGTTTTGAGTCTCTTTACTCATGCTTCTAAAATGAAAGAGAAAAGAAGCTTAACGGATTTTGGCAGTTAAAAAGGCAGTAGATGCATCGGGAGGCTCCACAGAGCTGATCTTTTCTTAGATTATCAAACAATTAAAGCTCTCAAGGAGGATATCGCAAAATAGTCACATGTGTAAAGTAGATTGCCATGATTTATATAGAGTTCTGAGCACTGCTGTTCTGTCATAATTAAATAGTTGCTTTGTAATAAAATACTTTGTGAAGATTGTCTAGAAAAATCATAAAGCATTGCCTGACAATCATATAAATACATGAGTTATATTAACAGGTCAGGTGATATTGGTATATTCATAGAAGCATTATTTCCCAAGGAAAAATGAACAATCTCTGACTTTAGTCTAAATGGTGGTGTTTTTCTCTCTCTATGATTGACCACGATGATTACCTCTTTTTTATCTTCGGATAATTGCTATCTTTCTTAAGAAATCAAAACTTCCTCTCTGCCTCCCGAATAAGCAGAAAATTCAATGTTTAAAAAATTCAGGAAGTTTTTCCAGCAGAGATGAGATAAACAAAGATGGTCCTGATGCAGTCCTTACTTCTCTAAATATGCAATGGTTTCACATTTACCGCAGTTTCTCTCCTCTAGGAATTATTGGAATTTTTTCCTTTGCTTGTTTTTGTTTGTTTGTTTGTGTTTTTGTTTTTGTTTTTTGTTTTTGTTTTTGTTTTCTGAAACAGGGTATATCTCTGTAGCCCTAGCTGTCGTGGAACTCACTATGTAAAATAGGCTGCCCTTGACCTCAGAGCTTCACCTGCCTCTCCCTCCAGATTGCTGGGACAAAAGGCATGCAACACAACCACTGGGCTCATCATTGGAGATTTGCACAGATTGCAAACTGAAGCCAGAGATATTGATGATGAGATTAGGAATCCACGTCCAAAATGACCCGTTGTTGAGAAAAGTTATAAACTATCTTGATCTAGGGAAGAATATAATATCTCTTTGAGTTTTGTAATAATCCCATCCATACATTCTTATATCCTGTGTATCTAAGCCCTATGTATGTGACCATGCCTCTTTCACTTTCATCCGTGATGGCTTCATTCTGTATTGTAATAGTTTAAAAAAAAAAATCATACGGTAAACGAAGGCAAGATCCTAAACTTCTCATCGTGGCAAAGACATTTACCCTGCAGCTGTGAGAGAATGGTTAAGATGAAAAGAAAGGACGATTTACTAGCACTCTCTCAGCAACAATTATACTTCTCTTTATGTGAGAAAAGAAGTGTAGGCTGCCAGGTGTATGAGTCCTAGCTTCTCACCAGTGGCACCCAGCCATTTCCACAGCAGAGTCACAAAGATTTCCCACTTGTCTGCTTCCCTTCCTAGTTCTCCATATGACACGTCTTCTTCCCCAACTCCTGTCCAATTGGTTCTGACTCCCCTTTGTTAGGAACACCCTGTGACTCCTCGTTACCAGGAAAGCTCATGCAGCCCTTTAAGAATTTATTGCATTTTCAGTAGTTTCTTCCTATTTATTTTTATACCCTTCACTCTTCTATCGAACTGTTTATTTCAGGCACTGAAATATTTCTTTCTCTGTTTCTTCTCCTAACTTCACCTCGCTAATACACTTAATTTTTTATTGTTGTTTATGTCACTCATATTTCACATCTGAATGTGTGAGTCATTGCTTGCGGCAATGTGCATCCTAAGGAGAAGCGGGACTTTTGAGAGAGTACAATTGGAAGCCAGAACTTTAACTTTTCTGAAACTAATTAAACAAATATTTAGCTACACTTTGTGGGTGTTTGAAGAATGATCACAAATTAATTCCAAACGTAATGGGTAAAGTTCGGTGAGCATTAGACACGAATTTTGAGAATATCTACCAAGAAATGTTTTCAAATTACAGAAGCAAAAGTGTTAACAATTCACAGATCTCTAACCATCTGATCAAAATTGTCATATGCAGTACTTAAAAACGATGCATTTGTGACACCATACCCTCACAACACCATTTCTGTAATAATTCTATGAAATATGTGTCATCTGAATTTGACAATAAGAGCCATTAAACTCTCCAAAACAGTAGGCTTTTCACAAAATATTGTATCCTTCAAAGTTGCCATAATTATGAAAAACAAAAGGAGAGCCTGAAGATCTGATGTAGACAGATGAAGGAGGCCAAGGAACAAGGCAGGAAGTGTTTCACAAATCTCATATTGCACATTTCTAGAGATTCCAATGATGATGTAATAAACTCTACTCTTGTATCACATAATTACTAATTTCCTGATTCTGACCATGCTGTTCAACTGTAGGTGAGGTTGATTGTCTCAGAAAACATAAAACAACTCACTGAGTTAAAAAGACTTACTCTAGCAAGTTATTTGTATCTATTGAGAAATATATTTAATTTATACTGTATCTTAAACTATTCTTCAGTAGTTTAGAACAAAACATATATATGTAAAACTAAATAAAATGCAGGAAAGATTTCTCATATGATGAATTTCATTGAAGGTCTTATAGAATTTGCAAATACTTTCTTAATCACTTTTCTTAGGAGTAAAATTCCTGTCGGTGGTGATGGTATATGTCTTTAATCCCAGCATTCGGGAGGCAGAGGAAGGTGGATCTCTGTGAGTTCAAAGAAAGTCTAGTCTACAGAGTGAGTTACAGGAAAGAAAGAGTTATAGCAAAGAAACCCTGTCTCGAACCCTCCCCCAGAAAGAAGAAGGAAAGAAAGAAAGAAAAAGAAAAGAAAAGAAAGAAAGAAAGAAAGAAAGAAAGAGAGAGAGAGAGAGAGAGAGAAGAAGAAGAAGAAAGAAAGAAAAGAAAGAAAGAAAGAAAGAAAGAAAGAAAGAAAGAAAGAAAGAAAGAAAGAAAGAAAGAAAAAGAAAGAAAGAAAGAAAGAGAGAAAGAGAGAAAAAGTGAAATTTCCTTGGTCAAGTGAAGATTTCTAATGACTAAAGAGGATTCTGATAAAATATATGTTCTTTGCTTTTTTTTCTTTTCCTTTCTTTTCTTTTGTGTCTTGGTAGAATTACAGTGCATTACCCTCCAGCAAAATGAAAAAGTTCCGTGCCTTCAATATTACATGATCCATTGTTTTCATGATAGCTGGATGCATGTTATATTCATGTCTCAAATTATTTTTCTGTGAGATACAGCCACATACAAGTTCCTTAACTACTAAATTTACAGTGAGGATAATTTTTAAAAACTAAAATGTAGAGTCACTTGACATAGAATTTTATATAAGCTTTAGTTCTGGGTCCCTGGTATGGTACAAAGTTTCTTTTTACAATTAATGTATTATGTTGTATGGTCTACTAAGGAAACACAGAACACTTGTGTCTCCATACGTTCTCATTTATTTCACAGTGCTAGAATATTATGTTTTTTTTTTCTCATTTTAATAGATGAGCATAATAAATTTCAGGACACATCATTACTAGGACACATCACTAGGACAAATCACTACACAAGTGAACGTGTGTTTGAAAGGAGGGCAGGGTCACTGCTGTTCAGACATACTCACAGAGGAATAAATTTGAAGCAACCAATTGGTTCAGAGATAACAAAGGAGTATTTCACATAACACAGCATGACTTGCAAGGATGTATCACTAAATCATGTCCTTCAATGAATCATCCCATGAAAACTAGATCTAAAATAGATGTTGATCAACTTGGGCCTGCTTCCTTTGTGTCTTTCGGGATTGGCCAAGTTTACATTTTGTCTACTCTGCATTCACAGTAGACCCTTCAAGGAAATTATCTTCTGTCTCTGAACATTCGAAAGATATAAACACATCATAGAAAATTGCTTATTTCATGAGAAACTAAATAAAATGCAAACTATTGTCTTGGTGCTAAAGCATTATGCTTATTATCACAGATTGGAAACAGATATCATAAATGCCAGTTTTCATTTAGTCTAATTAAAAATTTGTTGCTAATTACTGAGTTTATGAAAAATAACAGGTACATGTAGTTGCAAAGATAAAGTGAACCTTTCATTCTGAACTCTAAATAAAATGTAAAAAATAATATATTCTCCTGTTAAAAATAATTAAAGGGAAGAAACTAAGAGAAAAATCATTAAATGAAAGAAACAAATTCATTAGAGAAATGACATAAACCAGGTGTGTACAATAGATCCCAGTATTTTCAATGTTATTGACACAATCTAGGTATCAAATCAGTACTCTTGTAAAAAGGAAATTGAGTAGCACTTCCAATGATAAGTGAAATGCTTCTGTGCATCAGGGCCACAGGGGAACAAAAGTGGAATCTTCACTATAATTTTTTATAAAGTTACAAAATGCTTAAGTGCATCTGTTCATGAAAACAAATCTGGAGAAACACAGAATTTTGTAAAACAATTGTAATCATTTGGAAAAGCAATTCTTTTATTACACTCAATATACTTAAGAATGCAATACAATAATATTGTTTGGTAATAATACAATAATAATTGCAATAATAATAATACAACAATATTGTTTGGTAATAATCCCGAGAATATTATTTTTTAGAAAAAGATATAGTCCCTTTTAATGTCTAGATTATTGGAATACCAATACAAGTTATTTAAGTGATTTATTTGTTTAAAAATTGCAGAAGAACACAGTAGAGAGCATAAAGACAGACTAAATTAAGTGTATAGGGGACAGGTGGTTGAAATCAAGCATAGAATTGCAAATGCTAATGAGGTTTTAGACAGAGTTAATGTTTCTAAATCTTAGGAAAATATCTCACACAGGTCATCTGAACATGAACAGGAAGAAGAAAAAGGAGGGGGAGATAAAGAAGCAGGAGGAGGAAGAGGAGGAGGAAGAAGAGGAAGGCCATTAGATATGCACACACCCTTCATTTCTAGATTATTGATAAAATGTTATGATTGAAGCATAATTAAAAAATCCTTAAATCTTTGAAATTGAAAACTTTACAGTATTTGTTACAAAAGCTTACATGGAGTATGTCCATTTTATCATGCTGCGTTAACTCTTTAAAATCAACAGAATAGGTCCATTGTCAGAAGCCATTTTTTTTTCATTTTCCATCTTTTAGTTATATAGTTACAGAACTGAGGCATGCTCACTGTCTCCAGCTCTCCATTTTCTACATTCTGCTAGAGATAGAGAAGCATTATCAGAGAAAGAGAGAGAGAGAGAGAGAGAGAGAGAGAGAAGAAGGAGGAGGAGGAGGAGGAGGAGAGGGAGGAGAGAGAAGAAGGCAGGGAAGGAAACTGGCAGGGGAGACACAAGGAAGAGAGGAGAAAATCCTAGCACAAGAAGCAAGAAAGAACAATCATTTCTCTCCTGAAAGCTGCAGGTAATCCAAGTTAAATAGGAGATTCTGCTTGATGGAGCAATCCAAGAACTGAAATTCACTTCTTCACTATCATTGAGGCACAAGGTCAAGTTGATGTTATCAGTATGTCTGTATTCTAGTTCTTCAGTGAGAGGGAAAAAGGGATGCTGGAATAAAGCAATTTATCTCTAAGGAAGTGATACAAGGATATGACCCACATCGTGTCAGCCTTTTTCACTCATGAAAATGTTATCTATCCAGTACTCACCAGCAGGAAGAAAGGTTGGGAACTGCCTCTCTGAGAAGCTATTAGAATAGCTAAACCATGAAATTTATTCTTACAATCTACCACATAATATAATTAGATAATGACGTGTTAACTTTCTTAAATATTTTACCATCACTTCTAATTTGATTTTAGATTTCAGAAAGTAAGCCAAAAAATAAAAAGAAATAAATGACCCTGTCTAATATTTTGTTCATATTTAACCTTCAAGTCTAAAGAGGTACATCTCATTTTCCTAAATACTTAAGAGTGTCTGGGGCATGAACTGACTTAACCACTTGAGTAAAATAACCCTTGGATCAATAATTCTCAAATTTTAATGTGCATACAAACTACTTGGATATCTTGAGTTCTGGAGTGGGGCTTGAAGCCTACATTTAAAGCAAACTCTGTGCTGCTCATACATAAGCCAACTCTGTGTAGCAACAGGGCAGCACCACTATAACAGATGCAACTAACTGATTACAATCAAAACTTAAAATACACATGCTTAGATTCACTAAACAAAATTTTTCTGGGCAACGGAGGGCTCACATTTTCTATTGTTTTCGCTGTTGTCCCTTAAAGGATATAAGACAATTGGTTTGGTATAAGAGCTTGAAATATTTTTCACTGTCCACCATTCAAAAATTGCCATTGGGGTCTCCTCTATCACAAACTTGTGGGAACATTAAGAGATAAAATTAATGAGGAAAATGCTTTAACATTATTATTAACGTAAGTTCTGCTTATTAAAGTAAAATATAATCACCTGGCTGTATCTTGTACCAGGGTTCCGTAAACAGTAACTATAATCAGTTGTTGGCTATGTCAGACTCCTGCATAAAGAACAAACACCTGGAAGCTTTGTAAGAGAAGCCAGTTAAAGCCAGCATCTAATTGACAATTTAAAAGAAAAACAGAATCCTATAGGGTCCTTTTATAACACTGTTTTTAATTTCTTAATACCCTGATACATAATAGCATTAATGAATGAATTTACTCTCTGATGTGAGAATTTTCTCACATGGGGGAGGAAGAGACTAATCAATATCCATCCATCTCATAAGGTTCCAATGGCTAACCAAAGTTCAGTTTCTTCAAGTTCACCCCGGGAAATCAATGAGTTCATTGGGCTTACTTGTAGAAAATGGTAAAGTTTTACTGAACAGAGTGTGGGTGATCCAAGAAGCAGCCACACTGAAAAATCTTTACCCAGTAGGTATAGAGGCTTTTCTATACTCACATAGATAGATTTTCCCTTTTAAAAAAAATGTATATAAAATTGGCTGGGATAGCCAACTATTAAAAAGTTTCTATTTATATATACCTTCATTTATATATAAAATATATTCAAAAGCACAGACATACACTATTTTTATTTAAAGGGAGGGCAATGATCCAATAGGAAAAATGTAACCTGGTGTAGAAATAATCATCTCTTAAAGTTAATTTCTACCTTCAAGTAATCAGAACCATGTTGTAGAACAAGAATTGGGCTAAGAATCAGAGATAATATTTTGATCAGAATTCCATGATTATGTATGTTTTGTACTGACAAGCAGATTTAAAATGTAAAATTTAAAAATTCATGTTAATTGTCCCAAAGACAGATTTAGTACCATTTGCTTTCTCTGTTTATTTACTTACATGATCACATTGGTTAAATACATTATTTAATTTTTTTAAATTTTGGTTTTACTATGAATAAAATGAAATTGAGTCAAGTTAAAAACTTTAGTTTACATGAGTATTTACTTATAAGTTAATTAGTTACTGAGCACATGATGTAAAAAAGAAACAAAACCATAATCATGTGTAGTGAAACTGTATATATATATCATAAGATATAATTTAGTAAAGCAAGATTTTGAATGTTATTGGTTTTAGGGATTGTGTTTTTGATAATCCTCATTGTGAAACAGAAAATATAACATAGATGTCTTTATTCCACATATTTTTAGATCAGGCAAAACAAAGTCAGACATGTTAGAACAAAAGAGTATTGAAGAGGAAAAGAACCTTTTTGGTTTTTTTCTATTGTTTTTTTCCTCAGAGAAAATGGCCTGGAGATACCAGGCAGAAATAACCGACATTAAGACCCAGAGTAGACTGATGTAACAACTTCTTACTGCAAGAAACATGACTAGCATTTGGTAATATATCCTTTGAGCCTCTGTTGGGATCTGCAAATCTCAAAGTGTTAGCCCTCTTTGTAAGTATGCCACTGTTAGAGATGCATGAGTGGGAAGTCTTCTAGGTCCTCCTTAGAAGCCACTGACTATATTATATAAAATCTATGTTAAAATTGAAAAAATAAAATTACAAAATAAACACCTTGATGGTCAGATGTTTCCTCTTTAGTCTAATATACAGAAGGGTGTAATCCCATGAGGGCTTACTGAGACCAGTTTTATAGATTTCTATAGCTATGATTACAACTATATCTAGATAGATTGATGATGATAAGTAGACAGATTGATACACAGATGATAGATAGATGATAGATAGATAGATAGATAGATAGATAGATAGATAGATAGACAGACAGATAGATTGATTGATTGTAGATAAATAATAAATAGAGGCAGAGGAGGAAAAGAACCTAAACTGAATTTACAGGGCATACCAACAAAACCCCACAATGAGGCTTGCATTGCTTAAGGAAACAAAGGTTGCAAAACCCCAGAGGTTTGAGTCAGGACTGGAAGCTGGCTATGGAGTCTCCAGTAAACCTGGAGAGTAAGCAGCCATGTTCTTGCTAGGATGGGATGGTTCTCAATAAAGGGAAAGAGATAGGTAAGGGGAGAGAGGGGAAAAAATGCCCAGAGTTGGGGACACTGAGGCACAGTGCCTTAAAACACATGCTGTTTTGGGGGCACTAAATGTTAAATCAGAACTTATTGAGGTAACAAATAAGGAGAGGCAACCTTTACAGAAATAGATTGTCCTTTAATCAGAACAATGAGCTCAGCAGTCTCTCTACAGAGTGAAGACTGTGTGCCCTGGTTTTTACAGAACGGAAAAGGGAACTCTTGGGTTGGAAGATTGCGTGTGCATATCTGTTCCTCTGCAGTCTCAAAGCTGTCAATACCAATGGAGACTGGTATGTTTAACCTTCTTGTCTGAGCTTCCCGGATCCTTCCGGCATTATTAGTATGTCTACTTACCTCATTTCACCTGAGGCTTTTAGGTCATTAACCTTTCAACTAGGCCTACAGAATAAGAATATTAATAGCAGCAGCAGAGAGAAATTTACAGAAGTCAGACAGATTTCGTGGGGGTGGGGGGGTGAAAGATGCTGAACTTGTATAACTGGTGTTCTTTGATTGCTGATCACTAGAGAATTTTTCCATTCTGGAGCTTTCTCCTACACAACTGGTGATATAGCTATGATTCTAATATCTTGCTAATAGAAACAATCAATTCATACAATGGTTCTTGAGAACTCCTCTTCATTCCTCAAGTATTAAGCAAAGTAGCTTCCTGGAGTTTATGAGAACCAATTAGTCTCACTATTAAGTTTATATTCTCTAGGCAAAATTCCCCTTGAATTATTGTTTCCAGTCTAATGATTCAGTTTGTCTTGGTTATTTACTTGGCAAAAATACAAAAGCTTATCATAAATATTTACAAAGACTTTTGGTATTATGCAAAGTGTTATAAACCTTTGACTTTTTTTAAAAATTCTCACAGCAAAGTAAAAGTCAGAATGATCTTTATTTACAGATAAAGAATCTTAGGAGTAGAGAAACTAGATGGTTTAGCTAAGAGAACAAAGCATACTTTTGGATTTGATTTGAGACTTCATGGCAAAACTCCAGGCTATTCTCAAACTGTGCCATTTCCTCTTTGGCAGTTAACTGCCTGCCATGCCTGAAATTTGTGAAGAAGGAATGCAGAGGAGAAAAGGAAGTCATTACAACCTTGACAATGCATGACACCCGGCAAAAAATACGAGCAACTTTGCCCCTGCATGAGACCAGTAGAAACTGGAGACTTTCTGCATGTATTGCGTTGAGACTCACAGGTCTTGTGATGGCAACCACACTGGAAAGATAGGCCACTGCCCCAGAGAGATTGAAAGAACCACTTATATAGGGCTCCAGACACTACAAACAGAAACCACATTGCTCTGTAGTAACCAAACCAAATTGGATTTTAAAATGTATAAGATTCTTGCCACTAGAAAACAGTCACTCAGATGCTATGAAAACCTGCCAAAGAAAGACACCTGGTCATGGAATAGCTCTAAGAAACTGGCAGGGAAAACCAGTCAATTCAATATTTAATGACCAAAGAAATAAAGGATTCTCTGCTGTGGTCAGCCCACCTGGCATTCAAACAATCACCTGTAACACAAACACAGACAGAGGCAAATTAGGTTTGATTCAACAAACTTACTACTGAAAGATGGTAACTGCCCTAGCATAGGAAATAGCATAAGATGGGCATCAGTGCCCAGAATCCAGGGCTTCAGTCATTCCAAGTGTATCATAGCTGCAGAGAACAGTTTTAGTTCTAGGTAAGGCTTCAGTCATGGCAGAAAGCTACAGTGCCAAGGAGAGTGACTAAGGCAGCAGCTCAGTTGTAAGAATCAACGTTCTGAATCTCAGAGGACAAGTGCAAAACCCACAGCCTAAACTGAGACAGCAGGTACTCAGCAGAAGTATCCTGTTCAGAACAGCTGGCAGCTTGGGACTGTGATGTATTCTTTGACTAAGGCAGGGACTAGCTAAGTTGGCCTTTTGTGTAAAGTTCAAGTAGAAGTGGGAAAAGCAAATGGAAATTTTCTGTGAAATAGAACCTCGAGTTCTGTCACCCACAACACTGATTTATAGATTGTCAGTCATTGATAAACTGCCTTCCCTGTCTTCCTCACATAAGCCATTTAATGACACATTCATATCTTTTTATAGATTTTCTGGTAGAATTTTCTCACATTTTAATACATTTAAAAATATATTCTTAACATATATGCCACTTATACACTACAACATTCACACAAACACACACACATGCGTGTGTGTGTGTGTGTGTGTGTGAGTCCTGTTATTAAGTTATATTGAGGAATGTCACATCACACTACTATATAAGCAACTCCACTTACAGTAGTTTGTTAGTGTTGTGCTGTTAATTTACTTAAATTACATTGAACATATTGAATTTTTTTAATGTTGGTCTTATATTCTTACATTTGTTCACAGAATGTTCTAATTTATTTTCCTGAGAGTTATCAATTTTTTGAGATTTTTTAAAAAAAATATGTGTATATATGTGTGCCTTTATGCACATATGTGCAGTAATGTGCAAGTCACTACAGAGGCCAGAGGCATTGGATTCCCTGCAGATGGGGCTAGAGGTTGTTGTAATCCTCTAGAAGTGAGTGATAGGAACTGAATGCAGGTCCTTTACAAGAGCAAAAAGCACTTAGCTGCTGAGCCATCTCTCTATCCCCCTGAGAATTACCTCTAATCTCACTTCTCTAAGAATCAAGGAGAAACACATAAAGACTACTTTGGTTTTCTATAGAACATTGATAAAAGGTCTCTGAGCTATTAAAATTCAGTACCACAGGTATGAGATGAATGTGCTCACACTGGAAACACAGAGATAAATAAGATGCTACAACTGCTTATCAAGGAGTTGAGTCTATTCTGGATCAAGAGAAAAGACACATATCCAAACAACTGCAATTAAAATGCCTGCTGATGAAGGCTGAAAGAAAAAAAGAAAAAGAAAAAAGAACATGACTCTAAACTTCTCTTGTGGGAACAAAAAGGTCAAAGTGTTTGATTGAAATTAGGAATATTATGAAGGAAAGCTTTCCAATGGGTGTGACATTTGAGTTATTCCTTAGAGGACGGTCACGTCAAGAAGCCAGAGAAAGAAAATGAGAGGAGAGTAAGAAAAAAAGGATATTTTTGGCAGAGGGAGGGAAGAATACAAAACCTAAAATTGCATGTTTTATTCAAGGGTTGGAAATAGCAGCCTCTATGTAGAGTCTTGAGTGGCAAAGAAAAGAAGAGAGCTGTAGGAGGTCATCGATTTTATTATTAGAGGCATTCAATGCTCTAATGGGATTTTAATTTTAGTCCCTAGGAAATGCGGACCCATATAAATAGGACTCACATAATGAAGAGCCAATTAAGAGGATGGTAATGACCAATTATTGAATGTTGAAATCTCGCTTCTTAAAGTAGAAAATGTATACTAAAGAAACATTATATGGTCCTTAAATAAGTTATTTGATTTTCAAATGAAGAAATTGTTTTGTGTAAAAAACATTTATTATCTTGTACAGAACAATAAGTTATAATTGAAGCAGAAGAAAAATACAGAACATCCAGAAGGAAGGCAAAAGAAAGATCTGCAAATCACAGACCACGCTGGGGACTTTCCTGGACTTTGTGTGACTATGGGAGACTATGGTTTAAGCTTTAGAATATGAGTGAAGGGCATGATTTTAAACTAATCAGCGCTACTGGAAAGCAATGAGATGTTAGGAAAGACTACGACAATCGCTTTGATCTGGAGTACCCCAGATAACTTTTTCTCAACTTCCTTTGAAGTTAAGTGGATATGTAACAAATATCTTTCTAAGGAAATACTACTGGAGTTCTGTGTACCATTTCCAACCGTATCCAAAACTGCTCCCATCCATGTACCTTGATCTTTCTCCTTTTACAACTGAATGCAAATGACAGGCAGCCCCAACATAGTAGCAGGTATCTGAGAAGACACCTTAGTTTACAGGTAAGACACCTGAAGACAAGGGATAACAATTTGGACTTATTTATCCTATTTTCAAATACCAAACTTTATTTTTATCTGCTGTTTAGCAAAACAACATTAAGCTATTGGGTTTTTATTGGGTTTAAAATTCTTATAACACAAACATTACAACACAATTGTAAAGGTTATATTGCTAACATCCATGAGAGATAAATAAACTGAGTTGGAAAGTGACTTAAAGGAGAATACCCAACTTAGGATGTGCAGAATGAGAAGCAGTCTCAGAATTGACTTTAGGTAGAGATCAGAAATGTGAAGAAATAAAAATTACCAGAGTAGGTATTCCTGCTAAAAGGAGAAAGAAAACTAGATTTGAGCATGACAGAAGTCCTGAATATCCATTGGGCTGTCCATTTCCATTTCAACTCTTGGGAAACAGAGACATAAATCAGTACGTCTTATTGAAATAGATTAGTCTAAATACTGATTGATTGGTTCAAACACAAAACTGTGATCAGGTTCTTTTGCCCACAGGTTGAAATAATATAACAATAAGATAATAGTATAATTATAAAGTTAGCATTAAAAAGTAATTAGTAAGCATGTCACTCAACCACTCTGTCCCTAGATCAAGCTTGGAAGCTATTAAGAGATTCCAGATACTCAAACAGTGGATGGCCAGTCCAATCAAGACACAGTAACTAAGAAAGTTAAGTAGCTTTAACAAAATATAAGTGTTAAGAAAATTTAACCCTCCTTCAGATTGCTGAGGGAGGGAAATGTTAACAGATTCAAACTCCTTTCCTATCATGTAAATTGCTCTTACTTGCATGACATATAACTTTTTTAATCAACTTTTTAGCTTCCAATAAAAAAGACTAGGGGAAACTTTTTGAGGATTGCATTATAACTACATAACAATCTATGGAAGACTAAATTTTACTATCAATATATAAAGTTCAATAAGTTTATTAGTTCAATTTAATTTTTCTTCTTGATGTTATCATTTTGTGTGTGTGTGTGTGTGTGTGTGTGTGTGTGTGTGTAGGATTTAGGTATTACTATTGTACATACATTTTGTAGAAGTGTTATATATATTTAATTATTTCCTACAGTTTTACTTGAATCCATGTGCCTATTAATAATAACACTATATAATATTGTAGTTGATAGTTTTTTAAATACTTCTAGCTGTTATTGAAATATAGACACATAGCTGATTTATAAATACTAATCTTATATCCAGTGATTTTGCTAAGCTCACTGATTAATTATAATCTGTTACTTCTTTGAAACTTCTTTATTTTTAGTTTTGCCTTCTAGTATTAAAGATTTTTTTCTCTGAATTTTTTAAGGATTAATTGATTCCTTTTATGACTTTAAAATTTCCATTTCATTAATTTTTATCCTGATCTGACATATTTCTATCTACGACTTTTGGGTTTGGTTTTATGTCTTTTTCATGCTGGTAGTACTAGTTAATGCCTCTAATATGGCCAAGCTTAATGGTACAGGATTGTCATCACAGTTACTCAGGAGGCTGAGAATGGGGATTAATATTTCCTGTTTGGAAGACCTGCTTGGGTAGTGTAGTGAGACCCTGTCTCAAAGTAAAAATAATAACATCTTTGACTACACAGAGAAACCTGGCTGGCTTTCGACTGGGAGATTATATAATTACATTTCTTCATTTAAATTATTTATCTATTTATTTATTTTATTACTAATTCTAACCTAAAACATGGTTTAGGAATTGTGATGTAGCCCTGTTGATTATCAACTTGACATACTTGGGGAGAGGAAACTTCAACTGAAGAATTGCCTTCAACAGTGTGGCTGTGGGTGTGTCTCTGAGGTGCTTTCTTAATTGCTAAATGATGGAGGGGGCCTATCTAGTATGGGCAGTGATATCCCTGGGTACCTGTGCCCTGTGTACCTGTGCACCTAGGTGGTATAAGAAAGGTAGTTGGACAAGCCATGGGGAAGCAAGCCAGTCATTATCTTTTCTTCATGATCGCTGCTTTAGTTCCTGCCCTGAATTCCTGCTTTGGCTTCCATTCGTGACGAACAACAACATTATCTACATTGACATATGAGCTCACCGAGACTGTAACAGCACACACAAGATCCACACAGGTTCAAACCGGACAATATCCCAACATGGAGAAGGGGAAATGGACATAAATTCCTACCCCTTCAACAAGAAGTTCTCTGCAGTTGGACACCTGCTGGCAAAGGAAAAATAAGTTTTCTCCTTATGGAGAATGGAGAATGGACAATTCTCCTTACAGAGAAAGGGATGGCACTGACACTCCAGACCCAGTACTCATGCATGGGTAGTGGGTCAAGAGAAAATGGACTCCATGTTCTTTGTGTGTTTTGTGTTTTGTCTTGGAATTTTCTGTCTTATAGTTCATTTTGATATTCGTGTGTTTTGTTTCTTTTACTTTTTGAGATAGAGGGAAAAGAACACAATTTTGGTTTGGTGGGTAGTTGTGGAAGTCTGGGAGGAGTTGGAGGATGGTAAATAATATGATAAGAATATTTTGTATAAAAACTTTTAAATAAAAAATAATTAGTTTTCAGAAGACCACAGATTTAGTTCACGAAATGGTTGCCTGCATGTGTGTGACCCTAGGTTCACAGCACAGTTCTGAGGAAGAAAAAAAAAAGTCTAATCTGAAGTTGGTTTCATAGAAATAGAGAATAGAATTGTAATATGGTTACCAGACTGAAAGGCCTTCAGCAGGGAGAGAGGAAAGACTGATTAAAATGTACCAAGTTTAAGTCATATATTAGGATGGTCAGTGGTCTATTGTGCCACATGGTAACCATAGTTAATAAATATGTGCTTTATACTCTATAATCACTGAAAGAATACATCTTTAATATGCTTGCCAGAAAAGATGAGATGATGAGGTGATAATTAATTAAATGAATATGTCTATAACGTTTGCATAGACTCAAACATTCCATTTTACCTTATATAGAAATAGCATTTGCAAATAAAAACGAGAAGCTAACTGTTCAAATGACTTCTAATGTACTGATAAAAGGAAATGGCAATATGTACAGAAATCACTTGTGAGCTCACATAGCTGAGATCAGATACTACAGAAAGATGTAGTGGATCTGGCCCCTATTTATGTAGCAAAAGTCTTTTCTTCCTAATGAGGACTGGAAGGCACCTTAGATACAAGACTGTTCTATGGACGATGGGGCAGTACCACTGCTAATCCCTGTTGATACTTAGTTTAAAATAAATACAAACAAGGTACCATGCTTCCTCCTCCCTTTCCTATAGCTCTCTGTGTGCCTGCCAAGGGTACTATTCAAGCACCTCAATGTGGAGACCGTGCCTTCAATACCTACACTAATTGTGACACAGGAATCTACTCTAATAGAAGGTCCGTTACATTTGACAAATTCTTATGCTTCACAGCAACAAAAGTGTGAATATTTCATTAGCCAGTTTTTGAGGAAGGCCAAATAAATTAGCACCTGAATTTCCCTAGCCTAAATTGATTATAGAATGCATATATGTGAAACAATTTTCCAGAATCTTCACTAAGATCCACTTGGAATATTCTATTATGTATAAAATACATTCATTTTTTAATACAATGTGTCATCTCCAAAAAGCTAGAGGTACCTTGTTGCTTATTTTATTCATGAATTTTCTTAAAAGTTTTGAAATATACATATATTAATCCAATTTTAATTTCTATCCTGGATCTCATTTAAAAATAAGAAAAAAAAGGCTTTTCTTCTTCAGATACCTCATTAAGCTAAGCTTGATAAACAATGAGTACTACATAGTGAATTTACAATTAAAGAAATTTTATTGCATACAAAGACAATTATTTCTTTCTCCAATATCTTTAGAATGTATTTGGGGAAATAAAACACTCATCACATGGCTACAAAAAGTGATGAATCATGGGAGACTCTAGACCTAAATGAGTCTAATATTTATAAAGAAGCTATTTTACACAAGCATTTCTTTCTGTTCCAGAAGAATGTAACTTTCCCTGAAGTATGGAATTTAGAATTGGAAAATGAACCTTAAGAGCAAAGTGTCTCCTTTACCTGTATTTTTAGTATAAAGGATAAAAGCTCTATTTTATTCCACGAAGATTGTCTTTCCTTATATGCTTCATGGGTATATTATTGTAATTTAAAAAGAGATTCTGAAAATAGAGGCAATAAAACTGCTTCACTTGCCTGCTGTGAAATTCTCCCCACAAGACTGGAAATTGAGCTTGCTCAACAGAGACACACACCCACCTCCTTCCCTCAGCGCGGAAAGGGGCCTGTTCAGCAAGAGAAAAAGGCTGGGCAGAAAGGACCCAGCACACTAAATATGCTGAGATTGCCAGATTGCGGCTCCTGTCAGCAGAACTGTCATCAGATCATGCCCAGGGGGACTGTGCAGGTGACAAGGGAGTGAGTGAAGGTAGGAGCTAGCCTAACTGCCTGGGAACAAATACTGCAAAAGCATATAGGATCATCTGCCTTGTGCGTTCTGCATTCTGAATGCCCAAAAGACCCAGTGGTTAGAATATCAATATATTTTCCAGTATGCTCACTCCATGTGAAATCACAGATAAGTTTTCATTAGCCTTAAGACAAGATTTAAGAATTCGTCAATGTGAAGAACGGGTAAGGCAAAAGAAAAAAAAAAAGAACTAAATATTGTGTCTGTTATTTAATTTTCCATTTAAAAAGTCATTCCTTTTGTGTTTTGAATAAAGCAAAAGTTATTTTAATAAAAATATGCAGTTTAAACTCTGTTCAGACTTTCAGATTTTTAATAGCCTTTCTTTCATTTGGTATTGGTTTGCTAGGGAGGGTGTCAACTTGCACCCTTGACCCTGCTAGTAACTCTCTGGGAAATTCTGCAGTGTAAAGAGGGGTTTTTGTTTTGTTTTGTTTTGTTTTGTTTTGTTTTCCAGGAGAAAGATAAGTCAAAGAATTTAGACTAATAAATGATTATCAAGACAATCAGTGAACGGTCTCCAGACAGACCTAGATTTGAAATGTCCCCCAACCCCAACCCCACCCTCCATACCCCTACCCCACCCTCACCCTCGACCCTGCCCAGTGAGTTCTTTGGCTACTCCAGGATATAAAACACAAAGTGAAACCTGTAAGTTAATAACGCCTTAGAAGTTGGTGAAGCAGCTGAAGCCATCAGGAAACGGGAGGATCTTCTTGGAACTTCAAGAAAGAAGGTGACTCAGTGAGTGGGCAGAGACTCAGAGCATTCAGACTGCCTAGGGCTTTTCAGACCTTCAGACAGTGGACTGTTGTCTCTCTGCTTGTACATACCCCTCATCTTTCAGCTCAGACCTTCCTGGTGCTTCTGAGACAGTCTTAGGAGATCCTAGACATCAAGCTACAAGCAAACAGAAAGCTGTGGGCTTGTGTGCTGGCTCCAAGGATGTGTAATCTGGCTTTCCAAAGGGTAGGATTTGATGGTCAGGTAACAGCACATGAAGATGTTAATGCCCTTTGGAGTTAACTTTATGCAATAGTAAATGGAAGACTAGAAATACAAAGTATCTTTGGTCCTCTTCCCTGGCAAGCATCAACCACGGAGCCAACTGTTTCCTGGCATGGTTGTGGCCATTCTATGATGCTTTTCTTCTACTGCTCCTCTGCCTGGTCCTGCTGTAGCCCTCACTGGGACTTCTACAGATTCCACTCCAGACATTCGCATGCACCTTAAGTAAAATTAGCTCATGTGTCTTATCACAGGCTCCCTTCCTAGAAAACCTAAGAGATTGGAAGATAATAATTTATTTTTAAAACTATATCTCTCAATTCAGTAAAACAATGAAAGGGGTGAAATTTTAGAAGACAACAAACAAGCTATTGCAGAAAAAAATATTAGCAGAAAAACAAGACAGAAAACATAAAGACCATATTCATCCAGAAAACATAATAGTTATTACAAAACTAAGAATTAAGTAAGTTGTTTACCTGTGTGAATTAGGAATCTTGAAAAATAATCCACTGTTTCATAAAGATGCTATGATGGTCTTGTTTATATACGTTTTTTAAGTAACTAACTGTCAAGTAAAGAGGCTTTGGTAATAACTTTCTTTATAAGATCATGAATAACAATAAATGAATTGGAGAGGCATAATGTTTAAAAACAAATTAACTTATGTCAGATAATATTGCACAGTGATGTATTACAAAAGGTGTATCTAACATCTCCAAATTCAAATAGGCACTATATGCTCGCCATGTTCATTCAGGACGCCTACGGTGGGCATTCTCTATATTCAATAAGTTATGCATGATAAAAACCTCAGCTTTCATTCCCTCCCTTATCTATTTTGATATAGAGTCCTAGCTAGGAGGCTTGGAATAAACTCCACTACTTCTGATGAAATACTGTATGATCATGCTCTTGGAAATGTCAAAATTAAAAACAATGAGAAATACTTTCTTAAAAGGTTCAGGGAAGCGACACACATAAACACTTAGCCAAATCTCACCAGACAAGCAAATCCATCTTAGACGGTAAAGAGAGAGCCTCTTTTTGAAGCATATAAAACACCTTAGGTAAAAGCAAGACCATCCTCCTGATTGTTTTATAAGTTAAGATGTGCCTCTGAGATTTTGCTGATGTTTTGTCACAGGTCAGCAGCTGAGGTTTTCACAAAACAGAAGAAAAAAGCAGTATAATTTCTATGTAGTCGGACAATTCCTGACACTGCTATAACTAGGAACACTGTGTAGGAGAATGAATACTTGCACAATACCTAGGAATCGCCAGCTACTCTGTGGAGCTTGGTAAGAAGTACTAGAAATGGAAAGAGCAGCATGAGGATGGAGGATATGTCCAGTCAGTCAAGTACTTGTCACACAAGCATGAGAACCTCTCAGCACGCATATAAAAATGTAAAAGCAAGAAACAAGATTCAGTAGGTGACTGCATGCATTCCCAGGGCTGGGGAGGTAAAGACAGGAATTTGCTGGATCTCATTAAGCAGTCAGCCTAGCTAAACGGGTGAGCTTCAGGGAAAGACATTGCCTCAAATAATAAGGTGCGCGAGACAACCTATGCCAGCCTCTGGCCACACACACATCGTCACATGTACTCACACATGCATGTGCACCTACACACATAAATGTATACATGTACACACACATGAACAGAAACCACACACACACACACACACACAGGTGGGGGAGGGAAATATGAATCATGAAAATCATAACAAAAGTAATGAGTGATGGAAAAATCTTCTCTCCTTCATGAAAATACATTCTGGGAAAAGTAGGAAAAAATACAAGAACATATGTAATTTACACAAAGAAATATCTATGGCTTCTAAAACAACTGTGTTGTTAAATCTACATTATATGTATGAAGAGTAAGAGATTATAAATCATTAACTCCCACCATATTATTAATATAAGAAAGGAAAAATAACAATGAGTTTTCCAATCCTTTGTGAGCTGTGTACATAGAACATAAGGGGAATAAAATATTGTACCTGCCATTTATATAGGAGGTGGTCTTTGAAATTGCTGATGGAGATGAGGAAGGTCGACCACATCTATATAATCATGCACTGTTAGAGATAAGCAATCCAGCTCCCCAAAGGCAAAATGCCTTCAAAGGATTAGACACATAGCACTAAAAATTCACAAGATATTTGCTAAATTAAATGCTTTCACTAATGCCAAATGAGTTTCTTTCAAATGTGTAGCATGGTCAGAACTAGCTAAGGAGAAAAGAGTGTTCCAGGGTGGATAACCACACGAGAGAAATGTTAGGGTACTGGAAACAGCCTGGTTAACACTGGAATGAAAGAAAACTATCACTGTGTCCTTCACTGTTTTGTATGGAATGGAACTTCCATACTCCATTCACTTATGTTCAGCTCCCTCTGTCAAATTATGTGACTAGATGTCAAGGGAGGATAGGCTGAAAACTATGAAAGACCTAACCAAAATATAAAAATCAAGTGGCAGAGTAATGACCACTAATGAATTGCATTTACATTGTATCTTGCATCATCGTATCATTAAACCCCACTGGTTTAATTGGGCCCCAAAGTAGTAGGGTCAAGGTGGCATCGCTGAATTTCCAAAGGCAAGGTGATTGTAGTTCTCGTACTGGGCAGCATAGAGAAATATATGTCCATAATTGCCTGGTCTGTAATGGGGATCACAGGCGAATTGATTTTTAGGATGGCATGATTTGTATGGACCTTTGGTACCAGCTTATCAATCATGGTGTTCCAAGGCTACGGTTCTTGCCTAGTGTCAGATCTGCCAAAAGCAGAGACCAACACTGAGCCCAGATATGACACCATTCCCTGGGGTGACTGCCAGCAACCTGGTGGCAGGTTGACTACACGGACCAGTTCCTTCATGGGAGGAACAATGATTTGTCCTTACTGGAGTAGATACTTATTCTTATTGTGTATTTGCCTTTTCTACATGTAATGCTTCTGTCGGAACAATCATTTGCGTATTTACAGAATGTCTTGTCCACAATTATGGTATTCCACATGCTACTACTTTTAACCAAGAAATTATTATATTAATGGAAGAAGTGCTACTGTGGGCCCAAGAAGATAGAATCCAGTGGTCTTGTCATTCTCCCCACCATCCTGAAACATCTGGCTGGCCTGATGGACATGTGGAATGGCCGTTTGAAGACAAATTTACAGTGCCAATTTGGTGGCAACAGCGTGGAGGTCAGGAGCAAGGTTCTCTAAAAGGCAGTATATGCTTTGAATCAGCATATGATTTATGTACTAGATTCTCCCGTAGCCAGAATTCATGGCTCCAGAAATCAAAGATGGAAAGGAGAATTAGTTCCACTCTCACTCCTAGTTACCCACTAGAAAATTTTTTTGTTTCCTGTTCCTGCAACCTTAAGCTCTTCTGGCCTAAAAGTTTTGGGTCCAGAGGAGGCCAGTTTTTCTGTCTGGAGCCATAACAAATTTCAACTGAACTGGAAGCTCAGACATTCTCCCGTACCTAACAGGCTAAGAAAGGAATAACAGTGTTGGGAGGAATGATTGATGGAGATTATCATAGGAAAACAATCATTGGATTGCTTCTCAACAATAGAGGCAAGAAAAACTATGTCTGGAGTGCAGGGGATCCTTCAGGGTGTCTCTTGTTGCTACATGTGCTGTGAATAAGTCAATGAGAAACTACAAACGACCTAATCCAGGCAGGATGACAAAGGGCCTGGCCTTTTAGGAATGCAGGTATGGTCACACTCCTCTAGAAAAAGAGCCAAGACCTGCTGAGGTGCTTGCTGAGGGTGGGGGAAATACAGGATGGGTAGTAGAGGAAGATAGTAATAATACCAGCTAAGGCTGTGGGACCAGTTGCTAAAATCAGGATTATAATCAACATGAGTGTTTCTGTTGTATATTTTTAAGAGTGTGTTTGCACAGATATTTCTATTTTCTTTCCTTGATTTCTTTAACATTTAATGTAACATCAACTAAGAGAATATCAATGGTTGACATGTTGAAATTTGAGATGCCTAAAGAAAGTCCACTACAGCACTGCCACCTATTCTAAAATTTATAATGCATTTGTGGATGTATAAGGGATAGTTATATAATGTTAGCCATAATTATGACCCGGTTATTGTTTTCATTTGAAAATTAAGCTCAAAATAAGGAGATAGGATTACGTGTCAAGTTGACAAAGGGTAGATTCATAATGACTATTCTTGGTGGTCAACTTCACTACATGTGGAATTAACCAAAACGCAAGAAGCTAGGTTCACCTGTGAGAGATTTTTTTTTTCTTATTTAAATCATTTGAGTTGGGAAGTTACACCTTTAATCTAGATCCTTTGATGTGGAAAGATCTTCTTTAATCCAGATCTTTTGAGATGGGAAGATCTGCCTTTAATCTATGCCATACCTTCTGCTGGCAGCCTATACAAAGGACATGGAAGAAGGAAGCTCACTCCCTTTGTTTGCTCTCTCTAGCAAGTCCACTCCTTTACTGGTACCTATTCCTTCAGGATTCCAGCATAGACCAGCTGAGACATCTAGCTTCATAAACTGAACAACTACTGGATTCTTGCATCTTCCATCTGTAGACAGCCATTGTTGTACTAGTTGGACTACAGCTTGTAAGCCATTCAAGTAAACCCTCATACATACATATGGGTTTGTGTGTGTATAATTTTCTTGATCCCTTCACTTTCTACATTTGCTATTCTACCAAATTTCTCAGCCATTTCCTCTCTTCAGCAAGTGTGCCAGCTGGGTTTTATATCAACTTGACACAGGATAAAATCATCTTAGAGTAGGGAGCCTCAATTTATCAGGCAGTTTTGGTACATGCTTTTAATCCCAGCACTCAGGAAGCAGACATATGTAGAGGCAGGCTGATCTCTGGGAGTTCAAGGCCAGCCTGATCTACAGAGTGAGTTCAGGACAACCAGAGTTACAACAGAGAAAACCTGTCATAAAAAACAGAGAGAGCGAGTGAGAGAGAGAGAGAGAGAGAGAGGCCTCCATAGATCAATACACACACACACACACACACACACACACACACACACACACACACACACATATATATATATATATATATATATATATATATATATATACATGTAAACATATATAGATATTCAATCTATAAGTTCTGTTCCTCTAAAGAAACCTGAGTAATACAGGTCTTATCATAAATTCTTGTGGGCAACCAAGAGCAATTTTAATAGCCTGAATTATTTTGAGGGTCTCCGTAGGCTTATAAAATGGTTGATTTCCATGTCTTTTCAAGCATTTTTAGTGTTAGTTATCCCTCCTCCCACTACATCTTCTGCTCTACCTTCCCATTTAGATTTATGTCTCTATTCTTTTAGTCACCACCAAAAATGACGCCTCGCAGAGAAGCTATGGTCACTGAGACGCGAAGCATAACGCACATCCATTTACCTACACATCCCCGTTACCCATCTGACTGTCTTTCCCCGGGGCCTCCTTCCTCTTGTCACTCATATTGGACACTAGTACAGCACAGTCACCTCTACCATTTCTCTGAAAATTCCTTTATACTTTCCCTCTAAACCCAAATTTTCTGTAACCCGGAGACAATATTCTTGAAACCTTGTAAAATAAGAGGTCGTCTCTATTCTTGATATACCTCAGAGACTATCCATAAAATAAGTGCCCACTGGTAATTTTAGTTTACAATTCTTTTCATGCCTTCAAAAATACACTTTAATAAAAACTTTCCTTTAATTATGTCATCGAGACTGCTCTCGAGATGCTTAGAAATTTCAATCTCTGCCAACCTCATTTGCTCACTACCTTAGCCTCTGATTTTCTGGAACCTCTCACTTTCTATAGATGTTATTCTATGTAATATCAGTCACTTCCTCTTTTAAGTTAATGTGCAAGCTGTCAATTCGACACAAACTAGAGTCATCTTAAAGGAGGGAACCTCAACTGAGAAAATGTCTCCATAATATCAGGCTGTAGGCAAGTCTGTAGGGCATTTTCTTAATTAGTGATTGATGGGAGAGGGCCCAGTCCACTGTAGGTGGTACCACCCCTGAACTAGTAATCCTAGGTTCTATAAGAAAGTAAGCTGAGCAAGTCATGAGGAGCAAGACAGTAAGCAGCACAACTCCATAGCCTGGGCATCAGCACATGACTACAGGATCCTGCCCAATTTGAGATCCTGCCTTGACTTCTCTCAATGGACTGATTCAGGATATACGAGCCAGGTAAATCTTACTTCCAAGGTGTTGCTGGTCATGGTGTTTCATCTCAGCAATAGTAATCCTACCTAAGATAGCAAGTACTACACTTTGTCAACAAAACAGTGCCATCCATAAATCCTACTTCCTGTATCTCCAGTTAATGTATGCTAAGAATGTACATAATATTGTGATCTGTAAGAACCAAGCAGAAAAACATAACACCCATGGCAGACACATAATAATAATCTATTCCCATTTTCATGATGTGGGCAGAGGCGATATGGAAAGCCAAAACCCTCATCCTGACCAGAAACAATTATGGCATACCTCCTTGGTTCTTGAAATTCAAATGGAGAAAACATTTCTGTTTTCACCTGATAGTAATAAAGCTACATTTTCCTTTTCTCTAGCAGGAACTATCAGAAAAAATACAACTATAAAAATAGGCATTAAAGGAAAATCAAGATTCTCGTAACATGGTATTATATCCCTGGCTTCAAATTTAAATTGTACTCATTTTATCAAGAACAAGGAAGATATCAAATAAAATTGTATTTATTTATTTTTTTTGAGACAGGGTTTATCTGTTGTAACTCTGACAGTCCTGGAACTCACTGTGCAGACCAAGCTGGCCTTGAACTCACAGAGATCTGCCTGCCTCTGTCTCTCAAGTGCTGGGATTAAAGGTGTGCACCAGCACTGCCTTGCTCAAATGAAATTTCAAATATTAATCAACAGAGAATCTGAAGTGACAGATATTTCTACAACAGGGGAACAGAGATATTAGTCATCTGAGGAAGGTTTAAAACAGATTTTGTTTAAATGATTCAATAAATTACTATTAGCATGCTTGAATCAAATGGTAAAATGAAAAAGACTCTACCTAAAAAGTATACAAAGTATAGGTACAGAGAAAGACAAAAAAAAAATCTAAATAGAATTTTTATCTTTGAAATCCAAACAGATTTCTAAATGAAGTGTGAAAGTTATTGCCTATTTTTTTTCTTCCTGCTTTTGGTAAGATGGAAATTAACTAAGATTGAAGGAAAATATTACTACTCAAAATGTAAATCCTTAGGATACAAGGATAACAAAAGAAGTAAGAGATTTAATGTAGAAAGTTTTCTAGAAGAAAAACACAAGAGTAGCTTTTCAACATTTTCCTAATACTCTGGAAATGGACCCCCTTGGCCATATCAACAGAAAATGAGAAAATGAATGAGTGATCACAGAAAGATCTGTAGAGAAACATGCTGTTCAGTGAAGGAAATCCTTAAGTCACACACATGTGGAGGCAACACAGTACTTGGAATTGCTATAAGAGTAGACAAATTGGATATCTAGAGCAAATATGATGCAGAGAGGGAAAGAAATGGGTATTATATCTGCATCTTTTATGGTCACAAAATATGCTGATAAAGCTGCTCAACTACAAACCCATTTTGCTTTTATGAAAAAGAATAAATGGCTTCATGAGGTATCAGTGCTAAGGGTGGATTGGTAAACATATACTTGTCTCACTATTTTTGGATGGATACCTTGATATTTGAGTTTTATAGGTCCACAGATACAGAGAAACTATACCCCAATATGGGCTACTATTTACCACTCTAATTGGGGGTTGGATCTGGGAGAGTGGGGTCTAATAATGAGGCAGAGTAAAGTCTCATGCAATAACCAACTTTAGTCAGATCATCACACAATTTATAGTCTGAGGATTAAGAAGAATCACCCGAGTATAGGAAAGTGTACAACACAAGGACAAGTAGCATGTGGGAAAAAATAACATATTTTTTCCAAATAAATAGCAATAGCCAGTAGAATAATCTAAAGTTAATTCACTCTTACCTGGTAAACCTGGGAGGGACACAAAAGCATGTCCCAAGAAAAAATAACCCATACTTCTGAAAACTTGAGATCACAAGACACTTTGTCATGTTTTTTTGTGGAGTTTTCCCACAAACACTCAGAATTTCTTTCACACAAGTCCATTCTTGAACAGTGTTCTTACATCTCCCCTTTTTATTTTTCAATAGCGGGATATTCACAGTAGTTTTGATTTCAGATGTTGTAGGTAATTCTACTTGTCATTTGATGCATGAGTATCCTATAAGAAAGCAAATTATAATTAGAATAGTGTAAACATTGTGTGCGATAATCTGTCATCAAGAACAGAGGTTCAAACTATGTCCAGCACCATTAGTTACATTATTATATTGATAAGAAAAATCTAGAGAATAACTTGAAAAGATACCCATATAATTAGTAGTTCCTGTATCTTGTAGAATGTAAACCCATATTTCCTATTAATATGAACACTGATGTTATGATGTTCTATGCAAGATAGAAGTAATTTAAAGCCCAGGAAAATTAAATGCAGTTCCTTCTTCAGGTGAATGAATGCACCTATTACAGTCTCAAGGTTCAGGCATAAACACAGAGTCATTAGTAGAATTACTAACTTGACCCCAGATGGGTGAACATAACCTCTGATCATATGGTCAATATCTCCTTTTGCTCTTTATTTGGAGGTTTGCTATGTTTCTGGTGACTTCACAGTCTACTGTTGTCCTGAATGGTCTGGGGCTGGAGGAGCTATAGAGGAATCCATACTGTTTCAATGGATCCGCCTGCAATCACAGATGCATACTTCTTCCCAATTTTCTTCTGGAGAAGTAAATATAGGCCAAGTTAATGCATTGGTTTACTTATTTCCTTCTGCAATAAAACCAAGGAGGTTAGATTGTGAATGAGTATGAGTTTGTTGCTGGAAATAACCCTACAACATAAACAGAATATGAAACTATATTTAAGGTTTTATGAATTAAGCATAGTAGATTAATCAAAACAAGCCAGTTCCATTTCTTGGACTGAGAGAAAAACGTATTAATAAATTAATGAATACCTGAAACATGAATTCCTTCAGATGAACCATCAGTAAAATAAGTATCTGCCTATGGAATGGGAGAAGGCTGGATAATTTTTTAAATCACAAATTCAGTTTGTATAAGAAAATCATATAGCTTACCAGCTGGATAATTATTTCCTATACTTCCATACTAATCTGCAAATGAAATTTGAAAATCCACAGAGTTCTGTAATGCCTTTAAAAAAAACTGATTGTCAGTTAAGAGGAATATAATACAGCAAAGATCAAACTATATAAGTGTTGACATTGGGTTCTCCCCTGATTTACTAATTGAGCAAGAAGAATAAGATAAGCAATTAGTATTTTATGGCCCTTGTGATGTAAATAAATTCATTCCAAAGGTTTGTTCTCTTTGCTATGATACTTGTAGGAGACAATTTATTGGGGAAAATAAATAAGTTGAAAGGTAGTGAAGGACCACATGATACACAAATGCCTCTTTTACTCCGAATTCAAATAGCTGTAGTTTTTTCCTTACCTCTTGAGATAATATATGAGGACTTTGTAATGCTACATTTCCTTCTAGAGTTTTTGATAGATTGGCTAGTGCATTGAAAATACCAATCACAGCTCCTGAGGCCTGGGAGGAACTGGGAAATGCATTCCTTTTCCCTGAAGTGCCCTAGCTTGCCTAGGTTGTAGTTAAGCTTTTTCATAGGTTCTCCTAAGTCCTCATCAAAAAAGTGGCAAGAATTCAAGATGAAGCTGATTATCAACCATACCCTATGCTTCAGAGTCATTTTCAGGTGATGGAGAATACACGTCTTAAGGAGGCTCCTTTAGTTCCTCCAGCTCCTAAGTGAGCTGAGGGAACCATTACCAGCAAAGTTAGCAGTGGTGGTGTTTTCACTTTGAATTTTACCTAAACAGGGGAAAATCTCCTCTTTTGACTCACTTACCAATTTTAAGATTTGATCATGCAGTTTATATCCATGCAAGAAATTAGCTATCTCTTCCTCATGATTAATATTCTCCTGCTCTTCCTTAAACATTTTGATAACATTCCAAATCAATGCCCAAGGGACCCAAAATTTCCCAGAGATCTTTTCTGCTTGTTTATATGCCTTCCCAATATTCATTTAGACTATGACCCATACTTCTCCACCTGAAGTTCCTTTGTCTGGAAATCAGAGATAATCATAAACAACTTACAAGTGATGTAATAGTTGTGATTTTGATACTTGTGGTCCTGCTCTCATTAAAAAAAAAATGATACACAAGCTCAACTTAAGGCAAAGCCTTCTGTGGTTTCTGCTCCGTTATCCTACTCATCTCCTTCTGTGAGGCTCCCCATTCTCTTCCCTCCTAGCTGACTTCAGGTACGTGATTCGAGGTGCCATCTATTCACTGCTCTAAAAGTGGTGGGACCTGGGAGAATGGGACCTAAAACGGAGGCAGACCAAAGTCTCGTGCAATAGCCAACTTTACTCAGAGCATCAGACAATTTATACTCTGAGGTTAAGAAGAATCATCCGAATAGTGAACAATCACAAAAAGCTGCATGTGTCAAAGCATGTTTTTCCATAGAGGCATATAAACAAATAGCAATAGCCAATTGCAGTGAATAATCTAAATTAAACTTAACTCTTATCCACCTCACCTGGGAGGGGTGCAGAGGCACATTCCAAGAACAATTCCATGTTTTTGATGAAACTGAGCTATAAGACTATTGTCTTGTTTTCTTCAAGTTTTCTGCACTCAGAATTCTCCTCAATTCTATTGGACAGCATTCTGACAGGCTACATAACTAATTTATTCTACTTAGAGGATAAGATTTTGAGACTTTTAAGCTCTGGTATTTAGTGGAATTTTCTATTTGCGTTGATGTTGCAATAGGTTAATATTTTAGCAACTGTTAAGCAGATAGAGTGAATGAGTCATCTATATGATAACAAAGTGAACCTTTGAGGGCTATATGTTGAACTGCTATAGGAATAGAATTCGCTTTTCCCAAGACCCAGAGTATATGACTAGATTGTAATATTATATGATAAAAATTAATTAAGATTGCAGATAGAATTGTTTAGCATATTTTTAACTGAAATAAAATTACATTACTTTCTACATCCTTCCAACACCTCCAAGCTATGCTCTCTCAAACCTTTCATATGCTTTTCATATGCTCTCAACTTTGATTACTGTTGTTACATGCATACCTGTATATGTATGCATGTATGTGTGTGCATGCCCAAATGTGTTTAGCATCACTAACTACAAACAACAGGAGATACTACAACATCCCTGTCACAATGACCAAAATCTAAAAAGAATATGACAATTGCTATTTTGATTTCAGAGAAACCAGAACTCATTCATTGCCAGTAAGAATACACAAAGTGAAACCTGAAGGACAATTTTTCAGTATTATAGAACTAAACTCAGTGCTACTATATGATCCAACAATCAAATGTCAAGTAAGGTGTTTGTCCAAGCAAATTTTGCCCAAGAGTACAAAGCTCTTTTAGACTTGCTTTCAACATTTTTTTTTAGTATTCTATGTGTGATTCTCAAGCTTAGGGAGCAACACACACATGCTCATGGGATATCTTGTTATGTAAGAAAGGAAAGAAACATTCACTCAAAAGAGAATATTTGTCAGAGTCAAAAAGCTAATCTAAAAAATTTAGAATAGCAAACACTGGATTAATCTGAGGAACTACATAAAGCAATATTAGATTGTAAGGCAATATGTAAAATATATACCTATAAATACACACATGTGTATATGAACTAATTAATTGAATACATATATAAATAGAAAATAGATAATTGGTTGTTGAAAAAGATTGTCAGATAGTGTAGATAAGAACACCACTATTAAGGAGAACTGGGTGGCAGTTCTCCATGTCTTAAGTTTGTACGACGAAGAGTGAATTTTTCCAAGTATGGGGAGATGGGGGGAAGCAGTGTTACAGTGGAGAAGCCTGGGAATATACTACCTTGGCCTGACAGATAGGTCAGTACCAACAGACATAAATCATAGTGATGATCTGTGTCTTTGCTATGATATAATGAGAAAGGTACTTAACCTCGGTGATCTTCTGTCCTCAAACCCTAGCCCAAGAGTAACCATGATTAAACATCGGACAAATTGGAACTGTGAAATAATCTACAAAATAATTGACCAGCACTCATCAAACTGTCAGGGTCACAAAAACTGGAGAAAGTCTGAGAAATTGTACAACTCAAGTGATGACAAAATAAAATATAATATACTGGATGGAATCATAGAAAAGTAATAATGATTTTGGCTTATACTAATGTCCAGATACTGGTTAATTATTTGAGACAAATATGCTGCTGCAAGATATGATTTAAAAGGGAAGCTATGTCTGTAACTCTATTATCTTTACTCTGTAATACACACTATTCAATAATGCATTTAAAAATTTTTTGGGTTTTATAAGCATATAATTTTAGGATGTTTGCAATGTTTATATGTTCAACTAGTGGTTGAACACTTCACCCCCCCAAAGATAAAACTTCTAATGTCATGTCCACAGTTGAATACAAATATAAGCTCAGAAGTTTGGTTTTGTCTGAAGCACATTACGTTTCATTAGCCCATGGAAGAATAAATGCCTTCCAACCTGTCAGGCATGGCATTATCTGCAAAGTGGTTAGGAAGCAACCCTAGAATAGAAAGACTGTTATAAGCCTAGTTATGCTACCTATTATATCCTTGACTCTAGTGTCCATGAAGGGACAGTCATGGGAGACGAAAAATTACTGCATTAAAAAGATGTTTCCCCGTCAGTATGCATTGTTTCATTGTTTACAAGCTCTTTAGGCACAATTTTAACACCTACGCCTAGGTCCGGAAATTGTGTTTTCAGTGGCAGTCTTTAATTCTCTTGACAAGCCACACTCATCAATCCCCTAATCAGTCTGACACTGTCCGTGCTGGTATCTAAGAAGAAAGCAGAACGTACCGTGGTATGTTGTTTCATTACCTGCCTTGCTCTACGGGTACATTTCCTTGGATGATTGTTCCAAACAACCCTTTCCAAGAGCTTCTGATAGGTAATCTACTCAGATGAAGATGTGAAAGAACAGGTTGTTTGTTTGTCATTATTTGGTTACTCTTTGCATCCAGACTCTGAAGTCATAGACTTACATCCCTGACATTTGAGATCCAGAAGCCATCTCTAAAATGTACTTTTCAAATGTATAAACTCTGGCTAGAAGACACTGGAATTAAAGGCAAACAGCTCAAAATAAGAGACGTCCACTACCATCCATTTGCACTATTGCCTAATGCTTCATTCAATAAATGATTCTTTTATGAAATAGGACCTTTGCTCTGATACTCTTTTGAAATATGACCCAAAAGGGCCCCTGCCTTCATTTACTCTGCTCATGTTTATACTACCACCATAGATCTGAGGGTAATCATCTGTTCAGACCACTCAGCTGACTCTTAGGAACAATATAAGAGCTGATTAGGTTCCAGCCATGAATCACGTGGAGTGTTTATGACGGGAATGCCATTTAAATATAATTTACAGGGTTATTCTCATTGAATAATTTTTGGTGTGACCTATGTTCTGAAATCTTCCATGGTTCCCCATTATACTTAATAATAAAATGTCATTCAACCCACAACTAGACATGATTTAAAGCAGATGCTAAACTAAATAAACTATAATGCTCATTTTCTGAAGTGACTGATGGGGGAAGGAAAGAAGAATGAAAATTATTCTAGTATGGAACAAAAATGATATAAATTTTTTAGCAAAATCATTTTTCAATAAAAAATTGTAAAGCAGAAATATGTGTATTTTCTCACATAGCTCAGAGATCACATAAATGCCAGGAGAAATGACACTTGCTGAAATAAATGTGTTTTTTATGAAAAGCAAAGTAGTAAAACAAACAAAATAGATGCATAAAATGGACAAATTTTCAGAGTATTAGTTATTGCTGCCTCAGGGCAACTATAAATTATAAACTTGTTTTAAACTTTTGGGTACTCATGAATATATTCTGGATCCATTCTTCCTTAGACAGCCCTTGTAATTTGACCCTTTGCTGATTTATAATATTCTTCAAAGTTTGTAAATGAAAGGTTCTCAGATATTTGGATGGAAAAGGCTCTTGTAAAAATTAAAACCAATTATGAATCAAATCCTAACTTTTAGAAACATAAAGTATTGGACTAAAGCTGGAGATAGTGACTCACACCTAAAATACTAGAATTTGAGAAGTTAATGCAGAAAAAAAAATGAGTTTGAGACTAATTGGGCTACATATTGAATTCCAGGTCAGTCTATCTTAAAAGATTGAGATGTTTTCTCAAAAAAGAAGCAAATTAAAACAAATGTAAAATTCAGTTCATCTCATTTTACTCAAGTGTTTTTAACAAATATAAAACTGACTTTTTAATCTATTTCTTTCAAAAATAGGCAATGTTATATTCAATGATCATGACAGTTTTAAATCATCACAACTTCATTCTTTTATCCATTTTTTCCTTGTCGGAAAAAGTGATTAACTGAGGTAAAACCATTTATGACAAGGCCCTGAAGGCAGGTGCATATTGTCACACTTTTGCTCCATGAAAATGACTCAGTGGAAGAATAATTCCATTTCATATACACATATCAGACATGTCACAGATTTACAAAGAGCACAGCAGTATGCCTCTGAACAAAGTTGCCCAGAGGACTGTGCCCTTAACCTTCTTATTCAGTGACCACACATGCAAATTCAACTAGGATTGAAATAAATATACCAAAAGATAAAAATATTTCATTCATCTTTTAAGCAAAAAAATCAACACTCACACTCAATTTTGACTTCCAACATTATAAATTTTAAGAGATCGGTATAGTTTGACTGTACCTTTAACACAACATTTATAAGGCTTTCAGTGGTTTTTCTTCTTAAAGGAGCCATATCTAGAAATGGATTTAAATCAGGAAAATGAGAGAACAAAACACGACCAGACAATATTGAGAAAACACATCAAATATAATACATAGATCACCATATGGTTTTACACCTATGTTATTTATAACTTAATAGAAACAATATGCTTAAAACACTCATTCACTTAAAATTTTTGCATATTAGTCATTTATCTGTTCTCTTGAGTTCAACAACAGCCATAATAACACACAGTTGATCTTTCTGCACAGACAATCCATTCTGTGCAGATCTCATTATAATAAATCTATTATATTCATTAAATTCATCCAAAATCAGCATAAAATACAGAATTGTGTGTATTAATATTTGATAAAGAAGAAGATAGACTTTTAATCAAATCCCATACTCCTTCTTTCTCTTACCCAAAAGAGTGATAGCCAACCATTCATAAAAAGCAGCTTTAAAATTGGACCCAGTTACACATAAATGTCTCGACGGATGCTCAGTGGTTAAGAGAACTAGGTACCTTTACAGATGATCTGGGTTCAGTTCCTAGCAAATTGTGGTGGCTCACTGCTCTTGTAACTCAGTGCTGGATGATCGTATACCCATTTCTTACCCTTAGGGATTGAACAAAAATTGTGCACATATATACATGAAGTCAAAGCACTCAAACGCCTTAAATAAATAGATCTATATATAATTGAATATGAATACACATACAAATATTATAGTTCTGTCTTTTAGTTATAAATGATTTTAAGACTACACGCATTCTTCTATGCTGATTCTCTTATTTTCCTACAGTAGTCAATGTAAGGCCATATACAGCCAACCCTGTCCTAAAAATACAATGTTTAGTGAAAAAACAACCACAGTGAATACACAAATATAGTCAAAGTCTCACCTCAAGGTCATTTGTAATTAAAAAGTTGCATGTGGCATGAACTATTGTTAAAACAGTTTTAAGATAAACGGCCACATATATAATGATAAATAAATGTTATGGAAGCTTATTTTTAGTTATGTATAAAATAATTGTTTTGCAAGGGGCTGCCTCAGCCTTGGCATTCTGTATTGTTTGCAGATGGTGGATTTATGTGAGGGATGTTTGATTGCTCATGATCTGCACGTGCTATCAGTAGAACATCTGAGAAATATCAGTAAAAACACCTGAGCTGGGATGCTCAGGGTTCCATTACCCAGGATGGGGCTTGTCATAATATTGGTTCCCTCTGCTGAGGTCTGGGAAGGTTTGCACAAATGAACATGCCTCATTGTCTTCTTTGGTGAGCCGCCACAACAGCTTACTACTACAAATAAGCCATACGTACAACTAACAAATAATTAAAAAGTAAATACTAACTCAGACTAAAGGATACCTAAAGTCTTTACTCTTTTCTCTAAATGTAACATTCATTATAGGCATACCTTCTTAATACCTTTATCACCTAAGAGTGCAACTGTAAATGTTATTGCACAGTTTTCACTTCTTTTATTTCTTGATATAGAATTGTGCAGTTTATATTAGTCTCTGTCAGACCTCTTTTAATTAACATTACCTAATGCTGAAAATGTTTATCAGCTGTTGGAGTTTCCTAGTAGAATTGTTAGTGTCATGTGTAGGAGCATATCTGCAAAGATACTTTGACTTCTTTCTTTCCAATTTCTACCCCCTTGGTAGAATTGGGAAATTCCCTGGGTCAAAATGTGATGTTGGGGCTCTTTCTGTTTTTTTTTTTTCCTTTCTTTCTTCCTTCCTTCCTCCCTCCCTCCCTTTCTTCTTTCTTTCTTTCTTTCTTTCTTTCTTTCTTTCTTTCTTTCTTTCTTTCTTTCTTTCTTTCTTTCTTTCTGTCTGTCTGTCTCTATTTTATCTTTTTTATTTTTATTTTTACTTCTATTACTTTATTTTATTTTTATTTTTTACCCTACAGGTCCACTGCATACATATCATGGCTTCTGGTTTTGTTTTATTAATGGGATTCCTGAGTGTGCAAACAAGTGGGTCTCTGTGTCTATATCTGTTTCTGGTGCCTTTCCTTCTGATTGCTTGTTTTATCCCATTCCAATGTGTTTGTTCTTATTTTATCTTTTCTTATATTATTATTATCCCCTAGAAACCTGTTTGTTTCTAATGAGAGACAAAAAGGGGTTGGATCCAGATTGGAGGGAAGGTGGGAAGGAACTAGGAGTAGAGAGAGGGGAAATTGTAATCAGGATGTATTATATGGAGAAAATCTGTTTCAACATAGGAAAAATAATTTTAAAAGCACTGCCTATTTGTAAGGTTATCTATTTTACTGGGCACAGGCATCTTTATTTTTTCTTTTTCTTAACAGTGTTTCAGTTCTTGAATACTGAGTAGCATTGTAGTGGGCTACTGAACTATAGTTATGTTATCTATTGAATGTATTCCTGGAAATACTTAAGTTCTAAAGTTACCTTAGGTGACACTGGTCTCTGATCACTTAGGCCAGGCATAAATTGCGAAGGTAAACTGGTCTCTGAACCAGCCATAAATTCCTATACAATATGAACCTGACCTAAAGGTTATGAGAACTGCCTGACCATTTAACTGCTATTTCTCTGCATCTGTAACCGCTCACTTATTTGCTGCAGACACTCACAGTTGCCTTCTGGTACACATCACAATTTCAGTCCTTGCCCTTAAAAACTCAAATATACTAGAGGTTGAGGTGGCTTCCCACTACTCGTCTGCTTGGGACAGCTCAACTGGCTGTAATAAATAATAACGACCCCATGTGATTTATTCAGGAATCTCAGGGTTTTATTTTTCCTCTCCATATACCCCATAACAGCACTTTATTCCTTTTGTCTGTTCTATTGCTCGTGGACATTTTAGTTATTTTCACTATGTGTACTTCATATAGTCTATTGCCATAAACATCCTGTGCATGTATACTGATGTGCACCTACACATGCCTGCCATTGTTAGGTATAGATGCAGGAACAGAATGCTGAGGCAGTAGAACAGAAGTTTGCATTATTGCATTATTACTGCTAAAGTTGTCCTGAATGGTTTTTAATATTGTGAAAGTCTATACGTTCCTACAGGCAGTCTTGTTTTATTCTACATTCTTACCAAGTTTTCATTGTCTAGTTTTTGTTTGCTTAACTGTTCAATGGTAGACAAAGTAGATGATTGTATCCCGTTGAGGTGCTCATTTGTAATTAATTACTTATGAAGTTGAGCACTTTCACTAGTGCTGATTGGCTAGTTGGCTAGCTTGGTTCATGAAACCCTGTTCAAATCTTCTGCTCAGAGTCTACTGAATCAACTACACATGAATGGGGTTTCTTATAAATTCAGTATACAGATAGGTCCATACTATTGTCCAGCTCACATTTTCATTCTCTTCATATATTTTGATGAAAAGTGATTTTACTTTCAATGTAGATGCACTTAATAATGTTTTTCATGAGAAGTACTGAAATGCAAGTTTCAGCACTAAAATTTATGGCTAGCTTTTTCACGAACCACTACTTATATTTTTATATTTGTTGTTTCTCTGCCCCTATTTTCAACATCTTGAAATAAAGTAAACATGTTCATTCAAAATCTCTTTTTCTATCATTAAAATATTTAGAGATGTTGAACTCTTAGGTTTTCTATTTGACATGAGATTTCTTCTGCTGGTTTTCTCTCAGATTGCCTTATTTCCTCATGGTCTGACAATCTCTACTTGCAGTGAATCCTTACTTACTTATTTACATTTCTCCAAGGTATATTTCATTTTTACCTGAGCCAGACAGCTGGGAACCATAATTGTTTGAGACTATGTTAATATACTTACAGTGACAGGGATGATTTATTTGTTAGGTTTTAGCCTGATATGTAATTTTAAACTAAACTGGAATCCATATTTTTTTTTAAAAGCGTTTGCTTGTAATTCATTCATTCAGTCCACTGAAGTCTCATTTCAATGGCACCCTGGGGCCAAATAAGAAGCTAAAACTTTTATACTAATAACGCAAGGAGCTTAAGACTATTAAACAGTTTTTCAGCCATCTCTTACATTTTAACATGTGACCTCATTACCAAGTGGCTCTGAAAACTGAAGGTCTATTTCTCTCATCTCTCCAACCGTATTATTTCCTTTAAGTAGAATATATATATATATATATATATATATAACAATTGATGAAAAAAGAGGCCTTGAATTTGAAAAAGAGTGGGGGAAGTTTATATGAAGGGATTGGAGGGAAGAAAGGGAAGGGAAAAATGTTCTAATTAAAATATAATCTCAAAACAAACAAAAAATTGTCTGTATTCTTTCTTTATTTTTTCATATAATATGTTTTGACCACATCCTTTTCCCTCCCCCAAATGCCTCCCAGAGCCTCCCCACCTCCCTACCCACCCGACTTCGTGTTCTTTCTCTATTTAGAAATAAAACAAAATGAAAATCAAAGCAGGAATGCAATAAGACAAAAAATACCAAAACAGACACAGACACACATACACACACACACACACACACACACACACACACACACGCACACAGACACACATACACAGACGCACACACACATGCACACAGACACACATACACACACGCACACACACGTACAAATGGAGTCTGTTCTGTGTTGGCCATCTACTCTTGGTCATCCAGCCTGCTATGCAATGAGGTTGATACACTCAGTTACACTCCACTGGAGAAAACGTATTTTCTCCTTCCCAACAGGTATTGATTGCAAGTACCTTCTCTGTTAGGCGGTGGGACATTTTGCCTACATCCCCTTCTCAATGCTGGAATTTTGTCTGGCTTGAATCTGTGCAGATCTTGTGCTTGCTGGCTCAAGTGTCTATGAGTTTATACGTGTACCAGTCTTGTTTGAAAGACACTGACTCCCTGGAGTGAACCATCACTACCGTCACAACAATTCCACCTCCTCTTCCATATATTTCCCAAAACCTTATTGAGGGACGTGATAAAGCTTTCACATGTAGACTGAGTCCTTCCAGGTCTCTCACAGTCTGCAATGTTGTTCAGTTTGGGTACCTGTGTGGACTACCATCTACTGCAACAAGCTTTCTGTTAAGAATTGAGCAATGCTCTTTTATATCTGAGGCGTTTGCTTGACATCCTAGTTTTTTATTTCCAGTTTTATTTAAGTTTGGATTTTCTTTACCTGTTCTGTTTCTTTAATAAATTTTCTGTCATGCCTTGACTTGCTTTCATTATTTCATTAGCCGTTTGCATTTTCAGTCTTTATTAAGACATGTATTTGTATCCTTTTTAAGGTCCTTGAAAAATATTCATAATTTCTTTTATGAAGTCCTTGTCTTATACATCAACAAAATTGCTTCTCTCGGGATCTATTATAATATAGTTGCTGGCTTCTGAGGAGGTATATTGTCTTGGTTGTTCATAGTTGTGTTTTTTGCATTGTTACCCAGGCATCTGGGGTTAAGACATTGGAAGTTTTTCTTTTGGAGATACGTGGCCTCCTCTTTGCTGGGAGGGGGTTCTGTTCTTTAATTGCTGTTGCCTACTCTGGGTCTTAACCAAGTAAGCCAGCTGTGAGGTTCTTATCCCAGCCAAATGTGGTGGTTCTGGATTCCCTCATAGACAGCTGTTCCCTAGGACCCCTGGGAGGCACAAAGGAATGCAGATGGTCTAGAAGGAAAGGCTTACAGGGGCAGTGAGTAAGAATTAGGGGGACCCTGGGTTTGAACCAAGAGGCTGAGTCCCAAAGGGATGGTCCTGGGCTGGGAGGAGGGGCTCTTGTGGACAAGACGGTAGCAGGGCTATGGGTATGTATGAAGAAGAGACTGGAATGAAGACCAGGAAGGAGGATGAAGATCTCCTGCCTGAGTTCCAGGTTTGTGCAGCAGCTGTGGGTGCCTAGTAGAGAGTAGCTCTGTGCTTTGGTAGAGTCAGAGGAATGGAGATGGGCTAGAAGTAAAGGCTCGACATCTATTTTTTTTTCCTGTTAATTTGAAAGATGGACTACACAGCAGGAGGTAGAGTAAACCAAGAGCTACCTCTCCAAGGTAACTGAATTTGGGCAGATATTGGCCAAAATTATCACAAGCTGAAAGAAAAACAAAACTTGAAGCAAGTAGAAAAAATAATCAATGAGCAACAAGTGGTAAGAACTTGATAATCAAATTGTAAAGTCCATAATAAAACTAAGAAAAATTACCTTGGTGTGGGGTCCTACCTTTCCATCATCTGAGCAGATCCATTTTAGACAATAGGTTGTACGTCAAGGTTTTTTTGTGGCTGAGGTGATGTCTCAGTCTCACCATTGGAAACCTTGCCTGGTTACAGGAGATGGCTTGTGCAGGCTCCTCACTACCCATTACTACAGGTTTTCACCAGGGTCTCCCCTGTAGATTCCAGCGAGTTTCCACTGCCCTAGGTCTCCGGTTTCCTCCCTAAACATCCTCCAATCACAGTCATCTCTCCATATACTATTTCCCTTCATACCTCTCTCCCAACCTAGTCCCTTCTTTTCCCATTCCCATCCTCCCCCGGCTCGCCTGCACCATCTGTTCTATTTTCCCTTTACCCAGGGAGATGCCTGTGTCCCGCTGGGGCCCTCTGTGTTGCACGGTCTCTCTGGGTCTGCAGATTGCAGCACCTTTGTCCTTTGCTTAACAGTCAGTATCCACACATAAGTGAGTACACACCGTGCTTGTGTTTCTGAGACTGGGTTGCCTCACTTAGAGGACTTTTTTTCTAGTTCCATCTTTTTCCTGCAAAATTCACGTAGTCATTGTTTATAAAAGCTGAGTAATCTCCATTGTGGTAAATGTACCAAAATTTCTCTACCCATTCTTTGATTGAGGGCATCTAGGTTGTTTCAAATTTCTAGTTATTATGAATAAAGCTGCTATAAACATGGTTGAGCAAATATCCTTGTGGTAAGTCCTTTGGGTATATGCCCAGGAGTGGTATAGATGGGTCTTGAGGAAAGTTGATTCCCAATTTCCTGAGGAATCACCACATTGATTTCCATAGTGGCTATATACTCCTACCAGCAATAAGGAGTATTCCCCTTACTCCACATCCCTACCAGTGCCTAGCCCATTCTATATCTGAGAGGCTTTCTCTGGCAGCTAATGGGAACCGATGTAGAGGCTCAGAGCCAAACATCATACAGAGTGCAGAACCTTGTGAAAGAGGAAGAGGGGGAATTGCAAGGACCAGAGGGTCGAGGACACCAGGAAAACAAGCTCCATAAAGTCAACTGACCAGCACCATTGGAAGCTCACAGAGCTTGAAGCAGCAGGCTTGGAACCCACAGGGTCCTCTAGCTATGTCTTGTGGTTGTCTGACTTGGTGTTCTTGTAGAGCTCTTACAGGCTGGAGTGGGTGGTGGAGAGTCTCTGACTCTTTCACCTGCCCATAGGATACTTTTCCTCCTGCTGGGTGGCCTAGCCTACCTTTGATGCAGAGATTAGTGCCAGGATTTGTTTCCATCTTGTTATGCCCTGTTTGAGCTACACCCCTGGGAAGATTGCTCTGGATAGAGGTGGGAGAGGAGGACGGGGTGGGGCACAGGGGGGGGGCACCTGGGAAGAGCTGAAGAGGGTGGTTAGATGCCTTATACGAGAGAAGAAAAATAAATAGTGGATAAATAAGAAAAAAAAAAAACCTAATAAATGTTCGCAGCTTCTGATTATCAGTCACTAACAGGTAAATACCAAGCCACCCTTTTTACCAGAAATTCAACAGAGCAAATTATCCATACTACACAGCCCAGGATGTCACTATTCCTAAACCTTTACTTTTACTGCAATATCTCTACATTTTGGTAAATGAATCTGAACTCTCAGTACTAGCTCTTAGCCCCTGCAGAACCCATTTATTTCACACCCATTGGCAACTTTGCTCCAGTTCACAGGCTCTCACCAGTCATGCCATGGTACATGATAATTATGGTTAAGTTTACTCTAGGAGTTCTTTGTTGCAAACATTTTCAGATTAGTACTGTCTTAGTCATCATTATATTGCTGGAAAAATACACAATGACTAAGACAACTCTTATTTTTAAAAAAAAAAAGCATTTAATTGGGGCTTGCTTGCAGATTCAGAGGTTTAGTCCATTATCATCGTGGTAAAGGGCACGGTGGCATGCAGGCAGACATAGGAGCAGTAGCTGAGAGTGTCACCCTGACCTATAGTCAGAAAGACAGAGATACTAGGCCTGTCATGGCCTTTAGAAACCTCAAAGCCCACCACCAGTGACACATTTCTTCCAACAAGGTCACACCTACTCTAACAAGACCACACCTCTTAATCCTTTTCAAACAGTGCCACTCTCTGGCGACTAAACATTCAAATTTATGAGACTATAGGTGTTATTCTTATTCAAACCACCACAAACACTAAATGATTATTCATCTAAATTAATTTTAGAAAATTAACTCTTCAGGTGTACTCGGTTTAGTAGCATATACAAATATTGCCTTTATTTTGCAAACGAAATAATAAGACTCATTTTACCAATTAATGTTTGAGGATTACACACTTAAATGCTTTGAAAAAGTTTTTTTTTTGATATCCTCCAGAATCAGAGCAGACTAAAATTGCACGGGTTCATCACACCTCCATTGTGTGTGATGTTACTTGATAATTGCACAAGTGAGTTCTACATTAGCCTCCCAATCTGTACTAGACTCCTGGTAAAAGCATGGTAATGTCCTATTAATAGACATGTGACAAACCACAACAACAGACAGAACATTCTTTTGAACCTGAACTCATTGACAAATGAAAAGAAGCAGTGTTTTCTTTGAGAAGTCCCTACACTCAGCAACCTAGAGCTATGGCAGCTTCAAAGGGACTTCCTGCAGAGAGACAGACTCCCTTCTGAGGAAGAAGGGCACTGAAGCTCCTCTGGATCTCTGTATCACAGGGTGATGTGCATGGCAGCATTTCAAAGTCTCTTGCATCCCCTCAAGTCGGGCACTGTTACTTTGGTGGCATGTAACTAGGTAGAGAAAGGTAGAGAGAAACCTTGCAACTTTTTGTCTTCTACTCAGCACTTATAAAACTTGGTTATATCTCTCCTTTGCTGAGAAAATAAAACTGTTTAATGATCATTGAGCCATAGAGTCCAGAAATGAGAAGAACATTTGCAGAACTGTAGTAACCTGATCTTGGGAGCCCATGACCTGGAATGGTAAAAAGGGTGCCACAGATATAATTATGTTAAAGGTCTTGAGATCAGGAACTTATCTTCCAATATGTAGGTAGGCTAAAGTATCAAAAGTAATTCAAGTCAAGGAAATGTAATTCTGGGACCATAATTTGGTATATAAGCTTTGGATATGGAGAAAGAAACCTCAATCAGGCATGTGCAAGCACTCCTGAGAAGCTGAGACAGGTAAGAAAGATTTTCTTTGGTGGCTTTCAGGAAGAATGTAGCCTTGTAGACTGGGGAGATACCTTAGTTGATAAAATGTTTACCACACTAGCATGAGAACCTGAATCTAGATCCCAAGAGCCTATATAAAAGCCATTAGGACAAAATGCTGCCCAACTATAATCCCAGCACTATGAAGAGAGAGACATGAGGATAACCAGAGTTTATTCCCAAGCCAGTATAGTGGAAGTAGTGAGCTTCCAGTTTCACCAAGAGCCCCTGCCTCAAAAAATAAAGTGGGGAATGAGTAAGAAACATATAAGACATTGACATCTGACCTCTATAGGCATGCATGTATACATGTATACAGGGGACAGAGGTGTATATACTTAACCATATGCACAAGTAGAAGAAGATACAGCATCCCATGTGGGTGAAGTCAGCTATTCACTGTAATAGAAACTACAGAAAATACACAAGTTCACAAAAACTAAAAACACAAAAATTGGGCCAGTGAAGAAATAAAGGAGCAAAGTTTTAGACCCCCAAAATTGAATGAAAATGAAAATACAACTTATGGAAATCTGTAGGACAGGATGAAAGTATCACTAAGAAAAAAATATTACAGTTCCACATAAAATAATTTGAGGCCTCTCAAATTAATGACTTAATAATGAACCTGAAGACAGTGAAAATAAAGCAAACAAATAAGAAAAAAAAAAAGAACAACATTCCAAAGAGTAGAGGGGCAGAGATAATACCAGGGCAGAAGGTGATGAACTAGAAGCATGAAAACAAAAATATATAATACAAAGAATCAATTAAAAACAAAGAGTTGATTCTTTGAACAATTAATAAGATTAACAACTATTTACTCAAATTATCCAAGAAAAAGATAGAAGACTCAGATTAACAAAATTAAACATGAATTAAGGAGATAACATATCAGACACCAATAAACTCAGAGAGTTATAAAAACATACTTCTAAAATATTTATTCTAACATATTGGAAAAATAAAAAGGAATAGATGAATTTCTTAATGTGTGTGACGTAGTTATTTTTGTTTTGTTTTTTATTTAATGAGATACATCGCAAGAAACAAGGCACATAATAAGAAATCTCCAAAAAACAAACAAACCAAACTGAATCTCAGTGAATGTACTGCAGAATTCTACCGGACTTATAAGAAAGAACAAAATCAACATTTCTTAAATTACTTCATAAAATAGAATAAGAAAAAGACTTGCTTTTTTACAATGATGGCAGTCCATTCATACTGAAACTAGATGTCATACTGAAACCCAATGGGGGTCTCATTGCTGATAAAACGTTTATTAAATGACTAAGTCTTAAGAGGGTTCACACTGGTGCAGGAAGTTCCACAGTAGCCTTGATGGGCTTAAACAAGGGAAACCAGGGTTTCCTCTGCTGCATGAGTCTATCGGTGCTGAGCTCCTGGAGCAAATTCCCTGGGAGATGAAGGTAGCCCTAGTGTCTGGAGGCTGGAACATGGTTGATGGCAAAGTAGGTGGAGACCATGACAGCTGGACTCTTGGTGCAGGAAGTTCCCAGAAAGTCTAGAAAGTATAAGCACTCATATGTGTGTGTGTGTGTACATAAATATATATGATATCATATATTAATATGTTATATATTATATTAATATATTATACATATAAATTAATATATTGATTTATTATAACTAACATAATATATTAATATAGTTAATTAATATATTAATATTAATATATTATATATAAGTATGCATATATATTAATATGTATATCTTATATATATATTGCTCCAGGAGAACCTGCAGATTTATCTTGTAAAGAAGAGCTCAAATAAAGAACTCATTTAAATGACATCGTATTTATACAAAAACAATGGAAAGCATTTTAAAGCTTATTCCATAGTAAAAGGCTAACAGCACTTTTATTAATACATTGCCCCTCAACAATATTTTTTATGAAAAGAAATCTATTTAATCTGTAAAACAGTTTTTTTTTTTCCACTGACTTCAAAAGATCTTGGCCAATGGAACATCGAATATTTTCTTTCAAAATCCACAATACCCCTTCTAGGAATGATTCATTTTGTACTGCAAAAGAGAAGGAAAACCTCAAAAATGTAAGAAACACGCATAAAAACAAATGCAGAAGGTTCCGTTCCAGAGTTCCGATCTAGGCATCCTTCCCACTCTAGATCCGGGGTAAACATTTCACCTGGGGAAGTGCTTGAGATAAGAGAGAAAACATGATTTTACAGCTTTCAGAGGAACAACAACAATAAGACATAATGACACCCTGAAGTCAGCGTCTCAGGAAAACAGTTGACAAGAGTAATTTACCCAACACTTTGCAACCTCTGGAGCCTCTAATAATTGTCTCTTCGCCTTCCCTAACCTTCACTTATCTACTTGCCTCCAATTATCTCTGTGGTGTGCTGCCACTGTTTTTACCTGACTAATTTGTCTGTGTCTATCTTGTACAACTTGTCCTCTCCATATATACACATTAACACCGAAGTTATAATTTGTGTGTTCTTTCTTACTGCATCTATAGATGTCTATAAGAAACTATATTATAAACTGGGCAGTGGTGGCTCATGCCTTTAATCTCAGTACTTGGGATAAAGAGGCAGGTGGATCTCTGTGAGCTCGAAGCCAGTCTGGTCTAGAGTGAGTTCCAGGACAGCCGGAGTTACTACAGAGAAACCCTGTCTTGAAAAAAAAAACCCAACCAGACAAAGAAATAAAAAAAAAAACTATATTATAAACTATGAAAGAATATTGACTATTGTACTTTTATAATAAATAAATAAATAAAATTTATTGTTTGTTACTGAGAAATGGAGATGATTAAAATAGCAATTTTAATTTCTCTTTAAAAAATCTAATTTGCCTTTTCTTGCCACTGCCATAATAATGTAGTAGCTAAGAGTTGAAAAAATATGACCTATTATGATTTATACTCAGTGAAATATACCTTGGAATAAGTAAATCTTATAATAAGAGTGAGTCTAGGAAATTTTGTCACATTTATTGTTTTCTACCACAGACATTTTTATTGCTTATTGTTTCTTGCAATTATCTATGAATTTATGGTATAACAGTCCCAGAAATAACTAAGACACAAACGTAGGTCTCACTGGTGTTGTTTTAATTCCTTCACATTTATTCCCCTCATTTTCATTACTGAAACTTCCCTAGTGTTCTTGGACTAAATGCATCACTTCCCATACTAAGCAGAAAGAATACTCAATTATTTTGCAAACTTACGTTAACAGCTAATTGCTTCTGGTAAACAAAACACCTAAAACTAGGATATCACTCTGAAAAGTCAGAGTTAGCGGGGCACTGCTTCCCTGACACTACCAAAAGGTTCTCCTGGGGGTAAATTTGAATATCTTATCATACAGCAGACATCAGGTAACCAGACTACCTACCATAGCTGCAAAGGACCTTATTAACTAGAACTCATTGCAGATAACATCAGGCATTAAACATGTCACATCCTGGACTCTAAAAGAAGATCTATGAACACAATGCTTGTGGGCGGAATGATGTTCAGTATTGTGTAATGGATTCCACGGAGGCTAATAATACATTTATTTGCATGTGATTGTTTTGATATGCATGCACATCTTATGAATGATTTTCAATTACTAAATTTTGAAATAAATTTACAATTGAAGTTATAAATTATTCTAAAAAATGGAGTGAGGTTTACTGCCAATTTCAAAATGCTTGGAAATGTTCATATTGCAATCATGACCTAAAAAGCAGAAAGCCACAATTTAAAAAGCAATATTTAGCCATATCTAAATAAATTACCTTCTATCACATTCTATCACTTGTACATGCCTGCACTGAGAAACAAGCACTGTGTGGTCCTTCACCTTGGTGGTTACCTTATATGCATCCAGGAGTGTTTTCCCATTGGCCCACATAGAGCAGTTTGTTTCTAAAACCTCTGCAGTAGTTCATACCATAGAGTTAACTAAACGTTTTGTAGCTTACCATGTATTTGTACATTATGCTGTTTCTGTTAGCTTGTGATTACAAACAAGGCTGCAATCACATTCATGCATAAAATCAACTTAGGTAAATGCCTGTTTATTGATGATATGTATAGGCAAAAATACCATCTTGTCATATTTTTAATTTACATTTTCTTTACAGTTGGACTAAGCATCATTTAACATATTTGCTTTTTTGTTATATCCATGATTTCTCTATTTACTCTAGATTTAAGAACTTGTGTACTTTTTAATAGTCTTCCTTCTATTATTAAAGGAAACAGCATTTCTTCTGGGAAAAAAAAACTGCAAATATTTCCCCATGATATAGTTTGCCTTTAACTCTATTCTAAAATGTGAACCCTAACTTTAGTGAAGTATAATTTATACAGAATCAATGAACTTGCTTTAAGCATACAATCCGATGATTTATATTATGTCATCAAATATCTTACTGTCACTTAGAGAATATCCCTACTCTAGTTCCAAATAATATTTCCATCAGTCGGTTTCCGAATAATACTTAATCTAACTTCTACAAGCATTGGTTTTATGTTACAGTTTCATATAAATACATAACCTGCCTTCTGCTTAAAATCTCTTTAAGTATACAGCTATATTATATTTTATGTCTGAGTAGTATTATATGTGACTATAAAAAGTTGTTTATACATTCATTAGTAAATGAACCATTTGGTTGGTTTAAGTTTTTATAGCATAGTTTGACTTTATTTACAAGTAGTCTTATAATGATAGCTTTCATTTCTTTAGCAAAGAAACTGTCACTATCTGTGCCTGTGTGTGTGTTTAACTTTATAAGAAAGTGTCAAGGTGATTTCTAAAGTGGAAAGAAACCTTCTGTTGAGCAATTACACAAGACTGATGCAGATTGACACTTTGCCAATCTTATTTTCAGCCACTGTATTTGATGTGGAAGTGTATCTCCATATGGTTAGAACCTGGAACATTTATGATGATGATAAATATCTGTTAATGTGCTTATTTGCCATTAATATATGATTCATATGAAAATTCTGTTAAACATATTTACCAGTTCTTTCTATTGACTTGTTTTTATTCTACCAAGCTTTAAGGCATGTTTACATATTATGAATACTGTTTTTCTACTTATATTACATGTACACAAACACATGTATATAAACACAAGCATACACACATACAGGCATACATGCATGCAAGCATATACACACAGAGACACTGTCACATTGTTTGATACCTGTGTTTTTCGTTTTGCTAAGAGTTTTTAAATAATTAAAATGATTAAAAATCCAACTCTTGTTATTGAAACACAATCAATTTCTTTCATAATCTATGTTCATATGATTCATGATGTTCCAGAGCTATTTCGTGAAAGTTCTATTCTTCTTCCTGAAATTATGTTGGCTTTTGTATTTAAAAATAATCTATCCATTTATTTACTGCCACATTTTGTTTTACCAGGCCCTCTATCTGTCCAGTACATTGGAACTACCCATTGGAGCCTGGTGAGATCACCAATAGGCACACAACTCCAGGTAGTGACTACCTGTTAGTAATGACTCCTCTGAATCTATTGGTGACAAATAGTTCAGAAGAGAAGGGTGAGGTTCCCTGAGTCTCTTCCCCATGCATGTCTGACTGCCCTGGAAGGGCCCATTCTTATGACCCAATGCAGGAAGCAGCTTGGAAATGTTAATCTCACCAGGTAAGAATAAGACCACCACCACGATTTGAGCCAAATTGAAGCAAGCTTACTTTTTATTTTTAGGTGCACCAAGATCTGTTCAGAGACTGCTTCCTAAATTGGGTTAAAGAGAGCAAGCATCCCTGAATCCATTTCTTGGCCCCCTTTTAAGGAGTAAAATCTCATCAGGTTTTACAGAGCGAGACAATGGGATAATAAGGAAGTACAGAAAAATCCCAGAAAAACACAATATGGACCTCATGTGATTAGGGTGGGTGACAAGGGGAAGGTCCTGAAGGGTGGTTAAGGATCAGGGAACTCTCAAAGTTAAGGTCATGGGTTAAGGTAGGGTGGGTCAGATTCCAGGAAACAACTAAACAAAAAACAAAAAAACACACAGCTTATTTTTAGCAATACAGCATAATGGAATCAGCAGTTCTTCAGAAGGAAAGAAGTTTATACAGTATGGGGAAAGAGTAATCAGAATATGTTATATGGATATAGGAAATTGTCAAAGAACAAACCTAATAACAAAAAAATGTAGTAGACATGGGTTCATTTCAGACCATGTAGGTCCATCGATCTATCTTGATGCAAATATAAAACTAGATTACTAAAATCAGATAGTTTTTGATCTCTTGCTGTTTTTTTTTTCCCCCAAGATAATTTGGGAATTTATATTTTAAAATATATACTTGTATTTGCCTGGAAGTTTCTATCATAGATTGAAATATTAATATCTTGGGTGGGTTCACTGTCCAGCCTCTCTCATGGACTGACCCAGAGCACGCTGCCCCCAGGTAATTTACTGAGGAAAAGCACTTCCCATCAATACAAAGGTTTTAATTGCTTAATGGATAGTACTTCCACAGGAAATCAATCCCCAACTTCAGCTGGATGACTGGATGCTATTTTAGGGCAAAGTCAAGATAAAAGGCAAAGTATTTCTTGCCATACCATGCTTAGGCTGAAAGAGGAGACTTTATAATTCCTTCAGTTTAGCATTAATATAATGGGGTGCTTTTTGCACAAAGATATCAGCGGGCAAAGTCTAATCTGAACAATAATTGTTTCATCCATGGGTATTTGAGTAGACAATCACTGGCACTCCAAACTAGCATTCTTCTGCATACAAGAAGGCTACTGCCCGCCCACACCTAGAGAGCTGGTTCCAACAGCTAAGGAAAGTGACCTTCTTCTGCCAGTAGTTTTAGCTGCCAGATACAACAGCTGTTCACAATTCATATTACTGTACAGAAGTGCCATGTAGCTTTATAATATTTGAGAATTAATTTAAAGATTTCACCACATTCTATGAAAAAAGCACTATAGAATTTTGCATAAGAATTTCTCTAATTTATGGATAAATCTAAGTTAATAGAAACATCTACGATACTAAGAGTGGCATTCAATGAGTTAGATATATTGACTGACGCAGTTAACATCTATGCTTTCCTTTCCTTGAACAAGTCACATTTATTCTTTGTGAATCATTATCAAGATGTTTCATGTGCTCCAGTGCGATTAAACTTGGTGTTTTACATTTGTTTCGTAGCATGTTGACAGTAGACTAACAGAGTAGCTGAAGTAACTTCAGTTGTTATGGCTTTTCTATATGCACATGCAGTCTGCACATACCCTTACAGATCGTAAATATAGGTATACTAGTCTCATTTCTAAGATCTTTAATCATTTTTCGAAGGGTACAGGACTAACTAGGACCAAACTAAGTGGTAGAGTGAGAGGAAGATACAATCACCTTTCCCCAAATTTTAGGAATGAGTATTTTATAACTCAACCCTAAATTTTCAATGAATGCATTTTACCAAGTTGAACAGAATATTCATTTATATTAATTAATTAACATTAATGTTCCATTTCCACCATAATATGGCATTTGCTTAATTTGTGTATAGACTGGACATCTGTGAACATCAGTTAATCTCTAATAGCATTACTATTACATATTGTTAACAGATTTTAGTTATTTCTTGCTTCATTTTATATTATAATGCCTCTTATGAGTAGAATTTAATAACCCATATTCCCTGGCTACTCTCACTTTCCTTTCTAATATATTAATATTAAAAGTATATACTATAATTCATCAAAACGCCTACTATTACTTTCAGTATGGTGTTGTGATTTTGACAAATTATAATTTAATTTAGAAACTATTCATTCCAGTAATGGATTTTTTATCATAGAGTATTCATTTTGTTTGTTCAATTCATTTTTCCTGTTATCCAATAGCACCACAACAGTCCTTCAATGAGACTGTCAATTCAATATTAGAATTATTCTTATGTCTTTCATCTCTCTAGAAATGTTTCATTGCAAGTAGGAGTCATTTAAAATTATTTCTTTTATTATTTTCAAGATTATAGAACAATTCATAACATGTCTCTGTTCTTTTCTTCCTATAAACTCCCCAATATACCCTTCCTTACTCTTTTTCACATTTGTGCTCCCTCCTTTTTCTTGATTAACTGTTATTATGAAAGGACCCAGGAACCTGGGGTTCAGATTCAGATTCAGAACCAGGATCAGATTCCTGAGTTAAACGATGACTCCTTCAAGTCTCAGGATTAAGCAACAAACTTCCTCAGGCTTCATTGCCCAGGTGCTAGCTGCCACTTACTCGTAAAGAGACACCCCCACCCCCAGCAGACAAACAGAGCCAATCAGTTTAGAAGATAACAAATCTGAGCCAATCAAAGTTGTGCACGCACTATCCCCATTCCCCTTCCCCTGCATGTCATAAAATGCCAAAAGACAAAGGAATCGGGGTTCGCCTCCCATTTTCCCTGTGTGGAGACTTGCGGAAGGTGAACCCCGACACGCCGGATATTAAAAGCCTCATGCAGTTGCATTGATCCTAAGTCTCGTAGGTTTTCTTTGGAGGTTGTCTCTCACTGGTAGACCCTGACAGGGGCTCGCACCATGGGGCATGGGGTCTGGATCTTTTCAGTTACATACGTGAATTAACATGTGTACAAGTGTATATGTGTATTCATAAATACATAATACAACCTGTTCAATCTGTATTATGGTAACTATATGTATGTTTTCAGGGTTGACCATTTAGTATTGAATTACCAGATGGTGCCTGGAGAAGATTATTTCTTTCACTGTCAGCATTCTGGTTTCTATGACACTTTGTAGAAGAATTTGGGATACTGAACATTTTGTAAATTCCATAATGGTGGTGAAAGTGGAATCATTATATAAATACCTACATGAAATTGTGTATATTCACAATGAGAGCAAACCCTTCACTTCAATGAAGTCTGCCCAGGGAATCCAATCAGTCCAAGGAAGATGGCCACTGTACATCTCTCTGAACAATACCACATTCCTGGCTCAGTTCTCAGGTTTTCTATTGGCAATACTTGGAAACAAGATTAATCAAAGGATACAAACTAGGAAAGGAAAATCTGCAAAGCAAAAACCAATCAACCAAACAAGCCTTAAAAACTGGCCCATTGGATCAATTCTTCCTTGTAAGGAACAAATCTGGAAAATGGATATTTGGAGTGAATCACGTGATATTTACCAACTCATGACCCATATATCTCCTTTCCTTCACTTGCAGGTTTATAGTAGGGTCAGTAATCTTTAGTTCCTCATTTCCCATCTACTTCTCAACTTGCTTGAATTTACCTCTGTCTCCTTCAGTACAAATCAATATTACTGATAGTCTCATAAGTGCCAGACAGAAGATATCGCCAAGCCTTAGATGAGCTCTTTATACAATCCTTTACTTTCCCTGTCGTTGTGATAGAATATTCTGACAATCACACCCCAAAGAGGTCTATTTAAGTTCAGAATTTTAGGACAGAGTCTGTCATGGAGGTGACAGCATGATGTCAGGCTTTGGGACTCTCGGACGCATCACAAGCATAGAAGGGAAGGAGCGAGTGGTGAATGCTCATGCCCAGCTCACTGTCTCCTCTACTCAGTCAGCATTCTGTCCTACAGAATACTTTGGTCACCCAGAGTACTTAGGTCTTCCTCCTTTAATTAACCTAAAGTAGATAATCCCTACAAAGATGTTTAGAAACTAACCTAAACTAGATAATCAGTCACAAGCATACTAAGGGGTCATTCTCAATCTTATCAAATTAACATAAACCGTCACAGATGATATTATTCTGTATCCACTCACAGACTCCCACTGTGACTTCAAGGTCTCTCTCCTCTCCTGAATTTATTTCAGTTTTCATCATTTCAATTTTTTTTTTTAATGTCGATACTGAAACATTAGTGCTTACGAGGGTGCTTTTGTCTTCTTTGACTTCAACCAATTTCATCCTGCCCCATACAAGTCCCAAACTGTAAATCAGGAACTGCACAGGTTGGTCAGAATGCCTCCTTACTCTCTACCCTTTCTGTAGTTCCCTCTGGACAGAAGGCACTTTCTAGGACCATTAATTTTGCGTGTGATTTGATTCATTCAATAGACTATCACCATAAAGGCAAAATATTCAGACCCCAAGAGATACCCTGCATTACCAAAGACATGTCCTCTTCAGGATCCTCTAAGCAGAAGACAAGAAGACACATGATGCAGGACTGATATCAAATGCAGCAAGAAGACAAGGTCAGCCTAGTCTATCAGAGCCACATACAATCCACTGACCAGAAGCAAGTTGTAGTTGTAAATATATAGAAAGTACTGAGCCAGGGAAAGATTTCTATGAAATATTTTTCCAGAACATATCTCATACTGTGCATTTATATATTCAATTTTTTAAATTTTATTTTATGTATTACCATTGTGAATTTTTGTGTGTGATATGTGTGAGGAGGTTACATACATGCCATATAACATGCGCAGGGGCTCAGAGGACAACTGTTGAACATCATCAGGCTTACAAAGCTGTATTTTTGCCGCTGAGCCATTTCATTGACCCTACTATACTGTTATAAATTCTCAAAACACTTCCTGACTTTTATATAAAACAGTCTGCTTTCATCTGAGTATTCTATCCAGATAAATCATAAGTATCTCAAATCCAATATTCACAAAAATAAGTCTAAATTCTTTCTGGAAAAGATGACTTTCATATGTTATTCACATTTCAATAAGCAGAAATTGAATCTTATTTGCCAAAAAAGAAGGCCAAAATACTATCTTTATCTTCCTTTCCTTCAATCTAATTTGTAATTAATCAATCTTCAATATCATTGACAGCCATATAATTTTATAAATATACATATAGACATGTGTGTGTGTGTATGTGTGTGTGTGTGTGTACACAGACACACAAACATAGAGAGAGAGAGCTATATTTTTATATTCCTATAAGCTGCTTTAAATTTTACTGAATGTGGGCTAGAGAGATATCTCAGTATTTAAATCACTGGATGTTTTCCTAGGAGACCAAACTGGATTCCAGGCATCATGTTGCAGTTTACAGGCATCTGTAACTCTAGTTCCAGGGGATCCAAAGTTTTTTCTTGCTCTGGAGGTAACCAAGAACTCACATAGTACACAGACATATATGCAGGCAAAAAACCCATTCAATAAAATAAAACTTTATTGATGACCACAATAGCAAATAAAAAGACACTTTTACATGATGATTTTTTTCTCACTAGGCCTATTATTTACCTTCATGCCCACCCTCATACCTACTGCAATAGACCATATAGTTATAATTTCATGCAAGGAATAATATGTACTAAGTTTTCATCTTCCTAATCTTGTGGTGCTTTGCCACCCCTCTTACAATGTACCATTTGATTTAAACTTTGATCTACTTAAATTTCTCTTTGGCTTGCTACTTTCATAATACATAAAACCAAAGGACATATAAACACAACCTCTATCCAGTTATGTTAACATATGGCAAATTTATCAACAGAGAAATCCTGTCTTTTCTTGTATTTTTTTTAATAGTTCTCTTTCAATAGAAAACTCTCATACCTTCCTCCTGGGGCATATATACTCAACCTATTTTTCTTCATTCCTCTATAGTGAATTCAAGTGCAATATGCTAAGTTAACTCTTCCTGGAGTAATTGTTTTCAAGTTTATATGTCATATACATATGACAGAGTTTTACAATATTATCATTTCTCTGACCTCTGCTTTAGAGATTTCATATACAATAGAGAAAGGACATATTATGTAGCAAACTTTTAAGGCAGTAATCTTATTTGTAACAGTATTGCAAGCATCTACACATAAATAGTAAATATTTGGGGGCATTTGAATTATGTGTGAATGAATGAAACTTTGGATAAATAGTTAAGGTATAAATAGGTAACATAGGTAAATAAAAATCTGAGTTTATTAAAGCACTACGGAAGTTGAGAGTGGGAGAAATATTCTTACTCAGAGAAGAGTATAACAATTTATTACCCAATACCATATGTTCATTCCTAAAAATGTACATACAAGTAGCATTATACAGGCCAAGTGGGTTGTATTAATATATTTAGAAGTGTGTGTGTGTGTGTGTGTGTGTGTGTGTGTGTGTATGTGTGTGAACAATTAAAAAGAGGCCATGAATTTGAAAGAATAGTATGTGATAGAGTTGGGACAAAGAAGTAGGAATGGGGATATGATGTAATTATACTATATTCTCAGAAAAAAAATTTTAATCTATAGAATATCAAGCCATTTATAACATATCACATGAAATTTAAAAATTATTTAATAAATTTAACAGTCTTCTTCAATCTGAGCAAGCAAGAGTTGGGCACTGGATGCACTCATATAAATTTTATTATATTATGTTAATTTGATTTATTTTCAAATCTGACTCTCCTGATAGAATGAGAAAGCCCTGAAGCCTGAATGTCAATATCATTACACTGTGAAATCCTGAAACCAAGCACAGTTAAACCCCCAAACTGAGTGCTAACCCGGTGCATCATTTTGATCAACGCTCTTTGAATTAGCTCATCCATCCCTTCAACATGCATGGTGCCTTAGTTTGGGCCTCAGGCATCCCACAGCAGACACAGTAGGGTAGAACAGGACAATTTTCCTACTTGTGTTTGCTATGAAGCTGAGAGGACAGATTACAAAGGAAGAAATTATGTTTAATTGTATTCCTTACACAATTAGAAAAAGTGTGAAAATTAGCTTTGGGATTATATTTTTAAAAACAAGTTTAAGAAATGGAGAAGAGTTGAATGAACCCTTAATCTCCTATTATCAGTTGAAATAATGGATAATTGCACCTAAATTTATATTAATCTCTGTTCAATATTGTCTGTAGCATTGGACTATCAGCCACTGTCATTTTAAAATATTATCACTAATCCAACTGAGTTTTATTGCTTCAATTTGTTCACTTTAGGATGTTTTCCCCCTAATCTGCATTAATATGCAACTTGATGTTGTATTGTCTTTATGCTCCTTCTATAGAAACTATTAATCTTGGTGAATAGTCTGATTTTAGGAGTTTTACACTCATTTCATATATTGTCACTGTAGTACTCAGTGTGTTTAGTTCTTGTAGTTTACAAAGTGCTACTGATGGCATTTTCATTGTGTGCTTTAGATTACAAACTATGAGCATTTTATCATGCTGTAAATGCTCTGAAAAACTAAGTATTTGCCTAAAAGTATCTTTTAGTTATGTAGGGATTTCTCATCAAAATTGCATTTCGAATACATAAATATCACAGATATTCAATGATAAATATATGTTTCGGTGGTATAACAAATATCATCTTAAGGAGTAATAAAACACTGTGATATTTATAATATACACAATACTATACACTTAACTTTCTACTACAGTTTAAATAACAAAAGATAATGAATGCCATTCATGATAAAAATCATGATTTAGTGTCTAACAACTTACAGCATAAAGAATTCTGTGCATCAATGATACAGCTATTAGTATGATTGGCTCTCTACTCATATTCTTACTTTCTACTTTGAAAATACAAAAATTATTTGGGCAAGTAAAATAGATTTGCCTTTGTAAGTGATATATCTCATTTCATACCTTGCAGTTGAAAGCACTTACAATATTGGAAAAAACAAGCTTTGAGATTATTTGAAGATCTCAAAACCAATAATTCTGAAACAAAGTCCTTCCTCTACACTCTTTTAAAAATCATACTAGCTGGGCAAGCTGCAATGATTGAATCTCCTCCATCCTGACACCTAAGCCAAGTAGCATGGAGACCACATATACAGCACAGACTGAATGATTTTTTTAATTGTATTTTAAAACAAACTGTCAAATTTCATGTGTCAGAGGTACATTTATCTTGAAAGAACTTTGCTCTGCTTGACAATGATCAACTCTTCAATTTATAACCACCTCATAACTTGTTGCTATATTGCAAGATAGCCATCCTTACTAGCTTGAAATAATCTGTAAAGCTAATGGCTATAGCTTTATTAATCCCCAATAAAATATTGTTGTATCACCAATTTCATTACTGTATGTCTCTGGAGTTGACACTGACATATTATTTAAATACACTTGTCTTTAACAGACACATCAATACTCTATGAAATATCAAGACACATTAGGACTATTTTTTACAGTCTTTCATTTTTCAACACAAATGGAAAAATATTAAAATGAACTTGTTATTTATAAAGATGATGCCTAATAACAATTTGTGATTTTTATTGTGATGCTGAAATCTGTTCTAAAATACAATGGTTAGACAGGTCACCAGTATTTTCTAGATGAATTTGAAAGATAGCTTTGCTCAAAATTCATTGATTTTTCAACTTTCATTTTAAATTATGCAACATTCTTCTCTTGACTTAGAATATAACTAATCATAAAATTGCTAATTAATTGGTCTAACAGTCATGGCCCTTAAAATTGGAGATGGTAATTACTTCTAAGAACTCTCTATTCAAGTCAAAATTATGGCGATGTGTCAAAAATTCTGGGTAGGCATGATAAGTGTTTCCATTTATTTGGTCCAGTATGGAAAGAATTATAAGGCTACAGGGCTGCTCTTATGAATAAAACTGCTAATGTCATGAAAATAAATTTAAATACAATATATCTATGATGCTCTGGTCTTTGTTCTTAATTGCAAACTGGCTTGCCAAACTGTTGTGGTTATAAAACGTGATTTTGGTCACTTCACCATAAAAGAATGGTGTATCTATCAAACCCATTAGAGATTAATTAGTTTATTAATTAAATTCATTAAATTAATGTAATTTATATATAAAAATCAACAAGCTTTCAATTAATGGCCTGGCCTTTCTTGTTTTACCATGGGGAAGTTTGGTGAGGACAAAGTAAGTCTTTCAATTCCTAGAATCCTTGGTAAAGATGCAGAGGTCAGAGGGAGACCAAACAGGGATCAAAACCCAAACCCTTTTTTCCTTTCTGGTCTTTCCAGGCACATGAGACATTCTGTGCAGAAAGGACATGGTGCTATTTGCCAAGCAGAGAAAGAGGTTCTACAGAGACTTAGGCAAGTTTACTTCTAGCCATACTTTGTCTCCCAGTTTACAGACAGAAGAGATGTATAGTGTTTTGGTTTGATGAGAAATTCCCTGAAAAGGCTCATGTATTTGAACACTTGTTTCCTAGTACGATTTGAGGAGGTTTTAGAACCTTGAGGATATGAAGTCTTGCTGGAAGAAGCATCCCACTGAGAATGAGCTTTAATTTTTATATCTTTGCCCTCACCCCACTTCCTATTTTCTCTCTCAAATATGTTCGCCATATTCAGAGATATTTAACCTGCATGTAGCAGATTGAACACAAGTAGTTACTCTACAGGTACCACCAAATTCGATAACATATATATGTAGCAGTTATGCTACAATCTTTTACCCTCAATTTAGGGAAAGAGAAAGGAAAGATGGAAATCTTCACAGCTTTTACAAGCAGTCTTAATACAGAAAGAGAGAAAGGTAGAAATCTTCATAGCCCCTTTTGAGGCTGTCCTAAACTCAAATCTCTCCAACCTTTGTTCTCTTAGGAATTATCTGACTAACTAACGACAGCAACCCAACCAACAAACCAACAACCAATACCCACCCTGACTCTTGGGACTTCAGACCTTTTATGACCTAAGCCAAAAGCATGCAATCCCAAAGACAAGCTACAGGTGCCAGAACAACTTCATCCAACCAAATTATAGCCACCTGCATCAAGCATTCCAATTCCAACTCGTAAACAACTATACCACAGCTGGGGTGCACTGACTAGTGCACCTCTAGTGACTATTCAGTTAAACCAAACAGCTTTTCTTAACATAAAAATTCCAAGTGGTCCTCTACATATATGTAAGAAAGAGGCACAGATCCATGCAAAGAAAAAGTGATATGAACTTCAAGAAGGCAGAAATTTGAAAGAACTGTCCTGAGGATTAGGAGTGTGTGCAGTCCTGTGCAGATAATGCTAAGGTATAAAAGGAGGTGACTAGACAAGGAAGGCAACCTATTGATTTCAGCTGAATATGACCAATTAGGATTGTGAATGTCTTACATATGAAGGGGGAAAAAAACAAACAAACAAATTTTCTGCCTCACTCCATTAAAGTTGTGTCAATTTGTTACTACAATCAAATAAATCTAATGTAGGCAGTCCCTAAACTATAGATGGTATAAGAGCAAAAGTTATGCTTTTAATTTTAATCATCATGCCTAAGAGATCTATAAATCAAGGAGAGAGAACTTCCTGGAATGATGGGTAGAGGCTGTTCATGTGAGACACAACATGATACAGTCCTGTTATCTCATTTGCCCAACAACAGATGTTGTTGGCAATGTTCTGGAATGTTGGGCAGGGGGTGGTATAGATTGCATTTAGTTAATCCAAATGTACTGGATGTACTTGGTCACTTGTAGGCAGGATATAACCCAGACAGGAATTACGTCAGGATATATCTTGCCCCTGACTGGATCTGGTGGGAAATACATAGCATTATGGGTTCTGCCTTTATAAGCATCTGTTCCAAGTGACTCAGCGCCATTTCGTGGGCACTCCAGAGCGGGGCAGGACCACTCTGTAGGAACCTCAGAACAGAACTAGCCAGAGTCTATCATTCTTGGGCAGTATGTAATTAGTTTAAATAAAGCTTGCTTCAAATTTGGCTAAATATTGTGGTGATGGTCTTATTCTTGACTGGTGAGATTTACAATGGTACCTAGACTGATCAGCTTCATAAAGATGACTGAATAAGTTGTCTGGTTTTTCCTTATAAGCCAAAGAATATTTTTAAATCTATATAAATTAGAAACTCTGAATTTAATGAGTTTTTCCCTTGATTTTGCATAATAAAGTACTAACTATAAGCAACTTGTTACTGTTCAAATTAAATATTTAATATCCTAAACACTAATATTCATCTTATCATAATGTACATCAAATCTTTATGTGATTGGCAACTCTCAGCAAATCTTGTGACTCTAGATTAATGCTTTTTTTCCTGTCTTTCTTTCTTCCTCTTTCTATATCTAATGTGTGTATCATTGGCCATCCCCTTCTCTTCTACTGGAGTCCTCACAGCTCCCTAGCAATTTACCTCTTCTTCCAAATTCTTGAAGTATATAGTTCCATTCTTCCATTTTGTAAACTTGGACTACCCTTTAGCTGGCTTCTATACTGTCTCTTTTCATTTTCTCTTGGAATTTTAATATCTTAGATGTTTTAATTTATTTGCTTTGCTAAGTTACACTCGTCAGTTTTTGTAGTTTTGCTGTGTGGATTTTTCTAAATAACATCTCATTGCAAAAAAAAAAAAATCCCCACATTATATTCATAGCAGAGTAGTAGACCATCATTTTTCTAAACCGTTTACATTTGTGAGAGTATATGAGGTGCCCTGTTTTTATTTGGCACAATCGTTGCTCTGCTGGTGCACCACATTCCAAGTTTGTGCAGGCCACATTGAGCTGACACAGCTTCTGAAGCAATTTTTGAAGGACCTTAATTTCTCAAAACTCTCATTTTGCCTTCTTTGCATTCAATTTCTTTCAAGTTAAAGATATGAGACAGCAGAGTAGAATCTATATCAGTAGGCTCAGACCGGATGCTTTATATTGCAATGCCTGAGGGATCTATTGACAACAGTAAAGCCAAGTTAATGACTAAAGGTTCGAGTTCCCTTTGGCTTAGGAAGACTGATAGCTGAGCATCAAGAAGTCATATTTCAGAGCTTCCAGCCTATTCATCAGTGTTTCTTGTAAAACCGCTTGCCTAAGTTTTATTCATGTATTTGCTTATTCATACTCTGCCTCGTTTCAAAGAGAATTTAAGGCAGTTTACAAAGATAACACAGATTAAAAGCAGGTAAGTCCTCTCTCAAAAGAAATTCACATTAATCATAAAGTCAGACACATATTACCGGTGGGTTACAAATTCAACACTAAGATGTCTAAGCAAGCGAAGAAGTAAAATCATTGTGATGTGTTTTGTGAGATTAGCTTTTCTTTTTCTGAAACACTAAAAGGAAACCACTCCCAAAGGTCCAGATTAGAAAAGATTCTGCATAGGGAATGAGTTTACTCCTAATGTGACACAACAGGAACTTCTATATTGGTATGTACAGTGTTTATACAGTTAAGTCTTTGCTACCAGAATAAATTATTATCCAATATTCTAAGGCACGGTCAAAATTCACTTGCTAGAATTCAGCTATGCTATCTGGAATACAAGAATTCATACGACAGTTCTGACCATTTGCCAAGTCAGTTCCTCTGTTGACATTGTTGATTTGTTTGCTACTATAATTCTGATTATGTGACTGCTGAAGCCTACATATCTTTAGAATCTAGTTCAAATTTACTTTCAGGTATGTAAAGCATAAATATACAAGGTCCTAAAGAACATGATTTATTGCTTCAAATACACTTATGTGATCTAAAGTAACTTTTTTTTTTTTTTACTTCTGCAAATCTCAGCTTCTGCGTCTATAAAATGGGACTAGACTCTTAGCTCATAAAATGGCAAAAACTTTTAACTCACATGATGCAACATAGTAAACACTCAACAAATGATAGTTTTAGCTAGATAAAATAGTCTTTTATTCATATAATTAATTTTCATCTCCATGCAAAGGTTTGATGAAGTAAATTAAAAAAGGACAGATACTCAGTTCATCTTTTATAATCTAACCTGATGCTTTTGACATAGGATAGGAAAATGGCTTCCAAAATTTGGGCACAATAGTATATACTTCTTGTATAATCTCTAGCTCTTGACTAGAATGGTAAAACTGCATAGTATTAGATGATACTCCTGCTACAGTGTTGCACCATATTATTAAAAAGATTTTGCAGGTGTCATAGAATTTATAATCAGTTGATTTTGAGTTATTCAGAAAGGTGATTATCCTGTAATCTGACTCAAGTTCTTTTAAAAGTGAAAGAGATTAGCATTAGGGAAATTCTCAGGCTGACTACAAAGGAGTAGACTCTAATGCCCTCATAGAAACACACAGCTGGGACCTGAGGGACCACAAGTGACTGAATTATGGCAACAGAGACCCTGCAGGAAGATCATAAGTTCCTTCAGATAAGCTAGTCCAAGCCAGTTAGTCTTCAGTTTGGAGAAACCTGATCAGAGGACTTTTGTTGACTTATCTCAGGTTCCTATCACATGGAAATGGTTAGTAATAAACATGTTGATTTAAGCTGCTGAATTTGTGGTAATGTATTGTCTACTAAAAGAAAATTATAACATAGACTTATTGCTTAACATTAAATGACCTTAGGAAACACAATATGTATGATGAAGATAATGGTATTTAACATATAGCAAAGTTGCAAGGGCAATTATGATTATAAATATGTTTATATTTGTAAAGAACAAATAACACAAAATTCAGGATACTGTTACCAATCTTACTGCTGTATGTAACTTAAAAATTGCTTTTAAACTCCGGTACCTTGTTCATGTCTCTTCCTCATCCCATTTTTACAAGAGCCTGGAAGAGAAAACTTCAATTTTATATTTGGATCTAATTGTTTAAAATCCTGTAGAATTAATCATGGAATCAGAATGGTGGTTACCCCTGAGAGGATAGTTCAGACAGACAAAACTTCATGGATCTAAGAAATGATCATAACTTGTTCTGGGTAGTGTATCTGTAAAGCTTAGCAAGTCTTGTACTTAATATTAGTGTACTTTATGAATCGTCTGCCTTTGTTATTCTTTAATTTTTTAAATATTTTTCTACTAAAAAAGGTTCAATTTATAACAAATATGGTATTTAAAATAAACACTTACATCTTGAGTTATTTTACAAATGAACCAAAGCAAACTGGACACAAAATAAAATAGTATAAGCTAGGTGTTCCAGAACAGAAGCTACGGTAATAGTTACCTCACATTATAAAATGGCAAAATAAGGACATCCGCTCTACTTTTTGCCCTAGATCTTCTAATATTTCAACTTATCAGTGGCAAAGTACTTAATCATTATAGGCACTAGCATTTCAAATAATTGAAGCCAAACATTTAAATGTTCTTCATCAATTATATAGTTTTGATAAGACAAATGAAAGACGAAAGATTCCATGTTCCTGGGACACCAATGCAGTGAACACAGACAAATGCTATGTGCTTATGCTTGTGGACCTTTCTGGAAACAACATTGAACTCTCATTGACAGTGACAGCAGGTTAATTAAGAAATCTCATAGGCATGACACATGTTCGATACAGATCGGCATTCCCTGAGACATGGTTATAGTAAATGCTTGTTCATCAATACTCACTCAACTGATTGACCTTATTTGAAATTAGAAAAATGCAACTTGCTTTGAAGACTTCAAAGAGTTTGTTTGCAAAATCAGTGCGTGGAAGAATGAGAGGCAGCCATTTAAGGAACATCAGAAGATGAATTGCATCAAATGTCAAGACTACTGTTTACCCCACTGACTTTGCTGGATGTTTTAGAAAGCAAGACGGTAGCTACTTTTCATGACTTCAGTTTCAGAAAAACAGCAAAGTCCTCCAGTTATCCTTAACTTTCAGAATTTGTCTCAGTACTTGTAAGGACTTTGTAGATCACTGGATACAAACATCTGATTTGAAAAGTAAAAAACAAAGCCCAGAGACATTAAATTAGTAAAAGAAGAAAGGACTAAGGAGGGGTTATTGTGAAATATTGTTATGGGCCGGGAATTTTCCCACCGTTCAGTTTGCTAGGTACCATGAGGAGACGGAAGTGATGTAAAAGCAATGAGCCATTATTGAAAGGAATCTAGACTCTGGCCAATGCAGTAGCTCACGGCAGCGAGGCTATGAGCTAAGACCCAATTGCCCAGAGTGAGGGGTTTTTATAGAGGTTTTCATAAGGGAACTTGGTAGTTACAAGACTACAGGGTTACATTTAGTAAGCACAGAGTTCATGTTTCTGATTGGTCCATTACAGCAGGCCAAACCACAAAAGTTTTCAAAGAGCTTCATACGCTATCTATTATTATTCTGATTGGCTGTTGCTAAGGGGATCTTCACTGGGAACTTGGAAAAAAGTACATCTTGTGGTTACAAGGCAGAACAGATAAGTTGGTGCTGGGTTTGGGAACAGGGAAGTCACCCTCGAAACAGCAAAGTGACTGGAGGGTCTGTGGTTACCTGCTTGAACAGGGAAGTAGGTATGGGGCTTTGAGTCCCAAGGGGGAGGAAGGGATGAATAAACAAGTAAAGGAGATTTACAAAATGGAGTAAGCAATGCATAAAGCCCATCTTAACATTTCATTTGTCATTACCATTTAACAATATATCTTACCGTATAATATTCAAATAATGTTTTATTAAGGAAAATAATTGGTTTTAATAATTTTAATGCAGGGAGGTAAGAGATTACTAACTTCAGGTAGTGCTCACTTTGCAAGCATGAGAACTTGAGTTTGGTCCCTGAAGCCACATTTATAAAGCCAGGTGTGTTGGTAAGTTTTTGTAAACCCAACATTCGAAAGGAAGAGTCAAGCAGATCTCCGGGGCTTACTGGCCAGGCAACCTAATCTACTTTGTGGATTTCAGGCCAGTTAGAGACAATGCATCAATCAATAAACAAACAAACAAATAAAATAAATAAATATATTTCCTGGAAATATTCAAGCCAACCCAGCCAAGGAGTCAGGCAGGTGATCTTCACTCTCCTTCTTCTCCTCCAAATCCAATTCCCCAGCACTGTAGCAGGCCACCTGCCTTTCCTCTCTGATACCATTCCCAGGGGCTCTATGTAGATCCTGCTGGCACACCCTGCTTTCTTCCCTCCTGTGGATCACCTTAGATCCCCCTTTTCCTGTAGAGGGATATTTAATCCTTTAATCTGGCAGCATAGCTGTTCTAGGATAGAAAGAATGTTAATATATGCCTTTTAATTCCAACATAGCACACACCTTTAATCTAACTCAGAAGTCAATGGTAGTACATGCCTTTAATCTTGATGTAGCATGCACATTTATCCTAGCTCAGAAGGAAGTGGTGGCAGCACACACCTTTAAACACAATTCAGAAGGCAGTAGTGATGTACAACTTTAATCCCAACACTGGGAGACAGAGCAAGGCTTAGAGGGAGAAGCAGAGAGCAGAGCTCAGAAAAGCAGCAAGTAGAAGCAGAGAGGGAAGCAGAGACAGGAAGCAGAGCACAGGAGTCAGTGTCACACAAGAAGAGTACATCTGAGATGAATCAGAGTGAAGAACAGGCAAAGTGACAAATCAGAGGAAATATTAGCAGAGTTAGTCAGTGTGAGGACATGCCCAACTCTCATGATATAAAAGCAGGCTCTCAGCTCAGACAGTCAGGCAATGAGTTAGAGAATCAGTCAGATAAGACACAGAGGCAGTTCAGCAGAAGAACAGCGAGGTTGGCAGAAAGAGTCGGCTAACAGCAAGAGTCAGTTTGAAGCCAGGTAGAGCAATTTGGTCAGAGAAGTTGCAAGAGTCAGCCAGAATCTAAAGAGTTCAGTCAGAAACAGTCAGCCAGCTCAGGTCAGTCTGAACTAGTCAGCTTAGAAAAGAGTTTGAGCCAGAACAGCAAGTGAGTTGAATTAGCCAATAAGAAGAGTCTGTTGAGTTCAGTACAGCTCTGAGTTCTGAAGGAGCTAGTCAGAGTTGAGTTCAGTCAGCAGTAAGTCTCAGAGGCTGAAATGTTCTATATTTAGGTTTGAAGATTAGATTGTATGGAAGCTGTTTAGACTTAAAGATTAGATTGTATGGAGACCGAAACCCTCTAAGAAACAGGGATTGAATTAACAAATAATAAACTATCTTTTGCCCTGAAAATATATCCACAATTCCCCATTCTTAATTGTCAGCCCCTGATACTCTAGGTACACAGAAACCAGATCAGACTACTATACTCAGAAGATGTTTCAATCACAATAGATAGAGAAAATAAAACATTCCATGATAAAAAAAAAAAAATTAAGCAGTATCTATTGACAAATCCAGTCCTACAGAAGGTGCTAGAAGGAAATTTTCATTTTGAAGAGGTTGACTATACCCAAGAAAACACAAGAAATAAATAATATGAGACCAGCAAATCAAAAATGAGGGAGGGAACCTACAACAACAAAATGACAGGTATCAACAAACACTGTTACTGGTAACTCTCAGTGTTCACGGTCTCAATTCCCCAACAAAAAGAGACAGACTAACAGAATGAACTAAAAAACAGTATAATCTTTCGTCTCGATCCCAGAAACACACCTCAACATCAAGGCTAGACTTCACTTCAAGGTGAAAGTACTTCTGCAATAAAACGCCATTACCAAAGAAATTTGTAGAGGAAATGGCCTATTTGGCTTATTAAAGTACTGCTCATCATCAAACTAAGTCAAGGTGGGAACTCAGAGAGGGCAGGAACCTGGAGGCAGGAGCTGATGCAGAGGCTGTGGAAGGGTACTGCTTACTGGCTTGTTCAACACATATTGCTCAGCCTGCTTTCTTACAGAACCCAGGACTACAAGCCCAGTAATGGCCTCACTCAATGGGCTGGCCTTCCCGCATCAATCACTAATTAAGAAAATGCCTTATAGACCTACCTACAACCTAATCTTACAGAGGAATTTTCTTAATTGAGGTTCCCTCTTCTCAGATGACTTTAGCCTGTGCCAAGTTGACATAAAACTATTCACCATAGCCGTTAACAACAACGGACAGAAATTCAAAGCATTTCTACTAAAACCAGTAACAAGAGAAGGCTGTCTACTCTCTTTATTCCTATTATTTACAGAACTTGAAGTCTTAACTAGAGCAATAAGACAATCAAAGGAGATCAAGGGATAGAAATAGAAAAGGAAGATGTCAAAGTATCTTTATTTACGTATGAGATGATAGTATACATGAGTGACCCTAAATATTCCAACAGGAAAACCCTACAGCTAATAAGACACTCTCACCAAAGTATCAAGATAAAAAAAAAAAAACTAACATGCAAAAAATCAGTAGCATTCTCTTATACAAATGACAAACAGACTGATAAAGAAATTAGGGAAACAACTCCTCTCACAGTATCCTTAAGAAATATAAAATATCTTTGTGTAACTCTAACCAAGCAAGTGAAAGACTTGTATGATTAAAAACTTTAAGACTTTGATGAAAGAAACTGAAGAAGATGTCAGAAGATGGAAAGATCTCCCATGCTCATGGACCACTATAATGAATACAGCCTCCACGGAACGCAATCTACAGATTCAACATCATCCATATCAAAATTTCTACATAATTCTTCACAGAACAAAGGGCGATTTTCAGCTTCAAATGGGAACACGAAAATTTCAGGATAGCTAAAAAAATCCTGAATGATAACAGAACTGCTGAAGGTATCCCTATCCCAATTTCAAGTTGTACTAAAAATCTACAGTAATAAAAGCAATATGGTATTAGCACAAAAATGCACACATTGATTAATGGACTCAAACTGAAGACGATAGAGAAGTCCATAGACACTGGGGAAAAAAAGACAGCATCATCAACAAATGCTGCTGGTCAAACTAAATGGCTGCCCCTAGAAGAATACAAATAGATCCATACTTAAAAACTCGACTCCAAGTAGATCAGAGAACGCTACATAAAACCAGATACACTGAACTTGGTAGAAAAGAAAGTGGGTAATAATCTTGAACTTCTTGGCACAGGATTGGACTTTCTGAACAGAACACAGCAAGGCACAGAAAACAACAATTAATAAATTATACCTCATGACTGAGAAGCTTCTGTGGCAAGCAACTCAATGGGAAAATATTTTAGCATCAATATATCCAATAGAGGGCTAATATCTAAAATATGTAAAGAACTCTAAAACCAGTCATCAAGAAAACAACTCAATTTTAAAATGTGGTACAAATCTAAGCAGAGAATTCTCAAAAGAGGATTGGCTTTTTTTGTCAGTTGGCTGAGAAACTCTTAAGGAAATGTTCAACATTTTTAGTTATTGGGGAAACACAAATCAAAACTACCTTGAGATTTCTTCTTAAACTGTCAGAATGGGTATAATCAATAAAACAAGTGACAGCTTAGGCTTGTAAGGTTGTGGAGTAAGGGGAAGAACACTTGTTGGTGGGAGTGAAACGTGTACAGCTACTATGAAATTCAATTTGGCACTTCATCAGGAAAATGGGAATCCATATACCTCAAGATCCAGGTATACCACTCTTGGGCATATACCAAAAAGAGGCCCCATTCTACTCTAGAGACACTTATTCAACAATGTTCATTGATGTTCAATTTATAATAGCCAGAAATTGGAAACAATCTAGATGTATGTCAGTAGATAAATGAATAAAGAAAATTTGGCATATTTACATAATAGAATATTTCCCTGTCATTACAAAAATCAACTCATGAAATTCACAGGTGGATAGAACTAGAAAGAAAATTATCTTTAGTGAATTAACCTAGAACTAGAAATGCAAATATTGCATATATTTGCTTATGTAGATGTTAGCTATTAGGACATCAATAAGCAAACTACAATTCCTATAACCAGTCTTTAGGAATAGAGTAATGGAAAAATGGAGAGGTACAGGTCTCACTAGGAAGGAGAAACAAATTTAATAGTTATAGATTAATGGGGGCGGGGTGTCTGGAATGGAAAGGATACATGGAGGGATTGTTAAAACTAAGGCCCATTTAAGGGGCCATATTGAAACCTAATACAATCAAGACATCCTAAAATACAAACATATATGAAGGTGATCTAATTGAAATCACCAAATAACTGGGGAGACAGATCCCCAATTTGAATCTCTTTTCACCAAATTAAGCTTCCAGTACTGGAAATGTGATACAACTACTCAAGTTGTTAGCCAAAAGGATCCCAAGAGAACCCTTAAATAACCCAGGATATTGCCAAGGTTGCTGGTTTCCGTCCTCAAATCCACTGCAAGGCCATATGGCTAAGGACAACACCTACACAGCTCATTGAACACTGAGAAGTTGAATTGGTGCCTACTTAGAGCCTTTACCCCAGTACCTAATACCTGATGTTCATGGTACTAGAAGGCACAGTACACACTAGCACAGCTGAAAAGTAAGCACCAATCCAGCTATAAACCCTTCATTCTGCGATGGTGACCTGCCTGCAAGATACACTGGTGCATTAATTTCACAGACCATATGGGAGTACCAATGAATATGTGATTTGATTTAAAGTACACTCCGGAAATGGGACCCATACCCAACATTGCTTTGGTAGCCAACAGCCTGATACTGGACAGGCCAGGGATGTAGGGGAAAACCAAACACTACTACTGTTCTGTTAAAGGGACATAACAATAAAATTACCCCTAACTGCACTCTGCTCATAGATCCATGCCTTGCCCAGTCACCATCAGAGAAGCTTCCTTATGCAGCAGATAGGAAAAAAAATTCAGAAAACAACAGACAGAGAATGTGAAGAGAGTGAGAGATCTTGAAGCACTCAACCCCAAATGGAATGTCTCCATCAACCACCCCTACTCTGCAAAGCTCAGGGAACTCAGAGGAAGAGAAGGCAGAAAGAGTGTAAGAGCCAGAGGGGATGGAGGACACCAAGGAACCAAGGTCCTCTAAACAAAACATGACTAATACACTTATGAACTCACAGAGACTGTGGCTGCATGCACAGGGCTTTCATGGGTCTGTACCAGATAGGGTGCCAGAGCTGGGAGAAGAGGATGCATGTTCCATCCCTAACACAAAGCTAGCGCCAACTGATAACTACTTGCAAATAAAAAAAAAAAAAAGGTTTTCTCCAAGGAACTTTCACTGGGGAAACAAACCATTCTTATGAGTGAATCCCATGCCCAGCAGTAGATGCCAAGAGAAAATTAGTTGAAGAGGATCATTGGAGGATCTTTGTCTAATAATGTTTTGTGCATTTTTTTTCAACCTTACAGGTCCTTTGTGTATATATTATAGCTGCTGGCTTTGTGCTTTTGAGATTTCTATGTGTGCAAACGTGTGTCTCTGTGTCTATATGTATGTATTTTGCTTTTCCTCTGGCTCTATTTCTTTTCTCTGTTTTGTCCTATTTTGCTTTGTTTGTTTTCATTTTTCTACTATTTTAATTTAATTTATTATTATCCTTTCGATACCTGTTGTTTCCTAAAGAGGGATGTGGATTCAAATGGAAAAGAAATGGCCGGGGGGTGAGGGGGAGGAACTGGGAGGAATGGAAGAGGGTAAACTGTAATATATTGTATGAAAAATCTATTTTCAATAAAAGAATAAACAAACAAAAAGTGGACAAAGCCTGAAGTACGATACCTTACATTTTTCTCTAGTCTCCACATGCGTGTACACTCACGTGTATACAACTTATACCTCTATGTGTACCTGTATGCACATATTGACAGACCTTAAGACAAATTTTGCATGAAAAACTTTGTAAAGGATTCTGAAAATGTATCTTCAATTTCCTGAGACAATAAAATTTATCTTTAATAAGCAAGATGCAGGAAATACAGCCAATTCACTATGACTGTGTAATTTGGAAGCAAAATGTTGAAAGAAGTAAAGAACACAGATGAGTCTGGCTCCTTAATAACAGGCATCCCTCCCATTTTCAACAAGAAATCTCCCCCTGTTCTAATGATGTCAGTGTTATTGGGAAGATAGGAAAGGATGGCTAGGATACCCCATTTGGAAGTCTAGAGAGAAATGTAGAGTTGATGCTGCTGACAAAGCACTCAGGTATTACATACAAGACATTTAACTGATTCCGGGTGATTGATCACTCCTTTGCCATACACATACATCATTTATCCTCTAGTTTGTATACAATATCAGTGCTTTGAGCGATTACTAACCCATGTCTCTGGCCCTGGTCACATGGTTAGAGCAAAAAAACATTACCTAATGTATAGCCAGTTTCATTGAACAAGGAAACTAATTACACTGGCTGGAAATTATTAACCACTTGCTGCTTAGACTGGTCTCCCTTCTGCTCATATAAGTCTGGGAGCATTATATTTCTGTGGCCAGTATTTGACATGGAACTAGCTGTCAATTTAAACAATTTTTCCCAACACTGTGGCACAAGATAGTGTTACAGCTCATTCCTAAGTGAGCAAACCTAAGAAGGCTTCCAGTGGAAGGACTGAGATACCATCCCAGCCACAGTATCTTTGACCTATAACTTATCCTCCCTACAGGATCTGATGGGATAATGGAAGGGAGAACCCCCTGCCAAAGGAGTAAACCCATGCCTGATAAGGCAGAGAAGCCAGAAACTAGAGACTGGATAACCAGGAGATGATTTCTTGTGATATACTGCTCTGCTCGTCAATCAATGCCTAGCCCAGTCTTCATCAGAGAGGCTTCCTCTGGCAGCTGATTGGAAAACACACAGAAGCCCAGGGCCCAACAAAATGCAGAGCTTGGGGAACGCCACAGAAGAGAAAGAGGAGGGATTTCAGGGAGCAGAGCTCGAGTACACCAGGAGAACAAGCCCCAAGGAGTCAACTGAACAACACTCTTAAGGGCGTATGGAGACTAAAGCGGCAGACATGGAAGATCCAGGATCCCCTTATTATATCTTATGGTTTTCTGGCCTGGTGTTCTTGCAAAACTCCCACTAGCTGGAGTGTGTTGGTGTGGGTGTGTCTGACCCTTTTAACGGCCATTTTGGGACTCTTTTCCTCCTGCTGGCTTGTCTAGTCCACTCTTGATGTAGGGATTAGTGCCACGACCTGCTCCATCTTCTCATGCCCTGTTGAGCGGTAACCCTGGGAGAACAGCTCTTTTCGAGGAGAACAGAGGGGTAAGCAGGGGAGGGGGGGCGTGTCAGGGATATAGATCTGGAGAAGGGGGAAACCGGGACATGTGTGGAGGGAAGGAGGGGTCAGGATATATTATACGGATAAGAAAATAAAATTTAAAAAAAATATTTAAATACAACTCTGGATGTTACATGACTAATAAAACACTGCTTCCTTTATTATAATGTCTCGAATGTTAATTAAAGGTCTGTAAAGAATTAATCTCAAGTATATGACAGTTTCTTGTGATTTTTAAATATGGCTTTATAAAGCATTCTAATGAAATAAAGTTAATCTACAAAGATACGAGCAAACTACCAGGTAAGAGTAAACACACTCTGCTGTGAGATTTGTACAGTAATAAAAACCAGACCAATGCTTGGCTCACTAAGCAGTAGTGTATTTCCCAGAAAATATTTGATTCTATACAAAATTGAAAAACATTTTACAATTGACTTAAAAATAATGGATTTTCAATTTTATCACAAAATCAAACTCTTATGTTAAAATTGTATGTGGAAAAAAAACCTGTTATTTTCAAAGGCCACATTACAACTTGCTTTCTTCCTTTGTAAGTCCTCCAACTAGAAAAAAAAACATAATTTTATAGCAAAAAAAAAAAAAAATGGAGAAACTTCTTTGTCACATCCCACTAGATGTATTGATGGGTAAAATTTCTTCCTTCTTTCCTTTACTCTTTTGAAAGCATTTATAACAAATAGTGGAAATTGTTCAGTGTCTTCATTAAAAGTAGTTATTTTGACAATTTGTAGGTAGTGAAAGAGAATAAAAGGCTAACACCTATATAGTAAAGAGAAGTTTCTGAATGAGAATAAAAGTGACTGGCTTAATAAAACTTCATATAAACCCTTAAACTTTTTCCATATTCTAACTTTTAAAGTTCCTGTTTTCTTGTTATTGGTAATGGCATTATTATTGTTTCAGACATCCAAAAAATGTCAGTCTTATTCAAGCTTTCTGTCTCTCCCATCTCTTCCCATCCAAAGAATAGTAACTGCTATTAGATGTATATTTTCAGGGTTTTATACACACAGTTTACTTGCCCTCTTCTTGTTCCTAATCTGAGAAAGCTCCATCCTGTGCAGTCTTCCATCCAGTGTTATTCAGTGGGAACTCCCTGGCATTTGACAGGAAGAGGGATGGTCCACAAACAATTTCCAGACGTTGCCATATTTTGTTTCATTTATTAGTATTCAATAATAGCAAAATATATCCCACATACAATATTGCTGTTTTTAAGAATCTATATTGTCTGAACTAAGTCTTCGATTCTGCAACAAGCTCTCATTGAAGTCTATGGTCTATGTAGAGGGCTATTTAATCCTTTAATCTAGCAGAATGGCTGCTCTAATAAAGGATCACATTGAAAGGCCTGTGTGATATCTAGGAAGGGATCACATCCAAAGACCTCTATGAAGGGATCACATTTAGTGGCCTGTGTGATCCAGATGGAACTCAGAAAAATATTAATCAGACTAATCCTATCCTCTGTGCTAGTGCTAGGTGAAAGGGATTTTTGTGGTTAAGATATCTTAGTACATGCCTTTAATCCCACATACCTTTAATCCCAACTCTTGTGATACAGAGGAAAAGCTCAAAGAGAAAGGAGGTAAAAGCAGGTGGGGAAGGAAGCAGATAAGAAAACAGAGCTTAGAGAGGAGAAAACAGGAGTTGAAGCAGAGTGCGGAGGCAGGGATCAGAGAGAAAGTAGTGGAAGAAGCAGACCAGAACCAGACAAGAAAGTGGAGGTTAGAAAGAGAAACAAAGAGTTAGTGTAGTCAGGCTATTTGAGTGCAGCCAGCTCACAGACAGTTCAGAAGGAGAAGCTGAGAAGAGACAGGGCCAGTCCAGAAAAAGCAGAGAGAAAGCAGAGTCAGAAGCACATGGTTTACAATTTACAGCTCAGTGTTCACAGTACAGCTCACAGTAAAAAGAGGTAGTTCAGAAGATAGCTAGTCAGAGTGAGCTCAGTCAATTGTAAATCTCAGAGGCTGAAACATTCTAGGTTTAGGTTCATAGACTGGATTGTATGAAGACTGAAACCCTCTAGGTCCAGACTAGCATCTTGAAGATTAGATTGTATGGCGCCTGAAACTCTCTACCAACGGGGATTGAATTACCAAAAAATAAACTGTCCTCTCTTACGAACCCAGGAGAATACTCTCACATCTACATTTGCTCTATAGCAAAGCCACACACACACAAAAAAAATATGTTCCATGATGATGGAATTGTCCTGTGCCTGCCCTGTCTAATAATGCGACCCACAGTCTCCATGCATGCTGTCTACTCAGAAGGCATTTGATCACAAGTGGCAAATTTTGAGCAAATTATATAGCAGCATGTGGCTACCACATTGTCAGCTCTGACATAGTAAGCCATTCTCAAATTTCATGAGCTAATTCACCTGTATATTGTGAAAATATGGATCTCATTCCCATATTTTTCAGTTTATGACACTAAGGTGAAGTTAGAACCAAGAATTTGCATTTCTGAAATGTTCTTGAATCATGTTGATGCTGTTAACTAGCCCATGGAATAAACAGCAATTCCCAAACTTATTTGGGAGTTGCTGTTCCAGAGAAGTCAAAATCGTGGTTTTTCTTTAACAAATGTAAGATGCACCTAGATAACTACTCTCTGTGGCTCCATTATTCTTTACTCAATATTTATTATTATGTTTCATATATTTCTCAGAAAAATCTTAAATTATGTATGAACTCTACATCATATTCCTGAGACTTAACATATCTTTCATCATCATGTTAACATAATAAACATATTCTAGGTATTAAACTGAACCAAAATGAGTTAGTTAGCAAAGTATTAAATGTTCAGTTTTTCTCATTCTAAAATGAAATTGCAGATGTTTCATAACAAGTAATAAAACACTCTACAGTTAACTCTGAAGAGCTAACCACATATACTTGATGTTCTTGAAGATTTTCCATCAATACAGTCATAGAGTAATACTCTAATTGTGTATCTTTCTGGTGATAAAATTGACAAATATCATAGATCTCTAAGTGGTGTTGTTACAAACTATTATTAGACATTTTATAAAGCAACAAAACAAATCATAAAATGTATGAAAAATACATTTTAGCAATTCTTAACTTTTGTAGACATAACACTTCTCTCTTAAAGCAAAATAATATACTTCATATCTTCTATCACAATAAGGCTCAGTACCAAAAAGAGCAAGCAGGGTGTCATTAAAATGAAGCTCAGGGTGATAGAAACTTCAGGAGAAGAGATGTTTCCAAGATCTTGTACAGCAGCTTGTCTACTGAAGACCAGACAATTACTTCTTTGCTGGAATTCTATTCCTTTAAACTTGCTATGTAAAATAAGCCATCTATTGAGAAATCAGTTGTGCTTATTTTTATATCATAGAAAGTCCCTATCAAATTATTTCTTTTCAAATTACCAGAGAAGTTTACTCAGCACATTTTAAAAATAAATCCCATCTATATTATTAGAGACTCAGATAATGGGTGAATGTTTCAATTACCAAATCACAGGTTTTCTGTTTCAAATTAATGCATGCTACATTAACATCAAATATTGTGATTAATGCACAAACACTCAACAACACAGCATAGGGAAGAGCCTTGGTGATATTATCTGGTCTTAAGCCAATGTTACTAGTTGCTAGGTAACCAAAGATAAGAAGATGTCTGAAGCAGACCAGCTAATAAAAGATGCAACCAAGCTTTAATATACATTTCAATGCCTCTAATACCCATTAAGTGGAAAGTCCAAAGTCAAAATTCAAGAGAAATAGGATAAAGTTTACTATGTGATTTATAACTCATATTCCTATACCAGTAAATTTTGCCTGATGACACCTTCGTTATTTATATTTCATATGGTTAATTTCCCATTTGAATTTAGAAAATTTATTTCTAATAGATTTTGACAGATGTACTAATGTTCTTTCAATAAATATCTAGAAGCTTGAAGTGCATTCTCAAAATGGCTTAGAAAGAAGAAACATTTTGGCTGATAAAGGTTTCATTTTGTATAGTTGGGTTTCTTTATTTAGTTGATTATAATACAATATATTATTTCTCCAAAAATTTAAAATTTGCAAAAATAATATAGATCTAATCAAATCTACAAATAATAGCAGTGGGCTATGAACCCAATTAAAGTATTAAAGAATGTATCCAAATGCACACCACTGCTCAGAAGCATTTGGTTTTCTATACTGATGAGACAAAGTTTCATAAAACAGATGAGCCTTTGCCCAAGTCTCCAGTAAAGGGGTATAATCTTAAAGAAACAACTGGATTTTCACAAGTAAGTGGGAATCCAGAGATAAGGGCTGTGTTCTTGATGAGTGGTGACATAATGCCTCAAGAGGAATGTCAATTGCAATTGTAAGAGTTAAATAGCTTTATCAAGCCATGAAAGGGGCTCATGAAGTCCCACCACTAAGTGAAAAGCTATTGGTGATCAATGGCTTCTGTGGGAGGAAGAGTCAATGTTTCTCAGATATGTGGCCCCTGGGAAGTTACCTATGCTCAGTGGATGGCACCACATCCACGCACGCATAGGCAGCACTGTCTCAACACAGTAGGTTTTTAAAACAAAAAGGGCACATGATATTTGAAGTAAAGAGTGGTGGTAGGGATAAAGGAGGAGTTAAAGGAGAGGGAATGGAGGGTGGATTTATTTTAAAATTTATATGAATGTATGAAATTCTCAAAAATAAAAGCACTTTCTGCTGTTTTGTCAACCCATTGAGATAAGCCAGGCAGTGTTACATGAATTTCATCACTAAAGATACAGACAGATGATGTTGAAGAAGATAGATGACAGATGACTCTTTGATTGATAGACATATAGACAATGGGTAGACGATAGAGTGATGGATGATTGGTAGTCGTAGGTACACAGCTGATAGAGTGACAAGCATATGTTATACATTTTAATCCAAGTTCACACATCTCAAATCTAATTGGTTTTATCTCACAGTTAAAGCTCCTAACCACATTTTGTACCCCTCACAAATACTGGATGATGTGCTAGACAACACTGGAGAGGTAAGATTAGTGTAAATAACTAACTTTAGATAGTCAGATTTGATTTGATGATTCCATTCAGGATGAATATTTAAATATAGCTATTTTAGGGCCAGGGAGATGGCTCAACCACTCAAGGCTAGGCTCACAACCAAAAATAGCTATTTTAAGTAGAAGAGTGAAGGAAATTAATATTAAAACCATCAGAAGAAATTTTCATAACTTAATAATGTTGTTAATTTTAAGGTTGAGTTATCTGATATCTCAGATGTGTCCGATATATAGGTCTTATAAGACATATCATTCAGATGGCCAAAGGAATTAAGAATATATTCAAACTAATGTATTCAAACTAAATTCAAATTTATGTGCAAACATAAAACTATGAGGGTCTGGAATGAGAGCAGCACGGTGACTTTGAACTATAATATAATAAATGTCATCAAGTAAAATTAGTGTAAGCATTTACTATTTTATTCTCATGGTTCATGGAAGAAGACAGTTTATTCTTTGTGAATTCAATCCCAAGACCTAGAGGATTTTAGCCTCTGTATAATCTAATCTTAAACCTAGACTCAGAAGGTTTCAGACTCCATACAATCTAATCATCACGATTCAAGCCCAGACCTAGAAGGCTTCAGCCTCTGTAAAATGCAATCTGTAAACCTAGAATGTTTCAGCCTCTGAGACTACAGACTGAGCTCACTCTGACTCGCTGTCTTCTGAACTATCTCTTTTCACTCTGGGCTGTACTGTGAACTCCGAACTGTAAATCATAAACTGCCTGCTTCTGATTCTCTGCTTTCTCTCTGTTTATTCTGTACTGGCTCTTTTCTTCTTGGCTTCTCCTATGTATGAGCTGGCTATGTTCAAACTGCATGACTGATCTGACTCTCCTACCTCTCCTCTTGGCTTCCACCACTTTCACAATCTGCTTCTACCTTTTGCTTCTTCTCTCTGCTTCTTGTCTGCTTCTACCCTTTTTAACTTTCTCAGGGGAAACTTCACGGGTGTGCCTCCGAGCCTTGAGCAAGTGTACTCCGCACAACCAATTAGATTAATGAAATGTTCTCCTATTGTGAATGTTAGACAAGTGGCTTAGTGCTTCATTCAGTTTAACATGATCTTGCAAATCTGTTTAGTTTATTTGACAGCCAAATGCCAATTCAACACAAATGACGGAGTTTACTTGAATACATATTTTTAATCTATCAGTATAAATGGGGCTCCGTGAACTATGGGAACCCGAAGAATGTAACTTCTATAGTTGGAAATCTATTGGTAGAAAATATTAAACACTTTATTTTGTTATTCTTTTTTCACAAGTGTTTTCTAGTTGTTTTATACTGTCAAGTAAAAAGCCAAGGCCATGGTAATTTTCGTTTTAACTCTCTTTCTATTTATATTTTAGTAGTTAGAGTGTCCTCAGTATAAGATCCCTGCAGGCGGATCTATGAGTTTGAAGCCAGCCTAGTCTACAGAGCAAGTTCCAAGACAGCCAGGGATACACAAGGCAAGACTGTCTTGAAAAAAAAAATGAACAAACAAAAAACACATCGGGTTTTATATTAGGCAGCATAGGTAGGTATTAATTCAGTAGCTCAGAGAAAGAGATGTGTAAGGTTGCTCATCAAAAGGGTAGTAGATTAAAAACAGCTGGGCAACAACTCTATCAACATTTTATCTACATATTCGTGATGCAAATCATAGCTCTTGCTTCAGAATGAAGCAATAGTTTATTCTAAGCCAATCATGAACAATTATGACCTGGAAACATGAAGACACATTATCCCAAATCCTACTTTTCTATGGATATAGTCAGCAGACAACTACAATTCATAATAGCTTAGCTTATTTTGCAAATCATTATCTCTTCTCATATATTTTTTTCTCTGTATTCTCATGGTTAAAGTTTACGTGTTCTTTGAGATCAAGATGTATCACTTTAAGTTTCTCTTATCGACACTGGATTTATGTGTTAGTCTTTCACGTGGATATTTATGTATGTTTCATATATGTATATGCTTGTAACAGCAATTAATGAAAAATGTGCCATGTATTTAAAAGAGCACGAGGAGGTATACATGGGAGGGAAGAAAAGAAATTGGGAAATGATACAATTATATTATAATCTCAAAAAATAAAGTAAAAAATTAGTTTTAGAGGGTCCTTAGGTCTCCTGCTTGGAATGGGTAACAGATGTTTCCTATAAGAATTCTTTTCTCCAGCCTGCAATCACTCAAGTCTTGCATGCTTCTCTTATTGAAAAAAAAAATGAAAATTTTTAAATGCATAAATACAACATATTCATTCTGCATGATGTTACAAATATTCTGCATGTTTTCTTGGCTTACTTATTTTATTTATTTTATTTTATGTTGTGTTGTTTTATTTTAATTTTTTTTCTAGACAGGGTTTCTCTGCTATAACTCCAGCTGTCCTAGACCCCACTCTGCAGACTAGTCTGGCCTCGAACTCACAGAGATATACCTGCCTCTGCCTCCCAAGTGCAGGGATTAAAGGCATTTGCCACCACCACCCGGTTTCTGCTAACCATTTTTAAATGAGTTTTTGTAGCAAAGGATTTGGCCCACTCCGTTGGCATAAAAATATGCCCAGTTATTCAATCTATGTCTTTGTTTCAAAGAGTCTGTATTTTACCCTTGAATTATGAATTATTATTCTTTTTCTTTTTAATCATATAATTTATCATATAGATCAAGTCAGTAAATTATAATAAGAATTTGGTGAATGAATGACAAATGGAATGGGAAACATGTCAAGGCTGATTTAAGTTTATGTAATAAAATAGCACAGTACTTGAGAACTACCTTTCAGCAAAATATCATCTATTAATAATTTTAACGGTTACAGCTCAATAGTAAGTCACTATATAGATACATTTAAATAAAATGTCAATATTCTGAGTTTTCACTTATCTTAATACTCTATCAGAAATCTTAATTTTGCCAATGAGTAGTATACATAAACTTCCTGTACAAAGTATTTACTTTTTTTTAATTTTAAGGACCTTGATTTGTTGGCTGGCTTGCTTCATTAAGTTCATTTTATATTAAAAATACACTGGATATGGCTTTCAGGGGCTAGTATGGTATCGTAAAGATAGAGGGGAGAAGATCCTGTTTTCAAATAATATTGTGACAGACTTGTCAGTAGGGAAAGCTTATTGCTCCAGGGGACAGTTACCAAGCAGATAAATTCTAAGACATAAATCAAATGAAATTCAAGTCGAAGCAGGTATTTCTAATTTTCATTTTAATTCTTTTATTACACAGTAAGAAATACTTAAAGGAGATGACCTTAAAAAAAAAACGTACTTCAGTAGACTGTTACGATCTTAAGCTTATTCATGCCAAATACCCGATTTCTCATTTTTGACTGATATCTTCCCACAGTGATTAGTAGGCTCAGTCATCTGACTTAATTTAAGCAACAGGATAAAAACAACTCAAGTGCAAGCGAAGCTACTTTTCACATGCGTGTTCCTTGGTGCTTATGTTCCTGATGCCTTAGAATAATGCTCTGTGTGAATGATATTGAGACAGCCTGCAGGGATGAATCATTGAGTTGAATTCATCTCAGACTAATCAACTCCAGATGATTGTAGATGCCTGCGGGAGCCCAAGCAATGACAGACCTGTTCAGTTATTTCCTCCTGTATTATTAACCAATTAATTGAACAGGCTCGTATTTTATCTTAGAATAACTGGCACTTTTGAGTCATCACGAGACTGTCAGAGATAATTTAATCACGCGGATGCTCCTGTTGTAAGCACAAAGTTTAACGGTGATCAGTTAAGTGTGACATCATAAACAAAGCAGTGAAACAACAAAGCATGTGAAGTGGGTATGCTTAGAATGTGGCGATGTTTCTAGAACATCTTCAATAGCACTGACCTTACAAATTATGTATATTCTAGAAAGTAAAAAAGACTTATGAGATGTTCTTAGGATCTCTAGTAACTATCACTTACTTGGAAACATAGAGATCACAGATTTTGTGTTCTATAATTCTTTCTGTGATAATCTAATATGCAGAAATATAGCACTGGTTATTTAATTCACCACATTTTTCGTTCTCAAATTCTGAAAGCAAGCTACATTTTAAATGCCTAACATTCTTGAATATTTTAGACTACATATACAATTTATGATAATAATAACTGAACTAATAAGTAATAAGAATAAAATTTTCTTAGCTCAGATAATCATTGAATATGTATGAAATCCATGAAAGCAGAGAATAACTAATGGGTTATGAAATGCTATAAAAATTGGTTTATCTAATAACTTTTTACAGCATTTTATAAGTCCCCTCTGCCTTAAAGAAGACCTATTTAATATTCAGTTTCCTTCATTTAATGCTTTACTGAAGGTGCTACATATTTTTTGATTTGTAAAATAGATTGATCTACAATTGAGTTCAAGTTTAAACACTATAACTTCAGTTTATGAATACACACCTATACAAACAAAAATATTCTTCTACATAAAATCCCAAATTTAACACTCCCAGCCTCACCTGGTTAAGCTATTGCTCTTCTGTCACAGAGAAGTAAAACAGATAAGACAAAATAAATGTGAAGCTCTTGCAACATATACAGTTTATTTTAATGTCATGACTAACAAATTTCTTGCAAAAGGCAAAATATCCCAAAATTTTATGAGGCTACCATGATATTGTCAAAATACTATTGATACATAATGAAGACATATTATACCAAAAACTCAAGCAATTTAAAATAGTCCCGCAGAGTTCTGTTCCTCCAGACCCAATCACCCAATCACTCTTGTCCCTAGAGCTACAACAGAACAACAGCTTTGGTCTTTCCTCCCCCTGCTCACGTCTGTGGATTCCATAGACCATCCCCTCCTAACCTCCCTCCACCCACTCATGGCTGTTTCTCAGCCGAAATTCCAGCAGGCACCTCTGCTAAACCACTGGACTTACCTGCCAGAAACTCAGGTAGGCTGAAGGCAGACTCATACCTCTCCTACTGCTCCTGAAATTGAATCCCCCCCAATTTCATTCTCAGTGCTGTAGCTGGAAACCTGTTGTGGTCCCCCTTTCTTCCCTGACCCCATCCCTAAGGAATCACAAAGGCCTTCTCCTCCACCCTTCCTTCCCCCAATGCATCCCAGCCTCCGACACTAGCAGGCATTCCCCTGAAACAGGCCAAGAAAATAGGAAACAGGGAACAGAAACCAAGGAACAAAACACCCACCCAACAAAGACAAATCCAGAAATCAACACCTAGACCTCTAATCATCCCAAATGCCTGGACGCCAGGGTAAAAAGACAATTAATGATATCCAGGAAAATATATCTCCACTAGAGCACAACTCTCCTATCACAGCACAGCACCAGAAAAAGATCTAAAAATATCTTTTATGAGTATGAGAGGGGTCCGTAAAGACTAAAGGAATAAATGATCCCTTAAAGAAATCCAGGAAAACACAAACAGTTTATGAAAATATATAAAACTGTTCAACATCTAAAATTGTAAATAGAATCAATAATGAAAACACAAACAGGGAAATACGGAAATGAAACGTTAGGCGTTCAAACAGGAATCACAGAGGCAAGCTTCACCATCAGAACACAAGAGACGGAAGAAAGAATCTTCGGTATTGAAGATACAACAGAAGAAATGGATACGTCTGTCAAAGAAAATGTTAATTCTAAAAATCTTCTGACACAAAACATCCAGGAAATCTGGAACACTGTGAGAAGAGCAAAGTTAAGAACAATAAATATAGAGGAAGGAGAAGAAACCCAGCTCAAAGGCCCAGAAAATGTTTTCCAAAACAATCATAGAAAATTTTCTAACCTAAAGGAGATGCCTATAAAGGGACAAGAAGCATACAGAGTATAAATTAGATTGTATTACAAAAGAAAGTGCCCCTCACCACATAATTATCAAAGCACTAAACACAGAGAACAGAGAAAGAATATTAAAAGCTGCAAGAGAAAAAGAGCAAGTAACATACAAAGGCAGACATATTAGAATTAAACCTGACTTCTCAGTGGAGACTCTAAAATCAAGAAAGGCCAGGACAGATGTGCTGCAGACTCTAGTAGACTACGGACCAGACCAGACTACTATACCCTGCAGAACTCCCAATCGCCATAGATGGAGAAATTAAGATACTCCATGATAAAGTCAGATTCAAACAATATCTACCTACAAATCCAGCACTAAAGATAGTGCAAGAAGGAAAACTCCAACATAAAGAGGTTAACTACACCCGTGAAAGCACAAGAAATAAATCTCACACCAGCAAAGTCAAAAGGGAAGCATACACACACATGCACATACACCACCACCACCACCACTACTGACAACAACAACATAACAGGAACCAACAGTCTTTGTGAGAGGATTAGTGCCCCCCATCTGTACTACACTAACCTCTGCTCTCTGCTTACCCTTCAAGTCCTTGCCTTCCTAAAAGCTCCTTTTCCCCAGAGTCATTTAAGGAGACAACTCAGTATTCAGATCCTGACCAATCAGAAAGACTCCCTTAGCCACTGCCTGTTTGATTTGAATGGCCAGAGTGGCAGCTTTTCTCGACTGCCATGGTTTTTAATTGTTTAGCCCTGACATCAGTATGTAGCCCGAGGAAAACAAACTGCTTTAAGATGGCCACATGTTTCTCTCAGGATTTATTTGAGCTATTTCTCGGACCCAACACTTGGTCATTGCTATCTCTCAATATCAATGGTCTCAATTCCCTAATAAAAACGCACAGATAAATAGAATGGGTTGGAAAATAAGAGCCATCCTTCTGCTGCATAAGAGAAAGACAGCTCCCTGGGTGATGGTGGCACATGCCTTTAATCCCAGCACTCGGGAGGCAGAGGCAGGAAGATCTCTATGCATTCAAGGCCAGTCTGGTCTACAGAGTAAGTTCCAGGACAGCTAGAGATACAACAGAGGAAACCCTGTCTCAAAAATATAAATAAACATTAATTAATTAATTAATTAATTAATTAAAAAACCGGATGGGTAAATAAATAAATAAATGAATGCATAAAGCACAAGAAAGAGAAAGAAAGAAACAAACAAAAATATAAATACTTCAATATCAAGGAGAAAAATTACCACAGGGTAAAGTGTTGGAATAAGATATTCCAAGCAAACAGACTTAAGAAGCAAGTTAGTGTTGCCATTTTAATAACTAACAAAATAGAATTCAAACCGAAAGTAATAAAAAAGATAGGGAAAGACACCACACATTCACCAAGGGAAAAATACACCAAGATAACATTTCAATTCCTAATAGCTATGCCCCAAACCCAAAGGCACTCCAGTTTGTAAAAGAAACACCACTACAGCTTAAATCACAGATGGTGCGCTCCATATCTGACAGAGGGGCCCTTTGCTGAGGGCCATATCCACACAGCTCATTGAACACTAAGAAGCTGAATTGTTTCCCTTACTGCATTTTAGTCTCTTTGGTGCAGGAAGGTACTCTTCAGGCTACTGGAAGAGAAAAGTTGAAACCAACCCAGCCACAAAACCTTTGACCTGAAGTCTGTCCCACTTACCCATATTAGAAGCAAAGATAGTTCTGTACTGAGAATAGATGACAAGATCAGTTAATTAGTAGTTCAACACAGCTCTGGTTCAGTAAACATTCCTTCTCAGTGTCATAACGCAAATCAAAATATAAAATACTGCCAAACAAGACCTAGCTGTCATTCAAGGGGAATTTGTCACTTCCTGTGTGAAAGACAGACATTGTACACATCATCAATTTTCAGTAAACCAAGAGAATGATCTATCTAAAGCTGTGACAAGCACTTTTTATAAGAGAACGATGAAAATATATTATAATGGAGAAAATGAGGTGTAAAAATTCCTGTGAGACCCCAGAGAAGAAGAGTTTATTTCAGGATGTAAAATACTAAGTTAGCTTATCACGGTTGTTCTTACAGCTGTAAAATTCACTATCAGTTCTTGAATGTATCCAAACTTTGCTTGTTCTCTTAGAATACTCATGCTAAATTAAAAAGATATAATGTTGAGGAAAATATCTAAATATCTCAAGTTTGAAAACTTGAATAAAAAATAAAATGTGGCAGAAATGCACAATGATTCTGAAAGACCCTTTAAACAAAACCAGCTCTTTAGGAGGGTGGCCAGAACTCCATGCCTAAGGGAACCAAAGTATGCCATCAAACAAGATTAACCTATTTAATTAACAAGGTCTCAACCTTAGATGGTCAGCAGTAATATTGCTTGAGATCTTGCTGTGAGTTATGCTCAGTGTAAGTTGGAACAATATTAGAAAATATTGTATTTGTCCTATTTGGGGGTAAAAGGACCTTGAATTTAGGAAAGAACTTTAATAAGCAGACATAGCAAATGTCTTTTAGAGGTTGTTATAATTTAGTTAAGTGACTCATATTTATGGATGTTCTTATTTTTACTATTCCAATAAATCAATTCACTTCTGGTTGCTGATTCAAAATATTCCTTCTACTACCCTCTACCTATTGCTAAGGGTTCTTTGTATGTACGATGATGACATACTCCCTTTCTTATGATTATTGTTCATATTGTGAAATAACCACACCTCTGATTGGCACTTCCAAAGCTCATCACAGTCTTCACATGCCTTCTCTGGGAGTTACACTTAAATTTCCCACCTAGGATTAACAATAACCGTAAGTATAGTGCGCTGAGTGAGAGAGAAACCGGTTATATCCTAGGTCACTTACTGTCAACATGTGGTATGCAAGTTTTGACTCATTTTAGCTCATAATCTTCCAACCAGACTCTAAGACCTGCTTTGTTTTCTGCTTATTATGTCCTCCATCCCAACTCTTCCCTAACATTTGGTTAATTTTTTTAATAAGAAGCAGATAATTTAGACAATCCCTAGGTTACAAAATTAATTATTACATCAGATGTTTTGCATTATTCAAAGAAATTATTTCTACAAAATTCCAATTCTGTAAGTTTGACATACAAAATGTATATAATCAAGACAACACGTACTACGTGAAAAGGCAAAATGTAAAAATGCCAAACAGCATCATCATTGCAAGTTGTGGCATTCTCTGCTGGACCACAGCTACCTATAAAAATATCTAGAATAACGTTGACACTGAAAAAACGTATTTCTGATACAAAAATGAGCATGTAGATCAGAATTATTGGAATTGAGATTTGTGGTGATTGAAGAAATAAACTGAAAGTTCTCATTGGTTTCACATCCATCTGAAAAGTGTATTTAAATTTTGTATTTATTATTATTATTATTATTTGTGTGTGTGTGTGCGTGTGTGTGTGTGTGTGTTGCATGTGGGTACATACACATGGTTGCCAGACCGCTTTTATTTATCATTATTCACCTTTTTTAAAACTAAGTATTTTTTATTTTATTTTGTGAGTATTGTTGTTGCGTCTGCGTGTCTGTATGAATACCACTTATGTTCCTGGTGTCCGTAGAAGCCAGAAATGGTGATAGATCCTTTGGAACTGCAGTTGCAGACAGTTACAGAGGACTGTGACCAACCATGCAATGCTGAGAATCAATCCCATGTCCTCCTGAAGAGCACTCAGCGTTCCTAACTGCTAAGCTACCATTCCATCTCCTTCGCCTTATTTTTTTTGAGATGTGATCTCTCCCTAGCCCAAACACTCACTGATTTGACTAGGCTGCCTAACAAACAAGCTCTGAAGATCTGCCTGTCTCCATTTCCTTGGTGCTTGCATTACAGATGCATTACTGTAACAGCTTTTATATGGGTGCTGGAGACCTCTTTAATGACAAAGTCACCTCTCCATATCCTTAATGTGAAGTTTTTAGGTTAATACAGAGAATAGGATTTATTCTCTCTCTCTCTCTCTCTGCATGTTTGCATGTGCACACATATTATTTGTGTAGGAGCATGCACATGCATGTGCAGGTCAGAGATCAATGTTGGGTATGACCCCTCAGTTGCCACCTGCCTTTTTATTTGGTTTTTATTTTATGAGACATGGTCTCTTCCTGGCCTGGATTCACCAGTTAGACTAGGTTGGATGGCTAGTGGATGCCAAAGAGTCACCAGTCTCTGCTTCCCCAGGACAAAATGTCATTTTAAACTGTTTTCTTCGGGAGTTCAAGGGATTACAATTATCAAACTGCTTCCTTTTTTTAAGTGAATTATTTACAAATATTGTATACAAATGGTACCCTGTTCCCTGTCTCCAAGACAAGCATGACATTTTGGCACAAGCTTTCAGCATATGATTACTGCCTTTAAGCTCTTAATCTGTATCCCCGTATCTAATTTGCTATCCATTAACTTCAATAATTTAAAGTTTTCTTAGTGATTATAAGACCTTAAGTATTTACTGCGCAAAATCTCAATGTTCCCCATCTTACTCATGATGAAACAGAAAACCGTTCTTATGATATATAATTCTTGTGATACATAACTTTTCTTCCTTTTTTTTTTTCAGGAACGGTTTCTCAGCTGTAACTCTGGCTGTCCTAGAACTTACTCTGTAGACCAGGCTGGCCTCAAACACACAGAGATCCAACTGTCTCTGCCTCCAAGTGCTGGGATTAAAGGCGTGCGCCACCACAGCCCAGGGTGAGCTATAACTTCTAAGAGCACACTTCCCTGTTGTCTTTCTACTCACACCCACATTTGATTTCCTACAGCCACGGTGGCTTTGGTGCTGGGGCAGCACTTAATTAGCTAGATAGAGTTAGAATATTAATTTAATTATCTAACTGATTAGATAGAGTTAGAGTATTATTTTAAATGCCAGCATCTTCCTTCAGATAATGGAGACACCTTCTAAAACACTTTCCTGCCAGCAGTCTTCTGACAGGTGTAACTCAACAGTCTACAATTTTGCTTTAATTAATGGCCAATAAGTAAGCACAGCAAAGGAGCCATTCTGGGTCCTTTTTTGCCTACATTTTTTGCAACTCATTTATTATTTCCTTAAGCTTCAATATGTATTTTAGATCTTGGTGAATTTCTTAAGCTGCTCTGATAGTCATGATTGTCTTTTACCCGAGTTGCTAAAGTGTTTTCTATCTGATCCTGATGAAATGCCCCTGGCCTCCCTCAAGCTGTTTTGTAAATAAAAGTTCTTCTCGAATAGTAAGTTAAATCTTGTTGCTTCTCTCTCGAGACTATTTGATAATTACACTTTACACATAGAATAGAATCATATTACCCTAAAGAACCTTCTTCATTTGATATGCGAGCAAAACCTGCAGTTCCTTTAGCAACTGCAAGTTTCCTCTTTACATGCTCTCTCCTCTACGCTCTCAAATGGTTTATGTCCAACCTTTCCTACCCAGTTCCTTGTCATTTTCACACACCGATCTCCATTGGCTTTTCACAGCACTGGTCACAGTATAGATGCTATTATGTGCATTTTAATATCTCTTCTCATCTCCACAATCTATTAAGCACCATGGTGTTAGGAATTTTACCTTTATTCAAAATATATTTTCTTAGCAAAAATAAAGAACACTCTGATAAACAGTTCATTAAAATAATAAATAGAGGCACCCATGCATTAAGGCTAGGTTAAACTAATTGCTTACTTAATCAAGTAAATTGGGCACTTTATGTGATCCTAGCTACAAGGTTTCAGATAGAAAAGGATGTAATAACACATGACCTCGTGGCACATTTGCTTTTACAATTAGAAAAACAAGTACTAACAATTGAGGAATGAGTAGGGGTCTGGATCCAGGCAAACACAAGAAATGTAAATTGAAAACATGCTGAGATGTAACACCAAGGGCTGATAAAGTTCCCTTCTGATTTGGGTAATGAGCAGAATTGAAGCTATATATTTCTCTGGGTAGGAAAATTTACTTCATTCCCACAGTACACTGAGGCAAATAACATATATACCTAAATCTTGTTCTACCAGAAACAATACTCCATCATGTCAAATTGGATTTTGACAAAGAGAGCTGCTATAGTAACTGTTACCCAACTATTCTCCTGTAATGGGACCATGTCATTCCCCCATAAAGAGATTAAGTGTAATTTCCTTGAAACTCATCTATCTAGCTCTACTGACTTGGGAAGACAATACAGGCAGATCTGCACTATTTCTCATGAGAGGTCAAAGATGCTAATTCCAGGACAGATCCCTGCCTGGTCCAGTTCTCTGTAGGTCCTCTTGGCCAGCTTAGATACTTGGAAATCCCCAGTAAACTAGTTCCTTTCAGAGCATGTAGATCATATTGTGAGAAGCCCAAGCCATATGTGGGGGGGTTTTGTGTAAGCACTACTATAAACACATATAAAGGATCCTACCTGAGTCACTGAGTCATTGCAGATCAGTCGCCAGAGTGCAGAAGACGCCTCCTGCTCATTCGAGTCCCCAGGCCATTCGGTATTCCCAAAAGAGCCCCTGAATATCATTCTATCTCTGAATTTACAAACAAAGTCAAGTTTTGGCTTTAGTCCACTAAGTGTGAGGTGATTTTTAAATGTAACAAAACATATGTAGAACATCAGGAAGATCCATCAATATGTCAAAACCAAATTACTGCAAAAGTCCTAAGCTGGTATATATTCTCAGAGAGGCATCACCAATAACAAAGAATAATGCAATATTTAGATCAAATCAACATATATATATATATATATATATATATATATATATATACACACACACACACACAGACACTCATATATATGTATATATTACATATATTACATATTTTACTTATATACATATATATTACATATATATGTGTATATATATACTTACATATGTATGTGTGTGTGTGTATGTATATGTATATATATGTATATATATATATATATATATATATATATACATATTTACTCATGGTTGAGTAAAAATATATATGCTCAACCATGAAGGCAAATGAAGCTCTAAAAATTTAAGGAAAAAATAAAACTAGAAAGCAATTATCATTTTTGAAGTAACCCTGGCTCTGATAGAAAATCACATTTTCTCTTCTAAGTACATCATAGCTTCTAATTTTTATATATTTGTGTTTCTACAGAGTGAATTATGTAGAAGCCAGGTAACAAGAAAGGGATCAACAAAAGAGATAAAAAGGGATTTTAAGGGAATGGAGGGAGGTTAATAGAACATGTGATATGAAAATGGATGGAGGATTTTGGAAAGAGCATGCAGTGTTTGTCTGGTTGAGTCAGAATTAACTCAGTAGAGTAGGTTCTCGTTCCATCTATTTACATGCAGATTTCATGATTTCATCTTTCTTTATACCTCCATAGAATTCTATTGTGTATATGGGCCACATTTCAGCTGGAGGACATTGAGGTTGTTTCCATTCCCTAGCTACTGTGAATAAGGTCGCAATGAGCATAGCTGAACACGTATTTATGGAGTAGGATGTCAAGTCCTTTGTTCATATTCCAAGGAGTAATATAGTTGGCTCATGTGGTCTATCCAATGTAGCTTCTAAGATCCTTCACATGGATTTTAAGAATGGCTGGACCGGTTTGCTGTATTATCAACAGTGAATGAGGGTTTCTTGGTAGTTGGCAAAGATTCTCTCCAGCTCTCGGCTTCTTTTTTACTTGATTATTTTATTTCCTGTAAAACCTCAATTTTAGTTTTATGATATTTCATTCATCAGTTGTTACCCTTAACTCATGAGGGCATGGAGTTCAATTCAGAAACTGCTTACCTACACTTATATCTTGTAGTTTTCTCCCAGCGATTTCAGAATCTTAAGTTTCACATTGAGATCTTTGACCCCATGTGTACTTGATTCTCATGAGAAAAAAGAAAAAAAAAACAGTGCTGGGCATGGAAAACCTCCCTTTGACTTGCTGGTAAGTGGAATCCAAGAGACTCACCACAGATGAAGGATGCTGCCATTTTCCTTGGTTGCCTACAGAAATAAGAACCTACTGAAGACGCCATGCACAACGGCCACATAACTTAGAGGAAGCAAGGTGAAATTGGCCTGGAAACCCCTCCTTGAGAACCAGCTCTCATAGTATCCAAAAGTGCAATAGAAACTGCCGAGGGGGGAAAGCAAATGAATAGTCCAGCTGTAAAGCCTTTGAACCACAGCAATGACAAGCATGGCACAATATCCCTAAGGGTTGAATAGAGGCTCTTTATCTTGGGAGTATCTAACTGACCTCTAATTGGATTTCAGGCCTCCTCAATGGGAGGGAATCCAGGCCTGATGCTATAAAATGATCCAATTACCTGTTGCTGGGGAGGTCAGGAGCCCTAAAGGGAGAACCTACTACTGCCACTTTCCTAAACCTGAATAATTCTAGCTCTGTTCTAAATACTGTAAATATGTATAGCTGTCACTCCTCATCAAAGAAGCTTCTTTTTGCAGTAGATGAAACCAGTCACAGAAATCCACTGATCAAAATGCAGAGGATAACTGACCATGGGTGCCCACCCCAACTCATCCATCTACAGCACCTCCTCAGTACCCAAGGTTCAGAGAACATCATGGAAGAGAGAGCAGAAAGATTTCAAGGGTCATAGGACCAGGACACCTGCTGTGAGAAAGTGTCTTCTGAACACGGCAGGGGATCTGCAACAAAGAAATCTCAACAATATTGTTGCCTAAGTAAGACCTGCACAATGACAAGACCAGTTGACATGCCAACATGATTGGAGGAAATCTCAGAAGACCCCATCCCTAGATAAGGAGTAATTCATGGCTGAGGAAGAATCAGTGTTCTCCAGGGATGAGGCCCCTGATAGACAATGCAATTTGGAGGTGGTCATCTCTAAACATAGACAAATGAGGAGGAGAGAGGGGACAAGAGTGAAAATGCTATAAATACAGTAGTCATGCATGAAGTTATAAAAAAGAGAAAATAAATAAATGATAAACAAATTATGTATTCTTGAATAATCTAATGAAAAAAAGTCACCTGAGAGATAAGCTTATGTTGATTATACTTATACTCAAATTCAGAGTATAAGTGACATAGCAATTAGGTAATATTTTGCAGAGCTGTTTGCTTTCAACATGTATGTAACACCCAGTCCTACATTCCATAAGAGTTAGATAAGTAACCCCTCAGAGTTTCATGGGAATACAGAAGAACAAAAACAAACTGGGTTTTTGCGCACTGAAGGCCAATGTTGTTTATGTTGTGCTAGGTTCAGAGGAGAGACATTTCACCTGGACTCTCTGAAGCACACAGGATGGCTTCTATGATTGGGTTTGGGTCATTAACACATACTTGAATAAAGGAAAGAAATGAAACCTTCAGGGCTAGAGAGATGGCTCAGTGGTTACGAGATGTTCAAGTCCCAAGACGCATATGCCAGATCATAACCGTCTGTAGCTCCAGTTTCAGCCCCAGAATATTTACCTATACACAGGCAAAGTGGCTCACAACAGCCTGTAACTCCAGCAGCAGGGGATCTGACACCCTCCTCTCTCCCAGTGGGCCAACACACATGTGTGAACCAGTGCACGCACACACACACACACACACACACACACACACGATACACTTATACAGATATACACAGATACATAAGTAATAAAATACATTTTTCAAAGAAACTGAATCTACTTTCAACCTTAGGTTTTATAAATTGTATCTTGGAGGCTTCTTTAATAATTTTTGTTGTTTTCAGTGTTATTGTTGTTTGGATTGTCTTCCCCAAAAAGTAATTAGAAATGAAGAACGCTATCAAGGAAACTAAGTCAGAATTCCAAAGGAGCATACTTCTGTGCAAGTGCAATACAAACATCCAGAGGTTGGAGCAATGACTCAGCATAAGACACTGGCTGTTCTTGCAGAGGACACAGGTTCAGTTTCCAGCACATACATGGCAGCTCAGAAATCCCAGTTCCACGGGATCAGATACCCTCTTCTGGATTCCATGGACACCAGGAACTCAAAGCACCCATACACATAAAACAAAACAAATAAAATCAAGTTTTAAAAACCTCACCCTGTTGTGTAAGTTCTCAATAGAGTTTAAAGTATCAAATCCATGCTCTCGTTAGGATGAAAGCAAAAATGTTAGTATCTTGGCAGTGTATACTAAAACATTCTGCTTTTGAGCTCAGAATAAAAATAGCCAGTATCCCATATATGTGGGATTAAAACATAATTGCTGATGATTAAGAAATGACAGAATTTTGTTTCACAGAGACTCATACACAAAATGCACTCAAAATGTTGAGGTAAATATGTGTCTTTAATTAGAAATCGTTGTAAGCATGAATGTAAACTTTAGGATGGCAGAGAAATTCTAAGTGCAGCAATTTTGCTGACAACGTTATCTTTAAAAAATACAGTCATACCACACAAATACAAAAAAAACTTTCATGGGATTTTTATTTTATAACCCCCCAGTGTCTGTCTCAATGCATTCCCCATAATAATCAGAATATCCTCTATTGAAGAAAGTCTATGTTCTGCAGAAAAAGAAAAAAAAATCCATGATTGTGTGATTTAATGGACTTGTCCTTTCCAGCAGTGTTTGTAAAACCAAAGTCACTGGCTTGTTATCCTGCTGTGGATAGCTACATTTCATACGAAGCATTTCTCTATAAAGACTTCTTATGTCTGTCAGTTTAGGCATCTCTGATAATCACTTGCATAGCTTATATTGAGCTAAATTTAAATAACTGCAATTTATAGTGCTGAAATGACAGCCCCTTTCTTACAGACCGGAAGCCAATGGTGCCAAGAGAGTTTCGCTAGTAAATACCAATAGTCTGATTCAAATACAGATCATCAGAAAACAGGGTTGAGCAGAGCCCTTTAATTCAATACCATACACCTGGAAAAACCAAGGAGAATTATACCTTTAAAACACAAAGACAGGAATAGGATATTTTTCTTGAAGTCAATCCACATCACCCACATCCCACCCTAAAATAGTACAAAAACAACAACAACAACAAAAATCTCCTATCTTCTTAATTGAATGTCACCTGAAGACCCAGTATGGAAGAGACTTCGTCTTGAGAAGGGAACATGAGTTCAACTGTGCACAGCAGAGTGAGTAACCAAGAAACTATGAAAAACCAAAATGGATTGTGTAGTCACCACAAGATAGTCTTTCATTGGCCTTAAAAACATTGATGCAGTCAAAATCTGAATTATTAGTTAATAAACTCCACCTCAGCTTTCACACTATCATTGACTGTGCTCAATTTTGTAATGAGTAGAGATTTTTATTTTCACTGCTGAGTGGTTTGTATGTGGTCTTTCTCCCAAAGCTTGAAGTTAGGAAAGTTTGATCTCCATTTGACAGTGTTGAAAGACTTCAAATTTGAGCTAGAAGTGGGCCCTAATGTTACATGGCACTTGTTCTTATGGGACCCTGAGTTAACTCCAGAATGGATGAGATGTTACGAGAGAGTAAGCCTGCTCCTTGTTTTTCTTTAACTCTCTGTCTTACCAAGTCATCTTTCACACATCTCTTCCCACCTTAGTGCCATCTAAAACCAGCACCACAGTCAAAGAAGCCCTCACCGAAGCAGATGTCAGCGTTATACCTTTGAAATTCTAGATCTGTGATGCAATTACTTTTACATGCAAAGTATCCAGCCAGGATGTGTTGTTACTCTAAGGAGAAAGGCACTGATGTGAAAGTTATCAAGAATAGTTAAAATGAGAAAAAAAACAATAACCAAAGAAACTACAGTTATTCACCAAGGAACTGTTTTTTGTGTCAACAGCATTAATCTATATCTGCAGTATGTCTTATGCTTTTACTTAACTTCATGACATCCACAGGATTAGATGCATCTTGTTCAAAACATTTCCCATGCTCTCCAGTACATATGCATGAAGCATAAGTTACACTTGAGCCTTATAACTAAACGTGCTTATACCTAACATACGAGTGATGTAATATATCAGATGAGAAATACTGTGTCATCTGCAGAACTTCAAAACCTCAGTTTTGTGGGTCTTCATGGTGGCTTTATATTTTAACACAGAGTGGGTTGTTAAATAATGTAAAAATTAGTCTTACATGCTTTATTGGTTATAGACCATTTGTTTGATAATTTTGATTTCAGAATTTGTGTATCAAATTCAAAGTTTTGGATGGGAGAGCACATGAATTTTCTTATTTTATTTCCAAAAAACACATTTTTCTTATTATCAATATTATATCTTTAATATGGCTATTAAGTATTTAAACTATTTCCATAATAATGGTATAGCCTTAAGTGGTCATTATTTCCAAGGCTAGTAAGAATTTGCTCTATAAAAGTCAACTTCAGAGATGGGGAGAGGCCTCATTTGGTTAAGTGCCTTCCAGGCAAGCGTGAGGTTCTGAGTTTATCCCTAGCACCCAAGTGAAATGCTGGGATTGGTGATCTAATCCTAGTAATGTCAGCACTGAAGAGGCAAAGACCAGAGAATTCCTGGGATGTGATAGCCAGCTAGGCTAGACAATTGGTAAGTTTCAAGTATAATGAGAGACCCTGTCTTGAAAAATAAGGTAAAAGCTGTAGAGAAAGACACCCTACATCTACCTTTATCTTCTATAGGTATGCAAAATCCCCAATTACTTTAGTACTTAGATGTACACACCCACATAAGCATGCACATGTATGCACACACACACACATATATGACACCACACACACACATACACACACACACACACACACACACACAAAAGTTCAGCCCTCTATAAACTGTCTTTATTCTTTGAGCACACACAAGAACCAGATGTCTTGGGATCTTTCATTGTTGTGGAAGTTTAATTTTAGTTATGCATAAAATAATTTTATGCACTGTTGAATGAGGCACTGCCTAGGTCTTGGCATTTTGTATTGTTTGCAGTTGCTGGAATTATGTGGGGGACGTTTGATTGCTAAAATGATCTGCACATGCTATCAATAGAACACTTGAGGAGTTCTGGATCAATAAAAACACCTGAGCTCAGATGCTCGAGGTTCCACTGTTCAGTTTGGTGCTGGTCATATGGTGGTTCCCTCTGCTGAGGTCTGGCAGAGTTTGCATGTATTATTATGCCCCATGCCTTCTTTGGTGAGCCACCACAGCAGTGTACAACTACAAATGCCATACCAATGTGGGGCAAGACATCATTCCAGCACATCCAACATGGAGACAAGGAAAAAAGAAAAAGAAACTCCAGATCTCACAGAGTCCGCTTTGTTTTGTTCTGTTTTCTGCAAGCCTGTCCAGATACTAGTTAGGTGAGGTGATCCTGACAAGATACATCTGCTATGGTGAGGAGTGCTCCATTCCATGAGGGAACCCTTTCTGCAGACAAGGTTACCCATTATTTTTCCTGCAAATCAGACTCTTAAAATCTGTAAAGTGTTTCCTCTGGGTCAGCACACAGAAGCTGTCTTCCAGAACTGCCTGAGGTTGTATCTCATGCTGGCAGCTGAACTTAGTTCTGTAAGAGTCACTCAGGCAGTTCTGGTTTTGAAAGCATGAAGGGGTCATGGAGAGCAACTGAGGCTTGGCACTGTGAAAGGCCAGAAGAGGCCATTGGTAAAAGGGCAGCCTCAGTAGCAGTTGAAGACCCAGACTGAAGGGGTCATGTAAAGAAGCTGAGGCTTGGCACCATGAACAGAGCCGAGGAGCAGCCCAGTTGCAGCAGAAGACCTCAGCATTCTGAAAATGCCAGTACCAATTGGATGACCACCAAGAACAGCAGCAGCACTGGAGGGGAGGCACCTGGAGCCTGGAAGACAAGCTGTGTGTGCTGCAGAGGGCATAAACAGATCCAAGCCCTTTGGAGGAGCCCAGAAGATCATGAGTAAATTCCAGATAATGGGACATTGATAATGATTTTCTGCTGTCCAAAGATATTGTCAAAAGCTGGATAGAGTTTGGTTTCTTTTGGTCCTGTGCATTAGAAACTCTTGTGATTGTTAGTCTTACAAATGGTTTTGTTGGTGTAGTATTAAATTGTATTGTAGAGATAAAGCATTTTTTGTTGTATACAGAAAAGAGGAAACATTCTGGAAGTTTATTTTTAGTTATGTATAAAATAATTGTTTTGTGCACTATTGAGTGAAGGTCTGCCTAGGTCTTGGTGTTTTGTATTGTCTGCAGATATTGGATTTATGTGAGGGATGTTTGATTTCTTATGATGTGCATATGCTATCAGTAGAATACCTAAGGAATTCTGAATCAATAAAAACACCTGAGCTAAGACTCTTAGGGTTCCACTGTCTAGTATCACACTGGCCAGGATAGTGGTTACCTCTGTTGGGGTCTGGAAGGGCTTGCACGTATCTTTATGCCTCCATGAATTTCTCAGTGAGCTTACACACCAGCTGACAGCTACATCTCATTACTGTGATATCTGAGATATAGATTTCTCAGGTGGAGTGTGAGAATACTTCCAGATGAACAGAATGCTGAAACACTTGTGGTGAAGAAATAAAAGAAAGAAGGAACAACAAAAGGAAAAAGGGAATTAGGAAAGAAAGGAAGGGAGGAAAAGAGGGAGGGAGGAAGGAATTTACCAAATTGAAGATAAATGAACAGGAAACAATTAATTATTGATGATTTGAAAGTGATAATAGCCTCTGGTTTCTGTCTCACTATACATGACTAATGAAGCTCTTTTGCATGAGGCATTTTACTTTCTCACCATATCCTTTGAGAAATAGAATTTCCAAGTCTCTTTATTACATAAATTTCCTACATTCACAAGCAGAAGTTCAGAAGAGTTACTCTTTCATAATTAAATGGTTCATGTCTTAGTTAGGGTTTTATTGCTTTCGAGAGACACCATGACAATGGCAACTCTTATAATTTGACTGGGGATGGCTTATAGTTCAGAGATTTCGTCCATTATCATCATGGCAGGAAGCATGGCAGCACACAGGCAGACATGGTGCTGAAGAAGGAGCCAAGAGTTCCACATCTGGATCAGCAGACAGCAGCAAGACAGCAACACTGGACCTGGCTTGATCTTCTGAGACCTCAAAATCCAACTTCAGTGACATACTTCCTCTGACAAGGCTACACCTCCTAATAGTGCCACTCCCTATGGGGGCCAATTTCATTCAAAGCACCATAGTTCACAAAAAGGTAAGCTGAAAAATCAGATTTTATATTATAAAACTGCATACCATGTGCTGAATAGCATGGTTATCATGTTGTCCTGGCCTCACACAGAAACAAAGCTTCCTAAAAATAAAACTTTCAAACTCTGCATATGCCATGATAAATCTCATCTTACCCTAAGAGGGGCTACCTAAACTAGTAAGAGTCATGAAGTATTTAAACAGACTTAAAATTATTGACTGGAAAACAATAACAATAACAAACCCTAAATATAATACTAGTTCAGTCAAGTGGAAGCAAATGCTAAAGCTCAAACCAAGAGTTAATAGTTTTATTTCCATGAATAGAGGAAAATCCCTAAGAAATTATAATAAAATGCTGACTTTGGCCTGTGTGCAAAAATCAATAAAAACATTTAATTTCAGGAGTAGGGAATATAGTGTGATGATCCCAGCTTCATAATTTTCAGACTCAAATGTGGAAGTCATGTAGGATGAGATGAAGTTTCATTATGGCAAAGTCACCAAAGGCTCCCACAGTATGCTCAAAGTCTTGCCATACCCATCAAGCACCAGTGGAGGAAGTTACATACCAACGCCTTCACAGGGAAGTCTTGTTGCCAGAGGGAAAATGGGGGTGTGTGAATTTATTTAAATATAGGTCTTGGACATGAGGCTTTTCAGTCCTATTTTAAGCTGCTCTGTTCTGGTAAAATTTCCAGTATGTTCTTTACAGTACGATTGCCATTGTTTCCATGGCATTGATGTCATGGCAATAGTAATTAGAGATAGAATTTGAAAATAGCTTAATGACTCTAAATAGATCAAAAAATGAATACAATGTATAAAGTGTATACAATGTAAAAATAAAAATGATTTCAAACAATTGGCATACTAACTTAATGACATTTGCTATTTCACACATTTAAACATACAAACACTAAAGCTTAGAAAATCAGGAATAGGTCAATATGGGAATTTTTAGTCCTGTAACTCGAGTATTCGGAAGCATTGCTGTGTTCTTCAAACCCTGATTGAAACACTGATGACATCTTTAAAACTACTCAATTAATGAGCTTTAAACCCTAGTACTTTCCTTATTCAGTTTAGTGTTGATGTCATAGCAACACAGACATGTGAGGGAATCAAGGAAGGCACTTTCATATGATCAAGCAATTCACACCGAAAGTGTTGAATCAGTTCTGGCAATTCGTGAATTGATTTGGATCAGCACAAAGAGAGAGGTGCAAATTACATGAAAAAAAAATCCTTGTTTACTTGGTATTTTTTCTTCACTCTTCAGAATTTAAAAAGCTGAATTATCTACTATTCCATTTGTCTGAGCTCACCTGCCTCAGGAGATACAACCTATGAAGACACTAATCGTTGTATTTCCCATGCTGATTCCCCTGAGAGTTAACCATTAGAAGAAATAATTGCTCAGTTTCATGAAACACACTTTGGTTGCAGATTGTCCTGTCTTTGCCTAAGATTTGTTAGGTCCTAGGCATGGTGCATGATTTGAAGTTTTGGGGCTCAGATTCAACAGCATAGGTGGCCTCGAATTCTGTATCGGGGTTTTTTTTTGGCTTAAAAAAGCATCCATAGGGAGCTTCTATGATAACAGCAAGAAAAAAAAAAACTTCCTTGGAACTGTGGCTTGGTTTATCTTTTACCCCAGCTAGTTTCCATAGCCAGAGGCAGAGATAAGTATTTGCTATTTAGTTCCAATTTTTTCATGACACACTCATCTCTAGGTCATGATAGGCCAAGAGAAAGTGACAGTGCTGCAATAATTATTGAGAGATGGGCCATGGGTATTCTCAATTATATTAGAACAAATGTTTCAGCTGAGCCTCACAGTTATTGTTAGATTTAGTTGGCTTACACTAAAAAGGTGATGTATCTGGAATATTCTAAAGATTTGGATAAGTAGATCATGTACAACACAGTGAAGTGGGCCATGCTCATTTTCCTCTTATCCCAATGACTACATAGGTCATCGATTGAAAGTACAGTCACATGCCTAAGTGGTGTGGTCACACATGATGATTCAATAGCTAATTGTTAGTGCCTCCATGAGTTCTATGCCAATTACAACCCTACCCCTCACCAAAAAAACACACAAAATTAGGTAATGTCTAATTATCTAATTAGAAGAAACATTTTTTTTTTAATTTAAAAGAGTCTTAAGAAGCCCAAAAACTCAGAAATAGAAGGTAAATAGAATAGGGTCAAACAATATACTCTCATGGTTCAAGTCTGCCACTTCAAAAGCCATGGCCACAATTCTAGCCCACAGAAGAACAATTTTCTTTATTGTAGGTCCACATTATAGAACACACACTGCCACATTTCTGAAGTTACAGCTATTAAAATAAGTAGTAAACAATAAACAATACCTAACTTCCTATCTCTGCAAGAGATTTCTGATTAGACAAACTGCTCAACCTCAAGCTCAGAAACATATTCATATTATTCGTATTAGTAACATGTTCATATTATTCGTATGCGGCTATTTTGGTGGGTTTGTTCACAGCATGATAGCAGAGAAACTTGAAGAAAAGGATAACAGTAATAGTCACAAGTATTTCCTAATATTTGTGATAGGCCTTTAAAAGAGACGTGGACCCTGATTCCCACTTCAGTAACAAGTTCATCAGCCAAGCCACACAGCAGGTTAAATAGCAGTTGAAGCTATTGTTGAAGTTATGCAACTTAGTATTTTGAACTTGTTTAACTCAGTAGTTTCTTCATAGATGGTTGACTTTATATTTTTCTCCAAGATCATGCAGTCTAAAATTACATTAAAACATACAAAGATCGAAGCCTTATTATTCATATTTTTCTTGAATCATTGATACTAGTTAAGTGCTATGAAATAGGCAATTTATTATTATAAGAAGAGGATAATTGGTTATTACTAGACTTGGACTGTGTAGATATCTGGAAAGGCATTTGAAAAAGGATAAAGGCAGTATCTGAAGAAGAAGCAACGCGGGTGAGATGGAGAGAAGAAAAAGATATAAAGCAGAGGGCCAAATCAGTGGAAAATTCAACAAATTAGGAGAAACAATAGTTGAGGTTGTTAACATCATTCAAGTTAAAAATACTCAATAAGAAAACACTGAAGTGTCCAACTGATGTAGGAAATATAATGTCTTAGTCTACGCTAAGTGGTTGTTTCATTTGTAATTACACAAAATTACCAGAAATATTTAGTTAGACACAGATGGTAATATAGCATTTCTGGTTTGTTCTCAGTCTCAGCTCCAAATATTCATTCTCCCCCCATCTGTGTGTGTGTGTGTGTGTGTGTGTGTGTGTGTGCGCGCACGGCGTGCATCTGTGTGTGTGTGTATTTGTGTATGTGTGTTTTCATGGAGTGTGAGGGTAGATTTAACAACCTGAAAAAAGCTTTCCAAGAATAAAAACATCCTGATCATGATAAACAGCTGCCTGGTTCACAGTTTCCAGTCCTTTGTGCAGACCAGCTGTGTGGTTAGTCATAACTTCTGGCATGTGTATAAATCTTAGCTTTATTCCATCCCCAGAGATTCACTACTTGTCCAGACAAGTTCAAAAATACACGTTTTAAATTCTGGGAAGACGGCAGTGGTGACAGAATTTGAATCTCCCTGAGTTCCCCATGAAAAGACAGAAAGTAAATAGAATAGCAAAACAAATCCTACAGACACTATCAATGAGAAAGAGTTGAAACAATATCTGTGACCTCACAGCTCCAAATACGAGCAGGTATAGGCAAACTATGACTTCTAAAAACCTGTGTAGCCACCACTATGCAGGGGAACTAAACAAAAGCAAGGGAGGACCCTCCAGTAGGCACTAGGCGTTTAGAAAATGTTCAGCCCTAGGGTGAGAATCCCAGCTGAATCTCTAGAACAAGAGTTGCCATAAGGTGAAGACATCTAAAATCTACTCTCAGCAGTTTTCAAATGCTTGACACAAGCATTTCACAGTCTAAGCACATAGAAAATCACCAAAATGTTTGCTTTAACTACACACACATTTTTTTTCTGTTCTACCCAGTAAAACCAGAAAATACAAAAACTTTAAAATATATATATATATATATATATATATATATATATATATATATATATATATATATATATATAAGTCAGTGCTGTGTCTAAATGATTTGAGCCATCAGGATGCCTGGGGCTTTCAAAACTGACCACTTCAAAATTCCCTCTGGATTAGATCCTTACATTAAAAGGTGCCAGCTTGAAACAGAATTCAGTTTGAACAGGGCTGAAAAGAAGGCAGGAAATAGAGAAGGTTCAAAAGAATCCAGAGAGGTACCATAGAATCTCAGATCTCAAAAAGAAATAGGCCACATTTCTGAACACCTAAGAAACAGAGCAGATGACGAACCAAGGCATTCCTGCTCATGCTTGTGATTCTAATACATAGAATAATTTCTAGAGATACTGAAATCATATTTTAAAAAAGGTTTTATGGGAATGGCAATTAGCTCCCTTTCCCTCTTTTTCTTTACTTGATTTTTTTTCATTGAAAATGTCACACATGAGTACTACATTTACATTTCTACATTCGCTATATCCTTTCAAATACTTCCATGACCCCCTGTTATTCTCTCTTAAATTTACAACCTCTTCTACTTTCTGTTTGTATATATGCATGCATATAAAATGTACATGTGTATAGTGATTCTCACTCAGCAGTCATTGTAAGGCCGAAGGAACACAATGACCACTCTAGCATGATACCCCCAATTGTGAAACAGTGGTACTTTTATCTTGGGGCCTAACCAAGTGCCAACTAATTAGCTTTAGACCTGCTCAACAGGATGGAGGACAAGCCTAATACTGCAAACTTAGCCAAATAGCCATGACTACATAGGTAATAGACCAATATAATTTCTAAAAATATTTTAAGTATTTATTCTTATAAGTATCGCTCTTAAACACTCCCATCAAAAAAGCTTCTTTTTGTAGTAGATGGAGACCATCACAGAAATCCATAACTGACCAAAACGCAGAGAGTAAGCATGATGAACCCAAACCTAACTGGTACATTTACAACACAACGTTTACATTCAAGGCTCAGTGTATATCAAAGAACAGATCATAGGAAAGAGTATAGAAAGGCTGTAAGAGACAGGGGACCAGGACACTGCTGTGAGACAGTGTCTTCTGAACTTAATAGCAAATCTGCATGCAGAAAAATTAAACAATATGCTTGCTCAAACAGGCACAGAGAAGGATACCATCAGTCAACACACTGATATGCATAGGGAAAATTTCACAAAGCCCCAGATAAAGACAATTTTCCCTCTTAAAACTACTTCAGGACCCTTAATTTCTTCCCAGGAAGTAATTTATGCATCCCAAAATTATAAAAAAAATAACTTTTGATCTATGACTTTTTCTTAAATATAATTCTGAATATAACTGTTAAACAGAAAACAGTATGAAAGATTTATTATTTCTTTTGAGAGAATAACTAAACCTGTGTTTATATGAAGTTTCAACTTAGTTACTAATCTAAATTGGACATATTAGAAAGAACTGTTTCTCCAGAAAATATACACGGGCACAATCTATAAAAGACACACATTAATTTAAGGGATATTCTAAACTGAATACACACACACATACACACAATTGTAACAAGATTCTTACTGGAAGGGGCTCTTTGAGCTCAGTCTAAAAAGTGGTCACACATGGAGTGATCTGGGATATCCCATATCCTATGGCAAGTTTCAATAATGTCTCATACACTGGTTTAATATGCCCAGTAGTTTCAGATACCATTCTGATACACAATTACTTCATCCTGCAGTTATTACTTAAAGTGGTGTTGGATGAAATGGAAGCAGATAATTTAATTTCTTGAGTTGCTGTGGTTTTATTAGACAAAGGGGAGAAGTGATTTGCTAAATAGGGTTTTTTAAAAAGCTTTCTAAGCACCTTCCTCATAGTGGACATGCTATTACCTTCACGTGATTTTAGTCCAGTGCTCGGATTGTAATAGCTTTTGGACACCTGTGCATTGGCGTGCAAGATGTAGAGCGTTATTATTTGTGACACCCCTCAAATGCCAATTTACTAGACTGCAGATTGCTCTCCGGACCCGATAAATCTTTCCATACTCATCTCAAGTGGTTGTACTTCTCCATTTTCTCCTTTTCTCCCATCTACATTGTATAGAAAATTGTATAGAATGATTCTTATGCCATAATTTCTATTAATTTAAACATTTTTGTTTTTACTTGAAAATATTATAAGATATACATCAATTTTTCCTACTGTACTGTTAACTGTGTTATTAAATTTTATTTTATTGTCAGTTTTACTGAAGGGACAATTCACACGTTCCACAAACACAAGTACAGTTTTACATGTAATTTCTCTCAAAATCTCTGTGGCGTGATGAGAGCAAATGACAATCATATTACTTATAAGGAACAGTGGCTGATATATCGTGATTTACTTGTACCTCTACTGACAGTAAACAGTAAAACCAGAATTTGAATACACACCTGACTTTATTATATTTTAGTTTTTTAGTATTTATTTAGTATATTTTAGCCATAGGAGATTTTTAAAATTTATTTATTTTAACTTTTTTGTGTTTAAATAAAAATCACATTTTAATCCTAGAAATCAAAACATTTCTAGTTGCGGAATTTTAGCACTTACAATATACAAACTTAAGATTCCAAGATGGCAGCAGGGCAGTCGGTGGAGTCTAATAGGGCTCTGGCCACCTTTCCTACTCTCCCACCAATACAGTCTCCTCTGGTCCCTCACACCAAGTCCAGCAGAGAAATTTTTGAGAATGAAGTGTGGTTGGCAAGACAACAAACCTGGGAAAGTAACTGCCCATGCGTGGAAAGAGGAGAGATGGTGGAATACAGCAGGGTACTCAGCAGAGATGAAGAGCCAGAGTCGAGGCAGAGACACGTGCAGGTTCTCCTTGATCTCTTTCTGTTGTCTTATTGTTCAGGCTAGAATTTCAAGTACTGTACTGAATAGGTATGGAGAGAAAGGAGAACCCTGTGTTATTCCTGAGACTAGTGAAACTGCTTTGAGTTTCTCTCCAATCAGTTCCTGAGATTCTCCCTTCCGTCTCTTGTGTTCTATTGCTGTAATTTGCCTCTGTAGTTCCTGTTCACTTTTCTAGGTTTTTCACTCCCAAAATTGCCTCGGTGGCTTATGTTTTGTTTAAGGCTTCTGTATCCATTTTCATGTCTTGAACAGTTTTGTTCATTTCCCTCAATTGTTTGATTGTTTGTTCTTGAGATTCTTTGAAGGATTTATTCATTTCTTCTAATTGTTTCCTTGTGTTTTCCTTCTTTTTTTTGCTTTCTCTTTTTTCTTTTCTTTCTTTCCCTTTCTTTCTTTCTTTCCCTTTCTCTCTCTCTCTCTCTCTCTCTCTTTCTTTCTTTCTTTTTTTTTTGGAAAAAGGGTTTTTCTGTTGTAACTTTGACTTTGACTATCCTGGAACTTATTCTGTAGATCAGGCTGGCCACAAACTCACAGAGATCCACCTGCCTGTGCCTCCTAGGTGCTGAGATTGAGAAAGGTATATGCCACCACCACCCAGCTTTCTTGGTTTTCTTTAGGGGATTTATTCATTTCTTATAACGGTTTGCTTGTGTTTTCCTGGGTTTCTTTAATTAATTTACTCAATTCCTCTTGTTTTCATAAAATTTCTTTGAAAGATTTATTCATTTTCTCTTTAAGGACCTCTATTTTATCTTCATAAAATTTGTTTTAAGATCTCTTTTCTTCTTGCGATTCTGCTGTGTCAGGGTGTTCGGGGCTTTTTGTAGTAGGGTAGTTGGACTCTGGTTGTGACACATTGCTTTGGTTGTTGTTGGTTGTGTTCTTATATTGGCATTTAGGCCTCTGGGTTTGGAGTGATTATAGGTTAGATGCCAAATTCCTGGGTTTATCTTTATTGGATGTGGGTTTTGTTTCTTGGTTTCTTTTTCCTTTCTGGTCTTCTGTTCTTTGTGGCCTTTTGTTGAGAACAGAGTCTCTGTCCAAGGTAGGCCTGGGGGCTCTGGTGGCTGGGTTGGTCTTTGGTTCAGTAGGGAGCCTGTCTGATGGGGGCTGGGTCTTGGAGACTGTTCCTCTAGCCGGCTAGTGTGGCCTCCTCTGGAGTCATACCTTCTGATTTTAAACTTAGTGTTTTCACCATGATCCAGTTCTTCAGAAAAATTATATCAATCATATCGATGATTAGATTACATTTTTGGCATAGATACTTTAATTTACTTATGATTCATTTGTCCTTAATAATGAAAATTAATTAGGAAGTCATTGAAATTAAATATGAAAAAAATATAGTGCATGAGTGATCATCTGTTTTAAACGTCACTGATAAATTGAAGACAATAAAAGCCAAGAATTATTTCTTTTTCAACTTAAAAGGCTTTCATATTTTTTAGAGAATTATTTAGTTCAAGTGGGAAATACCAAAAGCTTGGATAACTTTCTGGAGAGAATGACAAAAAAAGTAAAATCAGTTATTTTAGAATTTCAACAAAGATGATCTGCTATAAAGAGGACAGAAAAACAGGATACAGCATTATGGAGAATCAGGAGTCAAGGGTGTAGTCTTATTTTTTTCTTTTCTATGCCAAAACAGCAAAATACTTACACAAAAAGAAAAAATAAAATAAAACAAAGGATACTGCCAGCAAGAAAAAGAAGATTTACTTTGATTCTCAAGTAGGTCAAAGTGATCTGGAAATCTAGATAAAGAAGCGAATCTTGTGCAAGTTAAGCACGTGCTTATCAAGAATGACAGGCAAAGAATCTGAGTCAGATTTAGAAAAGTTGATGTAGTGGTGTGAACATATGTAAATCCTTTTCTATTTATTCCATTTTTGCAATCAAACAAGAAACAAGAGTGTTATTTTAGGGTGAGAATTCCAAAGCAATGCTACTTTTTTTGTTGCTGCAGTTGTTTTTGATAATGTCTCCCCAGGTTTCCCCAACTGCCCTTGATCTCTGAACCAACAGACTCAAGTTATCCTCTTGCCTCATGCTCCACAGTAGCTGAGACTACAGGATTGTGCCAGAAAGCCCACCCAAACAACACTATTTCTATTCCAGTGGTCTCAGAGTGCATTACTCTCCCCAGTGTGACCATTTCCCTCCATAGAGTTCCTGTTCAATGTTTTAGCGACATTGGATATTTTCTTAGATATTTTGGATATTGGATATTGGATAGTTCTTGGATACTTTCAGACATATTTCTTTTATATGATATGAATTCTCAGTTTTCCAAAGAATAGAAAGATGATTATAAAAGGGAAATTAATTCAATTTCTGTCATTTGCTATTTTTGTAACTCTGAGCAAATCATTTAATCTGACAAAGTTTAGGAAGCAAGTATAGTAAGTCCAATGAGGTTGCTTTTTTTTTTCCTGTCCTACTGACATAAAATTATAAACAAAACACTGCACAGGTAAATAAAAGTCAAGAGGGAAAAAAAGGACACAACTTTTTGAAGCAAAGTGTCTGCTTATTACCTGGGCTATTTAATTTATTTTGATGTAAAGTCTCCCAAAGCTTTCGCATTCCTATCCTTTTCCTTTTTCACTGTGCTACAGATGTCCAGTATTTCAGTCTTAGCTACCGAATCATTTGCATTAAGAATTTGCCCTGCTTTTAGATTAAGATCTGCATGCAATTAATGACTTCTAAGGACAAACAGTCACCTCAAGGGATGAGCCCCCAAATTGGTTTTCTAAAATAAAACAGTCAGCCCTAAAAGCCAGATGCATCAGGTTGTATTTACACATTTATATATACAAAATGTAACAATATTTTTAAAAGAAGCCATAAATTTGAAAGGAGACATGGAATTAGTGGGAGAGTGAGAAACAATACTTATAAATGAAATTCTTTAAAAATAAAGGTAAATAAGTAAAACAGAACAAAACAAAATAAACCCATTGTGAGTATTACAGTGGGGGAAAAATTTAAGTCATGCCTGGTTCTTTAAGTCCAGCTAAGAAGCCATATCTGGAGAGGTCTTAGGCCAAAGTAGGTGACTTATGTTTAATTAAATTAACTTAGTTGCAAACTGCCCTCTAATTATCTATGTTTATACTAATAGAACAAAGCGGTCTCCATCCTTAATCAGAGAAGACTCTTTACAATGAACTGTGGTAAATGCAGAGATTCATAGCTGCCCAGGATTCAAAGAATACCTGACAGTTATAAGCTCAGCCCTAAATAAGACATTTATACTGTCTCTTCTAATGCTCAGGGGACAATGCAGGAAGTATGTACCAGTTGGAAGACAGAGTGAAGGGCACCAAAATGTCATTTTGTAGAGTTGATTCAAACATTGTAATCATTAATTTACAGCAACTGTAATTACCTCCACTAGATTCACACAAGAGTCATCCTATCAACAATTAAGTATGGAAATCTGAGAGGGTCATGGGCCCAATCCTTTTCCTCTCTTGTGAGATTCTATAAAAGAATGAATCACTGTCCTTAATTTTACACTCACTGCATCAACAGATAACACTAAGCCCACAGTCATATGGACAGCCCTGGTTAAATCCACTGAGTCACAAGAGAAAAGGAATAGACAGAAACATGAGAAGGGATAAGGGAGGATACACAGGACTAATGTGCATTGTATAGTTGTGTAAAACTGTCTAAGAACAAATTTAAGTAAGAAAAGAGAATGTATTACCTTTCAAATAACATACAGACCTAGGCAATAGACTCAACAAAAAATTATCTAGAAAGTTCCAAAGGATAGTTAGCTATTTATAACTACATTTGCAATAAATAAGGATTTGTGCCCTATTTAAGAGAAACATTTTCTCCATATAGATTCTCTGAGAAATTTCTGGGCTGAATGTCACTTTAGGAGTCCCTATAATGTCTACAGAATACAGGAGAAAAGAGAAAATTTCGAAAAGGTATTATATTTTAATTGGTCCAGAGCAGAAGATACGTAGACAACTTCTATGTGATAATATTTTATTTTCTTAGTATTCATATTTGTATGATCAAAATCCAAATACCTATGATCAATATACTAGATCTTATACTACCTAAGATGTTTAATCTTGAATAGCAGCAGCTTGATTGCATCTGGCATCAAAAAAGAGACACGTTTCTACAGTGGTCTGCGGAGCAATTCCAGGACTGTTTAGCTAAAAAGGGGAAGACCCTCAGAGTGAGTAACACCTTCCTGCAGTGTGGCTCAGATAGAAAGAAGTCCCAGGAAGAAGTAGTGCTGCTTGCCTGCCTGCCTGCCTACCTGTCTGCTTGCCTTCACCACCTGCTGGTCAGTGCAAAGATCTCTGATGCTATTGTCTTTCTGGTGTCACATTCCAGGTTCTTCAACCTTTTGACAAGGACTGCAGACTCTCTAGGGATCTTCTAGGTCTTTGGTGCCAGACTGGGACTGTTGATACATTCAGCTTTGGTAACTAAGCAGCTACCAGGTTCTCAGATTCTTCTGTGTGAGATGACATTGTTGAATATATATTTTATAAGCCAATATAATAATCCCCTTTTAAAATATATACTCATTTTCCTGTTCTATTCTCGAAGAGAACTTAATGAATGATCCATCCATAGAGCAAAGTCTACAAAATGGACCAAAGCATTATTCATTTAATTAGATATATTTGCTGTTGCATCTGTAATGGATAGTCATTAAGTATATTCTACAGAGAGAAAATAGAAGAAGAAATATTAGAAAGTAGATGCTATTGAAAAAGTCTCAGTTATGTGATGCCTGTCTTGCTTGTCTGTTCTTTCTTCTTTAATTTGATTGTATTTACTAATTCAGGTACAAGAAGATTCCTGTAAATAAGCCTTTAGATAACATAAGAGGCATAGAAATGGGGCATAGGAAAGCAATGGTCTAATACCAGAGGGGGGGGAAATTAAAGAAAATAGAAGAAAGCAAGTGGGGTGGAGCTATGTCTACTATGAAAATGTTCAGGGTGAGTATATAAAATGGGAAGATAACCAGCATGCTAGATGTGTAGGTGGAGTTGGGGAAATGTTTGGAATGGTAAGGTTCCATATCCGAATTTCTGGGCTTAGTTTTTTGATGGATATGTCTGACTCAATTCCAGACGTTTGGATGGTCAGTACATCTAGAAGAAAATGGAGAGATTGCAGTAACTGTGGTTCTGGAATCACCTAATGGAGGATTTGGTGAGAGAAGGGAAGAGAAAGAGACTGTTATTGTTAAAATTACGACAGCAATTTGAAAGCTATTTTTGTAAATGCTAAGGAAAAAAAAAATAGTTGAACAGCTGTGTCTGCCTGTGGAATTGACACAGACAGCTCCCAGGGGTGGCTTCCCAGAGAGAGGTGGCCCAGAACAACTAGGGGTTTGCCAAATAATCAACTTATAAGAACTTACTTTTAAAACTATTTTTGCCTCTTACAGACGAGCAAAACAAAATAAAATGCCTGAAATTATTCTTTAAAGTACTACACGTAAAATAAATTCATTATGAGTTATTCTTGAATTTCCAGAGGCACCAGATAAGACTATGGTAAAAGCCAGAATTAACTAAGAAACAGCAGCAGATCATATAAAACAGACTGTATCTGAAAATTCCCAAATCATCTTGTACAGAAAACACATTTATATGACATATTTACATTATCATATAATTTCTAGAAAAACTAACTGACCAAGTTTGTTTCCATTCCTCAAATCTAACAGTCTTTCTCAGTGGAGCAGCATTCACTAATCAAGCAAACTCACTTCCTGAGTCTTATTTTTCTCTGGCCTTCATGATTTTTTTTCCCCAATTGACTCATTCTTTCATCAGATGTGTTAATATCACTAATTAAAATGTCATTCAAGTGTGAACCCCTTGTGACTTGGCAACATTATGTATTGATTAACATGATCTAGTTTTCAGGGTTTTAGAAGTGCCTTAGTTTAGAAGTGCCTTCCAGCCTGCAATATATCCTGGTAGCTGTCTGCCTGGGACACTAAGAGAGCTCTGATATCCTGCCCTGCTTCACCTTGGCACACCCTACCCCACCTGCTTGCCCTCTCTAGTACTTTAGATGCTTTTTATCTCAAGTACATTTAACACTCTTCTGCACACACCTGTGGGCTTTCAACAAAAGTATTTAAAACCCTTGTTGGAGCCATGCCATTAGATCAGAGAGAGTGGGCTGAGAGCATGTCCGTGTCTCATTAGACTAATGGTAGGTAAAACCATTTTGTCGTCTGCACCTTCTAACTCTCCATTTAGGCCAAGCCTGTCTCACCCTCCTGGGTACACCTCCCACTCCAAAATATCAGTTCATTTACACAGTTTGCCCCTGAAGTCAGAAAGGATTTGGATATTGAGTTAAAACAATTATCTACAAAACTCATCACAATGCAGTAAATCATTTTGCATAGCCTCCGAGGTAAGGATTTTCCAATTAGGTGACACTGTTCTCCAACTCTTAAATTTAGAACCGAAACAAGTTGAAGATTCGACTTAGAGAAATCATGGTTTGGGAAGGAGCATTGCCTTGACTGGCTGTGGAGTGGACATCTGGAGTTCAGATTCTACCTTTAGTCTCTGTTGTATTTCCCCTTACCTCTGAGTTGGTGTGGGAATCCCAGCTCTTCCAGAAACCCTCTCTTGGTACCACCCTACCTGGAAATGATAGGAGTGCATTGTTTCTGCTCTGCACATGGTTTCCTTTATCAACAGAGTTATTAAAGGGGTGAACTTGCCATTTCTTTACAGAATGAAGAGGCCTGACTTTCCTGAGAATGTACTATTCTACTGCAATAGATAGAATGTGTGTCTACCTTGTTTTACCAGGAAAGGAAAACCAGCTTCACTACTGAGCACTCTCTGACTAGCATCAGGAGAGATGAGAACACATCACTGATAGACAAAACTTGAAGTGCAGCCTTCAGGTTAGATCAATACCGCTCAGGGTAGGGTTGGGTCCATAGCTGTTTCTGTGATATCAGGATTAACTATCTTATTTGCTGCCTAAAATTTTCCTTTCTCGTCAGGTAGTCTCTTTCCTGAACTTCTGGCTTGAAAGTGTACATTTCTTTTTCGTTTTTTTTTTTCTGGTCTGTGGATGATGACATTTATTAGTTGCATATATCTTCAATTCTAAATTTGAGATGTACAAGCCAACAAAAACCCAAAATAGTGACCACAAAGCGGGCTCTTGATTTATAAAGTTGACTGTGGTCTGCCTTTTAGTTCCTTCTTTTCAGTATTCTTTTATTGTTTGATATACTCTGATTGGGTTTTTACTTGTGCTTAATGAAAGGAAAAACATTCCCCCAGTTCATATTTTTAGAATTTATTTTATTTGAGATATTTAACCACCTTGAGTCTCTGACACAATACTATTTACATTTACCTTACAAAGCTGTACACATAATTACAGACAACTTTAAAAGTAACTGCATCATCTCATTCACTGTAGAATTTTATAAAGGGTGTTTCTAACAATACAAATTAAAGGAATGAATCAACAGGCTGTATTAGCTTAGAACATAACACATACCTGTTGCAAAGTAACAGGGAAAAGGAGAGACAGGGAAGTAAAAGACAGGTAAAATCATATCATCATCATCATACACATCATTATTGCTTAGTAAAAACACCAACATATCCAATTTTGGCACTAGTAACAATATTGTAAAGAGCGAATTAAATTGTTATAATACTGTTACAATGGTTTTAGTCAGTAGTAAAATGGTAAAGCATTAACAGAGTTCCTGGAAACAATAAATAAGAAAGGTTAAAATATTAACAAACTAAATGTGAGAGCTAACTGTGGTGGTTATGTTCGTCAGTAGCAGTAGCTGTGATCTTGCAAAATATTTATAAAGCATGCAGCTTGGCTCTTTTTATATATATAGGCTCAGGTTACAACCCAGGGTATCTCAGTTTTGTTTCTAAAAATAACTGTCAAAATTTTAGTGCAATCTTAAGAAAGTGTTACAAACAATATCAAATTTTAACTCGAAAGAAGAGACTTAAAAACTGTTTTATATCTCCCCTCTCCCATTTCTTAGCTGTCTCTGGCATCTCTTACTGCTTTTCTGTCTTAGACAACGTTGAGATGTTTTGAAAAAGTACCGAGGGTAAATATCTTTTTTTTTTTAAATAGATTTATTTGGCTCAAGATTCTTGTGGCTAGAGAGTTTAAGATGAATCCAACCTTGGCTGTATCACCTGGTAGAGAGGTGGTCAATGAGAATGTCAGGCAAAAGGAGCCAAGGTATTTGGTGGCCTCTCAATCACACCACCTCTTTACAGAGGAGAACTGACACGGTCCCATAAGACATCCGCTTATGAAATGGAGGCCCAGTGACTAGATGACCTTACACTCAGCCCCTCATTTTAATGATTACACCAGGCTCCTTGCACGTTGATGTTTGGAAGACAAGCCATACCCAGCCACATGACTGTCTTACTATCTCACTCTTGTTTGTCATTTACCATGGCTTTTTTCTTTCTTTCTTACACAGAGAAAATTCTGGCTTAACTGCTTTTTTTCTACAGTATGTTTCAAGCTGCTATAAGGCAAAAAAGGAACAATAAACGCCTCGCTGATAATTTAATGTTCCCCTCATGCAAACCTCATTGTTTTTGAATACTGAATTTAAAAGCAAAATAAAAATGTAAATATTATCCCCTAAGAAGGCAAAAAGCCCCGTTTTATTTCTGCAGATTTTTAAAAGGGGGGAAAGGTAAATGCTAGTGCGATGGAATTGGCGCAACTGCTTGCTTCGATATGACTAATCTGAGTTCAAAATCTGCCTTTACAACATTTTAATTTTAGTAATTTACTTCAAGTGTGCCTGCCTCAGCAACTTTTTCTGTAAGATAAGAAAAATAGAAGATTGGGCAGTAAATGTAAATACCTTCACGCATGCCGCAGAAATGCTAAACATGTATATATTGTACAGATGGTTATTTGATCCCTTTTAAATCCTGCTGACACAAACACGTTCTTTTTAAGTATCTCACTTGGCCAATTACACCAAATAAACTGAACAGCAATGGGTTGTCTTTGAAAAATTCAGATGTCAAATATTTCTTTTTTGTTGTTGACGTTGAAAAGCTTTAAGTAACGGAAATACGGAGGACCGCTCAGCAAAAGCAACAGCTCAGGTTGACAGAAACCACCAGGGAGGCAGCAAAAGGTCAGTTAATCTGTCTGCTAACACATATTTTAACTAGGGCTGTCCTCTCTGCTAGTTTAGAAAATAAATTTGATGTGGGACGACTGAGTTAAGCTACAGCTTTAAAAGTAAAATAATAAGGCCACCAATGGAAAAGAGGACTACGATGCCATGCCTCGTAATGCTGACAAGGGAAGGAGCTGCATGAGTATGACCAAAATGCAGAGCGTGAAATTCTCAAGGAATCACTTCAAAAACTAGCATTCTTCAAAAAGTATGTGTGTGTATCCCGAATTTAATTTTTCTTCCTTGAGGTTTGTGTCTATTAACACTTTTTAAATCGATGTAAGCAATTTCACCACAGATATGTAGCCGAATTTAAAGATGCGATACAATAATATGTTTTTTATCTTCATGCTTTCCAATTCATTTTCATATAGTGTATAATCCCAGCTAATATCAATTATGGTGGTGATGCCTAACAGTTATTAAATCTAATGTGTGTGTGTGTGTGTGTGTGTGTGTGTTATACAGGAAGTTTAACTATTTGGACAAACAAATTAACCTTCCAACTTCTTGGCATTTTTCATATAGTCTTCTTCTCACATAGTATTAAATGTGTTTTTCCATCTAGTACAATAGACACGGGCAGAAATGGTCATTGAAGGATGGCTGACCCAGAAGTCTAGCTGTGAGAAATGGGAGCTGGGAGCCTGCTGCCTTCTCTGCTCCATTACCCTGAAAGAGGAAACGTTGTTATTGCATATCATTCTGCTGATCAAGGCTACCAGATAAGAATATTTCCATACAGTGAAAGAAAGTAAAATTGTACTTTCTTATCATTTGATTATGTGAGATAATGATAATTTAATTTCAGTCCATTTGTTTATTAATTATCTATCGAATCAGAAACAACCTCCTTTACAAAAAGCCATTCTCAGCATCGCCAGGCAGAAAGACTCCTCAGTGTTATTCTCAGTGGTGCTGAGATCACTCGAGTGAATTATTGGAAACAATGGATGCCAAGAATAAAAGAAAAATGATTGGAGAGAATGGAAGTTGATAGCACTGAAATCAAAACCTTCCACTGGGACAAGCCTGTGTGGGACTGCATGTCTCTGCATATTTCCCCGAGGAGAGGAGTAAATAATGGTTTTGTCTATGAAATGCATTTTAAAACTGTAAAATAAAAGGATCATGTATCAAACTAAATTGTGTTGGCTTAGAGATGTATTACACCTTTACACAATTTTGCATTCCTTTCATTCTTTTCGTATGCATTCATTACTTTATTCCTCCTACAATATTTTAATAGAAGATAAATAGATGGACAAATAGATGATATATGCAAGACACACAGGTGTAGAGATACGTAGATAGATGCAGAGATACATACAGAGACATAGATGTATACACAGGGACAGTGGTTTTCTTATTTGTTTTAGTCCTGACCCATTAGCACATAAATGTAAACTCCTGATTACTTAGAAGGTTTAATGAATACAGAGGAAAACTGTTAATATTTTCCTCACTATCATGATTTCTGAAATGTTTTATAATTTAGTCATGCTGCATTATTCTGAAACTGTTCATTAATGACATCTGTTGCCCAGCCACCCAGTATTTCATAGGTTCATTTAAAACTGTCAAGACATAAGTGGAAGCCTACACTGGCAAAATACAAGGAAACTATATCAAGAAAAACAAGACTCTATTTCTGGTACACTGGAGCTTAAACCTAAATCTTAAATTGCATGACTTACTAATGGCATTGTATGGCGAGTTCTATTTATGGTAAGTGAATTACTCACGATTCTCTAGAGAAACAGAACTGATAGGATTAATATATATGCATATACTTATATATAATTGATTAGAGTTACTTATAGGTTATGGTCCAAGTATTCCAAAAATAGCTGTCTCTAAATGGACAGTCCAAGAATCCAATAGTTATTCAGTCCACAAGACTTGATGGATCAGCTAATCTTCACTATACATTAGAATCCTGAAGTAGGCTCTAATGCCAGTGAAGGAATGAACTTGCCAGTGAGAGCAAGGACAAGCAGGCAAAGAGCAAGTGCTTCCTTCTCCTATGTCCTTTATGGAGGTTGCAACCAGAATGTGTGGCCTAGATTTACAGTGGATCTTCCCACCTCAAAAGATCTGGAGTTAGGATGGATCCTAAAACATAAAGAGACCTCAGTGCATCCTGTTACAGGATGAAATATGTCCCACCAAGACTACCTGTATTGAAGTTCTGAACTGGATAATTAAAACAGACAAGGATATTACAGAGAGATTCTTCAAAGTATAGTGAAGAGCATTGGAATAGCAGAGTACTGCAATGGAAATAAAGGAACCACAGTAAACGATGGACATATGCAAAGAGGTTGACACTTGGTGTTAAAAAAGCAGTAGTCTTTGGCCATAATGACATTTGTCACATTGGACTGAGGGATAGCTAAATGATATTGCAGAATTACAAGTCTTCATTTATAACCTCCTAGCAGGTTTTTGCTTGCTTCCTTCCTTCCCTCTTTCTCTCCTTCCCTTCTTCCTTCCCTCTTTCCCTCCCCCCCCCCCTTTCCTTCTTTTCTTATGCATTTTTTTTATCCACATTGACTGGAAATAAGTGCAACTTGATTTTAAACTCTCATTGTGGCTGGAGACATGTGGCCTTTACAAAGATGAGGGAGTCAAGAGGAGTTCATTGAGATGTTTCCTGATCTATGCTAGCTGGCATTTTTATAAGGAGAAGAAATTGAACAGACAACAGAGGCAAGTATACACAAGAAAGGCTCAGCGATGAGACAACAAGCGAGATCTCAGAATAAACCGTACCTGCCAACACGTTGGCCTTAGCCTTTCAGCTTCTAGAAATGTAGCAAAATCCATTTGTCTAAACCGCAATGGTCAGTGGTATTTTGTTACAGAATCTCAAAAAAAAAAACTGGCACACATCTCAAACGTTGACAAATGACTCTAAAAAGTACAACTTACTTTTCAATATACTTTCCTCCAATAGCCACCAACATTACTAGCACATGGAATACCAATATCAATTCATATCAATTGCATATCAATTCACCTTTCAGACTCTAATCACTGTAATACACTTAGAGCATTCACAAATATAACTATCCTCTGAGTTAGCAGTGTGAACATAAGATGGCTAAATTATTATATATTTTCAAGAAATGGGACAATTATATTTTATGTCCTCAGCGTAGAAAATTCTTTGCTCAAAAGCAAGACACATACAACAAAAGCCATAATAAAAAATATTCAATAAAATTGGCTATACAAAATGTTCTATGTGAAAATTTTCAGTAAACAAAGAGAAGAAATCATACATGATGACTGCCAAAAACCTGTGCAGCTTGCGTCCTGGAATCCTGACTAAGGGTATGAAGGGATAAAGAAAGGACAGATAACTAGATACATGGACAGAAAAGCTGGGGTCTAATGGGAGTGTGCCCACTCTGATGAAAGATGCCTACTATCATCAGCAACTCAGAACCTCAGTGTGGTTCTGGGTACAGTGCTGGAGGAGGTGTTAGCTAGTTCACATAGGAAGTCTTTGTAGATGAGCAGTCTCAGATGGACATTATTATACATGTTCTGGCGGATGAAACGGTAGTTGCGAGTCTACACATATATGCATCACTCATTCACGCTTGACTCTTAAGGAAAGCTTTATCTTCTCTCTTGAGTATCACCCAAGGAAGGCTTTGCCATGCCCATAAGCTGAGGCTCATGTAATCAATATTCTCTCACTAAGACTTCAACCACTCGGGGCCTTCTTCCTCTAATCCCTACAGAAGACATTAGTGAAACAGTTAACTGACAAAGGAACAATAGTTGTTTCATATTAAAACCGATTCATATATGCAACAAGAATATTAAAATATCAATGGAAAAACAATAAAAGTAAATAAGTTTAATAAAACAAAACCCTTATCTCTAATAATCCAGGAAATATAAAAACTCATAGCCATGATGTGGTAAACCATTACAACAAATTATATCAAAAAATAAATACAAATTTTAAAGATAAGTCTAAATATTCATGATTATTTCATTTTCTGGCAACAAATGTGAAGTAGTAAACAGAAGACAATCTTAATAAATACAGAAAAAGTTTTAAATGATATATTCTGTGAATCAACAAATACATTAGCCAGGATACTCTCAACTACAATTAAAGACTTAAATTGCTTCAGAAGTTTTTGTGGGAGTGAGGGGGGGGTTATTTGTTTATTTTATTTTTTTAATCTTTAATACTAGGTCTGAATTCCTTCCCCAGAACAAATGGATCTCCAGCCAGGATGGGGAGCCATAGCTTCCATAAATTTCCATATAGATACAAAAGGTTGGACCTATAAACACACTCATTGTACCTTGATCTATTACAGTTAACAACTGCAAACAAATCAATGTCCTTTCCTAGGTAAATAAGTTGATAATATGAAACAGTTACATAGCAGAACATAGAGTACAGTTAAAATTAAACCCAAATTCATAGGTTTTAATAAAATTTTATTCTTCAGATTATGTGCAATAATCTTAGAAATTTTAAAATGTGCAGTCAGCACTATGCATTACATTCAGCTATCTAACACAGAAAAATCTTCAAAATTCTTTGAGCATGATAATGTAGTTGTGGATTAAAATAGTATTGATGATGATTAAAGCACATAAAGAGAAAGTCTTGTTCAACTCCTCATTCCAAATATTATTAAAATATACATTAAAAGTAAAAAATATTGAGATTAACAAAATAAGTTATGTATACTAATTAATTTGCTTATTTGTTTTGGCAGTCGTAGAGTTTGAACCTAGAACCTTACACATAGCACACTCTAGGCACATGCTCTGCATTTAAGCTATATTCTTGATATTTGGATTTGAAATATTTCCAAAGTCAAGAAAAAATGAACGGAAGGGAAGATGGAAGACGACACTTTGATAGAAGCTGATCTCTGGAAACAAATGGGGTATTTATGTCACAAATGCACATAGGGCATCTGCATCATTTCAAGATTTTACATTTTAATTTTAGAGGAACCAGAGCATACAATAACAATAAACTTTGAGTAAGAAACAGTAAGTAAAGACTTTGGGGAGCTAGGAGAGTTTTCTCCATCCCATTCCACTAGGCTTCCTAAACTACAAACCACCTATGTTAACTCAGTGTTTCTCTGTGTGCAGTTGACACCATTACAACCAATCAACATCGTCTTTCACAGGTTCTTTAGTCTCTGGTCTTGCATCTTGCATCCTGTTCTGGTAGAAAAGTTGCCGGTTAGTATTACAAGGATACTGTGACTTGATACTGCTCCATTCACCTTCCTTGTTAATTTTAGTTTTCTTATCCTTTGCTTTCTTTATGTTCCCTCTGCTTTCCTACCACAAATGCTGACTCCTTAATAATGTCTCTCTAATGACCAGGGTTTCAAGAACAACTAGAACCACAATGTTTGGCATCAGACTGAAAGTTGCAAACAAATTACTACCAAAGTGGTTTGGGATCAAATTTTAAACATTTTTATGAGTTAACTTCACATTTAAAAGTAGGAATAAACATTAGAAGTATACCATTAAAATTTTGCAGAATCTAAAGAACTTGGAAAAAACACTAAGAAAAAAATATATACAATAGATACAATAACTGATATACAATAACTCCCAGCATATTTTAATTCTGAGGTTACTTAATCTCTCACTAAACGAGAGCACAACTGGGACCTACCTTGAACAAAGGATCACAAACAGTTTCTCAATTTTCTCAAAGGGCTCAAAAAGAAGCATGTCAAGCTCAGAGAAGAGCCGTTGACAAAAGTCTTTGAAAATGAGTGTGGATGTGTCACAATAGACTGACTGATGATCACCAAAATTTGAATTCCATGTAATTTTCATAAGCCATGGCACACTCCTTTAATATTTTTCCAGTTCTTAAAACACATGACAGCATTCTGAGCTCTCAGCCATGTGGAAAGAAGCAGCTTAGTCAAGGGACTGTGGTTTTCAGCCTCCAGTCTTCAACTACCAGGTTTCAGACATTTTAATGCACTACTATTGACTAACTGAACTTTGAATTCAATAAGTATTTAATGAGTATTTAATAGGCTAATGCCACACAATCTTTGAGGTTTCTGTCTAATATCCTAAAGCTTATTTAAAAAGAAATTAAGTAAAGTGGAATTCCTTATCATTCCTCAGTTTTGTATCCTTTGAAACCACTTAATCTATTTGAGACTTTAATTCATTAATCTTTTCCTTTTGTATTTATTCTTTTCCTAGCTCCACCAACCCTTTCCTGGTATATTCAAGCACGGATCTCAGATCAAGATCACCATGTATCATGATGATCTGTGTACCTTTGCTTGCTTCTCCTGCCTTTTCCTCCTTTTTAATTAATCAACCCTGTCCTTTCAAAAGGAAGATCACTGGAGACTAAGTCTGCAGGGCTTAATGAGACTCAACACATACTTGTTTCAGGAATGTTAACTGATTACTTGCCCCATGCTTTCAAAGATCCTCCCATCATATTCCAGGCAGTTATAAAAGCAGGATCTACAAGCATCGTTTACAGGTAAAAGCTGTCAGATAGAAAAATAAAAGTTGTGACAGATGGGTTGGCTCAGAAAAAACAGTTGACACAAAATTACGTTCAATAGTGGGTAAGTCATGACAAAGCCTTAAGATAACAGAACATTCAAAGGAGAGAGTGCATCATATCAGAGACAGGATAATTGGGACCTTGAAGGGAAGGGAAGGTGTCCCTTCAAAACCTGGAGAAGAGTTTCATTTAAAAAGATAGCTTATGAGTAGGATGATGGGGAGAGACCAAAGGAGAGCTATGAGAAATCCTCCCCACACAAATGAAAATCTGTGGATTTATGTCCTCTTAGGGGGCAGCAGGAAGCTCCACATTGTACAGTTTAGTCTGGGAGAGTCTATGTGACAAGGAGCCCAGAGATACCAGGGAATGGATACGACCATGAATTAGGAGCTGTAAAGATTGGTTGGACTAGAAAGGATCAATAGCCCAACGGTGGTTGCTCGGTCCATGGGCTAGATGCCTCAGCGTGCCCAATATGGTGGTGAAGACCCATAGGAGTCCTGGTGAGCCTTTGCTATTAAGTGCTGAAGACTGAGACTAAAGACGCTGGGTTCTAAAGGCAGTAACAATGGCAGCAACAGCCATAATGGGATAGACTCACTCACCAGTAAAAAGATTATCGTGCATGCATGAGGCATGCTTTTACCTCGGGACTTCTTATGTCTGAGCCACCGCAGGAAGGTGCTGTTCACACTAGAGGAAAGTCTTTCCCTCTTAAGCATTCAAGAGAATGCCCTCGAAGATAAGCCTTACTTTGAGTTGACAACAAAGACTAGCCATTACAGCCACTCTTAATATATATAAATAGGTTTTTAGATAATTCTAATATCTAATCTAAATACTGAATGCAGATGTGAGCAAGACTCTCAAATACAGCAACATGTAAAAGACCGTGGTGATTCTGTAGATGACAAAGAAATAATGGAGTCGTGTCATAGACAGACATGACATATGACTAAAATTAAAATGAAACTTGAGAATTAGATGGGATTTTTAAGCTAAATCTCAACCTTCCCTCCTTTTTGAGGACAAAGCCTTTGTAGTCCTATGAACTCCTGAGAGGCTCTCTGCCTCTTTGGGAAAACTGTATTAGGGCCATTTCAACCAATTAGTTGGTCTTTTGATTAAAATTCTGTCCCTGAAAATCCCCAGCGCAACTATCTGAAGACCAAATGCCTCGTTGACATTACATCCCTGAAATTTCTAGACTTTGTTAACACAGAATATTTAAACATGGCCTCTGCCTCTGTCATCAGGCATAAACTTAACTCTGCAGATTCCAAATGATAATCATGCTGAAGAGTAAATCCTTGGCACTGAATTCTCATAAATACACAGGTGTCTGCTTCACGTTTCCATCTCATATGAATGGGGAGCTATCAAGAAAAACAGTATATTATGATCTCAGAAACTAAAAGAAATAATTTTTAAGGACATTTTAAAAACCATAACTCATACAGCATAATCTGTGATTTAAAGCTCACTAGGCTGGACCCAAGATCTAAACTCACATCATGATCTCATCACCTGTTGGAGCACTGACTTCCTGTCTTTGAATGCAAAAAGGGTGAAGGATCCTGGAGCTATCCCTGACGTCACAGAATGTGCTGTGATGCTTTCATTGAACACCTATCTTTAACAAGTCGAGCAGGGTTACTGCATTCATAGTCTGTAGCCCTGTCCCTTCTCACGAACAATCCCATGTACAAATATGTGGAGAATTTCTGACCTGTCTAACGAAAGAAATCAGGCAAAAAATAAAGAAGTAGATTCTGCATTTTGGACTAGCAAATAAAAAAAAGATGTCAGACATGAACCCTGACATTCCTAATCATGCTAAAGTCATATAGGATAAACTTGATGAAAGGTTAACAGTAAAAGACCAAATCAACTTTCCAAACACTGTGATATCCTTGTAAAGATAGCCCCTGAATTATTTAATTTTGGTCAAAAGTGCCTCATCCTCAAGACACATGCCCTCTGTCCTTCAACTCACCTTGCTGAATTACCCAAACCTCTGCCTTCAGTGGCTCGGTCTTAAGGATATTTAACTACAACACTGGGTTCTAGTTGAATCAACCACACTCTGAATCCTTAGGGACACGGACTGGGTGTCTACAATTGCTGAACATGATTTGTCTTCAAAATATTTTAAAATATATTAACTAATCCATATAGAGCAATAAGGATTCACTGAATAATTCCCAATGTGACTGAACTACTGACCTTTCATTGTCTTTCCCTAATTAAAGCAGAAAGGATTTATGAATCTTGTTTGCATGTTTAGATAAAGATTTGGGAGATTCCAGTAAATCTCTCTACACACATGCCATGCCTAACATTGGTCCTTTCTTTCCCTAAAATTCATATTCCTTGCTATTATTATAAGCTCACAATAAGACTACCAAAAAGTTAAATCTTTAAATTTCTTACAGTCATAATGTGTGCTTATTCCAATGCCTGCAAAAGGATATCTAATTTCTATTTCATTTTTCTTCCAAGTTTCTCAAATACAACACAGGCTTTACTTTATTGGTTTTTGGTTTTCTTGTTATAGACAAAGTGCTTCAACACTGTAGATGGAATGAAATTTGCCCAAAGACAAACAGACGGCATTAGAACTCAAAAACTCCTGCCTTCAATTCAACATTTCTTCCTACTTGAAAAAACACATTAGAAGTCTTTTTTCAACTTTTCTAGAACCAGAGATATCTGAAATAAAATAGTTAATTTTGTCATTTTTTCCTTTATATTGACAGGGCTGAGAGACTACCATTCATGGAGGCTTTGGCTCCTTCTAAAGCTCAAAATCATTCGAGGCATCTTATTGTTTATATATTTGAAATCATGTTCCTCTTTTTCTTCTGATATATTAAAAACTATAAACTGAACATCCAGTTTAGACTCATTATCTCTAATTGTTTCTTTCTATCAACACATTGCATCATCCTCCCTGTGGAAGTAAAATCCATAATAAGCGACTAAAACATAAAATTTTAACTCTGTATAAAGATTTCCTATTGTTAGCAAAACAAAAATATTACATGTATGTGTAGCCATCATGGCAGAATCTCATACACATAATAACCCAGTGCACATGTTGTATAGTAAATACACAAAACAATTGTTTCTCTAACATAATACAGTTTGACAAATCCTCAAATCTATTTCCAAGATGTAGTCTTGTTTGAGAAGAGCAAAGTAATATTTGCTGAATTGAATGCTCTCATGTTTTCAGAAACTAAACTACAATTTACATGTTACCAGCTCTCCTCATAAACCCTATAGTCTCTGAGAAATAGTTTAGAAATACCTTGGAGAACACCCAAGTCCCCTCATACAATAGCATTTCAATTATCATATTTATACTCCTAAGAAGAGACCTTAGTTTAGCTATAAACACACATTTTACAATCATTCGTATTGACAAATAAAACAATACCAGAAAAGGAGAATGCCTGGGTTCCTTAAACATAGAGAACTTTTCACAGGCTAATGTCTCAGAAACGTTTAAGCGAAATAAGTACCAACCACTTCACTCCAGGTAGAACCAGTTTGGGAAGGCTCTAGCTCTTTCTACTTTCTCAGCCTTGCCTGCCTTCTGCTTCCTTAATATAGAATTAATTCTAGTTAGAAAGCATCACAGACAAACCAGAGTATGGAAGAGCCATTTTCTACCTTGTACAAGAGTGAATTCAGTTGGGAAGTCAGTCTGTTTCTAAGTTATAAGAAATTGTAACTTACCAAACTGGTACCCAGGCTTACATTTTACCTGAAAGAGGTTTTATCACCTTGAAACGTTCATATAACTAACTTAAGCATTGGTTTCTATGCCTTACCTCTATGGCAATGTCTTCTACCTTGCCTACAACTCTGTGATACAGATGAAATGGCTGATGCCATTCCATGGCTGTTGCCATGCAACAGGTGAAGACAAACGCAAGGCAAGTATTTCTCACAAAACTCTGGGTCTGATATTTATTCAGAACCCTTGGCAGGGAGTAACTCACAGAATTTTGGAGTTACGTGATAACTTTTATGTTTCCAAATGTAAAATATGTCTTTCAAAGCAAAGAAACAAATACTCAAAGAGGTTGAATTATTCATTCTACAATCATAGAACTCTACAATAGGCCAACTGGTGTTAAAGTGCATATTACCTGATGTCCATGCCAGTTCTGGGTTTAATAACTTTTCTTAACATCACAGTATAAAATACTTTATTTCCACAATTTTTTTTATAAAAGCAAACTCTCATTGTAGTTGTCATGTTTGACAGAATTAAAGTCAACGAGATAAGCAAACTTTTAATAGTAATATCACGTGTACATCAAACAATTTGAACTGAAATTGATAAAAATAAAAAAGTTAAGTTTAAGAATGACCTGGTGGTTGGGTGGTGGTAACACACATCTTTAATCTCAGCACTTGTGCTGCAGAGGCAGATAGAGCTCAGAGTTCAAGGCCAGCCTGGTCTACAGATTGAGTTCCAGGACAAGACAGAGTTACAACAGAGAAAACCCATCTTAAAAAAAAAAGAAAGAAAGAAAAGAATGACTTGGTGAATATTTAGCAACAAAATAAAAAAGCAGTACTATTCATAATTAAAAGTTTATCAAACACAACTGTGTCATTTTTAGAACAATATCCAAATGTGAGACCAATTCCACAAAAGGCTTTTCCCTAACTTACAGCCACTAGATTGCTTATAGAATTTCCTTGCTTGCATCATAATAGAAAGCATTCACTCATGTGATATGAGAAGAGAGCTACACAATGGATGTGAGGAAGGTCACTGTCATCTCCATGATCCTGGGTGTCTACTGGAGCTGCTCCCAAGCTGCCACTTTAATCCAGGGAGTGTAAGAGAAAGAATGTGAAAAGATATTCATTTCAGCACAGCTACTCTGAGACATTCATTCTCTGTCTGTCTCTTCTGCAGTAAATAAAATATTAGATCTTGTTTTGTCCCTTTATCAACACAGGGATGGGAGAAACACTTATAAAGATACAGTCGCACATGTGGGGACAATTTTTCTTTGGTAGTGTGCAATCAACCTCTTTTGAGATTGCACTTTTTCTCCTCCCTCTTCTTTATTACACATTACACCTGGCAAGTATGTTATTGTATGCCTCAAAATGTAAGACTTCTACCATGGGACTCTTCAGTTACTATTTGTTTGCTACAACAATGCTAATAATACCCATAGCAGTGAATTAAGCAATTCCATTCTACCAGAGTAAGTGCAGAAGATTCTATAGTATCTAAATTGATTTATCTAGAAGAACATACAAGACATTTAGAAAATCCCATTGGGAGTTTTGCAGCCAGGTTTTCAATTGTCAGTATCTCCTACAATGAAGTTTCTATACTATACTAAAATCTAATATAAACTTCAGTGAAAATAAACACTTTGCATTCCAAATTTGTCCAAACAATAAGACCAGAGAACATTTTTGAGGAGCTTTAAATCGGTCTTCAGAATGTTATATAACAAGACTAAAATAGTTTCAATTTGCTACCAATTTGGTCCACACACAATCGCGCTGGCAAGTTGAACAAAGGAAGAGGAAAATGTTCATGCATATTTTAAAAGTGACCTAATTCAGGCTTAATAAACTATGCGTTTTTATATCATCAGCCAAATTTCGCATACTGTTTCATTTCTAAGCACTTTTTTTGGTGCTATTTTGGTCTTGATAGTCATCTAACATGCTCACATCAGAAGCAACACCCTCATATAGTAGATGAGTACAGACTGTAGGAGAAATACTAAACCATGACTAAACCATTTAAAACATTTAGTGACAGTGTTTCCTGAGAGATTTTCTTTTAAACCACATTGGGCTTTACTTTTACATCTGTAACAGGGATAAGCTACGGAATCTGCAGACCTATTGTCATAATTAAGTGACACAGAGCACTGACACCATTACCTGACAGAGCCTAAAAAACAGGTGCTTGTAATTAGTAGCTGCAACTGTTAATCCCCTTCACCGGTTCACAGTTACAAGATGACATCTCCTTCCTGCCCCCAGTTAGACTTCTGCTCTACCCACCTTGCCCAATAACTGATATAACTGAATTCAACAGAGCTTGCCAGACCAAAAGATAAGATACACAGGAGCTCAAAGTGGTAAGAAAGAAAAGAAGTTTATTAAAATAGAGAAATGAACACAAATACATTCACACACAAAAAAGAAGAAAACAATGCATGGTTGTATTTCTAAAAATATGTAAAAATCAGTCAAATAATGTTGGTTACATTATATAAATTTTTCTGAAATAGTGATAAAATGTGTGCTTGAATGCAGCACAGAATTTTTTGGCATTTGACCATAGCTTCAGAGCATGTTAATTTCCTGTATCAAGTTAGCTACATTATAGCACATCTAAGTTTCTTGTTAAACATAATTTCCAAGAAGAATCAGCATTTGAGTTCATGCCCTGTATAAAGAGGGTTGCACTCTTCCACGTGGGTGTCCAGACAATGAAATGGGACAAGGGAGGACTTTCTGGCTCTCTGTCATATTGCAGGATCTGAGACCTTGCTCTTCTGCTGACTTCAGTGCCTGGCTCTCAAGTCTTCAGATTCAGAATTCAAATATACCCTACCAGTTTGTTCTGCATCTACAGCTTATAGACGGCAGATTAGGGCCCTGATCAGCATCGTAGGCATGGCAACCAATAACATAATTTTTCTCTTTAGCCTCCTCTCCTCCCTGTGTGTATGTATGTATGTGTCTGTCTGTCTGTCTCTGTCTTGCTATATCTATTACTTTTAGGTACTTTTCTATTGCTGTGGTAAAACACCATGACCAAGGGAACTTACAGTAGGTGGCAGGAACTAGATGCTAAGAGTAGGAGCTGAGCACCTTGAACTGCAAGCACAAAGCAGAGAGAACACTGGGAATAACATTGAGTTTTTGAAACCTCAAAGCCCTCCCCCAGGGTCATGCTTCCTTGAGCAAGGCCACACACCTCTAAGCCTTCCTAAACAACTCCACCAAACAGAGGCAATGTATTCAAACATTTGAGCCTATTGAGGCATTCTCATTCAAATCACCACACCGTCTCTGTCTCTTCCTATTTAGTTTGGAAATCAAATACAGTTTGTGATGACACCTCACATGTGCTAGGCATGAACTCTACCACTGAGCTACACCACCAGCCATGGGTCTTTTTAAAGGAAGACTACACTAGTAGACGGTCCATGATGTCAGAGAGCTTATATTTCTACAGGTTAAAGATGGACGATGAATAAGCTGAAATATGTACCGTAGAACTAATTGCTATGAATATATTAACTGTATGAAGGAGAGTATGACAGAAAATTGGGGAACAGGAGGAGGTGAATGGTCTGGGTAAGTGATATTTAAGACTTGAATAGTATGAGCAAACTATATTTCTATGATGATCTGTGGAATACCACATACTTAGAAAAATCCCAAGAAAGGGACCGTAATAAATTTCAAAAGAACACAAAATTTCATAAGCACTTAATCCAACGATAGAATTCCTTACACATAGGGAAAAAATACATTAACCTGGCAAAGGTAGCTGTATTAGTATGTAGAAGTGAGTGTTTTTATGAATGTATGTATGTCTTTTCCTTTAATTTTATTTTTTTTTCCTTTTATTCTATGTCTGTATTGTCTGATGCCCACAAGGGGTGAAAAGGCAAATACAATGAAGAATACAAAACACAGCTCACATATCTCACCTATCCTGTCCATATCAGAGTAATATGAACATAACATGCTACAATTATGCTTATCTCAAATATATGGAGAAATGGTTATTTGGTATCCACACCTATTCTACTGTATACACTTAATCTCTTAATGTTGTTAGTTCATTCACCATCTCTTCCCACCCCACATCATCATTCTCTAGCCCTAACAAGAAATCTACCCCACTTTTCATCCTGCACGCTTTCATTCTTCACCAACACTACCTTACAGAAAGTAGGCATTTGCAAGGAAGAAGCAAGCCTGTTTTCAGAATGATATCCCCCACTCATATGTCATTTTCTACCTAATCCCTATTCCTCTCTTTCCTGTATACCAAAGATATTGGAAATAAAAATGTAAGATTCCTATGAACATTTATACATGTACATGACATGTCTGTCAGAATAGCTTCCCTTATAGGTTACAGCCTGTCTAACGTCTGCTCAAAAATGCAATTAGTTTTTGGAGGTCCAAAGTCAAACACATTGTCTTAGGAAGTAGTTTTAAAGCAAGCCACACAGCTCTCTACTTGGTAATTTAAATGACTGACCGCTCAATTTATGAGCATTCCCAGAGATAAAATTCAGCCTGAACTTAATAATAGCACATTTTATGTGACAACGATGACAATTACAATCTATAGTTACTGCAGTCGCCCTTTGGTCTAGGGAAAAATGACAGTATTAATTATACACACTTGCCATTTATCAGACTTAACTTGGCAGGCGATTGAGCTGAGAACTATCTCCAACTTGACTCTTACATTTACCATTTTCTAATCCACTGAAACGAAGATAATTAAAATAGAGAAAAAAAATGAGTGGCTCCTTCTCCCCTGGCCTTTATCTTGATTTCACATACAGTATAGTTCTTGGATCATATTAAATTTATACCACTTGCTTTAAAAGCCTGCTGTTGTTTACCTCCCGAACTACCACAAAGGGAATATATTTCCTACTGAAGTGTACTAAGACTTTGGTTACATGCAAGTTTCACAGTTTCATTTTATATCTTGTTTATATTTGAACTACTTGAGGTCTTGAGGTCCATATTATTTTATTTCCCCTGCTAGTTTGCATTATGATACAATGATAGCTAAAGCATCTATATGTATAAAGTACTGTCTAAATGTCTCACGGTCCATGAAAGGACAAAGGACTCCTAAATAAAGTTATTTTCATTCAATCATTAGGACTCTTATTCTGTCCTTTGTGTATTGGTAGAGAGCCAGGATGTCATTTAAGATTCAAGACAATTATGTCATCATGCTTATTTGTTTCTGTGTTCAGGGTACCACAGTGGCTTCTCAGATAACTTAGGGAAATACTATTTATTGAGTTGTCACCATAGTTTTTATGTACAGGGATTTTTTTTTTATACGATTTATTTGGATTATAGTTTCCCATTCCCCAGCTTTCCCCAGATCCTCCCTAAGTCCCTTCACACCCAAATCCACACTCCTTTTTTCTCTCTTTCATTAGAAAACAAATGGGCATCTTAAAATTAATAATAAAAAATAAAACAAACGGCAATAGTAAATAAACAGAAAAAAAGGAGCCAAAGAAAAACCACAAGAACACATTTACGTGCAGAAACAGACACATTCACACACAAGAAATTCAGTCTAAACACAAAACTAGAAACCATAAATATATATGCAAAAGAGCATAAGGTTAAATTAATACCCTGACAAAACATTATGAGACAAGGCATCTCCAAAAACAGCACCAAGTTTGTTTTGTGTTGGCCATCTACTGCTGGGGCCTACCTTTGAGAGTGGTTTGCATATCCAGTGAGCCTCTACTGGAGAATTTCCTTTGTGAGCCCCCATCTCCAATTATACTACAGAGTTACAGTAATAAAAACAGCATGGAATTTGCATAAAAGCAGGTATTCACTGAGTTTTAACTTGGTTACAAAATGAGAAAATTATTAGAACCTTTTTTAATAATGCTGACTATAATTAATAATACACCATTGCCTATTTGATGAGATTTCCCCAATGCCCCCTCCACCAATGAAGAAAATACAGGAGGTAACAAATGTGTTGACTAACTTGTCATTTATTTCAATATATATTATATGTCAAATTTCATGCTATACTTTCCTTAAATATCACAATTTTGCTTTTCACTTATACTTCAATAATTTGAGGAAATTCTTTTAAAGATAAAATTCAAGGAAGGACTAGAATTACTTCTACAGCTGTTGCCCACAGGTTCCTTTAAAAGTTTCTTAATCATGTTTCAGACTTTTTTCTTTTTATCTGATTCATTTGAGCAGCACCTTATATAATCTCTTCATTTCTAGAATCTCTTGTGGTTATGAATTCCAGAAGTGGAGTAGACAGAAACGGGATGAACTCTAGAAAATCATGTAATAGTGATAGTGGCCTACTCCTATATTAAATTTCTGCCAGCAGAGTTTTTCCACTGCAGGAGATAAAGGCCTGATCATACAATGTAAATAGTAGGAAAACTTTCATTGCATATGGGACAGTGCACCTGTACAATCTTCACATCGAGGGGTGATGGTTAACCCATTGGGAAAAATGATTCTGCCTTTTTCTTGGGTAGAAGCAATCATTTGGGAATTTTTGGTAATACCTATGTAAGAAGGTCCTTAGGAAATTGTTTAGGAAATTTAGAGCAGGGAAGTAGATAACTATAGTTGTTTCAGACTAATAAATGAGGTATGTTCTATAAAGTAATGAAAACTATGTGTGGAGGTATTATGATTTCCATGGATTGCCCCCAAAAATGTTTGTTTTCAGGGATGTAACATGGCTTTTGTGAGCATATTTGCTTTAGAACACTTAGGAAAACAGAACCAAGTGGACTTCAAGGCGTTTTTTTATCTTCACTTCAGAACAAAGGAAAGAGTAAAAAAAAAAAAAATCAAGTGGATTTACTGTGTTCTATGAATTTGTGGTGAAGAATGAGCCCTTTTGAAAATTCTTGCTTGGCAAATAGAGTGCATTCTTTTTAATATTCCTGTAGTAGGCAGAAAAAAAATGTCTCTTCCAAAGAATCTATACCTTACTTAAGAGAAAACTGAATATATTACATGGAAAAAAAGCACTTTGCAGATAAAACTAAATTATAATATTAAAACCAGAATATTATTTGGCAGAGCTAGCAGAAATAATCACTAAAGTAAAAAGAGTCAGAATTAAGAGCACCTGAAAATATGATCATGGGAATATCTTTACAACATGACACTAGGTCAAAGGTTGACTTACATCTGTATTTTTCAGAACACCAACAATCATAAAGTATTGTCAAACATAAAGAACTGAAAAGAGAAAACATTTCCATAAGTATTTGTAGAATATTTCAATGAGAGTTCTTCAGAGAAATAGAACCAATAAGAGACAGATAGATAGATTAATAAATCATAATGATAGATAGATAGATAGATAGATAGATAGATAGATGATAGATGATAATAGATTGCAATTATTTATGATAAGAAATTGACTTACACAATTACAGAAGTTGAATGCTCCCGAGTCTGCACAGTTGATTGAAAAGCTGGCAAACCTGCATAGTTACTGGAATAGATTATTCTGAGCCCAAATACCTGAGAATAGGGGAGATCATGTTACAATTATGAGTCCAACCACTAGACAAGAACAAATATCCCAGCTCAATCATGCAGAAGAAGGCAGATTGTTCTTTCAACAGTCTTGCTATTCCACGCAGGTCCTTAGTGGATTGGATGATAGTCACTCACATTGGAGAGCATTCTATGGAATCATGGCCATATCTCCTGGGGGAAGTACTATGTTTAAAATAAGACCTCTAGTCCAACAAGGCATACTATGGTCATAAGAACAGAAAGAAAAATTTTAACTAATAGGTCACTGTAACAATAATGGGTGTTGTCACTTATCTTTTGTACGTGACCTAGGCTCCAGCCCAGGGGCATACTTGGACTATATTTTGGATGCTAGTTTGAGAGCATTCATCGCCTTCCATAAGTCTTGCAGGAACTGTCACTCAATTGCAACATAATTCTCCAAAGGACATTTTACTTTATGTCAAACCAGATGCTTCAGTGTGGTGAACATGAGCAAGATGAGTGAATTTCATGAGTATAGCCACTCCATATACTATGGCTGGTAAGTCCGTTCCTTGGCTAGAAGCCATGCCATGGTGTGAAATACTGTGATGCTGGATACAGCATGCATAAAATGCACAGTTAGTAATTTTGAGAGACTCATGCTGAGCCACAGAGGCAAACTCATTGTACTCATAACTGGCATGTTTATATTTGATGAACAAAATGCTACCCCCTTCAAGAGGGAAGGAGTCCAAAATAAATAATCTTCAGCAGTATCTGTTTCAGATACTGAAGATGTTTCATCACCTTTAGGAACATGAGGACTCATAGTTCATCTCTGCTACGGGCCGGTTGAGAACATAGCAGTGACTACAGCCAGGCACACCACGTTGCTAAGCACATTCATATTCTGTTCCTGTCAGATTCCCGCATTGACCACAAGCCTATTGGGAGATGAAAGGAGCAACTTGGGAAAGAGCCAGGTCAATTGTCTGACATGAATCATTAGATATTCCACAGACAAATGGTGCGAAATTGTTTCTTTGCATAAATGTTATCTATCCTCTTGTCCCCAGAAACATAATGAGCCTGAGCACTTACTGAAGTCCACTCATAGGTGAATAAAAGTCTCTGAGTAGACTTCATTTATGCCTCCTATAGCTAATGTTTTGCTGTTTGTTTGTTCAGGGATACTGAGATAGTCATGCAATTTTATTTCCCCCATCTTTTCCTACCACTAGCCTCAGTCCAAATTTTCTAGAGGGCTTGTGAGAATTCTGATTGCGAGTCATCTCTACCCATCCCCACCTATCCGCACACGGTGTATGGTTTAGTAATTCACAGGGAGAGTCTAGGAAATGGCATTTCCAACAGTTCTGTCAGGCCTGTACTGCTGCACAAGGACCATACTTTGAAAACAAAATTTTCATTCACCATAGGTGGATTCAGGTTTTGTGACACCTCCAATTTATAAAAACCTAAGAATGTTTATTATAAATCCAATATCAGACATAGGAACTGAAATAGACTTTTGCAAATTAAGGTGTCATAAAGCTCCGAGTCTGAAAAGGAGTCAGTTGTTCTCTAATTTACATGAACTGTGAAGCTGAGGTTCTTCTGGGCATTGTACAGAGGAAACAGTAACACACATAAAATAACCATTTTGTTTACTTGGAATTTTTTAATGATTAAAAGGAGATTTATTTGGCTCTTCAATAACCAAACAATGGTAGATCTTTACCTTTGATAATTAGAACTTAGCTGATGGTGCAATATTTAAAAACATTTCTATAGCACTGGCTGGAAAATTGCTACACTGGCATAAGAGAAATAGCAGCAGTCAGTAGCTTAAATAAGGGCAGCGTCATGTTGTAGAATCACATTGCCCCACACATTCACCTTTATGAAGCTGTATTTCTCATCACTGCAGCCATCATCAAATCCTCTTTGAGAATAACAGCATTAATAAACAACTTTGGGGCTTTCAATTTACCAGGGTAATCTTCAAGCATGTCCCTATTTTTTGACACTGAAAGATGGAGAAAATTGTACATCAATATTTTGTCCACCAATGATCTCGTAATTCTAAAAGCCAACTATAACCGCAGATAGAAAAGATACTTTCATATGCAATTTCGAAAGCATACTTGACATGTTTGAACCTTTTAATAAACTCTTAAGAATTCCATGGATTCTGTAAATGCGTCTTTCTTTGTACCTATAATATTATCACTGGAAAATCTGTTTCTTTTCTGCCTAAGTCTAAAAAATTATGTCTTGCAAACAAGCAGCTAACCTCATTTCTTCAGATGTTTCCTGCCAACACCATTGATTTCACTAAGGGCTCCTGGGCTTAGAGCATGAAAAGCAGCCCAGATGGTTTTGAAAAGGAGAACTGGGATTTGACTTTTAAGTGTCTAAATTAGATCAGCCAGATGCATTCTACACTCCACACTGAACAAAGAAGAAACCAACACACTATTTCACAAAACTTCAAACGTCTGCTGCTTTCACTCAAGATGCAGGTTTTCCCATCGCAGAATGGAGGCTGATGTACTCAGTTATAGCAAAGTCATAGAATGAGAAATGGAAGGGACAGAAAAATCGATTTATTGAACACCCTGACCCAGCTTTGATGTGCAACACAGAGCAAGCATATCAGTACATACCTATAATAAATATCTCTGATCAGCCAACACACTGTCCCTGGCTAGACTACACAGCCAAAGAGGAAGGGATTAGGAATTAGCGGTTATCTGACTGGTTTGATCTACCCAGATATTCCATATGTTAACCCAAATCAGAGATAAGCTGTCTGGTTCAGTGTTTTTGTTTGCTTGTTTGTTTTGTTTTTAATCTGAGTAATGCTTTTTAAGAAGCTAAGCTACATTCGCTCTCATTATTATTTTTAACACTGGCCATTAAGATTAGGTAGGTTCTAAAATGTCCTTCCAAATCAGTAGTTGAACTGACTGTCCCTGTGAGCACACTTCTTCACATGCCTCAAACTATTCTGCAAGCTGGAATTGTATTTTATCCAGTTAAAGAGCTGAATACTATCTGACATAGGAATAGTGCGCAGTATTTATTTAAATCTGGATAGTGGATATAAAAATACTTTGTGAAGTATGATGAAAAGAATCACCTACACATATAAAACAAAACTGGAAAATACTAGGAATAGAACTTTTCATCATACTTCAAGATACACTTCTAGAATATGGCAGCAGGTTTCAAAATAAATTCTATTTTTAATACCTTATTCTAAGATTCTAAGGTCATTTTAACTACATTTAGGAGCCAAGAAAAAGAAATAAAAATTTAAAAAAAACAACAACAAAGGGCTCTGAGGAGAGGTTCTTTGTATTATTTTGTTTTATTTTTATTTACTAAAAGCATTCTTGAACATAAGATTCTCAGTACAATCAACCATTTTAGCAATACCTTTATAACTTCCTTGAGAATTTCATACACTATATTTTGAACATATTCATCCCTCCTTCCCCCAAATATCTTCTCCACTTCCATTCCCTACAACCTAACTTTGAGATTTCTTCTCCACCCTCCATTAAGTTCCCTTTCTGTTTTTCCAATAGCCTTAGGAGGCCCTTCCTGATGTGTGGTCAACCTCTTAGGAATTATACCACGAAAGAGAGCCAACTACTCCTCTCCCAGTACTCTCAACACAATCGTCTCCAAGAGGGCTTGCTGGACACTTAGTATTCCAGTGTCTTGAAGCCAAAATATTAAATTAACACTGTTGGAATTTTCAAAACCAGGTCTTTTCTAAAGTGATCTGGTTTCTGTGATTCTGAATGACAATTGCCAAAACATAGAAAAAAAAATACAAAAAAAAAATCATAGAACAGAACTTAAGAATGGAAATTTTCTAAAGACTTATGGATGGAAAGTTTCCTTACTAAGGTCTTAAGTAAATGATTATAATAAGAGTTACTTTGAGTCCAGGGTTTATAATACAGAATATTATAAACCTGAGTATTGTAGTTGCATCACTTCTCCAAAACCAGAGTAGCCCATTTCAAAAATAATACTAGGCCTGTGGTCATTATGGAAAAGTGGTCAATATTGGCTTTGTAGACAAAGTGGTCAAAATCAATATTCAGAAATATTCTATTGTTTGAACTCAGCTGATTTTACTAATTGGTGCTTTTGGGAAGTATTTATGTATGTATGTGTTTTGCTATGTGTATTTAAAAAATGTATTCAAAAATATGCAGATAAGCAATGTAGATTTGTTTTGAATTTTAAAATATATGTGAGTTACCATAGTGAGCTATTAGGAAATCAACTGGCATAAACTATGATTAAAATATACTTAGGACTTGATTTTTGGACAGCCATGTAGTAGATTCTCGCTGTCTCCCTTCACATATCCTGATGTATATAGATTCAGGAATCGTCCAGTGTCCTGACAAGCAGAAAAGTGCTGGAGACAAATCAGTAAATATTCTTTCTGCAACTGATCTAATCAGGATTTTCCTTACTGGGAGGAAAAGTTTAAGTGTGGCTGCAAACACTTGCATGTTTTATGCAATTATAATATGCATGCAGTGCTTTAATAGAATTAAATTAAGCTTATTTTTAAAGAGTTGACCTAAAGATTTTTACATTCTTCTTAACTTGCATTATAAAATACACATTCTTGGGAAGAATCATAATTAAAATTTTGAAGGATAATCTTGACTAAATATTGTCCCGCTATGAGAACAATGCTGATTCAAAAAAACAAACTAAACAATACTCAGCAAGTAAACTCTATCTTACTTTGTAGGTCCATCCTCTTCTTAGGAGAGTAGCCCTTCATATTTGATTCATAACATTTGGAATCAAAAGGAGAAGAATTATTGTCTATACTGAGAAAGAGAACATCCAAGAGCCAAGGGAAACCTAGGAAGCAAATGTATTGAAGCCACAGATGCTGGGACATCTTCTCATACATGCTATCATATCTCCCACCACAAACCTCACACACGATGAAATAGGAAGTTTAAAGTTACAAGTAAGTAAGAACACGCTGAAGTACACTTTTAAAATTTTCCTCTCAAAAGAAAGCTCAGGAATGCTAGTGTTGACCATTAGTTCTGCCAAACATTTAAAAACCAAGCTTCAGTCTTTCTGAAATGTTTTTATAAATAATGAAGGTAAGTGATTATTTTTTTCTGAATTCGCTTTTCAATGCTAGAATTATTCAGACACCAAAGCCAAATGAACATACCACAAAAAAGAAAAGAAAATTAGAAGCCATTATTCCTAATGATATAGATTCATATAGATATGAATGTATATATAACACAAAACAGTAGCAAACCATACTCAGGGTCATGATAATAAAATTATAAACCATGAGGAAGGAGGGAGTTATCCTAACACAACATTTTAACACACATGACAGATAAACAATATCTGATTGTCTCAATAGAAAACAATTCCATCTATAATAGCATAAGAATAAAGTATTTAAAGAAGATTTATACAGTGAAATCCAAAAGAAGAAGAAAAAAAATAAAAACACAAATAAATGAAAAGTTAAAGCATAAACAAGTAGCAATCTTATTATTTTACAGCCTGCTCCACCTTGCAGTCTATTCAACATGCCTGCTTTCTTTAAACAGGAAAACACACAAAAGATAAACTGTGATTATAGTTTGAAATAATTAGTATTGCTAAAATGTCCATTCAGCCCAATGCAGTCTTTATAAAAATTCCAATATAATTATTCACTGACATAGAAATAGCTATTCTAAATTTTGGAAGAAACCAAAAAAAAATATGACAAATCTAAGCAAACTTGAGCAAACAGAGAAAAGCTATAGGTATCATATCCTATGTTTTAAAACATATTATAAATTACTATAGTCAAAAAAAAACATGCTACTGATATAAAAATAGACATATCAACCAACAGAACAAGATATAAAGCCTAAAATAAAGACCACAACTTATCAGAGTCAATTGATTTTCAGCAAAGTGCTAAGATACACATGGAGCAAGAGAAGTTTAGTTAACAAATGGCGTTGGCAACTTAATATGGACTTGTAAAAGAATGAAACTGAACCATTATCTTACACTACACAAGATAAGTCAACGGAAATGGGCCAGTCTCTTCTACCTTTCCTCCTCCTCTCTCTTTTCTCTCATACCTCTTTCCTCTCTTCTTCATTTCTTCCCTACCTTCTCTCTCAATATCTTGACACCATATTTCTGCTCACATCAACTTTATTTGAAAATAGTTTTTTTCCGACTTGCTAGAGAAGATGATTTGGGGCTGTTTCTTCCTTTGAGATCACAGGTAGGACACAAGAATGCAATCTGAGGAGAGATGAAGGCATTGCTTGGTAGTCTGTCTATCAAGCCTTAGGGAGGAATCTGAGAGCTACCTAGAATGGCTATGTGTACCAAGTAAGTACAGAAAACAGTCTTTAAACACGAATGTGTGATACTTGCCTTTTTCAATAATCAAGAGGGTAGAATTCACATGCCATCTTATTTTTCCTTCTGTCTTACCTTTCCCTCTGTCACTTACACTTGTCTTGGGCATGGGGCTTTCCTACATTTTAAAGTCCTCTTGTTTTAAAGGCTATCAAATGCATGATGCTTGAGGCAAGCTTGGCTATTAGTAATTCTCTACTCTAAATGCCTAGACTGACTGCCGGAGATTGGGTTGTAGTATAGCAGAGTTCGGGGGGATGATAGCTAGACACAGCAGAAGTGACCAGGTGTCTTATGTTTTCTACTCATTCGTAGCTGGACCAGCCATGTGCATTTAAGGGGATATTTTGTCTCTGGTTTCCTCTCAGTTCTTGGCTGTTATTGGGTGAGCAGCTTCGCACCTCCATATACTCCTTGCTACCTAAAGGAGGTGGAGTCAGTTGATCACAAATGGAAACTTCTCAAACTTTGAGCAAAAAAAAAAAAAAAAGAAAAAAGAAACTTTCCTCTTTTTTAGTTGTCTTTCTGGGATAGTTTTCTGACCATCTCAATCTATGCAGGATATGAAGGAACTTAAAGTATCTAAATTATTAGTGCCTTCAAAAGTTCACAATCTGTTAAAAATGGCAAAACAGTGACCCTGATTAAGACAGGGGCTTACCTTAGATCAGGTTACTATTGCTGTGATGAAATAACACGACCTAATGCAAGTTGGGGAGGAAAGGGCTTACATTTGCACATTGTAGTCTACCATTAAAGGAAGCCAGGACAGGAACTCAAACAGGGCAGGAACCTGGAGGCAGGAACAGATGCAGAGGCCATGGAGGGACTCTGCATACTGGCTTGCTCCTCATGGTTTGGTCAGCCTGCTTTCTTATAGAAGCCAGGACCCCCAGCCCAGGGATGGCACTACCCACAATGGTCTTGGCCCCCCCCCAAGTTAATGACTAATAAAGAAAATGCCCTACAGATTTTCCTACAGCCCGATCTTATGGAAGAATTTTTCTTAATGGAGGTTCCCTCTCAGGTGTCTCTAGCTTGTGTCAAGTTGACATAAAACTATCCAGCATAGGGGTCATGTGTCTTAATCTACCAAAATGCCATTTGCCTGATAATAGCAACTTGAGGTTCACATGGGAGAAGAACTGACAGAAGTAACAATTTTTCTAAGTCTACAGTGGCAAAGGGAGGTCCAAGGAGAGCTGGACCATGGAGAGAGGGCTCCTAACCAGAATGAGCAGGTTAGAATCACAGGAAAAAAGCACAGAATCAAAAAGCAGGAGAGTGCAACAGGTTTTTCTTCACTGTTCTTTAGTCTTCATATATGTCATTGCTTACCATTAGCTGAACAAGATACTAGTTAAATATGGAGTCTGGAAGAGCTAACTATGCATGGAGTATGTCAACAGAAAGGCCTATACAATTCTCATTTCAGGCCCCGCAAGGTCCAGAAGCTGCAAAGGGGCCTTGGGAACTAAAATACCACAGCTTGTCCTTTCTCTCAGAGAACTTAAACTGACCTGTGATCTTCACCCACAGGACACAAACCCTTACTCCCTCACTGGCCTTCCCTTTAAGGGTCTGCCTGACTCCCAAGCTGATCAACCGAACAGCTCCTTGAACTAAGTTAATTCGCTGTGGTCTAGGATCCAGGAGCCAAAACACCTGTTCATTTGTCTCAGTAAGTGTACTCATTTAGACAATGAGGATGAAGATTTGTGCCATGAACTAAACCTTTAAGAAGTTTTCCCACAGGAGTAAATTAAGGGAAATCTTTATCTCCCAACATGTTAAAACCGTGCTACACGTGAGGTTTCACTCAAGGCCCTGTTCACGTAATGGAAAATTTCCATATGAGGTGAAGTGGGCAGGTGAGTGGACAGAAGGAAAGGAGGCTGATGGCAAAGGACACTTCCTCTGCACACTTCCTAATGTTGTTAACAAAATGAAAATCCATTTCGCAGTGCTCCATGTAAACGGGTCACACAGAGAGCTTTGCCGGGCTCCCCCTGAGCAATTACAGCATCCTGCAGAGTCTGAATCCATCTAGCACTTTATGTTCTGAGCTGATCAATTAGCTTCATTCAGTGACTTGAAAAGTGTGTGACTTCCATTTGAGGAATTTAACAACTATTTTCCTTCTTATTTTTCTTTATTAAAAAAATATATTCAGACATCACAGTTTATCTGTAATTGGTACATGGGAACAAAACACTGAATGTCAAGTCAGAGGAGAGGGCAGAAAGAATCACACAAGCATCCATGGGCTGTCATCAGCATCAGGACTAACACTCCCAGAAGTTCAAGATCTAGCGACCTTAACAGCAGAAGAAGTTCCCTTGGCCAACATATACTTAAGACCTAAAGAAAATATATGATGAGTTCCCTAATTACAAAAGCATTTATTATTTCTTCTCCTAAAATATAGTAGTAACTTAGTACTTCAGATCCTCTCTTTCCATTAATAAAGAGCTTTAGCTACCAATATGTTTATACATGATTTACAGATGATAAACATGTGCGACTACCATTTGCTAATACCCCAAAGGTAGCACATCAATTTAGGCTGCCAGTCATCATTCACGTCTCCTACTGATTTTGAATTTACATGTAAAATAATATGTCCTGTCAATTTTATTTGGAGGTGGAAGTGCAAATGAGTCAAAGCTTATAAAATTACAATTTATTCACATCTTAATAAGAAGTTAACCAAAAGTTCACACTACAATTAAATATGTGAGTGGACTTTTTATCAGTTTTGTCCCTTGATGCTTCTTGCAGTATAATTATCATTCAGTTCTTTATTTCTTTGGGATGAAATTTTTAAGCCACTGGACTGTATCAGGGAAGGTTAATTTACTTAAAGTGATACAAAAGTGATTACATGAGTTGACTTAATCAGACATGCATAGACTTCAGGATGTAGTGAAGCCCTGCAAAGGCACTAGAAACATGAATTAGAAACACAAAACCATCCCCTCCAGGAGAAATACTGAGTTGGAAGGCCAAGAACGTTTGGTGACATTTTCATCAACCAGTCAATACATAACTTTGTTTTAAATATGTTTCTATTTAAAGAAATCTTCTCTGAATATATATTATGGATTCATTGGTTACTTTACGACCAACACCACTCCAACTCATAACTAAAGGAATATTTAAAATACACATTTTCTCAAAAAAGCTCATCAATGCCTTCCTGCACTTAAGAAGACTTGCTACCTCTTTGGGAGGTATTTGAAAAATACCACAAGCACCAATCTACAAAATTTTAACTTGTACAGGTAAACAGTAAGTAGTTGTTGGAGGATGATAAGAACTGACAGGGAATAGGAAATATTACTCAAATGGGATGAGTTTCAGACAGTCAGAAAGAACGGCTTTGGTAATCTGTTGCTAGGTGTGGTGACAATAATTTGAAAAGCAGGTATTCATAGCGTGCTGTGTGTCTGCTAGAATAGATTTTAAATGTTTCAGTCTCTAAAAATCAGCGTATAAAGTGGGTAAATGTTAATTATCTCGATTTACTCATTACAGAATATGTCATAATTTCATCTTAACCTCATAAATATATATAGCCATTATTTTTCAGTTAAAAATAAAATATATGAATATTAGAGGGCACGGAGAGAAGTATCCTTTGATGATTTGTTGAATACATGAGCTGCTGTTGACACCTGAAAAGTACCTGAAAATTCTTTGTTACTCATGTATGTCTGAAAAGAGCCCCACTTTGGTGAAACTCTTCTACATGTGACAGAATCAATGTGTATGCCTGTATATTCTGTTCTGTTTCCTAAGTAACTGTTGATGTCTCCCAAATGAAAATACCCCAAATATCCATGGTTAAAATAAATTGTGGAATCTCCCTATTATAGCATAGAGAAATAAGTGGGAAACTCTGTCTCAGACTCTTAACACTAATTGCCATAAAAATTCAATTTAAAAAACTAAACCAAGGCACAGGAATACTGCAATGAATAGACTACAAAAGCACTTCCTTAAAATATGGGGAGGAATAAAACAAGAGAGCAGAGTGTTGCTCGTTTAACCTCATTTGGCAAAGCATGCCACTGGCAACTAAAATGTGTTGCCACTCCGCACTTGTATTAAGTAGCTGCAAGCACTGAGAGCGTGGATTTGGGGTTACGATTTTCCTACAGAGAAGACTCCGAAACAAAAATTATCAAACAGCATATAACATTACTTCAATTTAAAAACCTCTACATTTCTCTGGGTCCTATGTGTTTCCACATGCCACATGAAGAAAAGTCAAAGACACTTTTAAAACCAGATTCCCTTTTCTACCACCCTTATGTAACGTGGTTACCAGCATCTTACACTTGATGCCTGTTATGTTACTGGGAAACTATAAAGAAATTCTGTACGATGGAGAGAGATGAAGGAAAAGTGAATAAAGAGACAATGGACATTTGTATAAGCTCATTTGAAGAATAAACTTGGTTTCCCATATTCCAAAGACACTGTTTTCTGGGAATAATTTGACTGGCATTTTCTAGAATTGATGATACAAAGTGTTATACTCGTCAAAGAACGAAGTTCTGGAGCACAGTTTTACAGATATGTCTGCTGCATACAGAGCCAGGAGACACAAATACCAAACAGTGGAGGGGGTGGGGCTGGTTTGGCCTGTTTTGTTTATTCCTGATGAAACTTGGCTGCATTTGTGCACTTCCAAGGACAAGAAATTTGGGTGTGCATGCAGTTTAAACTTAAGAATGCGCATCAGTTTTCCAGGCGGACAAGAAGGCCAGGGGAACTCCCACGGGCTTCATTTATATTAGTAGGAAAAAAAACAAGAGGCGGGGAAAACGGTAAGCAAATAATAAATGCTGGTTTTCAGAATTCATCCCTCAGACAATCCTCTGGGGATAACCCATAACGAATTAGAAAGAATTTGAAGTTGATGACTTCCGACAGCCAGTGCAGTGGGATTTCATGCTACCGTAATTTGGTCCTTAATACAGTTTGGTACATGTGTGATAAACAGGGGGTTGCCTATTGTGTGTGATCCAGAAGATTCAGAACTGTACTCAAGTCTGTTGGAGAGAAGTTTTCTCATAAAACACAGAGGAAGACTCTTTGATGGGTGCCGAGCTGAGCAGTATGCTTACTGATACAATTAGGCTAACATATTATTTCACGAAAAAGGCAGCTATGGGTTGACGAGGATACAGACGACAAAGAAAATGTTGCAAATCCAAGCTCTGAAGTTCTACCGATGGCTGTGTGTGTCAAACTGCAAGACATTGATGGATTCTTTTCAAACAAAGAAAAATAACTGTGCAGAAAAGAACATGAAACTGATGTTCTTAACAAAGATGGAGTGGATGATCCAGAGAGTGACAGAGAAGAGGAAGAGGACTTGGGAGGAAGAAGTTAGGGTATCGCTGTAGAGTGGCACCCGTGGCTACAAGGGACCATGGGCAGTTGGGTGTCTACGGGATGCAGGAACACGGGCAGGGGCCGCATACAGTTGCACAGAGCTTGTCAAGGCAGCTGGACACCATCCACCATGCAGCAAGCTCACAATGGGTCTTCAAAGGGAAAGCAGCAATCAGATACAGGGTTAAAAGGTTAAAGTAGGCTACTTTGTCCCTCCAATTTTCAGTTAGGGATGTTTGTTGACTAATATTTGAAAGCACTGTTGTCAGAAGCACATTCTGCCTCAGTGTACTTTGCTTAGGGACTTCCCATCAGCAACATTCTAAGAGGACAAAGGAGTTAGAAAGCCAAGGAAACATCAAGGATTAACAAAAGAGTCACAGTTAAATTCCCAAGGTGGCTGAGCACGGCGGAGGGGTCAAATGTGAATACATTTTCTTGATAGATTGCTACAGTAAGACGTTTTCCCGCTTATTCTCACAGCTGCATGATGCCAAGCTTTGCAAATTTCCATTACATGACCCTTCTAAGAGTTATGTCCTTGAGACTTAAATGATACAGAATATGCAAACTTTTACAATATATCAGCCTTAAATGAACCCTTAAAAAGAACAATAAGGCGGTTCTAATTATGAAGTGGTAGGGAAATAAATACAGAAATATGCGTAAGGTTAAAACACCAGTAAGGGTATATGAAAAGTCATAGAGATTCATACTATTAACCATCTGCCTACAAATGCCTATAATATATGTAAGTTAATACATAAAAGTTCATTGATGTGCATATAAATGAGATTTTTCTCATCTGTGCTAGTAATGCTTCGTATAAGACACTAAGACTACCTAACCAAGATCCCAAATACCAGCTGTAAGAAGCCCTTCCTTAAGTAGTTGTTCAGGGTTGTCCAAGAAACTCCAAAAAATGGTACAGGATATAGCTATTGCCCTTTGTTTCCCCCATATGTGGAAGGTAAATTTCTACTGCTGAAGAAACTATGCACTTCAAAAACAGGGCCCAGAGGATCGTGAGTTGGAACTGATGCGAAACTGCCTCCCTGAGAACTAGCTTTCACAGTACCAGAAGGAATCATGCAGGATTACGAAGGAGGAAAACAACCACCAATATTACCCAGCCATGATGCCTATGAACCATAATAATGACAACCATGGAATGATACACCTAAGGGTACAGTAGTACCACTCGAACTTTGGCAGTGACCAACAGTTCTCTAATTGGACTTAAGACCAGTTTGACAAGAGATAAATCATGCCTGGTACTGGAAATCTAGTCAACTACTTGCAGCTAGTAAAGTCAAGGATCTTGGAAGAGAACCTATAACCTACACTTTGTTAAACCAGCAGAATCCCTAACTGTATTCTAAAAATCTGTCCTCATATCCACAGATATGTGTAGTCTTTACCTGTCATCAAGGAAACCTCTCTTTGCAACAGACAGAAACCATTACAGAAAACCACATTCAATGAGCATGCATAGTTGTGGAGCCTAGTCTCAAATGACACAGCTACAGAACGGCTCCTACATCCAACTCTCAGGGATCTTTGCAGAAGAAAAAATGCAAAGATTGTGAAAGCCAGAGATCAAGGAGTTTGCTATGAGAGGTTGTCTCCTAAAAATGTCAGAAGCAACATCCATGACATGCAAGCGCTATGACTGCTTAAACATGAGTTGAACAAGGACAACACGAATAACCATGTTAATGTAGATGGGGAGGGGGGGAAGCTCACAGTCCCTAACCCGACACACATAATTACCTGCAACTAAGGAACGCAGAGAATGGGAGAAATAGAGTCCAGAGAAGAGCTCTCTAGTTGGTTATCCAATACAAAACAGTCAGCCCTGAAAACATCCATAAAATAACATCATACAGCCTGAGCAGTTTGCATTTATGTATTTAGGAATATGAACACACACATATGGATGCACCAACAAATACTGAAAAAAAAGAAACCATGACTTGAAAGAGATAAAGGAGAGGTAAGTGTGAGATTTTCAAAGGAGGATGGTGGAGGTGGAAATTATACAATTATATTATAATCCCAAAAAATAAAAGAAATAAATACTTTTAAAGAATTACAAATGTTCCCTTCCAAATGGAAGTCAGAAGCTTTCTAACCATAAGGCACTGTGATGTGTATGTAGCTTCTGAAACCTTATTAATATAGGACTCCATGTCCTCATTTGTTTTCATACTAATGATCTAAAAATGTGTATGGGCAGCTCACATACATTTACATACCTGCTTGAATTTGTCTTAATTTTCAAACTCATCTATCTCTGCAATCCTCCCGCAGAAAATTGAATTGAAGATCATATTCCTCAGGGAACTATATAAGGGCAGTATAAATGTAACATTCCTCATCTATTTTTACATTACAATTTTCACCCTGAACCCTCATTTGCTTATCTCTTCCTTACTTTGCATAATCACAACATTTCTATAGCAAAAAGTAAAAAAGGTTTGGAATCAAGATATCACTCTCCTGGCCAGTTTACTGGACTGGGATCTAGCTCATTTGTTTTTATACTTAAAGCCTGAAGATTGAGAATCACAGATATGTAATTAATACTGCCCCCTAAGTTCTCAGCCCTATTCAAAGAGGTTTCTTTTCTCAGTAAATGGTGACTAATACCGAGACTCACTACCAGTTAGCCTGCAGAGAATAAGGGACTCTGGAGTGTTGATATTTAAATGATCTCTTCCCTCCAGGAGTTGCAGATCCTCGCATAAGAGGGAAAAGAAAGACTAAAATCAAGAGGAAGTGTACATCTACAGTGAAACTGTATTTGCTGGGAAGGACAAGGTGGTCAGACACCTGAACTGACAGTAGCTGTGACGGTACCTACAAGTCCTGCACAAGATCAAGCCAGGCGAAATCCCAGTATGGAGCCACCCTATCTGAGGAGCTATTGGCCATTGATCGCTGCTCAGCGAGTGTCAGTCAGTTTCCTTTGGGGCTGTGGCCTCTGAGAGGCTACTCATGCTCCTGCAGATAGCCCAATGCCTGTGCACATAGAGGAAACACTAAGGAGACTTGGGAATTAGGAAAAGAACGAGCCCTGTGAAGTTGAGAAGAAAAATGGTAGTGGGACTATGAGAGGAATCGAAGCAGAGGAAATGTAATGTGGATCTAATCAAAACGGATTATAAGTATGCATGGAATTCTGAAACAACAGCACAACTGAAAAGAAAAAAAAAAAAGACGTCTTAGCAATTTTGTAAAACCATGCTCTCTTTGTGTGTTAGGAGCATGAGTCTTTGTGTGCTTACTTTCTTTAGTACCCTGATTATGGAGAATGTAAATTGCTTCCTGTTTTTTTTTATATTAACATTTAAATCTGATTTCAGAAATTTTCACGCTATGAATGGACTTTTACTTTTGCTTCTAGGACAAAAATCTTTTAGTCATATGTATATATATATAAAGGGAGATCAACCTAATTGCACTTCAACTGTAATAACTATTCTATTTCCCCTCGTAGATATAAGCAATATCTTAAAAGGGTCCCCTTTGTCTTAAAGAAGTAGACAGACGAAAGGCTGCTATCTAACTAATAAAATTTAAATAACCTCTATGGAGACACACTTCAGTTACATATCAGTTTATGTTTTAATTGAAGGAAAGAGCTGACAAACTAAATTGTTGCCAAAAACATTAATGAGACTAGTACTTTTTGATGAAACTTCACTCAGGAGTGTGTGTGTGTGTGTGTGTGTGTGTGTGTGTGTGTGTGTCCTCTAATGTGCTTACTTTCTCCATGTCCTTCTATAAGATATGAGTATGTGTGTGTGTGTATATATATATATATATATCAAATTGAAGTAACAATAATTACCACAGGTTCAGTGAAAATCTCATCACCACATCTGGATAACAATCAAACTACCAGGAAAAAAACAGGTAGGTAATCCACCAACAGAACACTTGGTTCTGTCCTCACAACTCATTCCTCCTTAGCCCCTCCCTGCTCACCTCCAGTCCCACCACCCAGCCCCCAAACCTTGTAGACCATGCCACTCAGAAGAACCAGTCTCACCAAGTTCAGCAGGCATCCTGAGCTCCAGCACAGACCAGGCCACCCAGAAGAATGTTTGGTTCTAGGCAACCCACCTACAAAACACTTGGTTCTGTTCCCATAACCCATTCCTCCTTAGGTCCCATTCCACCCCAACCCCTATCCTTCTCTCCCCACTCTCCTCTAGACCAGCCCCAGCTCCATCACAGCACATGCTACCCAGCCCTCAACTCTGATGGACACTCTCAGCTCCAGCACAGTGCAGACCACCCAGAAGAACCAGCCTTGAGCACCAGCAAGCATTCCCTTGGAAACCACCAGGGTAACAGGCCAAGAAAACATGTAGAGGAACAGTTAATCTTTTAATCCAGAATCATAGCTGTTTTACCAAAGGGTCACATTGAGGGTCTTCTCTCAACCTAAGCACCAGTCAGAGAAGACCTTGCTCAGAGACTTGATTGGCCTGTAAAAAGGCATCATGTCAGCCAGCTGTAGGGTGATGCACTGTGGAAGTTCTGTTCATTTAGCCTCAAGGTCTTTGTATCAGTGGGCAGCACTTCCTCTCAATAAAATATCTAGATGTCATGTGCTCTGGGTCAGAGCCATGAGAGGCTGAGGTCAGTCAGCCATGAGAGGCAAAACCCTTTGCTTAAGCTATCTACATTTCTATGTCTCAGAGAGTTGTCTATTCTTTATTGAAACCTGCTGTGGAAATTAATATTTACATCTACAAATCAATATTAATGGTCTCAACTCACTGAGAAAAAGACTCACAGACTAAAACAGAAAGGATGAGAAAACAAGACCCATCATTTTGCTTCATAGAAAAAACATACCTCAACATCAAAAATAGACATTCTCTCACAGTAAGGGGGTGGATAAAATATTTCAAGTAAATGGACCTAAGAAACAAGCTGTTGTAGCCATTCGATTATCTAATGAAATAAACTTTGAACCAAAAGTAATTAAAAGAGACAGGGAAGAACACTTCATACTCATCAATGAAAAAACAACCAAGACAATATTTCAATTCTTAACATCTATGCCCAAAATACAAGAGCACCCACCATTGTAAGAGAAACACTACTAAAGCTTAAATCACATATTGACCCTCACAAAGTGATAGTGGGAGACTTCAATACTTCACTCTCACCAATGGACAGGTCATCCAAACAAGAACTAAAAAGAGAAATACTGGGGCTGTCAGATTTGATAAACCAAATGACCCTAACAGATATCTACAGAACACTTTACCCACACACAAAAAAAAAAGTATACTTCTCAGCACCTCATGGAACTTTCTCTGTCACAAAGCAAGTCTCAACTGATACAAGAAAATTGAAATAACCCTCTGCATCCTATTAGACCAACATGAATTAAAACTGGATTTCAACAATAGAAGCAAGGGAAAGACTACAACTCTCTACTGAATGATAACTAGGTCAAGACAAAAATAAGAAAGAAATTAAAGACATTCTAGAATTCAATGAAAATGAACACACAGCATACCCAAACTCTTGGGACACAATAGAAGTAAGTTAAGTGTAAAGTTCACAACACTAAATGCCTACATGAAGAAATTGGAGAGATCACATACTAGCAAATTTAAAGCACACCTGAAAATTCTAGAACAAAATGAATCACACCCAAGAGAAGTGTGATTATACCAGCAGGAAGTAATCAATCTAGGGGCTGAAATAAATAAAATAGAAACAAAGAGAACAACATAAAGAGTCAATGAAACAAACAGTTAATACTTTGAGAAAATCAACAAGATAGACAAACCCTTATCTAAACTAACTAAAAGAAGAAGAGAGAATACCCAAATTAATGAAATCAGAAATGAAAGAAGGGACTTAACAGATGCCAAGGGAATCCAAAGAATCCTCAGATAATCCTTTTAAACCTGTACCTGTAAAACCTGTAGATGTTTTTCCAAAAAATGGAAAAAACCTAAAAAGAAATGGGTAATTTTCTCGATAGATAACAATTACTAAAGTTAAATCTGGTCATATAAATAATTTAAATAGTCCTATAACCCATAAGGAAATAGAGCAGTCATTTAAAAAAAAGCCCAGGGCCAGATGGGTTTAGCCCAGAATTCTACCAGACATTTAAGGAAGAGTTGACACCAATACTCCTCAATGTATTTCACAAAATAGAAACAGAAAGAACATTGAAAATTCATTTTATGAGGCTTATAGCCAAACCACAAAAAGACCCAATTAATAAAAGACAGAATTATGGAACAATTTCTCTATAAATGTTGATTCAAAAATATTCAATAAATACTTTCAAACTGAATCCAAGAAAACCTCAGAAAGATCATCCACCACGATCAAATAGGCTTAATCCCAGAGACGCAAGGATTGTTCAACATAAGAAAATCAGTCAGTGTAATACACCATACAAACAAACTGAAAGAAAAAAAACATGCATGATCATCTCATCAGATGCTGGAAAAGCCTTTGACAAAATCCAATATCCCTTCATGATAAAAGTTTGAAGAGATTAGGGATACGAGGATCCTATGTAAACTTGATATAGGTAATTTACAGAGCGCCTATAACCAATATTAAATTCAATGGGGAAAAACTCGAAGCGATCCACTAAAATCAGGAACAAGACAAGGATGTCCACTCTCTCCATATCTACTCAATATAGTAGTTGAAGTTCTGTTCATAGCAATAAGACAACTGAAGGAGATCAAGGGAATATAAATTGGAAAGGAAGAATTCAAAGTATCATTGTTTGCAGATGCTATGATAGTCTATATAAGCAGCCCCAAAAATTTTATGAGGGAGCTCATATACCTTATAAACACCTTCAGAGAAGTGGCTGGATAGAAAATTAACTCTAAAAAAATATATCGGTAGCTCTTCTATATACCAATGACAAAACAAACTGAGAAAGAAATCGGGGAAATAATACCCTTCACAATAGCAATAAATAATACAAAATATCTTGGGATATCTCCAATAAAGGAAGTTAAAGACTTGTATGAGGAAAACCAAGTATTTGAAGAAAAAAATTGAAGAAGATATCAGAAGTTGGAAGGTCTCCCATGCTCCTGGATCAGTAGAACTAACAGTAAAAAATGTCCCCCTTATGAAAAGCAAGCTACAGATTTAATACAATTCCCATCAAATTTCCAGCACAATTCTTTAAGGATATTGAAAAGGCAATACTCAATTTCACAGGGGAAAAAAAAACGGGATAGCTAAAACAATCCTGAACAATAAAAGAACTTCCAGCAAGTATCACCATCCTTGATTTCAAGCTGTATTACAGAGTTATAGTAACAAAAACTGCATGGTGTTGGCATAAACACATACATATTGATCAATGGAATCAAATTGAAGACCCAGACATAAATCCACACACCAATGAATACCTGATTCTTGATAAAGTATCCAGAAGTACACAATAGAAAAAAAGAAAGCATCTTCAACAAATAGCACTAGTCAAGAAAGCAAATAAAAAAGAAGGAAAACAAATGGATCTAAATTTATTACCCTGTGCAAAACTCAAGTCCAAGTTGATTAAAAACCTCAACATAAAACCAGATGCACTGAACCTGGTAGATGAGAAACTGAGGAATAGCCTTGAATGCATTAGCACAGGAGACAACTTTCTGAACAGAACACCAATAACATGGGCACTAAGATCAACAATTAATAAATGGGACCTCATGAAACTGAAAAGGTTCTGTAAGGCAAAAGATACTGTCAATAAGACAAATCGGCAGCCTACAGAATGGGAAAAGATTTTCACCAACTTCACTTCAGATAGAGGGCTAATATCCAAAATATACAAAGAATTCAACAAACAAGACATCAACAAAACAAATAATCCAATTTTAAAGTGGGGTACATATCTAAACAGAGAATTATCAAAAGAGGAATTTCACATGACTGAGAAACACTTAAAGAAATGTTCCACATCTTTAGCCTTCAAGGAAATACAAATCAAAACTACTCTGAGATCCAATTGTAACCTGTCAGAATGGCTAAGATCAATAACACAAATGACAGCTTATGGTGGCAAGGATATGGAGCAAGAAGAACACTCCTTCATTGTTAGTTGGTGTGCAAACTTACATAATCCCTATGGAAATCAATATGGCGATTCCTCAGGAAATTGGGAATGACCTATCCCTATAATGACCCTATTACCACACCTGGGCATATAGACTCTCCATCCTACCATAAGGACACTTGCTCAACTATTTTCATAGTGGTTTTATTCATAATAGCCAGAAATTGGAAAGAGCATAGACGTCCCTCAACTGAAGAATAGATAAAGAAACTGTGGTAGATTTACACAATCAAGAATCACTGGGCTATTAAAAAATGACTTCATTGGGACAAAACAACAGCCTAAAGACATCAACAAAAAAAGTAACCCAATTAAAAATGGGATAAAAACCTAAACAGAGAATTCTCAATAAAGGCATCTCAAATGGCTGAGAAACGCTTAAAGAAATATTCAATATCCTTAGCCATCAGGGAAATGCAAATCAAAACTACTATGCTACACATGTCAGAATGACTAAGATCAATAGCATTAGTGACAACTCAGGCTGGCAAGGATGTAGAGCAAAAGGAATTCTCCTTCACTGGTGGTGGGAGTGCAAACTTGTACAACCATTGTGAAAATCAATATGCTGTTTCCTCAGAAAACTTGGAATTGATCTACCTCAGAACCCAGCTATACCACTCCTTGGGCTTATACCCAAAAGACACTCCATCCTAAAATAAGGATAACTTGCTTAATTATGTTTATAGCAGCTTTATTCATAATAGACAGAAACTGGAACCTAGATGTCCCTCAGCCAAAGAATGGTACATATATACAATGGAGTATTACTCAGCTGTTAAAAAATGACATCATGAAATTCACAGGCAAATGGATGGAACTAAGAAAAATCATCCTGAGTGAGGAAACCCAGACCCAGAAAGACACATACGGTATATATTCACTTATAAGTGGATATTGGCTGCAAAGTAAAAACCGATCATGCTACAATTCACAGACCCAGAGAAGCTAAGTAACAAGGACAGTTCTAGGGAGGATGCATCAATATCCCTGGGAAGGGGAAATGGAATAGATTTGGTTGGTGGACGGAGGGCATGAGGAGATGGGAATAGTTGAAGGGGGCACAGGGAATGGTAAGAGTTTGAGGAGAGAGGACTAGAATTGGGTGGCATTTCAGAGGAGATGTGGGAGCCTAGTGCAATGGAAACTGCCAGGAATTTATGAGGGTGACCATAGTGAGGCCTCCTAGTATTGATGGACATGGAACCTGAACTTGTCATCTTCAGTAGCTAGACAAGGCTTCCAGTGGTGGGACCAGGTCACTAACCCAGCCATAAAACTTTCACCTACACTATGTTTTTCCTGCAAGATGTACTGGGACAGGGGTGGCACAGAACTAAGGAAGTGGACAACAATTGACTGGTCTAAGACCCATGCCACGAGAGGTAGTCCAAGCCTGACACTGCCTGGCTGACCAGGAACCAGAGACTGCACATCCCTGAGACCTAGGGTAAAACCAAACATGAGTAGGGACAAAAACCATGATTCCTAATGATATCCTGCTATACTCATAGATCAGTGCTTAGCCCAATCGTCACTAGAGAGGCTCCTGCAAGCAGCTAATCGGAGCAGATGCAGAGTACCCAGCCAACAATTAGGTGAAAAGAAAATCCAAAGTGGAGATCTTCATGGATTCCCACCCCTCGGAGCTTGGGGAAATCACATGGATGGAGAGGAGAAAGGATTGTAAGAAACAAAGGGTCAAGGCCAGCGGGAGAACATGGGCCACAGAATCAACTAAGCAGGACTCACTGGGGCTCACAGAGACTGACGTGACCATCATAGAGCCTTGATGGGTTTACATAGCTCTGCTGCATATATGTTATGGTTGCTAACTGAATGTTTTTATGGAACTCTTAACAACAGGAGCAGGGGTGCCTCTGATCCCTTTACTTGTGGTTGGGACCCTTTTCTTCCTACTGGATCATTGTGTCCAGCCTTCATAGGAGGGTTGGTGCTTAACCTGATTGCATCCTTTTCTAATATGTATGGCTCATATCCTTGAGAGACCTGCATATTCCTTTCTAAAGGAAAGTGGAGGAGAGAGGAACTGGGGAAAGGGGGAAGTAAGGAGGAGGGACTGGGCAGAATGGAGAGAGGGGAACCATATCTGAATGCATTGTGCAAAAGAAAAGTAAATAAAATAAAATAAAATAAAATAAGATCAAAATACCTTTCCACAACCTATATCATCATCTGGCACCCTCACTTTATGGTATACTTCTCATCAGGGACACCCTTACCTAAACAGCTGAAATCTAGTGCTTAAGGATAAAGGTAACTTCTTATCCCCAAATTATTAGACTCAAAGTCTCATCAGATAATGGGTACCACAGTTACTGTGCCAAGACCTTTTTAAGTCATCTATTTGAAAAGTTAGCAATGATATGATTCATTTCCAAATTTACTTATTGTTTCTTATTTTTAGCTAGGCCATAATCTCGACTACACATCACTGTGCCAAGTTCTTGGGTGGTACCTGCATGGTTCTCACTCATGTCTGCTGACTCATAGTTAGTTACCTTTCACAAAGTATGCTTCCTGCAGATGAGAACACAGGGGCCAAAGGGCATCACTGTTGTGGTAGTTTATACATACTACAACTAGATCAAAAGGATCAGAGGACTCTTGTCAAAGAAACTTTGTTTTCCCAATTCCTGTAAACAGTCTCCAAGCAGAAAGGTCTTATTTGATAGCCACTGGAAAGACTGTCTTGTGGGAGTGCTCTACAGTTAGATTTTTAACTTCTCTACTTTGTCAATCTGTATCCCATGATAAGTATCTTTATTACTATATCATTGTGACCCTGATCTATATTTAACCATGGCAACAGGAGGGCGCTTGAACATCTATCTACACAATTTTGACCTGGGACAATTCATGACCCCTACTGGCTCTCAGGTATTCTCTTCTCTGCTGAGGTAGAAGCAAAGTGTCAGCTAAGGGCTACTCTAGGAAATTAGAGGGTGACAGGATATGCTTTCATGTCTCACAGAAACTGTAAAAGAGAATGTTTCCCCCATGATTGACATAAAGAATAGTCTACACAAAAGAACACATCCTTGTACCTTTAAGGTCTGTGCTCACAGGAAGCGAGTGGAAACGAACATATGAAGTGTAAGACCCTCCTTGCTTCAAGTGCTGAGCCACAGGGGACCATTCTCCTATGCATGACCCTTACAATATTGTTTTTGCTTCCAATTTCTAAATTCTGTTCATCCAAGGAACCATTCTTTTCTTGCCTTAGGAAAACAATTTTTCTCAAACTTTAAAAGATTATTACAATGAATAGGGTTGGGTTGGATTTATGTTTTCAACTATTTTATTTATGTATTCAATTATTTTCAATTATTTTTCTTTCAATTATTTTTCTCTTTCTTGTTTTAATTAGTTAATTAATTAATTTTATAGCACTGAGGACACAACCTAAGTGGCAGCCAGAATTTGAAAGGGAAACTAATGATATCCTAAAAGCACATCATGATGATGATGATGATGATGATGATGACAATAATAACAATAAGCTTTTACAATTTTACAATTTTAACTATGAAAATTGTTTTTCTTTTTTAAAAGCTATGTGGATTTCTAGTTTTATGATGAATGAGTTGCCACAACTTTTTATCTTCTCCCAAATAAGCTTTTATATACACACATTCACTTAAACTTAGAAAACTTTTCCATAAAATACATAAAAGAGAAAGGTAAAAATGAACCCCTTGTTCTTGTATCTGTTCATTTACCAGAATTAATGAAAAAGTCAGCTTTCCTATAACTGCCTAGGAACAAAGTAACTTTTAATTTCAGACTAGGCTTTGGAAATCTTAATAATCATTTATTTTAGGTATTCATGAGGCATTGGTTCCTAGCTCTCCTATAGAAACAAAAAAGCCAGAAGATGCTAGGTCAGTTATGAAAAACTAAATAGTATATGTACACTAATTAACACATTCTTGTGTATCTGTATATTGTAACCACCTCTAGATTACTTATTATAGGAGATGCAATTGTTAGCATGTAATTATTATGTTATATTATTAAGGGACTAATATAATGAAGAGATTTGTACATGCTTAATACAGATCCTATTTTTGTTTTTAAATATTTTCAACTATGTTGGTTGAACCTGCCCATACAGAACCTGTGGATGTGGAGAACTGAGTCTACAAAATCCTGTGAAAGAATTTTCTTAAAAAGGAGCTGACTGACAGAAGAAAACAGATGTTTTGAGGAGTTTTTTATTTACTTTAATATATATGATTTGCCCAGGGAGGAGAGCCATTAAAAAACTGTTGACATTTCCTTGGGTAGCCAAGTGGATTGTGGGGCTGGAAAAAGAACCCAGACCCTATAATTTTGTAAATAGTGTTGCTTTTGACTGGGAAACTCAGTGGACTGAGATATTCATCTCCATCTTCAGAACTCTTTTCTTTAAAGCTTTATTAAACTTCAAAACCTTTCCTTTGCTTGGTTTAGAAATCAAAGAGTCCTTGAACATCCAATTGGGTATAAAGAAAGAAGAGACTCCTAAACCTTAGTCGTACTTTGCGATGGAGTATACTTTGAGAATAAGCAGAAGGTTTAAACACTTGGTGTCAAGAGTCTCTCAAAATCCCTGAATGTATTTGCTGAAATATCAGGTCTTAGTTCCACTGTAAAGCTGACATACAAATGATCACCTTAAACTTATAAGAACTCCATGTTTAAAGCTTCCCTAGTGTTTTTATTCTTTTGGTGTTATTTGTTTTATTCTGAGACAGGGTCTCACTCTATAGCCCTGGATGGCTTGGAACTTGCTATGTAAACCAGCTTGTCTGGAACTCACAAAGATTCACCTGCTTCTGCCTCCTGAATAGTAGGATTAAATACGTGAGGCATTCGTGCATATACATAAATACATACAGGCATGCATGCAAGCATGCACACATACATAAATACACATACATACATACATGCATGCACATACATAAATACACATACATACATGCATGCATACATGTATGCATACATACGCATGCATGCATGCATACATACATGCATTCATACATACGTATTTGTATGTAACAAGAATAATCCACGAAAAAGAGGATATCCACTTGGTGAGATGGGAGGGGCTGAAGAGAGGAAAGCGAGGGGGAAAGGTGATAAAATTCTATTTCAGTTAAATTAAAAAGAATTCTTACTGTTATAGTTTGAAGAGTTTATAATGATTATACCACTCAGTAGTTTTTTCAAAATAGAAATTTTTCCACTTTTTTGCCTTAAGTGTTATCATATGACTAGATATGATGTACGAACACCCATTCAATTTTAAGTGAGACTAGTCTAATTTCTAACTATACAGTGGCATGTGGGAATTAATTTAGTAGATGTTATATTGCACAGATGTCACTGTATCGTGCCCCTCCCCCAGTAATAAGAGAAGCTGCTTCTTGCAGTAAATGGTAATTAACATGGAGACTCACAACTAGGCAATGTGCAGATTGTGACGGATTGAAGCACTCATCTCTAAATGAGATGTGTATATCACACTCTTTTCCCCAAGGCTCCAAGATCTATGCAGAATAGGTGGTAGAAATACTGTAAAAACCAGAGGTGGTGGATGACTCTGAACAAAAATCTTCTATTTATAACAGGGTTGGTGCACAGGGAACTCACAGGAACTGACAATGCGCACAAGACCTACACAAATTCAAGTCAGGCAAAATCCCAGCATGGAGAAGTAGAAAAGCCGGACTCCCGAACAAGAAGCTATGCAATTGATACCTGCTGGGAGAGAAAAATCAGTTTCTCCAATGGAGTAACTCTGGGTATAACAATCAGACTCCAAGGCAGGCCTCATGCTCAGAAGTAACCGACCAATACAAGACAGACTCTATGTTTCTGTGTAGGTTATTTTGTGTTTTTTGTCTTTCTGTTGCTGCAGAAGTTTATTTTCAGTTATGTTTAAAATGGTTGCTTTGTGCATTATTGGGTTGGAAGGGCTGCCTAGGCATTGGTGTTCTTTATTGTCTGCAGGTGTTGGCTTTAGATAGAAGATGTTTGATTCCTCATGATCTGCATGTGCTATCAATAGAATACCTGAAGAGCTTCTATGTCAATAAAAACCCCTGAGATCAGACAATTGGGGTTCCACTGCCCAGTGTGGCTTGGCATAACAGGTGATTCCTTCTGTTGAGGTCTGGCAGGGTTTACATCTAAAAAATGCCTCCTTGTCTTCTTTGTTGAGCTTTCACAGTAGAAATTGGCTACAAATGGCACCGACCTGGTGGTCAGAAAGCAAGGGAGGCATAACTTCATGCCAGCTACATCCAATGTGGAGACAAGGAAGAAGAGAAAAGAACTCTAGATCTCACAGAGCCCTAGCTCAGGGAAATTCCCAGCAGACAGATATTAAGCAGTGGTGGAAAAGAATGCCAAATAGCCAGGAAGTGTCAACCATTCTTCCCACCAGCCCAGGACCCCCAGCTGTGGAAGCCATGGTTTCTAAGCCAAGAAGCCACTGATTTAAATTGATCAGTTTTTGGTTTTTGTTTGTTTGCTTGTTTTTTAGATGCAAACCCTGCCAGACCTGCACTATCATGGCAGGCACAATCCTGGACAGCAGAACTCCAAACCTCCAATCTCAGGGGTTTCTACTGATACCTCAGTTCCTCACGTATTCTATTGATAACATGTGCAGAACATGAGGCTTTTACATAAAGCCAACACCTGCGGATAATACAAAACGCCAAGGCCTAGGCAGTCTTTCACCCAACAATGCACAAAACAACCATTTTAAACATAACTAAAAATAAACTTCTATAGCACTTTGTTTTTTGTTTTGTTTTATTTTGTTGTTTTTTTTCTGAAAGAAAGGAGAAAGAACATGAAGTTTTGTGAGTATGGAAGCAAAAAGAAAATGATCAAAATATATTGTATGAATTTTTAAATACATGAAAATATTAATATGCAAACAATCACTTCTTCCTCTGAAATAAGTTGTACATACCTTTCAATGATGTCTTCAATCTCTGGGTAGGCTCGAAAATAAATGAAACACTCATTCCTAAAGCCAATCATTCCTAGCAAGATGTCATATCAAAACCCAGTAGTCTCAACCTGAGGCCGAAGAACTCTAACACACACAGGTCAAGGGACATTAGAAAGCACTTCATTTCATGCATAAAGCATTCAAGTCAAGAAAACTGACTGACACACTCAAACTCAATCAACGATTTTGTGATTAGGCGTGATTATTTAAACAAACAATTTAAATGAATTCAACAAACCCACTCTGTATTTCCCAGGGTTTTTATGTCTCCTATATACATTAATAGCTGTGATTATTTTGATTCTACACTGTCAATATTTTCTCATCCTTCCATTGTGAATGAAAATTTATACACTTTAAAAGCATATATTCCAGTTCAGTAAAAACTGTGCTAATATCATTTAGTTCCTTTGAAGACTTCATTCAATCTGGATTACTGTCTAGTACTCAGCAACCGCAAGCAGATTCACTGAATAAAGACACGTAATATTGTAAGAAATCAAATTGTCCTGATTCTGATAATAAGATACTTCCCGTACCTTAAATGTGGTGGAAGAAATTCAATTTAATGATCAATTCCACATAATTATTTTCATTAGTTTAATATGAGAAGATTGTCACAGCAGAACAAATCTGTATTTTCACCTTTTCTAAAGCTACGATTCAATGTGACTATGGTGTTAGAAGACTACACAATTTGAAACCCAGTATTTTTGTGCAATAGAGATCAGTAACAGAGAGGAGCGTGCTTATCAAGAGTTCATTAGAGTCAGTTTATAAAGTGTGCACTCTGGTAGTGCACAGCGACCCAAAGTTAGGTTTTCTGTGAACACCTGAGGAACATGGATTATGGGAAAATAGAACTTGGAATTTGTACTTCCAGATGTCTCCACTATTTCTAGGATCAGTTTGTTGTATGGACAGAGGTTCCACCTTGTAAATGGTACTTCTTTAAATGGCGAGATGTTTCTTTGCTAAAATTTCAGTATGCTTGCTAAACTAAAGAAAGGCTGTGCGAAACCACTTGGTCATTAAAACGTTGCTCAGCACTGGTCATAAACCTCTCCTGCTGAAGTCCAATTCAGCGTGATGGTTTCCAAACGACCCTTGGTTTCCACAGAAATGAGAAGAAAAGCTATTTTGAGAAACTTCAAGCATCCTTGCTAAGACCTGTCAAGTTATCAAAATTGTATGTTTTCTAGTATTTTTGACAAGGATGCTTTTGTTTCACGGTCATGCTAGACAATGGAGTGTCTGCCACTGAAATTCTAGCAGTGATTTCATTTCCACCAACATTCCCATCTTGACTCGTTAGATTCATGAGTCATGTCTCAGGGAGCAAGATTGCCTCTCCTAGGGAACAAAGTCCTTAGAGGAGTCTTCAAAAGGCTGGGTATCTGTCCAAGCTAGATCCTAGCAGATCCTCCGGAGCCACTGATACATGGCAAACATTGATACATGAAGTTGGTAGTCATTGCCTGTCAGACGGCTCTCAAATGCTACAGGCCCACATCCCAGAAAGCAGTACAGCAATGACACTGAGAAGTATGAAGGAGATAAGTCAGAAAATATGTCAGTGAAAGAATTTATTTTGGATAATAAGAGGTGAAATATCTAGGCTTTTATTCTTTCTTATGTATCTGTTTCTACTACAAAAGTGCAAGACTAGTTAAAAAGCAGTCACTTCTCCTTGCCTGGACTAGTATGACGTGCTTTATTTTGTTTCTTCGTTCTTCTAAAATTTCACCTATTTACCTAATAGTTTGCAGATGTGTATTTTTACATAACACAGAAAACCCTTGCCAGTTGATTTATATTTAGGTGATTATTTCCTTAACATACTTAAAAAGGACTTTACAATTGAGGAGGGTAGGAAACATTTTGTCTATAAAAATTATCAGGTTGTATATACAATGGTATGTTGAAAACACCTCTCTAGTCTCCAGTTTTCACCTTTTCACTATAGTATTTCATAATGGCTTAAAGCTTTCTTTCATATTTGGCTCACAATATCAGAATTAACACCTTTCTGTGTATTTTTACTCTCACTCCATTCCTCTGTGATGATCACCACTTGTTCTACTTTGCCACTTTTTAAAATATAACTCCCAAACTTTATTTGGATCTACTTCAACTTACTGAAACTTAGGGCTGTGACCTACTGGCCTTATACTCTTGCCTTGGTCTTAATTTCATCTTACAGTTCTACTTTAATAAGCTAGATGATTGCCACCAACCCTTTTGTTTAAGCCCTCCACTTAAATCCCAGTAAATAGAAGCTACTTCTCTCTAGTTCCCTGAAATAGGCAGTAAAAGTTTCGCCTATTTATCTACAATAGCTACTGTATTTCATGTAGCCATATCACCTTAAGGATATGTTGACTAAATATAACCCTCAACTAAGTCCAGTTCCTTTCATTTGTTAAAAGTTGCACTATTGTGCCTGACAGTACTAGTGAAGCATCTGAGACTGAGATATTTTTACCAACTAGGAACTTAGTCAAGTGACAGCTACTGTCTGATGAGAAGACCTGAGATCCTGGATCAGAGATGAAGGACATCATTCCTCATGGCACAAAAAAATACAAGCAGACAGAGAGGTTTATGGTAGCTAGTAAAAATATCTTAACTGTGTTCCATGTAGAAGATATTAGCTCCATCTTCTGGTGTTTGAGAGTTGCATACAAGCAAATTCTTTGATCAACTCTAACCACCATTCTTTCCTTTTCAAATCCTCATAAATCCCTACCACCACTTTTTCCTACCACTAAGTCCACTTAGTGCTGCCAACATGTGCCCCAGTATAAAGCCATCTACTGCACCATGGGTACCCATCTCAGGTAGCCATCTTTTAAGGCTGTTCATTGTGCAAATATCCTGACAAAGGTAGTCTGGAAAAAAAGACAGTACCCCCCCCCTTGACAGACATATAGAAGCAGAAGTGATCCATGGATGAGCATCTCTCTCAGATATGTTGATTTATGAACTGACCTAATTCTTTATATCAGGACTCTTCGGAAATGTTCCTGGTGTCAGAGTTCTTAGATAGTGACCCATAATTATGACCCATAATTTTTCACACACAAAAAAATAGCTCACATTAGTTACAACACTCCTCTCCCATTGTAACATTTAAGAATATTATCCTGATTTCTCCATCTTTCAATGTCATAGGACATACTTGACATACAAACAGTAGAAACATAACCACGAGAGTTGGAAGGTTACTCTGAATTTCTTCTCTTACCTTACTCTCTTGGGTACTCAATATATGCTCAAGACATACCTCACAATGATAAACCAGGAAATCTGAGTCTAGAATCCAGGTGACAGTATGTTAAAAAGCAACCCAGGTCATTTCAGTGCATAACCAATGTTGATACTGAGCCCTGATTCCAACCTCAAAATAAAACCTAATTCCCTTGGCTAAAAAAAAAAAAAAAAAAACTGAACATCTATAAAAAGCAATACTTAATTTTTGGTGAAAAAAATCTTTTTCCTCCACAATATTGAATACTTGTCTCAAGCACGTAATGAAAACTTAAGAATAGAAGAATAATTGGTTTTTGCGTAAGATACTTGGAGATATACATAAGATACTATGAGGCAAATTCTTCAGTAGTTTAACTAGCAACAGAGATAACAGCATTTAAATGTTCAATCCAAATTTCATACACATGGGGGGAAACTGATATTTTAAACTCAAAATGAGTATGATTTGTTCTGAAATTCACAGCCATTGCAGAGCACTTAAAATTAGTTCAGACGGTCCATCAGATCACTTGGATGGCTAAACATTCTTCACACTATAATTTGGGAAGGAAAAGTAGGTACTGCAAGATAGAAAAGTCACATTGCTCAGCTTTTAGCTTCGAATGAAGAATTACATTGTTGCTTTTAAATAAAAGATTTTTTTTTTCTGTATGCTTAAAGCATATCTGACAGGATACTAGCCAACTCGCTTTGGCAGAGATACATGCAGCTAAAATTGTTTCCCTTCTCGCTAATATTTTATAATCAGCATTTTCCTAGTAGGCATCCTCAAGGAAGAAGTGCTTAGGTACACATAGAATAATTCTGTGAATAAAATATTTAGCCTCTTTGGAACTCTCAAACAGTCTTGACTTACTGAGTCGGAAGCTGCTGACTCCCCACAGCTCAAGCCAGCAGGCCTCCCAGATGACTTACCTTTAATGATAGGGAAGCACTTAGCTACCCCTAAAAGACCATTAGAAACTGCCATAAAAATGCACAAAGTGCCTGAGAGGAAGCATAAGTGACTTCTGCAGTGCTCACTGAAATAGTAGTATATCTAGACAACCAAATTCATTTGGAAGGGTATCAGGAAAGATGTAGGATGCTTACCAAATGGATGCACACTGCCATGCTAGGATTGGTGCATGAGCACTATACAAGGTTAACTTGTGAGGCAGAAAGTATAAAGAAACTTGAGTTGTGTTACTCACCACCTGGTCCAGTAAAAAATAAAAAATAAAAATAAAACAAATTTTGTTTGTTTTTAAGATTGGATTTTAATTATAACGTTTCTACCTTCCAGTTTCTCCCACCAATCCCTCCCCACTCCCTTCTAATTCACGGCCTCTATTTTTATCAGTTGTTATTGCAGACATATATGGACTTGAATACACGAATATAATCCCAAATAGAACATGTTGAGTCCACAGTAACATCATCAGTTACACACATGAAGTGTCACCGGCATAACCACCCAAATGAAAAGAAGGACAACGATGAACATGCCAAAAAGGAGGCCTGAACCCTATACAAAGAATTCAAAACATTCTAATGATCACCACACTTTATAAAACCAGGGAATGGAACACTGTTACTAACCACCTGGTATTTACAGAAAAATGGTCACAGGAAGTTGATGAATGACCCCAAAGTTTTTGTACTGGAGCCAGCCAAGCTGATTATTAACACTGAAGACAGGTGAGTTGAAAGAGAATAAATGTAGCAGATGCAGATTTGTCAGCCCAAGCCTGTGTGTCCATCTCACTGATAATTCAAGAAAAAAATCAGTTTAAAAGAGTCAATTATTTATTGAATCTTTAATTAGTCTTTCTCCTACATGCTCTTACTTGTTAGATTAAGAAAGACAACCAGATTGCTACTCAGATAAAGACTATTATAGAGCAGGAATGAGCCTTTGTCATTTATCTGATACTGCACACAGACCAATGCCTCAATCCTACCAACTCCAGACACGCCATCTCAGTGTCCAGCTGTACACGTCTTTTCTAAATTAGCCATCATTCTAACCGACCAAACTTTTTGCATTTCACACACATTTGCATTTCAGGAAAATGCCCATGTTTATCTCTGCAAAGCCTCAATGATCAAAAATATTTTATAATACATGAAAAAAGTTCACCATTAACTACCATTGATCAGTATGTTTTTAAAAGAATTATTTATATTTTTATTATTCTGTCTAATGAAATATTAACACAAAATATTCATTAGTTAAATGGTAATAAATCAATAACTGTCCAAGTAAACAATAAGCATTGGATATTTTTCACCATTTTATTCTTTTTGGTGGGAGGAATAAGATAGGGTCATATTCTATATCCTTGCTGTCTTAGCATTTGCTATGTAGACCAGGTTGGCCTCAAATTTGCAATGATTCTCCTACCTCTTTCTCCTGATGTTGAGATTATAAGCATATTCCAACATGCCTAACATTTTAATTGTTATTTGTGAAGCACTCACAAGTATTTATTTCACAGAAATGTTTAAATGTTTAATAAAAATATCTTCATGACTTGATTTAAGATCTCATGAAACATATGTTTCTATAAGCGCAATTGGTGTCTCTGCAACGTTGAGTCACCTCAAGTGCTTAGATGTTTACTTGTACTCTATGTCTGCTCCACATCCACCACTATTAGAAGAAGGAAAACTCTTTGAGGGCAAAAAAAGCAAACATCTGAAATAATGATTTCATTTCGTAGCTATTTAATAAATATATCCTGAATAGATAAATTAAATTGCTGTCAAACAGGATTTTGGAAATGTCACAGAGTTGAAAATAGTCAGCCAAGGAGAGTGCATTAGGAATGGCAACACCGGCCTGTTGCTGAAGCCATCCAGGCAGAAAAGATAATTAAGAATCTTTGAGGTCAAACGAGTAGGATACAAATTCAATAATCTTAGAAGACATGTTTCCAATACAATTTTCTCTGTACCCTAGAGAGAACAGATTGTGAAACCCAATTCCATTTCCAGTTTCAGCCTTATAACATCCATAGCTCAGAAGTTATGAAGCAACTGCACACACAGACGATCCTAGCATAGACAAGAGAAACCAAGAACCAAGCTCCTTTGAGCTCGCCGCTTAGCTACTTCTTATATTTAATACACCGGAATCCAAATTAGATTTTTCCCAACTTTGTTGCTCAGGCACCAGAACTCAGGAAAAGGAGCAGTGTGAAAGGAAAAATAGTGTTGAAATCAGTTCAAGAAAGTCTTAAGAACAACTCATCCACACTCCTGTTTCCTTGCTGACAAGGATTAGGTGACCAGCTCATAAATCTGAAAGAGGCTGGAATCTGTAAACTTTACTCAGTGTTGTTTTGTGCCTTTAGAAATAGAAGTTTATATGTTACATGTTGGAGCAAATAGAGAGTGTGCATTGTGAGACAAAGTAGCATTACTGCTACAGGACAGACCTGGGTTGCATTTGCAGTCACTGCTCTCAACAAGAAGAAATCATATGAGAACAGCTGAAACGTGGAGAATAAAACGAAATTTCAAGCCAGAACCTTCAAAATACTCTGTGGAAGTGAGCATATTAAATAGAGATAATCATTCAGAAAACATAGTTACAAATCTCATGTGTAAACTCGCAGAGCAAAGAAGTGCGTGGATAGGAAAAACTGTTAGAACAAACTTGATGTGAAAAATACAATTTATCACTAACCTTAACCCTATGACAAGAGAGCTGAACTCAGTAAAGCTATAGCTTTGTAAGAACCAAATGAAGATGGTGAGGACGACACGATTAGTGTGTATGGGGATTAGGGGAGGATGGTATTGGTAATTAGGTGTGACAGAGAACCAACAAGAACTTGGGGCAAGAAAGGATTGGCAGGGAGGGAAACCAACTTGGAAACCAACTCTGTGGCCATCATCACCCTTTTGCATTATTCTTCCTGAATTGTAACACAGTTAAAAAAAAATACAGTAGGAATGTGGGAAGGCAGGGCACAATTCCTAGATATCATTCTTGCAGAAGACAGACAATCCTGCAAGAATACTACCAAAGCAATTACACTGCCAGCGTGGAGCAACCCAAACCATTTGGCAAATCCATTTGCACTGGCCTTGCTCTCCTCAGGGACACACAGGGGGCAGAAATCTCTCATTTTCAAGGTTGTCTCTCTGATGATGATGAAGGGCTGAATTGTCCCCAGCTTACTTATCATCCCATTTAACGACTGGAAAAATGTGGACAGCAGGAATATTTAAAAATATCTGCATTTACAATCCATTTTCCTGTGAGTAAGCATCCAGATTTGGCTGGAAAGTCTAACACAACGAGCGTCGCATCTGGTGGATGCGGTACATCAAGTCGCCACCCCCTCAGCACACGGCTTGACTGCCAAACGCCAAAGCCTCTGACAGCAGGAACGATGGAGAAAACTATATTCTATTGTTTTCTGAACTGATTGCGCAAGGAAATGACAATTAAGCCAGATCTACTCTCATCGCATCTGATAGCACAGGGCAGGTGATTCAAAAGATAATGGCGCCTTAGAAATGGGATTTCATGGTCATGCAAAATTATAATTTTAATAGAAAATTACATTATGCTACTAACTCATTTTTTTCTGCCTCTTAGTTAATGGCATTTTTCATCCCTCCTAGTCAAATTGGGAAGTCACTGCAGTGTAAATAACGGTACGCATTATTATCATCAAGTCCACAGAAGCAATGATGATTAGACATAATATTGTCATTTTTGAGTTAATGCAGCACAAGGCCATCGTAGTGTCTGGTGAGAGTCAAAGAAACAAAAACACCAAATGCATACCTGTTTATTTAAAAATTTCTAGTTTTGGGGTAGTATACAAAAAATTATTTAAGACATGTCCAATATAGTTTACTAGATATATTATAGGTAAACATCCTGGCTTAGTCTGGTGGTGGGGGGTAGATCCAAACTAGTTCATTCGAGTAGGTTGTATTACAATCTCTCTCTCTCTCTACCTCTCTCTCTCTCTCTACCTCTCTCTCTCTCTTTCTCTTTCTCTCTCTACCTCTCTCTCTCCATTTTCTAAACAAAGGAAATTTCAAATTTACTGCCCCCAAATTGCAGAAATAGCATACAAGAATCAGTTTCAACACTTACATTAGTTTTTGTGTTTCAGTATGGTTTATCAGTATAAATAAGATAGATCTAAATGTTATACTCAAGCATAATTTAAAGGACAGTGTTCTAAGGGGCCTTGTAAGAAACCAGCTTGACGAGTACCAATAGATTACCAAGAGGTTATTTCTTAACACCTAAAACATAGGACCATCAGCTGGGCCTAGAAAAAGTGAAGCACAACTCTTTAGAGAGCAGGAGGAAGGGGAAAGGGTGTCATTTCAAGAAAGCTTCGCAATGATCTCAGGAGAGTAGTCTGGGATATCTTAATCTTGGTGTAAATGTTTAGGGAGAGAATAAATCACTTCTGTATGCTATCATGCGATCCTTTTATTATTCCAGGGATAAGAGCAAATACGTGGTCATCGAGTGATGTGAGAGAAATGCTGACCAATTTTGCTGATAGAAGTTATCATGCCATATAATCCTTATTTTAATTTTTGGCATATACATATATACACTATATTTGCATACATATATATATATATATATATATATATATATATATATATATATATATTTGTATTGCTGTCTGTCTTTTTTAAAAGATTATTGGTGTATAGTAGTTACCTAAAATACCGTTTCATCATGACATTTTCATACGTTTACATAATGCTGACTAACAGTAATTGGACCAGCATAGACTTTATTTGGTAATGCTTTCTATTTATTTGCAAAACTAATATTTTGAAATTATATCATTCTACTCAGAGAACAGATATATTTTGCTATATGAAACAGTTTAAAGATAGCAATCGGTGAGCAGAGAGCTGCAGACATCCTTGTCTTTGCTGCCTTTGTCTTCTCCCAGGCCGGCCTGAAAATGTCACACAATAGCCAGGACCCTTGCAAGAACCACCCTGAGTAAGAATTCAATGAAGAAAATGTGGTTTTAGCGCTGGTCCCAGTGACCGTGGAGTCCAGCACAGAACAGCCTATGGAATCAAATGTCTCTTCAACCAAACACCTCAAACCACCAGCTCTCCCTCTGCCTACTTTTGAGCAAATCAACCTCTCAAGAAAATCCAGCCCAGAGCCCTTCCTGCTGGCTGTGTTGCCTCCTATTAATGATGTGTCCTGGAAATACTCTTCGGGACTGGTGTCGTTATCATAAATTGAGTACGGATGGCAAGAAAATCAAGGTTTATTTGAGACTCTGGAGGCATTCGTATTCTAGACAAAAATATCATTTTCTGAACACATCGCTTGAGGCCAGAATGAAGCCAGCTCCCAAAAAGCCCAATACAGTTACTAAAGGAACCAGGCCTCAAGAAAATTGCAAGAGTAGTAAGAGAGAAGAGAGTGGCATACTTGAAGTTATAACTTCAGCTCAGGAGTCCCAAGTTTGCAGCCTGGGGAAGAATTGCTCTGAGCCATGCAGGCTGGGGTTCTGAATCACCATCCCCAGTCTGCCTCCATGGAAGCCTTTCTGCTACAAGCCTCTGGATGCAGGTGGCATGTCGGACAGGCTGGTTTTGGGTTCATCTGCAATTTCACGCCACTCAGACCTGGGTTCCAGATACACCTCAAAGTATGATTTCTCTCTTCCTGTTACCAGCCTGTGTTTCCCCATCCCCGGAATAGAAAATATTATGCTATGTCCTGAATGAGTCCAAAACAGTAAGATCATGAGAAATTTTACAAGAGAGAGAAGCTGGGCAGGGGATTACAATATGCTACTGCCAATATGCTGCCTTAGACAAGGTCAAGGTTTTACTCTGTCCTGAAGGGAATGGGGGAAGCAAAGAGAAATTGTCTTTGTTCCCTATAACAAAGAAAAAATAAAAAACAAAAACAACAACAACCAGAACATCAAAGAGTCCCTCCTTCTGTGTCTACCAGGACAAACAGTGGAAAATCTACAGACAAATCAGCACTCATTCATCTACTAACTTCCTGCTGAATCCCCTGGTGGCATTGAGTCAGACTTGTTAAATGCTTGGCTTTCTAAGAAATGGTTTTGTTTCAATGGTTTCTTTAGCTTTTTTCCATAGCTTTTCATATTGGGAGGGGAGTCAGTTTCAAACTATTAAAGCAGGAAGTATCCTTACTTTCCCTTAAGTTTCTTCTATTAAATTGTGATCCCTAAAAATAGAAAGTTGCAAAAGGCTTTTTTTTTTAATTACTGAATGTTATAATCACAATAAAAGTTTGAATACAGAAAATTAGCACTAACAAATCTGAAAGTGTCTATATTAATAAAAGCTTTGGAAAATAAAATCTGATTGTTATTCAACATGTATTTTGGACCAATGCTAATAAATTGTATGGTTTTAGAGGAAAAGACTAAACGGCCAATCAACAGATCTACTTAAAAATATTGAGCTCTATTCTGTGGCCCCTAACATCCCTCCGAGATCCCAATAAATGGTGGCATTTCCATAGGTATTCACGACAGGTGCTGTCTAAAATCATGTGCTTAAAAATGAAATAAGGTTGGTCTTTAATAACTTGTATCAAAAAAGGGCTAAAGCGCAGTGGAAGCTATCATTTCACCCCATGAGGTCTGTGTTTACATCCAAGCTCAAGTAGAAAGTGAAAATAAGTTTGCTCTTAACTTCTATTTCCCATGGCAATCCCCTGACAGACTCTCACTCCACTTGAAAAAAACCTAGAGCTCAAGACAAGGTTATGCAAAAGCCCAACACATAAAATATTTACAGCAGTTGGATAAAAGGAATGAGTTCTAGTGTTCTGTAGCATAGCAAAGTGTCTAAGTTAACAATAACTTACTGTCTACTTCAAGGTGTCTAGAAGAGCGTACTCAAAATGTTCCCAACACAAATAGTAAGTTTTTGAAGTGGTAAATATGCCAAATACTTTGATTTGATCATTACATTTTTATACATATATCAAAATACCACAGTGTATCAACAACTATCAAAAACAATGCATCATCTAAATTTTAAATAGTTATATAAGAATATAATAATAACAATATGAGAAATAATAAAGCATAGGAGACAAAAACTAAATATTTTTCCTTTCTGTTTTAGTCACCAATATTATGAAGCTAAATGAACAACTACTAAGCACCTTCTCTGTGCTACTGTGTGAACTCTGGGAAGAATCAAACAATATAAGGACAAATGTAACATACTATAACCTATACCAAGAAAAGAGCCACAGATAGAAAAAGCTATCCTAGGCAGTAATGTTCTTATTCCTAAAGTTTAACTCTATTAGTGAGGCTGAACTACTGGGACCGGAGCTCTGTGCCCCTGTACAGAATGAATGTGAAGACCAGGAGAACTGCTGCTGTTGAAGGAAACCAACTGGGTTATGTTTCAATCCATAGGTCTTCTAATAATAGAAAATCTTCAGTTCGCAGACATGGCTATACTACATCATTAATAAAAACCAGCCTCTGGGGCACCGCTTTCATTCATGAGAGTCAGTGGTTTTTAGATAAGGCCGATGGAATACACACTTGCACTAGAGAGACACTTCACTTAGCAAGGAGAAGCCAAGTGAACTGACTGAGCAAATCTCAGAGATGGGGAAAAGAGTCAGGAAATGTGTATCGCCTCTGGGACTAGCGGTCATGGTTGACTTTGACAATACTCTACAATGTTTTCCTATTCTAGTTCCAAAGAAGCAACTTAAAAGATGGGGAATTCATTTTATTTCACAGTTTGGGGAATTACAGTGATCAGAGCCTGCATGTATCTAAGTAGATCAGGAAGCAGAGAGAAAGAAAGAGATCTAGAAGCAGTGCCAAGCTTTAATACCCACCCCTCAATGGCCCACATCCTCCATGTTGGCCTTACTTCCTAAAGGTTCTATGGCCAGAAGCAACACCATGATCTAAGGAATAATAAATAGTTTAACCCCATGGGGCCCAGAGGGACATTTTGTATTCAAAACAGTACATTTAAATCTTAGTGTATGAAACCCCCTTAAATCTACTTATTATATATGAAAATACTGTTCTGCAATTAGAGATTACATCTAATAGAAATGTATAAGCAAATTAAACCAGTAACAGAAATGCAAATTTAAAAAAAAGAGAGAGAGAGATAGAAAATATTGCTTCTGGGATGATTCTAAGAAGCAGACATTTTGAGAATTAAATGTGTTACATCTGTATATCTATCCAATGTACCACATGATAACAAAGTTACCACATGATAACAAAGTTGAGCATATGCACATGAGGGAATCCATACTAAATTGAGCATGCCCAACTGAGTAAGATGTCCTCCCAAAAAGGATGGTGTGACATTATGTGGTGCGTTGAATGAAAATGACCCTGTATGCTCGTATATTTGAATATTTGATCCCCAGTTAGTGGAACTGTTTGAGAAGGATTAGGAGGCATGGCTTTGTTGGAGGAGGTTTGCCGCTGGTGTGGGCTTTAAGGTTTCCCTGTTAATCGCCCACCCCCCTCTCTGCCTCCTGATTATGCCTCAAGATGCGAGTTCTCAGCTACCACTCCAGTGCCATACCTGCCTGCCTGCTGCCATCCTCCCTTCAAAGATGGTGATGGACTCATGCTCAGAAACGGTAAGCCGGTAAGCACAAAATAAATGTTTTATTTTGTAAGTTGCTGTTGTCATGGTATTTGGTCACAACAATAAAAAGTAACTAAGACACATTACACTTAGAGGTTCTTGTTTTGTTTTGTTTTGTTTTTCACCTTGTTCAATGACAAGGGTTGTCTTGCAGTCTGTTTCACATACATTTCTTGAGACATTCATAAAGTACCTTGAGATCATTGATGATGATAAACACCATGAGAAGGTTAGGAATAATTGATTCATCACATTTTCCAAGGAAAAAGAATTGTAACAAAGATATCCTCAGTCTTAAAGAAAAATTGAGGGGTAGATAATTTAATAGAATAATGTCTATGGGATGTTCATCTAGACCACTAAAAAAGCCAGAAGTCCACTCCCATCCACTCTCCAGCTCTTTACTGTTTAGCTTGCCATAAGTGAACCGCACTAGTACTACCATACAGTTACTAAACCACATTAGCAATTGAATGTATGCCAGGATCAGAGTAGGTGCCACCTAAGGCATCACACTGCTGATCCTAACGAATAACAAATTGAATTAAAATGGATGAATGCATGGTTCTAGGTTTTTTCTAGATAATACAAAAAAGAAGTCCAGCAAAGATATTAGATTACTTTCAGGATTGCAAAAGTTCAGAATGGTTTAGAATGTTAAGTGAGTCAACCACAGAAAGATAAATGTAATAAAGTTACCCCAAAAGCCCTGCATCAAACTAGGAACTAAAGATGTATTAACACAATGCGTCATAGACTTGTTAATTAAGAATAGCCCTTGAATGATAAAGAAGTTAACAGTAAAATTTTGACAAAGTCAAAACTATGATGAAGTAACCAAAACACCTAATAATATGAAGAGCTGGCTGTGAGTCTCTCATCTCTAGCTATCAATGGGAGAATATTCTTACAGCTTTATCTGGGATATGGAAAAATGTGGTTGGAATTCCCATCCTCGGCACACATCACAGGCATTGATTAGGAGCATCCGGCAATCACCTGTGACGTAGCTGGCACATGTCTCACCACAGTTGAGTGGGAAATACTAAACCAGAAGTGGAACTGCACCCAGGAGACTAGCAGGGACATATCCCAGTAAAAGCACTGTGAGGAAGGGGAATCCTTCCCTGAAGACTCAGGAATTACATCGGTGAAAATTAAGAGATGCCAATTGACTAGCATACTGTTGTGACAATGCCTAGCTAGTAAGTATGCTAGGAAAGAGCATCTCATCTCAAGACCGTATCAGAAAATTAAATTTTAATGGAAGTTTGAATAGATTATTCATTTAATGTTATAATTTAACCAGTCTTTTAATGGTTTAGTGACCATTCATGATGTCCCTAATTACACACGTTCTGTAACAAACAGTTTAGTCAGAGAGAGAAAGGGAGAGAGGGAGAAAGGAAGGGGGGGGAGGAGTGAGCACAAGGCTGACAATGTGAACTTACTTGTATATAGGTATGTGTTCTATGACTATTTCAAGAATGCCTTATATGTACGGGCTTGTCAGACGTTCAATTAAAACAGTGATAATTAATTTTAATGAGAAAAGTTTCATAACTCCCATAATGATGAAAATGAGCTTCTTGGCATGAGATCATGCAATCTTCCTGATTTTATAGGAACTAGACATTTTCAATGATGAAATTAGTCTTGTGTGCCATAAACCCAGTGGGCAAAAAAAACCTGCTTCAAAAAAGAAAGGCAGAGGAGTAGAGCATATTCAAGGTGTGGAAAGCAGAGCTGACTAAGCTACTTTGGTTCTCCTAGTTTTATGTGCATTCTTGTCTGATGGCCACTGCACATGCAGCTTATTCTTTTCAACCAACTAATTTTTGTTAGTACTTAAGATTAACGTGCTCGTTACTTCTCTCACCCTTCCTCTAGATATTGGCAATGTGCAAGGTCAATATTTAATACTATTTTCATGCTGGCTCTTCAGGGACCTTATGATCTTCTTGGCCTGGTATTGCATCAATATTCTGTTTATTTTTCTCTGCCCTTTTCCAATCTACAGGATATCTGAGTACAAGAACTGTGTTTATTCTCTTCATCATTATTTCCCAGCATGTGATACATAGCAGAGGCTGAGGCAATAATGAGTGAATAAATAATATGACTGACTTGTGTGCACTGTCCAAACTGAAGATGCAGCCTGTACAGGGAAAAGGAAACTTCAAGATGGAGAATTTCTCTGAATACAACTAGTAAGGGGCACCTTGGAAAGAAATTGGAAAATTATCTATAGATTTCTCATCATGCTCATTTTTTCCTGCTTGCTAATTTCTCTGTAATTCATACTAAGGAGCTAGCTGTCTCCCTTGAACATATACATCAACCGTGTACATATAAAGTTAATCTTATCTCTCTTGCTTCATTAGGGAGAATTGGCAGATTTATTTGTGGCAAGAAGTTTTATTATCAATTCAGTATTTATTGGCACCTAATAGTTGCAATTCCCAGATCAATGATACTACAGAGACATCAGTAAAATCTTTGATTCAGCACTTGCATCAGATTCAAGTATATTTGCATTTTCTTTATTTGTAATGTGCCCTTTATTAGATTGGCTTGCCCTGTTTATTGGAAATTTCAAGATAAAAAAGGAAGACATTAACCTTTAAGTTATAAGAAAAAGAAGATTCTTTATTACATCCCTATTCTGAAGCCTGAGTAATACTCATTATAATCCAGAAACAGCAGGTCTCCTTTAGCCACTTTGTAACACTGACAGAATTATTAGTTAAAATTAGACCCCTCATTTTCATATCAGGGGAGACATCAACATTAGTTTCCATATTAAATATAACAGTTATTCCTACATTCTAGGACAAGAGAAAGCTTTTTAATGGATTTAGGGTGATGGATGAAGGATTTTCTGAACATTTGCTTAATAGAAATTATGACTATGGACCAAATTATACTATGAAAGTAAATCATTTCATCACTGTAACACAGGAACGCATTCTCAGGCCTACAAAAATTTACTGTGTATATAAAAGTATTTTACAGTACTTTTTGTAGTTCTACCAAGTTCTACCTTGCTAACCTGTCAACTGGAAACACATCATAATTCAAACCACTACCATGAAAAACTGTGTTTGTATTTGTTTTGATAAACAAAAGACAACTATCTATGCTGCGTATCTTTGTGTATACACAGAAACATGAGTGAAAGTAGTTTGTTTACCATCAAAATATGGGATCAGATAAGAGCAGAACATCTAATAAGAAATCAAATAGATTCTGCCTTTCAACTTCACTTAGAGGCTTTCTAAAGGATATTTGTCTATGAACAAATCCATGGATTTATGGCTGAGGGGATATTTTATTTCATCATGTAATAAAGAAACGAGCTGAAGAAGAGCAGAATCTTGCCCTTAAAAAATTCCCTGTTTCACATTGTTGTCTTCGTAGAAGATGGTAAGCTATGTCTACTCTGTTTCTCAAGAGTCACGTGGACTGATGGCGGTTGTCTCTGGTCTTGGGCATTTCTCAATCCAACCAAGTTGACAATTAAGATTAACCATCATGAATTAACCATCTATGAATGGGTCTTCATAGAATATGAACTAAGGGACTCTAGCTTAAAATGGTGCAACTGGAAAAATGGAAGGCAAACTATGATAGAAAGTGTAGATCAGGGAGAAATTTTTATATCGCAATTGTAGCATGTTTTTAAAAGATAAATAGGACTTTTAAGAAGTCTGAATATCCAGGAAGCTTCGAAGTAGTAAAGGAGAGTTTGATCACATAAATACCCTGGTTTAAGACACCATTACACTACTTCATAGAAATATAACTATGACAAGTTATTTAACTTCCTGTTCTCAGTTCCTCAATCTACATAGTAGAGATTGTATTGGATCCTACCTCTTCACATTACTGTAAATACTGGATAAATAAAAAACCTAGAAACAAATAACCCAATCAAAATTTGATTATGAATCTGAACAGAGAATTATCAAAAGAAAACATATCAATGGCTAAGAAATATCTTTTAAAGTGTTCAGCATCCCTAGAAATTAGGGAAAAGTGTGTTAAAATTACTTTTAGATTTCATCTAACCCCAGCAAGGATCAAGGAAACACTTAGTGTTTGCTGTGGGAGTTAGCTGCTGTGTGGGCTCACCAAGAAGGACAAGGAGGCATTTCATAGGTGCGAGCTCTGCCAGACTTCAGCAAAGGGAAACACCATAATAGCAAGTGCCATACTCACAGTGGAACCTCCGAGTCTCTGAGCTCAAGTGATCTTATTGATTCAGAACTCGTCAGGTGAAGATCATAAGCAATCAAACATCCCCCACAGAAATCAAACACCTGCAGACAAAACAAAACACCAAAACCTATGCACCCCTTTTACCAACAGTGCACAAAAACAATTATTTTAAACACACTAAAAATAAACTCCCAAAAAATTTCCCCTTTCCTGTATAAGGAAAAATTGCTTTATCTCTACACACAATTTAACACTATACCAGTGAAACCATTTACAAGAGGAACAATCACCAGGGTTTACTAATGCACAGGACCAAATGAAACCAAACATCTATCAAGCTTTTCACAATATCCTTGGGCAGCAGAAAAACATTATCAATGTCCAATTATCTGGAATTCACTCATGATCTTCTGGGCTCCTCCAAAGGGCTTGGATCACTTCTCTGCTCTGCCCTCTGCAGCACACACAACTTGTCCTCCAGGCTCTGGCTGGCTCATATCACTACTGATGCTTTTCTTGTTAGTCATCCCGTAGTACTGCCATGTCAAAAACTGCTGGGCTCCCCTGTTGCAACTGGGCTGCACTTTCACCAATAGCCTTTCCAGGCCTCTCTTCATAGTGCCAAGCCTCAACTTGTCTGCATGACCCCATCAGATTACAATACTGGTGATGATGCAGAGAGAGAAATATTCATATTCACTGTTGATGGAATTGCAATCTGGACCAGCCAGTCTGGACACCAGCGTGGAAAAATCTCTAAAAGCTGAAATCAGATCTACTATATGACCCAACTTCACAACTCTTTGGCATATGAACGAAGGATTTAATATTCTACCCTACAGATAGTTTTCAAACATATTGCCTGCTGCTCTATTCACAATAGCTAGGAAATAGAATAAACATAAATACGACTTAAATAATAAATGGATAATGAAATATTTGGTACATATACACAGTAAAGTTCTACTCATTCCTAGAGAAAAATGAAATCATGGAATTTATAGTTAGAACAATGGAAGTAGAAAATATCACTGAGTGAAGTAAGCTAGAACCAGAAAGACAAATACTGAATGTTCTCTTGTTTGTGTACCCTAGGTCTGAATGTTTGTATGTGGTTTATAACCTGCACTGGGCACAGAAAACAGGAAAGTAAACAGGAACCCTGTTGGAAGGGGGCAGGCTCTAGGGGAAGTACAGTACGTCACAAGTGCTATGAAGAGAGAAATGTGAAAATGAGGGAAGGTTAATAATATTTTAAACATCAAAATTGAAGCACATATAAGAAATACGCTTTTGTAGCCATGAAAGTAGGAAAATATCAACAAGTAACAGAGTTAGTTACCACTGACAATGTCTAAGTATTGCTTAATTATTGTTATTGAATCAATAATAAAATATGCATTGTCACTTATAAATTATTATAACACACATTTCATCTCTAAAATTTATATTTCTTTCATTTCAGTAAAATCATTAAGTGAAGTATGGTATAAACCATATTTTCCAGTATCCTTGTTTCTTTTGTAGACAGTGTCAATTAGACAGACTCCTGTGGCTACTACAATGCTAATATATTTTTCAAGAATGGTAATTTGCAGTCATTTCTCATTCCTGAAGAAACGCAAACTGAGACCATCAGTAGAATTAACATCATATAAAGTAGTAATATGCAATAATTTACCTACATTATTAAAATGATACATAGGACTAGGAATGATAAATGATAAATTATCACAATTGCTAAAAATATTCCAAAATATTTTAATTTGATTGCAAAATCAACAATTTTTATTTCGTGCTACCAGGGGTTTGAGGCCTGTCCTCGAATATTCTAAGCAAATGCTCTGCCACTGACCAGTCTTATCAGCCCCAACATGACTGGCAACTTCATTTAAATTAATGTCTTTATCCATAAAAGTATCTTTAAACCCTTTCTTCAAGTTTATCAATGCTGGGTCATACAGAGAAAAACTCAGAAGACACCCACAAGATTGCTGAATAATTTGTTCAAGGTTTTATCTAGATCATATTGTGATCTAATACAAGCAGAAGTCATCTCAGTGGAATTAATTTAGTTTCAGGTTTATTTTGTTCAAAATGTTTATTCCTAATACTTCACTTGACTATACTACAACGTATCCATCAAACCTACTCTAAATTAGCTATGATAACTTTAATAGTGTCTGGCCCACATTCTTACCAAGCACCCAAGAGAAAAATCTTATATCAAATCTGTTATATGATTTGCCAAGACATTCAGCTTTTGAGCACCAAGATGAGATGTTACCTTTAACTTGGTCCAAAACAGAACATAATTCTCGGCATAGCTGAGGCCACATTCCATGAGAATAAATTTAGAGCATTGCCAAATAATCCTTGAAAGTTCTGCAAGTATCTGGATCAAAATTAATGGCTTCTCTACCTTATCCTGACTATCCTTACTACAAACTATGTCTTCATCATATTTCAGGTCAATGATTAGCAGGCAAAAACACCTTTGTGATTTTTCCTCTCAGGTTGGAATTTTTACTTTCTGTAACTGATACATAATCAATTAAATAGTAATTAATTCTACTTCCTTCTTCTGTTGTTCTGGTAATGAAATCATGTGCACAATAAAAGTTACATGCTCAGTAGACATTGTTTGTTGTATAAGCTCGTTGATGGAATATGTACTTCACATGTATTGTAACTTCACTTTCTTTTCTTGGCAGATTTCTTAAGCAATTAACCATCTTGGCCTGGCAGTGGTGGCGCACACCATGTTCCAGAACTTTTGGGAGGCAGAGGCAGGCAGATCTCTGTGAGTTCTGGGCCACTCCGGTCTACAGAGTGAGTTCCAGTATAACCAGAGTTACAACATAGAAACCCTATCTTGGGAAAAAAAGAAAGAAAAATATGAAAAGAAATTACACATCTCATTCTGATTTTTTCCATACTAAACAGCTTGTTTTATTATGTTTGTTTTTAATCCACCTCACATGTTGGTCCTATTTAGCTTCATATTTTGAAAGTATATATTCTATATCTATTTTCCATTCATTTATGGTTCTAGAAAGATCATTATTCTTAGCTAAATATTACATGCACATGAACATCTAAGGAACATATCACCAGTGGTCCTTATCACTGTTCACTGGCCCTTAAGTAGTAGCTATTATTTGCCTTTTATTTAATTTCTCACTGCATAGAAAAGATTCTGCTCCAGATATCATTCTACACATAGAGACAGAGGTAAGCACAGAGGGTTAACTGATGGAAGTCATGTTTTAGTGATATTATATTCCAAATAAGAATATGAAACTTCAGCTTTTGGGGAGTATAAGATAAACAAGCTAAGTGGTATTATATTCTTCTTTAAAAATAAACTGTGCATATTTAAGATATAAGTATTATAAAATGTTGACTACTACAGTGCCAGAAATCATCAGACCTAGTACTCAGCTTCCCCACCACGGGAAGAACAGCTATTGCATACTCAAAAATCCTGACTGCCGAGAACGACCACCAACTACAGTTCCCGTGCTGGACACAGATCTTGCCACTATTCCTCTTACATATTTGCTGCTATTTTGTATCATTTGACCTCCATGTCTTCACCTACTCCTGTCTAAGTTGGCCATAGAAACCACTCTTAGATCTTCTCCCTATATAAATTTGACTATTTAATATTCCACATATAAGTGAAATTATGCAATATTGTTTTTCTTTTGAGAGATGGCTATATGTTGCGGCAAATGTCGGGAACTTTTCTTTTTCAAAGACTAAATAACGTTTATTGTATTCAGAAACAATATTTGGATAAGCCCTTAATATTCAAGATTCATATTTTTAAATCCAATATAATCCAATGGCAGGAAAATACACTGCACAATTTTAAAAACGGGCAAAGGACTTGGCAACAGAGTTGAAGGTATCTGTTTAATAATAACATACAATTTTCTACAAGGCAGTGGCTAAAGTAATTTACTGCCACCTCTGGCGATCTGATTTAGAGCCACAAAAACCATGTTAGAAGTAGAGAACCCACTACTGACCGTTACCCTCTGACCTCCACAGAGGTGCTTTGTCATGTGCACCATGCCCTCCAGCCCAAAATGAATCAAGGAAATAATAAATAAAAGGTAAGAAATACACCTTTTAATTTCCAGTAGGCCTATCAAAAGGTCCTCATTAATCACCAGGGGAACCCAAATCAGTATGACTGAGATACCTCACTTCTGCCTTCCATGAGACAAAATGGAATAAGTATTGAGAGTGTTTGGTAAACAGAAATCTTTCCACTCTGGAAATTAGCATAGAGGTTGCTTAAAAATTAAACAGTGCTGTCACAGAACCCACTAGTATCTTTTCTCCAGTCATAGTCGAAGAAATCAGCATGCTGGGGAGATGTCTGCATGCCTCTGCTTACTGCAGCCCTCTCCCCTAGTCTAGAAATGAGACAACCTGAGCTCATTAACCAACAGAGGAGGTGCACGTGTGCAACAGACGCTAACTCAAACACAAAGTAGAATGATATCTTCTCACTTGGAAAAAAATACAAGTGATCCCTATGTTTGCTAAGTGAAATAAACCAGGCATAGAAATACCGGTTCCACATACTCCCACTCCTTTGAGAAACTAATCTTAAAAAAATTATATATTCCCTCTCTCCTCTCTCTCTCTCTCTCTCTCTCTCTCTCTCTCTCTCTATGTATATATATATACAGTCTTATATATCAACTCGTACAAGTTGAGAGGAGAATATAGTTACCAGAAGCTGAGGACAGTTTGGAGAGGGTTGGGGACAGCTGATCAATGGGTGATGAGCTGCAGTGTGGCAGGGACACAAGCTCTGAAGCGCTATAGCATAGGAGGGTGACGATGGAAGGCAACACAGCACATCTCAGACAGGTGGAAAGCAAAGATTTTGAAAGCTTCACTGTAAAATAATGATAAACGTTTGGGGAGACAGATGTTTACATGAGGTCCCATTAATACGCTTCACTTTTATCTTTTATGTATCGATTAGAGTAATTGAAAAACATAAATAAGTACCTGTTCATTTGACTCATTTGGCTTTATCTTGCAGTAAATCTGCTCATGCTGTGGGAAGCCCTGACAGCCATTTTCCAGCATCATCTTCCAAAGACCAGAGGAAAATCACCTCGTTGTTCTTGTACTGTTTGCCAAACTTATTGTGGTAATTTTCTTATCATTGCACATATTGACTCTGACTTGTTAAATTTATATGAATAATTATCTCTTATATTCTCACACTTACATCAGGAATTAGTAATCCTTAATGAGTAAAATATATTCAAGTTGGAATAGTCTTATCTGATTTGCATAAGTTTATCTGAGTCTAATGAGTTTCCTTTTCCTCACTTTCATTGTTTTGAGCAGTAATTTTCACTCTGAGAGTAAGAGGTCTGGTTTGCTATAATTGTAAATTTTACGTGCTTTACACTTACTAAAATTCTAAATTACTAAATAAAATTACTAAAATTCTCACTTTATTGTTTCTAGATTTTAACAAATTAAATCAAATTGACTCCTTAAAAAATGTTTGCCTTCTGCTTTCCAACTGTACTTATTTTCTTAGCTCTTTCTTGCTTTGATCTTATTAGGTTAATTTATTTATCATTTATGAAAGGGTTAGAAATGAAGTACAGTTATGACCATAGTAAATACTAAAATAAAAATACACACTCATCTAAAGATAATTAGTATAAATGTAGATAATCAAATGAAAATTCCTAGAAATACAATGTCATTTTACTTCTAAGGCATTTTAAATGAAATAATAATCTTAAAACAAAATACAAATTTAAAATGAATATTATTTAAGTGAAACTAGCATTTAAATTTAGCTCCTGAAACTTTAACCAATGTCATTATTTTTAGAAAAGTGAGGATAATACCTAACACACAAAGATAAGTAGTCTTAATTTTCTAAAACCATTATTCTTTGGGGTTGTGAAATGTTCAGTCAGGGAAGGAGCCCTTTTTCTCTCTAAGAAAGACATGATTCAGTAATATATCCAATTTAAACAAGAGTTTAAAATATCCCTTGACACAGAAAGCTGAAAAAATTAATTTGCAAAATATATAGATGCATAGTGTAATTTATATATGATTTTAAATAGTGTGCTGGAATGCATCTTGAAACAATGAATAAGAAACAGAATGATAGATACCTGTGAAAAATAAAGATTGCCTCAGTCAGGGTGAGGAGAAGTGGTTGGGAATATCAAAAATTTAAACATTATATATAATATGTAAGTTTATATAAGGAGAATGTGTTATTCGGTGAAATAATTAACATTTGAAAATTTTCTCTTCAAAATGAAATGTTTCATAAAAACTTTTGACTTGTAAATTTGACGATATAATTGTTACATCGTGCATGGATGTGGTTTAAATTTTTAGTTGATGACCCTTCGTGGAGTTCCACGCTTTCCCATTCCATATGGTATCTCTGTGGCTTTGCTCACTGTTGTCACAGCATACTTCACCAAAGCAACTTAGGAAGTAAAGTAAAGTACTGTGACTCAAAGTTGCAGGAGCTACGGCCACCGCATGCAAGAAGAGACTCGCAGAGAAGAGTGAGCTGTGATGGCAGGAGCTGGGGCAGCTGGTCACATGGTGTCCCCAGTCAAGAAGCAAAGAGAGATGAATGCTGTGACTCAGCTTGCTCTAACCTTTCTTCCCCAAAAGGGGATAAAATATTCAATCTAGAACCCCACACTATAGGATGGTGATCCCAGAAAAAAAAAGTCTTCTAGAGGATTCCAAATCTACACAAACCGACAAGAATATGATCACTATACCCCAATAATCTAATTGTCCTTTTAAATTTAGATACATTCAGTAATAATTCTTAATCATCCCGTGAGACAGAGACTTTAGAAGTTACCTGCTCTTCCTTTTATAATTCGTAAATCTATCTTCTCTACAGCAAAAGTTTCTCAAACCAACATGTTCTGCGCCAACAGTTGTATTAAGTTTTTCTGCCCATTGATTTCACTTTACACTGTAGGAAACATGACTTTGAAAAGTGAGTGCACCAGGGATCAGGGAGGTTTACTACCCAAAACAAACATCAGTGAAAGGTTCCAGAGTATAAAATGTAAAAACCGAAGAACTGGAAAAAAAAAAAAAAAAATCAAGAGTGAATGCATTTGAAGTAGGCGAATGGGAAATCAGATAACACAGAAAGTAAGTGTGTGACAAATTAGCATTGGCTCGGGCTGATTCAAAGAGAACAACATCAAAAAGGAAATATTTATCCACAATATTTAAGTTTCGTTAAGCTGGAGTCACTCTAGAGGAAAAAACTGAACGAATGTATATTTTATGGGCCAACCTTAGTATTACAGTTGCTTTTCAAGTTTAACGGAATATAGTCCCAGATAAGGGTTGAATTTAGAAGAAGAGTAAAGAAATAAGGCAAATTTTCATGCAAGAAAACCAGAGAGGAACATTTAATGGCTATTTCCCACCTTCTGTGAAGAAAACAGAACAACTTTTTGTTGTAGTATTTGGTATTGCTATGGCGACAACCACAGCAAACCTGGTGTGTGGACCCCACCCCTTCCAGTCTCTGTGGATAGGAGCAGCTTGCCACCCACTACGGCAAAATGCTAGCACCTTATGGATAAGCCAATACCAAGACTCGACATGGTTCCTCAGATCTCAGAAAACCTTGCTGTAACTGTAAATGATTCATACACAAGATATAATCTAAAACTAGCGTTTAACTAAGGTCGACATTTATAGAACACTTCCAACTATTCAAATATGTTTCCATAACCTAATTCTTACTCACTGGAGCACTTTTGTTTATTTCCCTAGAGAAAAGTCTCCTTGTTCCTATTTTAGTGCCTTTGTCTTTATTCCCAGACCCAGTGCACTGTATCTTTCTTTCTCACTTGAAAGACTCTGATTTCAAGTTACCCCGACATCTCATGTCAGCAACGTGACTTGCAAGCAGCAAAATTTTAGATGCAGTTAAACAGTAACAATCTTCAAAGAGATGGATGTAGAAGATGGCTTGAATACCTTCTAAAATTGACACAGCAGAAACCCCTGTAACAAGTTTTAGAGGGAATTCATAATATATAAACAAAGGTTCCCTAAATCCCACCACCAATATGATCATAAACATTTATCTTGCCCCTAAGTATGCAGTGAAGGAGGATAAATCTGAGTAAAAAAGATTAGACTATTTTGAATGAGAAAGATAGATTATAAGAAGTCACTAAACGGATATTAGAGTAGCTTTAAAGCCTACAGAGACAGAAAAGCTCAAAGGAAAATAATTTGGAAGCAGTTTCCCCTGCTTCCCAGCAGAGGTCTGGAAAGCAAAGACTCCTTTATAAGATAAGCCTCATTTCTCAGGAAAAAAGAAGACTACAAGTCCTAGTAACTGGCCCCCAAGCACCTGGGATATTTGGTGTGACAGTAGGAGACTTAGTCTTCCCCAGAGGTAAGCACCCTAGTTGTTTATCTCATGTACGGTGGTCCAACCACAGAAATATTTACATGAAGGCAAAATTGAAGGGACTCAGACGTTATAGTTATGTGTTGATTAGTTATATGTATATATGATAGCAAGGTTACTAGAAGGAAGTCATAGATGTGAGGGGGGAGATTAAGCATGGGAAATGTAAAGGGAGGAAGATGGGGGGAGGAAGAAACTAGGTGATTATACTTTAAGTGAAAATAAAATAGAACTCTAAAAAACGTATGACATACCACAGGGTCTCTGCAAACCAAAAACACTCCAAACGTAAAATAAGTAAATGGGAAAGAATAACAAATGTAAGACAAAAATAAATACAAAAAATATAAGATAAAATTTTAAACGATAAGGGCATATATTAGCAGAATGGGAACTAAAACAGTAAAACAAAGAATCAACAAAACAAACAGGTTTTTCAAAATGATAAACAAGGTCAAAAAATCCGTAGCCAAACTCAGAAAAGGGAAGAGATAGATTGCCCAAATTAGCAAAAGTAGGGATATAAAGTGGGTGTTACAACAGATTACCGTGAAATGTGACGTCATTATAAAATAATTTGGAAAATTTGTTTTTGAAAGAGCTGAAAAATCTTCCAAAAAAAGATTGAGGTCTTAGATATGACTGCTCAAAATTAAGTCAAGAAGATATAAACAGGGGGTTAAGGATGAAGATCAGTCGGTAGACTGCCTAAATTCTGGAAGCCCCAAGTTTGATGTCTGTAACAGCATAAACCAAACTTGGTGGTGCACACCTATGGTCTCAGCACTGAAGAGGTAGAGGCTGGCCAATCAGGAGTTCAATGACATCCTCAGCTACACAGGGAATCCAAAGCTAGCCTGGGCTATGTGAGACCATATCTGGAGAAAAAAAAGATAGAAAATGAAGAGAAAAAAGCAACTTAAGTAGATCCAAAGCAAGCAAGAAGATTGAAGCAGCAGTAATTTTTCTACTAAGAAAGCTTAGAACAAAAAAGATTCATGGGCTGGAGACATGGATCAGTGGTCAAGAGCAGTGACTGCTGTAGCAGTACACCTACTGTGTGACTGCGCACGGAAACATGGAGGCATTTCATTGGTGCAAGTCCTTTCAGATCTTAGCAAAGAGAACCACTATCCTGGCCAGCACCATACTGGACAGTGGAACCCCGAGAGTCAGAGCTCAGGTGTTTTTATTGATTCAGAACTCTTAAGGTGTTCTATTGATAGCACACGCAGATCATGACCAATCAACTTCTCCCACATAAATCCAACATGTGCAGACAATCCAAAACACCAAGACCTAGGCCGACCCTCACCCAAAAGTGTACAAAACAATAATTTAAACACAACTAAAAATAAACTTTACAACTGAGTGCTCTTCCAGAGGCCCTAATTTTGGTTCCTGGCAACCACATGGTGGCTCATAACCATCTATACTGGGATCTGTTGGTCTCTTCTGGCAAACAGGTGTACATGCAGATAGAGCACTCATATACATAAATAAATAAAGATTCATGATTATATGCTATAAACCTTTAAGTGCTAACACCAGCAATATTCAAACTAGTCCACAAAATTGAAAGAAAAAAATAACACTACCAAAATCATTCTACAAAGCCATCTTACCCAGATATCAAAACTAGGTAAGTATACAACTTTTTAAAAAAAGTGAATAAAGATGCAAAATTTTCCAATAAAATACTTACAAACCACATCCAAAAACACATTTAAGAGATCATAAGTATGATAAATGGGCTTCATTCCAGAGATGCAAGAATAGTTTAGCATAAACAGATCAGTAAGTGTAATGCAACCTATAAATAGACTCAAGGAGAGAAATTATATGATCATTTGAGTTTATGAAGAAAAGATTTTCAACAAAATTAAACATCTTTCATCATAAAGGATGGAGTGACAGAAGGAGCAAGCCTTAACATAGTATAGGCTATAAGTGAGAAGCCTGAAGCAAGCTATCACAAAGTGGACAAAAACTGTGAGCATTCCCTCTAACATATGGAGTAAGTAAGACAAGGGTGCCTAGTCTCACTACTTTTGTTCTTTTTTAATACAAAAAAATAGATATTTTTTCTTTTGTTTTACTGAAAATAGTTTTTTCTTACAACATATTCTGATTAGTTTCCCTCCCCAAGTCCCCCCAGATCCTACTCACCACCCCTCCCATCCAAATCCACACCCTTTCCTCCTCTCTCTCATTGGAAAACAAAAAGTCATCTAAAAAATTATAAAGAAGTACAATAATATAAAACAAAAACAGGACAAGACAAACAATAAAAAGAGCCAAAGAAACGCACCAAAAAAACCCACATAAAGATGCAGAGACACACCCAGAAATCCCATAAAAACTTTTTCTTTCTTTCTTTTTCTTTCTTTCTTTCTTTCTTTCTTTTTTCTTTCTTTCTTTCTTTCTTTTCTTTCTTTCTTCTTCTCCTCCTTTCTCTTCCTCTTCCTCTCCTCCTCCTTCTCCTTTTTTTTCTCCACTCCTCTGTTTCTACTAATTGTTACCTTTTATATCACAAGAGTTGAGATCAAAGGCATGTGGCATCATTTCTTTCTGAGTTGGTTTTCTTAAAGATGTGTGCTACATTACATTCTGAGTTTGCTTACTTAAAGGCATGTGCTACATTGCCTTCAGATACAAACTTTTATTTTGCAATAATGAAGAGAATCCTGTAATTCACTTCTCAAACTCCAGGTCAGTCAACCTTGCAGCCACTAGGCAAAGGTCAGACTGAGAGACAAGGGTGTTCCTCATATCTCCATGTTAGTCACTGCATAGGAACCACAGAATTCCCTTTCATTTAGCATTAACACAAAGGACAGGATTAGCCTGAATAACATTCTTTCTACCCTAGAGAAGCCATGCTTCTGGATCAAAGATCAAATATCTATCACACGGTGTCTTGAAGGTGATCTTTTTCCAGAGCAACCATGCTGTTAGATCAAGGATCAAATGTTCCTCTACAGGTGCTAGGGAAAATGGATATACCTACATGAAGGTCTTTCTACCTATAAGTTAATCAATTTAAAATAGACCAAAGGTCTTAATATAAGACAAGAAACATTTAATCAGCTAGGGGAAAATATTTCAAAATACAGGGACAGACAAGGACTTTCTGAAAAAGCTTCCTTCAGTTCGGGAAATAATAGCAATTATGGACAAATGGAATTCAAAAGCTTCTCCACAGGAAAGGAAACAAGCCGTAGAGTGAAGAGAGCCTGTATAATGGATAAAAATCCTTGTTAGCTGTGCATCTGACAGAGGATCAATATATAGACTATAAAACAATTATAACAATTATAAAAATATTAAAAAATCATCTTGTTAATAAATAGAGAAAACAAATTAGTAGGAAATTTTCAGATAAAAAGTAAAAATGGCCCATAAATATATGAAAAATAAATTCAAAATCTTTAACTATCAGGAATATGCAAAGTAAAAATACACTGAAATTTCATCTCGTGACTGTCAGGAATGGCTATTATTAAGAAAATACCTACAGATGCAGTTAGTTAATAAGACAAAAGAAAAGGAACCCATGTGTACTGTTGGTAAGAATTTAAACTACTATGGAAAACAGAAAGGAATGTCCTAAAGAAACTAAACTAAACACAAAACTAAAAACTACAAGATAATCCAGATATACTACTCATAGGTATGTATCTCAAGGAATATATTCAGCATTCAACCGAAATGCCTTCAATTCATACTTAACTGATACACTATTAACAATTGACAATGCTTCAGTTCAGGGAGCCTTCTTCTGGCAGCAGGTCCAGCAAGTACAGAGACCCACAGCCAGACATTATGTGGAAAGAGGGTCTAATTTGGAGGTCTCCATTTGGCCCTCCTCTGCAGTGCTCAAATGGACTCACAGAGACTAAAGTGGCAAGTACTGAGTCTGCATGGGTCTACACTAGTTCTGCCATATATATGTATGTATGTATGTGTGTGTATATATATATATTTATATATATATATATATATAAATATATAAAGAATGCTAGCTTGGTGTTTTTGTGAGACTCTAACAATGGGAGTGGGGGTGTCTCTGACTCTTTTGCCTGATCTTGGGACCCATTTCTTTCTACCAGATTCTAATTCTCTGGTAAATACAATAAATTATTTGAAAACAAACAAAAAACTAATCTTGGAATATGCTGAACAAGTTAGTTTGATTCAACTTTCTCATAGGAGTATGGGTTACAACATGATTTCAACTTTTTTATTCTTTACATAGAAAACTTTTAGTAAAATACTTTATTGTGCTCTTCCAGATAAATATAACATTTGGAAAAATGATTGTGTGTACCTTTGTGACATTTATCAAAATTTAAAATATTAACGTCTATTTAACAAATCCTTTGTTGTATCTTTCCATAATCCATGTTTGGTTCTCCCCCTACTTTCCATCTCCCAGAATTTTAGCTAGAAATCTCTAAGCCTTAATGAGTATATGGCCCAAAGACATAATAAAAGGACACTGTGTGCCATCCATGGCTTTCTCACTAATGTTTAGAGTTTGAGCTTACAAGCAAAATCTCCTTGTCACTATATTAAATAGAGCCATTAGTATAATCTGTGTAAAATCAAGCATCATTTATTTAGACCATCAATCAAACTTATAGGAAAACTTTACCAGTTTCATCCTTAGAATGAAAAAAGCATTTGAGCGCCTAATCATGCATAAAACTTTCAGTGCTGAGAAAATTAATTGCATAGCCCTCGACTGCTGACCTATAGTAGTTTTACAACTTGAAACAAACAATTTAAATGACCCAATTCCATGTAAGTTATGTGGTCAACAGAAAAGTAATGCTGAACATTAAGGAGTGTGCATGTTGGCAAGCAGTGACTTCAGGGGAAAAATATGTCGAATAAGCATCAAAGTCTGGACTATCCCCTTATTTTCTTGTTCAAAAATGAAGCCATCACAGTACCAGCTGGTTTTGCATAGTGAAAACTGTCACCAAATGTAGAGGCATATTTAATCTTTCATGATTAAATCTAGAGCAACATGGCTGCTCTAGAATAGAATAGAATAGGATTGGATAGGATAGGATAGGATAGGATAGGATAGGATAGGATAGGATAGGATAGGATAGGATAGGGTAGGGTAGGGTAGGGTAGGGTAGGGTAGGGTAGGGTAGGGTAGGGTAGGGTAGGGTAGGATAGGATAGGATAGGATAGGATAGAATAGAATAGAATAGAATAGAATAGAATAGAATAGAATAGAATAGAATAGAATAGAATAGAAAGTCCACACCTTTAATCCTAGTATTCAGAAGGTAGTAGTAGTGTGTGCATTTAATCTCCAAGACAGAAGCAAGTAGAAACAGAGGAGGAAGCAAAGACAGAAAGCAGATCTCAGAAGGAATCGGTATCAGACAAGCAGTGACATCTGAGATGAATCAGAGTGAAGATCAAGCAGAGTGGCAAATCAGAGAAAGAGTTAGCAGAATGACGACATGTCCAATTCTCACAATATAAAAGCAGGCTCTTTGTTTCAGTCCAAGGCAGGCTGTGGCAGTTTGAGGCAGAGACACAGAAGTAGTTCAACAGAAGGAAGAGTGAGTTTGGGAGAAAGATTCAGCTAACATGAAGAGTCAGTTTGGAGTCAAGCAGAGAAGTTCAGACAGAGAACTTATAGGAGTCAGCCAGAGTCAGAAGGGTTCAGACAGAAACAGTCAGTCAGTTCAGAAGTTTAGTTTGAAGCAGCAGCTTGGAGAAGAGTTGGAGCTAGAACCCCAAGTGAGTTGATCAGCAAACCAGAAGAGTCAGTTGAGTTCAGTATAGCTCAGAGTTCAGAAGAATCTAGTTAAAGTGAGTCAGTCAGCAGTAATTCTCAGAGGTTGAAATGTTATTGTACAAAGCTGAAGCCTTCTAGGTCTAAGCTAGCATCTGGAGATTAGATTATAATGAGGTTAAAACACTCTAAGGTCCAGGGATTGAATTATTCAAATAATCTGCCTTTTTCCCTGAATCATTGTTTATAACTAAATAAGAAATTCAGCTCATGGAAAAAAAATTACTACATTAGATGATGTTTTGATTTTTCCCTCCAGTGCTAATAAATTACTCCAAAATAGCTGGATACTTTTTTATACTACTGAAAACAAAATCACATTCTTTTGTTTCCTCAAAAATAATTTCCTCTATCTTGTCTTCAATGCCTGAGCTTCTTTCTTGTATTCTATTGACCTCTGAGGTTCCTGTTTAAGTTCTTAATTTTTTTTTTATTTCCAGCTTTCCCTCAGTTTGAGTTTTCTTTATTGATTCTATTTCCACTTTCAGGTCTTGAACTGCTTTATTTATTTCCTTCACCTGTTTATATGAGTTTTTATAGATTTCTTTACTGGTTTTAATCATTTTCCTCTTTAAAGACCTCTATCTTATTCATGAAAGCTACGTTAAGGTCCTTGTCTTGTGAGAAGTCGTCTGCTCCAGAGTTGGGAATGAGACCAGGACATTGGATTTGGAGAAGAGGAGGGAGAGTAAAGATCTGAAGCTCGCTTACCTGCTTAGCCGTCCTACATGCTTCTCTGACAGGTTGGGTGTAGACATAGATATGTTCATTGATCTATTTACTTATTCTCATGGGTTCAGGACAGAAGACAGTTTATTCTTTGCTAATTCAATCCCTTGCCCTAGAGGTTTCAGCATCCATATAGTCTAATCATAAACATACAATTCCAGACCTAGAAGGTTTCAACTTCTGTACAATCTAATGTGCAAACTTAAACCTAGAATGTTTCAGCCTCTAACACTTATTGCTGACTGAGCTCCTTCTGAGTAGCTCTTTCTGAACTCAGAGCTGTACTGAACTCAACTGACTCTTCTGGTTGGCCGATTTAATTCACTTGCTGTTCTGGCTCAAACTCATCTCCAAACTGCTGTTTCAAATTGGCCTTCTAAGCTGGTTGACTGCTTCTGACTGAATCTTCTGACTCTGACTAGCCCGCACAAGTTCTCTAACTGAACTGCTTTGCTTTGCTTCAAACTGACACTTGCTATTAGCTGACTCTTTCTCCCAAACTCACACTCCTTCTACTGAACTGCTTCCATGTCTTAAGTGATTTTCTCACTGCCTGACACTCTGAGCTGAGAGCCTCTTTTATATCATAAGATTTGGGTGTGTTCTCACTCTGACTCCCTGTAACTCTTCCTCTGATCATCATTTTGCCTGCTCTTCACTCTGTCACTCTTCCAAATCCTTAGATTCTACTTACTAGAGATATGATTTTTACCATTATATCCACAACAACAAAGTTACTTAGAGCAAAGAAAATTACAGATTTGGTAGAGTTCATCAGAATGTTGTCTTACTCAGACTTTTATTTTATTGTGAATATAAATCAGCCTGGTAATGGTAATGTTCTCTATCAACATTTTGGTGCTGCCTGACAATTCAATTTGTAAACTTGGTTTACCTAAGAGGACAGCTTGCAAAGGTGGTAATTTTTTATGCTTTACTGTTTCATAGCAGATAGGGATATTTTTGAATTCCTTTTGTGAAAAAAAAAACTACTCATAAAGTAAAGAAATTGTATTGGCGTGATTTTCTTAATACAATGTCATTCACACATCAAAGAAAAATTCTATCAATGAGTTTGACCCTTGTTTCCAACATCATATGGAACAGAATTTGGTTTGCATGAGACATTCTGATAATTTTGTCTTTAAGAGAACAGCTTATATTAATACTGACAGCAAAAGAGGACTTTATCCAACTAAGAAAGAAGAAATAAGCTCACCTCCCTGGACTCTTTTTCTCCTCCAATTATTGCTGTGGTCTGATGTAACCTTAAACACTTGATTTAAGTAAAAAATGGGCTATTTTTTATATTGTTTTATTTTATGCACGTGTGTGTGTGTGTGTATATGTGTGTGTGTGTATGTATGCCATGCCACACGTATGGAGGTGAGGAGATGCTGCAGGAGTCAGTTTTCTCCTTTCACTGTAAGGATCACTACGTGGGTTCCAAGAGTTGGATTCAGATTATAAATATGAGAGATGGTGCCTTTACCCAATAAGCTATCATGTCAGGCCTTATGTGAATTTCAGTGCAAGGAAGATTTTTCTATGGTATCCAAATTATATCTTGAATTCTCTAACTTTATCATTTTATTTATTCTACCTCCATTCTTAATCTATAGAGTCAAAATTGGATGTTTATATACATGTGTGCATATATGTCCATACTAATATGCATATATGAGTTTGATACTTATTACACAGTAAAATTTGTTTTATTTTTAGTTGTGTTAATTTATGCTGTTAAATATATGAACAAAATGTTTTATGATCATTCGTGCAATTCAGAAATTTAACTTCAAATAACATAGACTAGGAAAATAATTTTAAAAAGCTAAAACACTAAACATATTGAGTATTCACATCTCAACATTATTGATAAGTGAAAAAATATATGAAATGGATGTCCATCCATAAAGAAATCACAAACAAAGAGCAAACAGCACATTCAATGAGTAAAATTAATCTGATAAGGACAATAAACAAGCATGCCCGGCACATTACATTGTACAACAAAACAACAAATGAGGGTAAGAGACCATTCATTTGGTAAGAATAAAAAGATCTATATATCAAAGACAGAGATAATGCAACAAAATTAATGATGGGAGAACGGAGGTTTTTCTTTGCTTTCTCCATTTTCAATCTGTTTATCTTTTTTGACTAAAATATAGCTTGTATTTTAGCACAGCACAAAGATGTAGGCAATTTTTTCTTTAGCATAGAGTTTCACTAAGCTAAATACCACTTGAAATTATTGAATGAATATGACTTAAACGTTCTAATAGCATTTCATTGCAATAAATTGTCTTGTAAGAGGATTTACCTTCAATGATTTTCAAATGACAAGTATGTTTGTACACATTTTTATAATGATTTTGAACTGTATAATTTCACATTGAATAGCCAAAAATTATAAGACTTTATTATACATTGCATTAAGCACTCCATGCCAACACTGAAGAAATGCTCAATAACCAATGCAGTTAATTACATGCTATAGGAAAAAACTGATGGAATGTGGCCATGAGGCTCTGAGGAGGTATACATTTTCATTAGGTCAACAAAAATAATGCCATATTTTGAACTTTTAAAATAATTTACAGATTTAACATTTTCTTTGTGAATTTCATATTTCTTCTAAGACAGATGCTTTAGGTATTATCTTGTAGGTAATTGTTTAGTGAGTTTAGTTTTGTTTTTTTTTTTAAAAATCTATGGAACTCATTAGATTTACTAATAACCCCAAGAATGCTGACAGAGACATGCAATTTTTCTGTTGACCTTTCTTCCATTATGAGCAACTTTTGTTTGATATAACTGTGGTAGTGGAATTAATAACACTGGGTGAATTTTTCTCATATAATTTTACTATCAGATACAGATCGTGTTTTCTTAAGAATAGCTTTTAATTTTGTCTGTATATGCAAATATCTGCTTGCATGTATGTGCACCACCTGCATGCCTGCGACTCAAGTGGCATCAACTCTCATAGAACAGGAGTTACAGGTGATTGTGAGCTGCTATATGGGTGCTGGGAACTGAACCCATGTCCTCTGCAAGAGTGCTCATAAAAGCTGGGCCAACTCTCCAGCCTCAGACCCATTTACCTTTTATAGAGCCCTGTGACTAGACACAGACTCTTGTCAGTGAAGATCAACTCTGTTTTCTTCATAAGACACTGGCACAACTCTCACCAAAGAAAAGCAAAGGAACAAACCATCCACAGCACTAAGTAAATGTTGATTATGCAAGTCATTTCATGGATTAGAATATCTGAGATTTTTTATCAATTATATATCAAACTATTACTAGAGGTGTCATAAAGATAGAATATCCATTGTAATGTTGTTTTATAGAAGTAATAAATTGAAAGAAATTTAAACGGCCATCATAATAAAATGATACTAAAAATTATGGGATGTCCTTACTATGGAATATTAAGTGTGCAGTAAAAGAAGGATGAGTAGCTATAATCTATTGACCTGGAAAGATGTCTGTGGTACATCCTTTTATAAAGTTACCACAGCCTGTTTTTGTCTCTAAGGCTTCATGTTAATTAAAATTTTCAAAAACAGAGGCCAGCAACTTGAAAGACAGCAAGGGGATCGATACGTGAGAGATTTTGGAGGGAGGAAAGGTAATGATGTAACTATACTATTACATTATATTATAATTACGATAGTATTATAACTATTAATCACAAAAATAAATCAATATAGAATGTGTATTTATAGTAGTTATGACAGGGGTGTAATTTGAAATATCTAATTTCTAATATTTACAATTTTCAACACAGTACACTTATTAACAAATTTTTTTTTAATTATCTGAATTCTCTAAAATAAAATACTGTTTTCACATAATGAAATAAATACTAGGGAAACTTTTACCATATATAAAAACCAAAAATCTCAATTCTCTTAAAATAATAACAAACCTGTATCATAGTGAATAATTTAGTCATTGCTTTCTGTTTTCCTTTTTGTTAGAATTCATAATACTGGTCTCAGATCTCTCCAAAATAGGAACTGTAGAGAAGACTAATAGCAGGCAGGTCACCTGCTCACTCATCCAGGGTGTGGGTAGCAGCAGAGCTAAGGCACATCCGGGAACATCCTTGTCTCACAAGGGTCCAGGTGATGCCGATGCTACTGGACTGAGGAAGAGACTTTTTAATTATTTTAATATTTTTCATTAAAAAACATTTCATACATTCTGATCATGTTTTCCCCTCTCCAGCTTCTTCCAGATTCTCCTCCGCCTTCCTATCCACCCAACTCTCTATCTCTGTCTCTGTCTCTCTCTGCTCAAAAAAAAAAAAAAAATCAAAACAGAAAAACTATAAAACAAAAAATTCCAAAACAAAACAAAAAGCCCACCTTTTAAAAAATGTTTTTTTCTGTAAGCCAACTCCTTCTGGGTACAGAGCTTTCCTTGGAGTTTAGTTTAAATACCCCGGGACACTCCATTGGAGAAAAACTAATATCTGATATTGCAAAAACTGCAAACTGATATTGCAAATATCTTCTTGGTTAGTGGCGGGACCCTATGTCTACGTCCCCCTCTTGGTGCTGGAACCACATCTAGCTCATCTACCTTTTCAGACCCTATGCTTGCTGCCACAGTCTCTGTGGGTTTATATGTGCACCAATCCTTCTGCATCCGGAAGATGCTGTTTCATCGAATCTTCCACCACCTCTGGCTCTGACAATCTTTAGGTCTCCTCTTCTTCACCGATCCAGGAGCCTTGAAGGGAGGCATTTTATGAACACATCCCATCTAGGCCTCAGTGCTCCAAATTCTCTAGCTTTCTACACACTGACCAGTTGTGGATCTTTACATTAATTCCCATCTACTCCAAGAAAAATGTCTCTTATATGGGTGGAGTGAGGCACTGATATATGTGTATATGATATACCATCTGGAGTCATTTTGTGGTTCTGTTCCTTTAGCAGAACAGTGGTAGTGTGTTTGAGAGCTGTTATTGGATACGTTAGGAATGTTCTGCATTTGACAGTATATATTCAGTTATATCAAATCATAATAACACATATGCATTATAAACGTTTCTCCATGACATTATAATTCCCTGAAATATTTCCTCATCTTGTAAATACTTATTAAGGAAGTAGAAGGTAGGATAATAAGCATAAGGTAGTTTACTAGAGCCTGGGAAGATTAGGAGAAAGATGGAGAAGAGACGACAGTGAATATAGCGAAGACTTTGGATAGGAGGAAAGACTTCTGATGTCCTACAGCATATGGCACAACTGTGGTCAACAACAGTTAGCTGAATATTCCAAACCGGTTATTACAGGAAATTCTGAAGGGTTCCAATAACATGATCATGGTTATACAGTATAAGCTGCTTGAAATGCTACACCACATGCTATGTATACCATTGCTACAATTAAACAGCAATTTGACTCATTTCTTAATTTGCTGATTATATGTTGTTCAAGTTTCCTTTCACTTTCTGTGTGAAGACACTCTAATCAAAAGCAACTGAGGAAGGAGGGGTTTATTTGGCTTACACTTCTAGGCCACACTTCATCATTGAGAGAATCCACCTGTGTGGATTAAACACAGCAGTGATTAACTTCAAGACACCAATAACACAGTTACGTCCCATTAAGGTGAAAAACCTGTGTGCAACTGTGTGTGCGGCTGTCTTTATTGAACTGAGCAAAAGGCATCACATGGGGAAGAATGAAGAATATTTTACAGAAATCTGAGTTTTACAAGGAAATCAAGTCACTAATTCCAGCTGATCCCAACTGACCCAGATAACAAACAATGCTACAAACTTCACTGTTTATCAACCAATATCCACGTGTTGTGTTCAACATTCATGGTGGATATTAATTTTATAAGTTTGTTTGCTTTCAAGTTCTATTGTTGCTGCCTTTAACAAATTATTATTAGAAACTACAAGCTTTGTTCTGGGTCACAGGCATGGAAGAGTACATAATTTAACATTACAGCTACGCAGTAGCCTAAGTTGTAAATGTTAATTATATGGGAAATCCAAAGCAAGTAAAATTGTTTATTACACTATTCTCTTAAAAGCAGGTTTAAAAAAATAGGCTGAGTACACAGTAGGCTAGCAGTCTTACATCTTAAATGACCTTGGGGTGTATTATTTACTCTGGCTGTGATATCCAGTAAAGGTGCAGCCCCTGAAATATGAGATATACTTACTGCATTGCCAAAACCACCTAGGTGCTTCCCAGTGAAGTCTAAGTACCCCTGAATCAATTAACCATCAAGACATCCCCCCATAGACAAGCTTATAGGCCAATATGATCTAGGTAAATCCTCAATTAAGGGTTTCCTCTCGGATGACTCTGAGCTGACTCAAGTTGGCAATAGAAGCAAAGGAGGACAAACATATTTTATTTATCTTAAGAGTCCTAAATAATTTTGAAGTGGTCACAGCAATTTCTAATTCTCTTCTGTCATTTTATAAAGCCAAACTTACTACATCATAGAGTAAGAATAGTTTTAGGCTCTTGTGAGACATCAGAAGTTCTCTACCCATGCACAACAGAAATAAATGAGACCATCCACCATCCCACATGCACACTTGTAAAGTCATATATCTTGACTCATACCTAAATTTTCCTCCACATTTAAACACCCAAACTAACAATGGAAACCACAGAGAACTGGTAGCAATTTAGGAATGGCTTTCGCTATACTTATCTGTCCTACAAATGAAGAAGTATCAATATTAATTGTATCAAAGATTACAGTTATGATCAGTTGTTTTAACCCATTGTTATAGAGGGCAAAGAAAGAACCTTTTCATTTGGTATTTGATGGAAAGTGCGTTAAGGAAATTAGAGGAAGCCAGATGTTGATGATGTATGCCTTTAAAGCCAGCATTTACTAAGCAAAGGCAGGTGGATATCCATGAGTTCAAGGCCAATCTGGCCTCCACAGTAAGTTGCACACCTGCCGCGGCTCCATAATGAGACTTTGTCTCAAAAGAAAATAACTAAATGAATGAAACAAGACGGTAGAAAAAGCAATATAGAGAGTAGGGGAAACAAATCTCGTAAATATTTTCAGGCTTTCTTCCCCCAACCCCCTCCTCTCTATAATTATCACAGTTTAAAGTGATCTTGAGCTGTAGACATTTAAAAATTGGAAACCGGAACAAATATCACCATGCCAAGAATAGATTGTCTGAGACTTGCACTATATGACTCTAAATAGTAAAAGAGTCTCCCTTTCTTTTGATTTATATTGATGCTTTTCTGTGTTTGGGGCTTCTTACAAAAGTTTTTGCACGTTTCATGAAGAATGGAGAAATGAGTCATTTAAACAGTGTTCACTGGAAACAATTTAAAAGTATGCCACGATTTTGATCCCGGGTCTCTCGTCTTATTGGACAAATATGGACAAATCGCTGCTTACTTCAGTCTCTGTGGGAAGGTGAGACAGTATTCCTTATTCCATTGGATTCTTGTCAGAACTGAATAAAGTCACCTGATTAAAACAATCACATACTATATAGTGAGCATGTAAAAAACTAGTTTTAACTGCTTCTATCTACCAGCACTTGGAATATAATAGGATTCAGTAAATGAATGAATGAATGAATGAATGAATGAATGACATAGGAATGGATTAAAAGTGATAACTCAAAACAAAACAGCAGAAGTTTTAGGTCTGCTTCCAGTCCCCTGGACTGAGCAAACACAGTGTAAGATATTATTTACTCTTGGCTTTTTTAGTACATTCTCACCTGAAACTTTTCTGCTTATGTCTTTTCCATATGGAACAAAAAAACTGTCCTTCAAAAATAAGCTAGGAAAGATTAAAAACAAAAAAAAAGGTTCCAAAGTGTCAGGGATGAGATCTCCATCAGAAATGCCACTGTCTTTTGACTGGTCTTTTCTGGGAACTCCTAGGGTACTCGTAGGCATGTCTTCATGCCTTTTGATGTGAATTCTGGTATTTATCTCATAAGTGGCATTTCAAAGACGACAGCTCCAGCTGTCCACCCGTCTTTCTCTAGTGATTCATGCCCAGCAGATGGTGCAAATAGTTTGGCATGTATTTGCTGGATCAGTTTCGGTGAAAAGGCCATGCCAGACAGCTGATGACTTCTTTGAAGTTGTTCATTCTGAAGTTGTGAATAGTAATAGCACCGCCTTGGCCAAACACAAGGATAAGGAACTGAAGCCCAAACAAATCTAGAATACAGGACTCTGTGTCTTTAATGGTGCCTGCAGTTAGCTCTCGTAATATATTTTTCATTAGTAACACTATCTGTTAGAGGTATATGTCATTTTCTCATTTGAGACTTCTACTGCCTGGAGTTAAAGTAAGTCAATTAATGGAGCAGAAATCACATCAGAATGGACACAGGGATGGATGTGAGTGCATTTTCATTATAGACACAATTTCGCCTATGTTTTTCTGGGAAATGTAGGCAAAGACTTCCACATGCAGTGACTTCTAGATCCTGAAATTTCTCAGTAAATTTCTCAGATGACAATACCCTTCTTGCCAACGTCACAAGTGATTCTGAGAAAGATAAAATAATAGAGTCCTAAAGGTTATATAAGTATAATAATAAGTTAAAAAGTAGAGGAATCAGTAGCAGAGCACTTGTCTGATGTGTTAAGATATCTGAAAAATTACAAATAGATTACAGATACCACATTTTGCATACTCTTAAGTGAGCATAGGTTGGTTTGTACAGACACATAGTCACCCCCCTGGATGGTTATGTGAGATCTAGGCCAGGACTGAAGGACAAATGTCTACTTGAATCAAAGACTCTTACCACCTCATATTTACCAACTCTTCATCTTTCCTTAAAACTACATTAATTCTGAAACCCTAAAAGATTACTTAGTATTTTATCAAGGGAATTTTACATTATGCAAAAAATTTTTTTAAGTAAGTAGTATTTTTATTGTTTGATAATTCCATACATGTGTATAATAAATTTGGGTCATTTTCACCCATCATTATCCCTCTCATGTGCCCCATCTCAAGCTGAAACCCATCTTACCAACAAATTTGTATCTTATTTCATGTTAATTTGTGAGTGTGACCTACTGAGTTTAATTAATGTTGGTTGCCTGAGAATGGGTGGCAGTTATTTTTTTGGGCTTGGTCAAGTTATCTGTGACTACATCACCGAAGAAAAATGATGCTTCTCCCACCAGCAACAATTAACTGATACAGTGGTGGTCTGGCTTCATCAACCTTTCTCCTATCCATGATGGAATGTAGACAGAGCAGAATTTTGTCCAGACCTTGTGCAGGTAACCACAGCTGCTTTGAATTCTTCCTTAAATTCCAGAGTTTGAGATAACATCAAATCGTAACATCACATTTTTAAAAATCCCAAACACAGCTTCAGAAATATAGTAGAAGCAATAAAGTGAATTCATACAAAGTTTCTAGAGGTTTTAGCTTCCAGCACTGGAGATTTTGACCAACATATTTTGTAACCTCAACTCTAGTATAAATCTAGCCTGAAGTGGCCGAGCTATTGCCTAGGATGTCCAATTCAGAGTAACTCAGATGGCTAGTCTTAAACCAATCAATTACTGATTGTACTTGCTTCTCAGAAGCAGAATCACTGAAATCATTTGTTTTACATTTATCCCTAGAGGTTTGTCTATATGCTTTATAGAAGTACTCAAACTTGAAGAGCCCAAAAATGTGCTCAAACATTTCCCTCCTTTTAAAAAGTCCTTTAATCTCCATCTTCGCATTTACCAAAAATGAGTTTCTCAAATAAATTACAGTATCATTTTACAAAGAATGAGTTGCACAGTCATCAGATATTAAAGTCAGAGGTGTTATTAACATTTAGCTGATTTTTTCAGTAATGTAACTCATCCAATCTTCTGCTTTTATTTCCATGTGCAAGATATTGTGATTAAAAAACCATCAGTTTGAAACTGCAGTTGTTAAATCGTCTTTCTCTTTCGTGGGAAATCCTGCAGCCACACCACGTGTAGTTGCGGTTTCCATTAAAAGGGTCAAAGTAAGCCTCGAGTGCTGGCAAGGCTGGTAAAGCTGGCCACACAACCATGAAGATCCCCCAGCACCAATACAAAAACCCAGGCACAGCAGAACTCTGTTGGGATATTTTATAGTTATGGGATCATACTGTTTACTGTTCACTGGACCATACTGTATGCTGTGTAGGGGGAAGGGTGCTTCCTGATGCCTTGCAGCATGTAAAGGAATCGCTTCCTACACCTGTTTACTCCTCTGTGCTAAAAACAACGTTGTATCCACCCAGATCTCCATATGAACAGGCCATTTGTTTACCTTAACGCAGAGGAAGGTTCCCTATCACCCTCAATTTCTGCAGGCAGATGATCAAAGAAAACTCTGACTCACCCCCGGCTTAGACGCCCAAGGGGATGATGGCTGGCAGGGCTTGAGAAGTGTGAGGTTCCATTTGTATAACGAAGGCCTGTATAGAGAAGAGGGGAAGGGTTGAAAGAATAAAGCACGTAGGGGCTGAAGCAGAGAGACAGGAGCAGAGGAGCAAGCATGAGCTAAGCAGAACCATGAGGAGCGCGGTGTGAGGAGGACATGGAGAGGATGTGATGTGAGCTCTCTGCCTAAGCTGCCTGAGTTTTGCATCCCTGAGAGTTGTTATGGCTCGTGATTAATATATCGGCATCGCATTAATAAATAATACTTTAACAGAACTCACCTGTAATCGAACACTGACGCAACTGAGGCAGGAGGATTCCTGGAATTTGCCGACCAGCAAGTCTAGATGAAACAATGCGTTCAATAAGAGAATCTATCTCAAAAAAAAAAAAAAGTGATTGAAAGCAATTGAGAAACTAAACTCTGACTTTTGACCTCCAAACACATGTGAAAATAAATTATATAAATAAGCAAATATTACAATGGTTGTTTTATGAAACAGCTATTTGAACTATGCAAGACAGATTTTTTAAGGTTGATCACAAAAATGAATGACATGGCAGACACTGTTTAGGTTTTTAAGAATATCCAGAGTTTAGGTGTTAGTATGAAGAAGCTGCTATGAGGGATTTTATCTGTCAGCATCTGCAAAGGATGATGGGAAAGATGCCGCTACACTGCAGCCAAAACACGTATCTATCATCTGCCGGTGTTTCAAGTGCCCAGTGGCTCAGTGCGGCTCTTCTTTCCCACTGTGTATCTTCATGACAGACTCAAATTAACAGAATGTAATCAGAATTCTACAATCTATGGAGGGTGGGAACTCGGGGTCTCCAGGCTACACCAAGGAGCCCACAGCTCATAAAACAGAAAATTTCGCTGTCACTTCACCTCATCTCTCTTCATGAAACCAAGGAAACCAAATCAAAGATCGAAGTCAGGTCTGCATGATGAGCACTGTCTGCTTCGTCACTGGGAACCCTTGCAAGAGAGCTCTGCCAGGGGAGAGTCTGTGAAAGGAAACTTTATGGCCACCAGAAGCAGACACTTACTCCTGTGCTGTAAGCACCGACAGCACAGCTCCTTCCCAGAGTCTAAGACACCTTTGTCAGGAACACAGGTTTTTATACGCTTTCGAAAACATTATGATATTTCTACTAGAGACTTCGCCAAAGGTTTCTCACATAAGCCAACATTTCTCTGATATATTTGTTGTTTACTCTATTAAACAACTACTACAGTTGATATTCAAAGCAATGAAGAGAAAATGGCCTGCCCTAGAGCTCCCTAGAGCCAAGTATATTGTCATTTTCCCAGATTCCAGAGTCTTTGCTCTTTCTGTTACACTATGCCTGAGATGAGGTAGTAGGGTTAAATAATCCATAAGAAAATGTGTATTAAGGGGGTAGGGAGATAACTTGGTGGGTAAAGTCTGTTCTGCACAGGAATGGGACTCTGAATTCAAATCCATAGCACTTGCATAAAAACCTGGGCATGGTATGTGAGCAGATAAGCCCACACTGGGAGGGAGAAACAAGAAGCCCATTTTGAGGGCTAGCTATCCAGCCAGCCTAGTCACTAGCGATGTCCAGGTTAGGAAAGACTCTGTCTCAACAAATGCAAAGAGAACAGTAGAGGAAGACATGGTATGTTAGCCTCTGGCCTCCATATGAGTGAGCACATATGAACAGGCACACATAAAGAAAAGGAAGAGGAGGAGGAGGAGGAGAAATAAGAACAAGAAAATAAGTGCTGAAAGAAGTCAAGAAAATGAGCCAAAGCAAATTTCTATTGACTGCTCATAATCACAAACTCATGTTGCAAAGAGAATTCAATTCCTCCTCCTATTTTAGCTATGAATTTCTGTGGCATGGATTATTTATGAGATGACATTTGGTAAAACAAAATAGAAAAATCTAGCATCATAAAGGTTTTCTTTACTGAGGAGAATGTTGGATATATTGTTTAAAAAAACTTAAAGGTAAAGCAGTCTCATCCCAAAGTTTGTCAAATCTTTCGCAAGACAGAAAAATTTTAATTTAGCTCTAGAAAGTTAAAAGTAGGTAGCAATGAATTAGTCAGCAACTTTACTGGAATGAGGAACACTCCTAAGGCTGTCCATGCTCTCCTCATAGTGTAGGACACTGATCATGGTCATGAAACACCTTCAAAAATTTGAAAACTCCTAAAATTGAAGCAACATAAGGCCCTTGAAATTATTATCACAAATATTCCTCTACTGGGGATTTTACCTTCTAAATAACACACTAGGCTAGCATGGAACTGGAGAAAGATAACAGGACTGAACCAAAATAACAGGGTTGTAACCGACAAAGGCAGCTTTTCTGGGTGGCTGAAGTACACAGTATCGCTCAGCACAGTCCACTCCTGATGTGGTCATCTGCGGGATTTGTGTGTTAGGACTGAATGGCTTCTGTATCTCTGATTTTGCTGAAGACTTCCAAAACAAAGTTATTTTTGATGTTGATATTTTATTAGTCCATATGCTAAAGATTTTTTAATGCAGCCTTGTTTTTAAAATGTTGTTAACTTGGCTAAAATTTAGTCATACTCTCATTTAAATTTGTAACAGTGTGGCATTATTTTCTGCTTTCCATAGAAACATATGCTTTGGGGACTTTAATATCACCTTTAGGGCCAGATGAAATTGGTAAATAATACTCTTTCCTTCCCGTCTTCATTCCAGAACTGACAAAAAAAATTTAAAGTACAGGAACTAGAAGGAGGTTTAAATAACGGCTTTATTACTGGTGGCAAAGCAGATTAGAGAATGTGGAATTAAACCTGTGTCCAGAGGCTTCCAAACACTCCACTCCTGAGCAGGCAGACACAAATACCCAGTACAGGCAGAAATGGACCTTTCCAATGCTCTAGAATCTATCTGAATGCCTGAGAGTATATAACATAGTGAAGGAAGCAGCCTGTGAGCACAGAGGAAGATGGTTAGGTTGGCTTTCCCCCAGACCAGGGTGAAGTGAGTTGATGGGTCAGGAAGAGAGGGAGTGGGACAATGCTAGCAGAGACCCTTCACAGAAGGTGCGGTGGTCTATTCACACTGAGATAATGTTGGGGAAGTTTATTTTCAGTTATGTTTAAAATGTTTTTATGCACTGTTGGGTGAGGGGCCATCTAGGGCATTTTGTATTGTTTACAGGTGTAGGGAGGTGTTTGATTGCTAATAATCTGCACGTGCTATCAGTAGAACACCTGAGGAGTTCTGAAAGAATAAAAACACCTGCGCCCAGATGCTTGGGGTTCCACTGTCAAGGATGCCACTTGCCATGATGGCGGTTCCCCCTGCTGAGGTCTGAGCAGGGTTTTCGCATATGAAAATGCCACTGTGTCTCTCTTGGTGAGCACCCACAGCGGCATACTAGGGCTCACAACTCCCTTTTTGTCAGAATATACTCATCTGTCCTGGCTTATTTACAAGTGAGTAAAACAGTAGATAGGTAGATAGTATGTAAAAAATATGAGTGCTAACTAAATGTGTCCTCACATAGGTGAAAAACATTTACCTATACACAAAAAAATGCACACATGTATGTGTACTGCATTGAGGTGGGGATATTACATTTGGCCTAATATGATTTGGATTATGAAATAACCAAGAAGGCATTCTTTAATAGATACTAGCAAAATCAGTAATTAAATAACTGTACATCCCAATTTTCCCAGAAATTTGCACCCTACATATTTTTTTACGCATCAAGACATATATCCTTAAAAGCAGAAGGCAGCTTTCCATACCTTTTGGCAATTGTGGTTACTTCTGTCTCATCTGGTGGTGCATTTTTATTGTGTGATAATTGTGAATAACTGGGCTCACATGAACCTGAGAGCATAGGAATTTGAGAGTTTGGCAACTGTAAACATCTAAAAGAGTCGCGGTTGAATATTTGAAAGAAACCGTACCTAATTTTACATAATCATTACTGTGATAGAGGACAGGCTTCTACTTTACCAGTTTTAGGAAATGCAAGATGAGTTATGCAATCTATTTAATTATGTATAGCATTTTAAGATGCAAAATTAAAATTTAAATGATTATTCGCTAACATAAAATATTCATTATGAAATCACTATTTAATCATTGTTCATAGTCCTCTAACCCATTGCAATTCAAATAGATGTTAAAAGAAAGGACTAGCCTTGCATTTCGATTATCATATTCTTCCAGGGCCAGAGACCATATGTGTTCCCATAAAATGATCAAAGGAAATATAATTGATTATATTTCTCCTTTATTTCCTTTGCTTTTTTATTATAATTTACTTTTTCTTCTCTCGTACAATACATCCAAACCCCAGCCTCCCCTCCCTCCCCTCTTCCCAGGTTCCCTTATCTCTCCTCTCCCCCGTCTACTCCCCACTCCTCCCCATATACAGCACTGACTACCTTTCTCTCTCTTCTCAATGCTGATTCTCCATCCATGTAGACTCCATGTATAATACATGAAATGTCATGTATTAGAATTCATCAATACTTTACTCTTTGTAATTGACCTTCAGATCCATCATGGTAAATAACAGTATGTTAGAGCCAGCTGTGGTGGTACACACATGTGGTTCCAGCCTTCACTTGGAAGGCTGAGGCATGAGAGTTAACAATAGTTCCAGACCATTGTAGGTTACATGGTATACTCAGTATTGAACCAAAACCAAAAGAGAAACAAAAACCCAATAAAGTACATTGTATCCTATCTTTTGACACCATTTTATTGTTGGCTTGGAAAGTGACAGATTTGTAACAATTTCATAAACTATCACAAGTGCTTTATAGCATCTGTCACAAAAAGTCATACTGGACTTCGGGCACCTTAAAGGGACATACCAAGGGAGTAAAGAGGGCATGAAACTCATCTTCCCAGAAGATGACTGAGTGAAAAATATATACTAAACAAGAAAATACAGTTATTACCAAAGTTTCATCAGAAAGCTTTCTCAGGAGATAACCATGTGAAGTCAGTAGGGAGCAGAGTATCAACAATAAAAAGCAATGCAGAATGTGAAGTTAGATAGCAGTAGACAAGAACCTGAGATCCCATGCCAGTAGACGGTGTGAGCTTGGGCAGTCTTTTTTAATTTAATATTTTTTATCTTGAAATTAAAAAATAATTATATCATTTCCACCTTCACTTTCCTCTCTCCAACACATCCCATGGACTCCTTGTCCCCTTGAACTTTCCAAAAGTCAAAATCATAGCCTCTATTTCTTTAGTTGTTGATATACGTATGTATATCCTAAATAAATAAATAGAACTTCCTCAGTCCATGTAACAGAGTTTGTAAGTATATGACTTCAGGGCTGATTATTTGGTATTAGATAATCAGCTGAGGGGCTCTTCTTTGGGGAAAATTGTATCTGGATCTGACCTGAAAGCCTTCTTCCTGGCAACAGATAGAGCCATGTTAGTGTGCAAGGGAAGGAAGCAACCAATAGTCCTACCCAGCTATGATGGCTACAACAACTCCAAGGATGAAATAGTGGTACACACAGGACAGATCTCTAATTGGACTTAAGGTATGCTTAGCAGGAGGAAAACCACGCCTGATACTGAAAACCTAGCCAACTGCCTGTGGCTAATGAGGTCATGGATCTTAGAAAAGAACTCACAGCTCCCACATTACTAAACCAGCATAATTCATAACTGCATTCTAAACATGTATCTTTATGCAAAAAGATAAGTGTGTTTCTCATCCTTCATCAAAGAAGCTTTCTCTTTGCAGCTGACACACTGTTACAGAAAGCCACAGCCAATCAAAACAAAGAGAAAGTGGCCATGTGGTACCCAGCCTCAACTGATACATGTACAGAACAAGTCCTCTACCAACCGCTCAAAGAATATCACAGAAGAGCAGGGAAGGAAGAGCATAAGAGTCAGAGGAACAGGAAGTCTGCTGCCAGATTGCATTACTTAGGAGCATCAGGAAAGCTACACTCATGAATTCTCATTGATATGATTGACTAAATAAGACCTGAACAAGGACAACACCAACAGACATGCTAACTTGGAAGGAAATAATCTCTAAGAAACAATAAGAGTGGAACAAATTTCTTAATTTCTCAAAATTTCAATTTCTTCCCCTAAAATCTCAGTCCTACTAGCTGCATGAGTGTGATAAGCAAACTCCTCCACCTACTCATACAATGTCCCAGAAATGTCAAAACCCTTGTAGAAGCACCTCTGCCACTGTGTTGTTTCTGTCATTTAGTCTCTAAGCATGCATATAGAAAGGAATTGGCTTCCTTTCTTGAAATGGCAACATTCTGAATGTCCAGCCTCACCGGGAAAGCCGCTGTAATGAAGTATAAAGAAGAAAACAGTGTATCAGAATTTAAGGTGGGAATGTCCTCAAATTCTCAAACTTGTGTCTTGCTCTACCATCTAATCTTGAATTGCTTTCCTTTAAAGATACTCTGCTTCCCATGTATGGTGACCTCTTAAGGTAAGGAGCAGTTCCTCATTAACATTGTTTACACTTGCCTACATATGGTAATTTTACAATTTGGAGAGGAAACTAGCTTTGAGACACTGTTGCACACCCTTTTGTTGCCTGTGCTAACTAGAAGATTCCTTCTCCATCCCTGCCCTTCAATCTCCCCTTGCTCTTCATGAATCCCAGAGAACACAAGCTAGTAACCAAAGTCACGTGGGCTTGCTTTCATCTCACATCATGCCACTTTTAATATATATAATTTCCACTTTAATTTCTTCTGCCTTGTGTGTCTAACTCTGGTCCCTACTTAATTTTCCTCTAAGACCTAAATGAACACAAAATCCACTCACCTTCAGGGGTCTCTCATAATAAGTTGTAATCAGTCTAGTGTATTTGCTCAGCAGGATTATACCACTTCATCAATATTTCCAGTCTCTGTATTTCTATCTTTATAGATTCTATTGATAATTTTTTGATGAAGTAAAATGTTTGCTCATAATATAAAGACAGAATAGAACCATGTTTTTAAAATGCTTTGTTTCCTAACTTCCCAAAAGAGATATGTGTATAAATAAATGATTGAAAGGTGATAAAGATAAAGGATAGGTGGGTAGAGATAGATAGATATATAGATAGATAGATAGATAGATAGATAGATAGATAGATAGTAGATAAATAGATAGATAGTAGATAGATAGATAGATAGATAGATAGATAATAGATGGATGGATGGTAGATAAATGGATAGACAGATAGATAGACAAATAGATAGTAGATAGATAGAGATGTAGATAGATAGTAGATAGATGGATAGACAGTAGATAGATGGTAGGTAGATGGATGGATAAATAGATAGATAGTAGATAGATGGTAAATAGATGGATAGATAGATAGATAGTAGTAGGTAGATAGGTAGGTAGATAGATAGGTAGATAGATAAATAGATAGATAGTAGATAGATGGTAAATAGATGGATAGATAGATAGATAGTAGGTAGGTAGATAGGTAGGTAGATAGATAGATAGGTAGATAGATAGATAGATAGATAGATAGATAGATAGATAGAAAGAACTCTTCTTTGTGTTTTGCTCCCATAGGTTGCCCATCTACCTTTCTTATACAGTTCAGGCCCACCTCTCCAAGAGGGAAATTGCCCAGTGTGGACAGGGAGCTCCCACGTCAATCAGCAATCAAGAACATACCCCACACAAATGTCCATAAATTGGTCTAATGGAAGCAGTTTCTCCATCGCATTCTTCCCAGGTGACTCAGATTCTATAAAGATGAGGAAACCTAACCAGCACAATCCCTTTCCTCCTCCCACCACATCTTTGCAGTCATTCTCCTTCAATGAAACTATCATAAGATCTTTCATTCATCAAATGATTTAAGAATCTACTCTAATGCAACTGGAGAGATGTCTCAGTAGTTAATGGTGCATTCCACTCTTGCACAAGGCATAAATTTGGTTCCCAACACTCAGGTAGGATAGTTCACAACCACCTGTAACTCCAGACATAGGGGATCTAATGAATGCTACAGGAACTTGCACTCAATGTGCGTGCACACACATACATGCACACATACACACACACACACACACACACACACACACACACACACTGAAAAAACAATAAATCTTTCAAATCAGATAGCGTGCTTCCTGTCACTAACTCAAGAAAGCAAAATGGTGAGACTGGAACACTGATACATGCCTCCATTTCTTTGCATTTTTTTTTATTTCTTTTTTCTTCTCTCATACAATACACCCCAATCCCAGCCTGGCCTCCCTCCATTCTTCCCAGCTCCCTTCATCTCCACTCTCCCCCAGAATCATCCCTCCCTCCCCTTCCAACCCTCAGAAAACAGCGGGTTTCCCAGGGTTACAAGGCCAAGCACAGACCCCTACATCAGGGTTGGACAAGGATACACAGTAGAAGGAAACAAAAAGTATCCTTCCACTCCTCAACGTAAGATAGAGTTAAGCTTGAACAAAGTAGTCTTTTGAGGGAAATACTTTGCTTTTATCAGAAAGATTTACTCAATTGCTTTTCCCTTCACCTTTTTGGCCACTGAGAAAACCCATAGCACCCAATTCCAAGTTAAGTAAATAAATTTTACAATGGATGTTAACATTTTTCAGAACCACATTTCCTTTAATAACTGTGTTATAAAACAGACCATTCATCGATTAGTGTAACATGTAAAACATAAGGTAAAATTTAGGAGTTAAGTTTTAAAAGATTGAAAATATGCTTGCTTCAACAGAAACACCTTCCTACAAATGACTCTATCCATATGTTCTTTTCAGAAAAACATGCAAGAGTACCACATATTTCTGCTCAGAGTAGGTCCAGAGTATCAAGAATTATTTACTTCAAGGGGAAAAAAAACCCACAGATTTATTAAAATTTAGATGAGAAATTTATTCATAAATAAATGTGAAAAGTCCGATAAGGTTTTTTGCAATGTTCATTTTAACCTCAATTTAAACTTTGCTAATGACTTAACTAATTGATGTCTCTAGAAGCTTGTAGATCACACTACAGATGCTCAGAACACACACAAAGCCTGGGCAGGGATGGTGGCTGCCTGTAATCCCAGTATTTGGAAGGCAGAGTCAGAGGATACCCAGAGTAATCAGGCAGTCTAGATTAGCCCATGAGAGATCTGAGTTTAAATGAGAGGCCCTGCCCCAGTAAATAAAGTGGACAGGGGTCTATGAAGACACGCTGACATCAGCTTTAAGCCTTCACAAACACGAGTACACATGTGAGCACTGATATAAACATGGTCACCGCATACATGACATGAAAATAAAATAAATGATTCTATAGTAATCGTAAAAATATACTATAATAATGCAACTTCCAAATAAGCAAATATTGAAGCCTACTGAAATCCCACAAGTTAAAAAAAAAAAATGTTTCCTTATAACTGTTAAAAGCTAAAGCTCAGAAGGATGGCAGTAAAACATTTTAGAAGCATCAGTAAATGATGGTCTTGATAGAGAGCACAATTACTTATTTAGGAGATTCCTAGAGACAGACTCTGCAGCCTACAAATCCAAAATGGCATGAAAACTACCTGACCAGGAGGAGAGGGAGCAATGGAAGAGCCATACATAATTTGCAGTAACATCTTTTCCAGGAAACAATTTGGACTGAAACCAGAGTCACAGTAGATGGGAAATCATTATCTCTGGACAGAAGATTCTTAGCTGGGTCTGATTACAGGTAAGATAAAGGTGTTTCAGGCCCGAACTTGGTAGCTAATGTTTTCATTCTATTAGATGCTCATGGTCCATCCAAAGCTGCCAGGACAAACAGTTCCCTCTCACTTCAATTACCTCGGCTGATGGTTAGAAAACAAGAGAGAACCCAACCATTTGCTTCATTTGAAATAAAACATGAGTGTCTAGAGAAAAGTAAATTAGCATGGTATGCATCAGAATTCAAATTTTTCCCGGACGATAAAAATTTCTTAGCATGAAAGTAGATTGTTAGGCAAGAGCAAATGCTCTAACGCAAACTTTATATAAGCTCTTGGTTGATTTCCTACGAAAAGAATTCATCAAAAAGGAATGATTAATCCTCTCAACATCATCGGTGCCGGATGTTACTAATCAACAGCTTTTGCCTGCCTTATTTATGCTAATTAACAAAGTTGGTGTGTCTGTGATACTATTCTCAGTTAAATTCTAATAGGATTCACAACTCAGGAAATGAGGCCAACAATTGGCAAAGTGAACTCAGAAAATAGCAACGCTATTTTCTGTAAAGCAGTTAACTGAGTGAAGAGCCAGTCTAGGAACAGGAGGAAATCACTGCCAGCCAAATGCTGACAAAAGACAAAAGTGACATCAGCATCTAGAATATACAAAGAGCTCAAAAAAAAAAAAAAAAACTAAACAAGAAATCAACACAATCAAATAATGGACTACGGAACTAAAGAGTGTTCTCAAAAGAGATACAAATGGCCAGCAAATATACTTCTAAATTGTTCAACATCCTTAGCCATCAGGAAAATGCAAATTAAAACTATTTTGTAATTCTACCAAAGCCCAGTCAACATGGTGATTGTCGTGAAAATAAATGACAAAAGATGATGGTGAGGATGTGGAGAAAGAAAAATTGTTTTTCTCTGTTAGTAGGACTATAAATTGGTCCAGCCATGAGGAAAATCACTGTGGAAGTTTCTCAAAAAACTAAACATAGAATGACCATACGACTCTTCTATGCAACAACTGAGTACACACCCAGACTCCACACCCTACCCTGGAGTTACATTGCGAATCCATGTTTACTGCTGCTGGTGAAATCAGTCTATATACGCACAACTTATGAATGGATAAGGAAAATGTGATACACATACAATATGGAATCTTACTTATCCTAAAAGAAACTGGAAATCATAAAAATAGGTTGAACTGGAAAATGTTAAGTGAGGTAACCCTAGGTCAGAAAAACAAACACCATGTGTTCTCTCTCATATGTAGATCCTAGCTTTTAATTTCTATATATTTGTATTTGTGAAAGGAAGTGTATATAGAGGTCAGGAAATTATGATGTAACTTATGGAAGCAGAAAAAAAAGGCTTTAAAGGAAAGGGGTGGGTAGGAGTAGAACACATGATTTGAAAGTTACAAAAGATATACCATAAATGAAAGGGTTTGAGTAGGCATGAGGAGAAGTAGAGTGAAGGATAGGAAAGGTAGGTATATGATCTAAGTATGGGAGTACATTAACCTAAATATGCTTGAAACTGCCATAAATACACCTGCTACTTTGTATGCTAATTCAAAATAATAAAGAAATAGTACATAATTTTTATAGACAAATACTTTTACATTGATCAGGAATACAAAGTCACAATGTAGGCAGGACAATTAGAACAACAACTGACTTGTCAATCTAAACTGAAAGTCGTGAAGACCTGGATGGAAGAAGGCCTACAATCTCTAAGAGACCACAGCTAGGAACACAGACAATAATAGATACCCAGAAAAACTATTAATCATAGTCAATGGAAAAAAATAATTTGCATTAAAAATGTAAGCCATTTCTGTCCACCAATCCAGCTCTATATGAGATCCTAGAAGAAAAACTTCAGTCTGAGTAGGATGCAAAAAGTAATCCCAAAACAGTAAATAAATAGAGTATAAAATAATCTACACCATCACCACCACAAAAAAGCAGAAATCACTAAGCATTGTTTGCTAATAACTCTCAATATCAATTGTTTCGATTTCCCAATAGAAAGACAAGGACTGACAGTTTAGATTATATAACAGAATCCAACTTTGTACTGCATCAAAGAAACAAACCTCACCATGAAGGACAGACATCTCCTTGGGTTAAAATAATGGAAAAAGATATTCCAAACAAATAGATACAAGAAGCAAGCTATTTTAATATCTCACAAAATAGACTTTAAACCAAAACAAATCAGAAGACATAGTGAAGGGTACTAAATACACATTAAAGGAAAAAAAATCCACCAAGAGGATATCACAATTCCAAACATTTATGCACCAAGCACAATGACATCGAGTTCACAAAAGAACACTACTATAAGTAAAATCACACATTGATCATCACACAACCTGGGTGACTTCAATACCTCATTCTCGCCAATAGACAGATCGTCCAGAATAAAACTAGCAGAGAAACACTGGAGTTAAATAATGTATTAAATCAAATGGACCTAGCAGACACCTACAGAACATTCCAACTACATAATAAAGCGTATACTTTCTTCTCAGTACTTAGGAAAGCATTTTCCAAAATTAACCACATATTAGAACACAAAACAAACAAGTGTTAGAAAATTGAAATAACACTCTGTATCCTATCTAGCCACCATGGATTAATGCTGACTACCAACAACAACAGAAACAGCAGAACAACTCACTAGAGAATGAAAACTGAGTCAAGAAAGACATTAAAAAGTTTTAGAATTAAATGAAAATGAAAACACAACCTACCCAAACTATGGGATACAATGAAGGCAGTTTTAGAGGGCAACTAAAGTACCTACATCATAGCACTAAGTACCTACATCAAAGTACTGGGACACACCTGAAAGCTCTAGAAAAACAAGAAGAATTAATGTCCCTGTCCCCAAAATGTAAATGTCAAGAAATCAAGCTCAGGGCTGAAATCAACAAAATAGTAACACACAAACAAACAAAAATAATACAAACAATCAATGAAATAAAGATTTGGTTCTTTGAAAAAAATCAACAAGATTGGCAAACTGTTAGCCAAATTAACCAAAAGATGGAGAAGGTGATGCAAATTACTAAAATTAGAGATAAAATGTGACATCACAATAGAAACTGGAAAAACTCAAAGAATCCTAAGGACATACTTTAAAAATGTGTATTCCACCAAACTGGGAAGCCTAAAATAAATGGGTCAATTTCTTGATATATATGACCCATCAAAGTTAAATAAAGATGAAATAAACAATTTAAACAGACACATAACCCCTAGTGAAATAAAACCAGTTATTAAAAATCTCCCAACCAAAAGAAACCTAGAGCCAGATGGATTCAGCACAGAATTTCACCACACCTTCAAAGAACCAATTTAATACCCCTGCATTATTCCAAAACCAGAAACATTTTCTAAACTCCTGGATTATTCCAAAAAATAGAAACATTTTCTAACTTTTTACGAGTCTACCATCACCCTGATACAAAAACCACATGAAGAACCAACAGTAAAAGAAAATTACAGAAAACATCCCCTATGAACATAGATGTAAAAATTCTAATAAAATACTTGCAAATTACTTCAACAGCATATAGAAAAGATGATTCACCATGGTAAAGTAGTCCTCATCCCAGAGTAAGGTAAATTATCTTATTTGATATTATTTTATCACATTGATCAAAATCAATAAAAGCAAATGACACCACATGTTGGTGAGGGTGTGAGTGTGAACACACTATGGAAATCAGTGTCACAGTTGCTTCAAAAGCTGAAAATCGAGCTACCCCAAGGTCCAGCTATACCAATCTTGGGCATCTGCCCAAAGTTCTCTACACCTTAGTATGGCGGTACTTGTTCAGCCATGGTTCACTGCTGCTCTATTCACAGTAACCAGAATTTGAAAACAGCCCAGATGTCTATCAACTGATGAACAAATGATGAAAATGTGGGGCATTTACACAATGGAAGATTGTTCAGCGTTTATGAAAAATGAATAGTGAAATTTACAGGTAAATGAGTAATGTTAGAAATTTTCTAGCCACTGCTAAGGAGCAGATAAGGTTCAAAGACCTCGTCGGATAATGTTTTGTTACCTCACAAAGTGGAATGTGTATGCAAGATACACAACTCAGGAACCTCACTTTCACATAAAGAACGTCGACATGCCTCTATTTCAGGAACATTGAAATAAACAAGTGACAGCATACCAGTGGTTAGCTCCTAGGCTGTAAGGTCAAACTGCATATCTGTTACATTTTTCTGTATCTCATCAATTTAACAGTATTTTATGCTCAAGTTTCCTCATCTACAAGTTGTTGATAACAATGATACCCACTACATAGCCTTATATAGACATTCAAGTGAGTCAATACACACATTAGCTAATACACAAAAATGCATACACATACATGCATAAGGTTTTGAATCATTCCTAGTACATGAGCATGCTAGCTTTAGCTATTTGTATTACTATGTACAAGAGAAGTTCTAACCATACAGCAAACATGGGAGTGTAGATGTTTATCACTGATATGTGTGTATATGAAACGGTGTGAATAGATACATACATATTCACATGTGAACATACATTAACACGATGGAATATTTACAAGAACAAATATAAATGGGCTACACCATCAACAAGAATAAACAAAATTCATGCACAGAGAAATACACACACTTTGTAATTTCACTTGCGTGATTTAAAGGCAAAATAAATGCAATCTTTAAGGAGATATACCTCCTCATGAAGCTAAAAAAGAAAGCAGGTTTTATTCACATACTTGGTGATTAACATTCATAAAAATGGGATAGAAGCTTGGAGAGCCACTCAGGGGGTGTTCTACAGTGCTAAAACAAGTGTTTTCTCTCATAGTCCATGGGAAAAATGGGCATCCGTTTGCATTTCCAGCTGTACAGGTACCTCTTATACACAGTTTATGCTTTGTATTCCACCAAAGCCGTTACTGTAAAAGAGTCCCATCAACTTGAAGCATAAAAACAGTTGCTTTAGTTTCATGTTTAAATTAATTGCTTTACTAATCGCCAGCCTCATTAATAAAAATAAACGTTTCCGTTCCCCTCTCAAACATCACGTCCCTTACAAATTTCCCCAGACATCAAATTCTCTCATGCATAAAGAAGATGCAGGAGTCCTGAAAATTGTCTCTCACATTTCCACTGCGCCTCACAGCGGGACAGCAGTGTTGGACACTGAAACAATTGATGATGATGCACCTAACCTTACCCAGACAGATGGTTCCCATTCCACAGGTCTCCCCACCAACAGCAGTCTCTGAGATGAGGCTGCGGCACAAAGACAGAAAGGAGAAGAGAGAATAAAGAACGGCAATGGGACGATTAGATGAAGATTTAGCCCTTAATCTGAAACTGAGGATAGAAAAACCATCCCTGAATCATAAAATATTAAGAATCACAAAGCCATACTTCCTACGACAGAAAACGAGCCCTGCTAACAAAGAGACTTAAGTATCTATTTGGGATTTGCTATTTTCTTCATGCAGTGCAGTGTCTCATCCGAGGGAGGGCCACCTGCATGGGGCCTCTTAGGACCCGATCATCAGACATGGAGTAAGTCATGGGACCAGGAGTTCTAGCAGAGTCAGAATAGAAATGAGAGGAAAGTAGGAGAATGACATTTTTGAGAAGCTTATAAGCAATTCAAACTGGCATAAAAGATGTAGTCCAAAGCCGGCATTACAATGATTTTACTCATAATTCCAAGATGAAAACTGTTAAGCACGACTTCACGAAAATGCTAAGGCCCTGATTTATGTATAGAGTTGGGAAAACAACAATTTTCTTCTGGTTAGACTATTCTATCATGCATCAGAAAATGCCTTTTCCCTTTCGCTGTGCACTTCAATCAATCTCCTTGTCTATTAATCTGTAAATTACTAGCTCAAACTACAAACCATGATTTCCTCGTTGAAATGAAGAGTCCCCCTGACATGAAGCAAAAATCCTATACCAAGCACATAATTCTCCTGTCTCCTGCATGCCTAATGGAGGAAGATTCTGACTGTGTTTACTTAGCAATGTAGGCTAGAGACATTTCCATCAGTGTTTAAAGGATTTATAGCCTCCATTACATTCCAAACATCTTTTAAAGTCCTTTAGGCTTATTATTTCTTTAATTATGTGTAAGTATTGGGGGAATATGGAAATGGTACAGGCACCGCTGAGTCCAGAAGAGGATGTTGGATTTTCTGAAGTTTGAGTTACAGGCAGTTATGAGCTACGGGACAGGAGTACTGGGAATGCTGGCCATTTTCAAGAATGTACATGCTCCTCTGCACAGACCCGTCTCTCCAGCCTCTTACATCCTTCAAAATCTTTTAAATAGTTTTCAATTTAAAACTAGTTACAGTCCAAATGAGCACAAATTTAAGAAAGAAGAAGGAGAAAATTAAATGTTAAAAATAAGTTGTCCATTAAAAACTTACGGTTATCATGATGAATAATGGTCCATTTTATGTTTTAAAAGAGAACAATGAATATTCATTAAACAGCAAGTAAATGATGAAGAAAAGTTAGAATAATGTGCTCTAGTGCCCAAAAGTCACGATAATTTTTCACCAATAACGAAGTAGACTATTTTGAGTCAGATCCTTACAAAGCTAGAAATAAGAGATTAATATTAAATTAACACCTGTAAATCAAATATTTGACATTATCAATCTCACTGCTTTACAACTGTGTATATGAATGTTTAAAGAATCAAATTGGGCAGATGTGAGGGCAATCTAGCTGCACCCCCATCTGTCACCCCCACTGATCACCAGGGTTGATCTGGCAGACCAAGCAGGTGACTCCTTCTTCCCTCCCAAGACTGAGTACTAGTTGGAAGAGGACACCCTTCCCCAAATAAAGGAAAACAGGTCTTCATCTAGGGTATGTAAGCAGCTGAGCTCCCCTTTTTGAACCTCCAAATAAGCTCTCAAGAATCAAACTGGGCAATGGCAAAGTAAGCTTAATTTAAGAAATTGTCCAGAATTAATAAATGATTGAAAACAAATTATAGAAATAAAGGTAAATGATGCACTCAGAGTCCAGATATGCAGGAAAGACACAGTAAAAATTAGATTTAGTAAGCTCAATGGCACAAGCAGCACACTCAAATGAAACAAGAGATAAAGAAACAGTCTCATAAACACTGCCAAGTATTCAACCATTTATCACATAAGCATATTCATATATAATTAGACATTTTTTTCATCTTTTATTTACTTTCTTCTCTAGTACAATACATGCCAACCCAAGCCTCCCATTCTTCCCCTCCTTCCCCCACCATCTCCCTTCCTTCCCCAGATCTACTACTCCTTCCAACTGCTTCCCCTCAGAAAATAGCAGACCTCCCAGAGTTACCAATCCAACAGGGCATAAGGACATAGAACTAGCCCAGGCAAAAACCCCTACATCAAGTCTGGATGAGGCAGCCCAGAAGGAGGAAAAGGATCCCAAAGACAGGTATAGAGTCAGTGACTGCCCCTACTCCAACATTTAGGAGTTCTACAAAATCAACAAGCCAGGCAACCATAAAATCTATATAGAGGACCTAACTCAGTCCCACACAGCCTCCGTGTCTCCTGCTTCAGTCTCTGTGAGCCCCTAAGAGTGCTGGCCCAGTGACTCAATGGTATGTGTTCTCCTGGTGTCCTCATCCCCTCTGGTCCCCACAATCTGGTCCCTCCTCCCCTATTCTTCAGGGTTCTACCGAGGGAAATGTTCAGCATATCCCTGAAGTTTGTCCATAGGCCTCTGCATCTGGGCTATTTTAAAACATTGGTATGTTGGAACATTTTCCTAGCCTGATTATATATTTTATATATAAAATATATAATTTTTTCATTTTGTCATGGAATAAAATTTGATTTTGTGAATATGATGGCCTTTACACAGTCCCAAATTCAGCTATCCTAAAATGAATACTCCTATGTAAATCTCTTTTTTATATTTTTCGTAAAATTACTTTGAAATAGACTCCTATCAAAGGAATTCTTGGGTCAAAACAACAAAGACATGCATAATTTTCTGGAAAGTGTAAAGCTTCTCTCCATAACAGTTACCGTGTTGTGTATTCCCACCAGCAACATATAATTGTATCCATTTCCTCTTGGGCTTGACCAAAGAGTGTGTTGTTGAATCAGAAAGCTTGGCAATCTAACAGAAGTGAAATCTCAGTGTAGTATCCATTTGCATTTTATTTATTGAGCACAAACTGGGGAACTTTTAATATAGCCCAGATCATTTGTTTCTCCTTTTCTGTGGCTTGCTCACATTTCCCTAAGGTTATAATTTCCCTTTGCTATTTTTAGATTACTGTATCATGTTAACTATTTCTGCAATGAGTTACGATGATTTTTTTCTGTTTTATCGTGTTGGTTGACTTGGTGCCTCTTTCATCATACAACAGGTTCCAGTGGTCAGACATATTAGTCACAGCAGTCTGTGATAGCACACGCCTATGCTCCCATACCTCAAGATGTAGGGTCTGAACCAAGTATGGTTGACAAAGTGAGTTTCAAGACAGCTAAGGCTATGCAGGATGGGAGTTTCTCAAAAGGAAATACTGTCTTTAGTACTATTTCAGTCATGCCTACAGAGTTTCCTCTGCATCCAGCCAGAACAAACTTTGTTTATCCTCTTTAAATTTTTCGTTCATTTACAATTTGTCTTCACAATGATGTAAGCATTGATATAATTTTATTTATAATTCACTTTTCCCTTATTCCAATATTATTTAGTTTTTAAACTACTTTATTCAGCCATGAGTGACTTGTAAAACCTGAAGACATTTAATATACCCAGAGATCAATGAATTTGAGAATAAGTATGCACCAATGAGATAACCATATCATCAAGGTCATGAACATAATTTCTCAGAGTTCCCTGACTTCTTATTTCTCAGTTTCCTCCCATCTCTTTATTATTGTTGTTGTTGTTGTTATTTTGCATTTAAAAATAGATTTGCTCACATCCAAGTTAAAGAATCACGAAGTGGGTACAATTGCAATTCCATCAATAAAGCATTGGGCCCATTTACTAATTTGAAATATTAACATATAAGGCTGGGAAGGCAGCACAGTAGAAGAGTGCATGCTCCATAAGCATGAGGACCTAAATTCAGACCCCCAGCACCCACAATAAAGCTCATGGTGGCTCTTGCTATGGTGCCGGCTCTAGGGAGGTGAATACGGGAGGGTTGGGAGAGCTGGGAGGCAAGCTAGTCTCACTGAACCAATGAGCTTCAGACTCAGGGAGAGACCTCATCTTAAAAAATAAGGTGAGTAATACCCAGTATTGACCTCTGTCCTCCACATGCATGTTCACACACAACATGTAACTCTACATATATACCCACGTAGACACCACACACACATGAAGAAAATATTAGCATCTACACAATACTAATTCTTCCTATGAAGGGACATGCTAGATACAAACACACAAGAGAAAACAAATTAGAAGATGTAGTGAAAGAGAAGCCACCCAGTTATGGCGATTAGTATTAATATACAACCCTGTGAAGGAATCTGTACAGTGCTCCTCGGTGACACTAAAGCAGCTGGAACAAAAGGGACAGCATGCCACACTATTGCATACGTTACTCACTGTCATACGGATGAGCACCACTGCCTGTGTACACTAGATAACGTTAGGACCAGGCAACTGAAATTCCTCAACAATTTGGTTAATAAACATTGGAGTGATTTGAGGGAAGAGCATGCACCCTGCTTATCATCTGAAATCTTTCATTTGACACTTTCTAAAAATAATATGAAAACATCAGTGTCAAAACATCCTGAGTGGGCATCAAAGGCTTGAAAGAACATCTGAGAACCTACAGTAGTGCATCCTTTAAAGAAATGCCAGATCATTAACACAACCGACAATGCAGACTGGGGTGCTTCATAAGAAAGACATCAAAAACCTGACTCTAAAGAACTGGACTCTGAAAAGAGAAAATAATTCCAAAATATCTCAGCACAGAAATATTCAAGGATCCAAAGATCTTTTGAAGATTTACATAGTCAGAAATTGTTGTTGTTGTTGCTGCTGCTGCTTGTGGTGATGGTGTGGTGTGGGGGGTGTGAATGGAATATATATGGTATATGTTCTTGTTAGTATGGGTACGTGCAGTGCGCACATGGCTGTATATGTGTGTATATGCATGCTTATGGAGGTCAGAGAAAGGTGTTGGGTGTCTGAGACAGGATCTCCTAGTGAACATGAAGCTCAGCGAGTCATCTAAACCAATGGCTAAAGAGTTTCAGGAATCCACAGCTATAGAGAAACAGGTTTGTGTGAAAGCTAGGAAGGGTCTATAATCCAGGGATCTTTATGAAGGAATCACATTCAGAGTCCTGTGTGGTCCAGATGGAATGTAGAAAGACTGTTGAGGATGTTGGTACACAACTTTATTCCCAGTATGCAGAATGCAGTGGTAGCAAACACCTTTAATCCCAGTGTTCAGGAGGCAGTGGTGGTGCATGCCTTTAATCCCTAAGAAAGAAACAGAGTGTGGAAGCAGACACAGGAAGCAGAGTTCAGAAGTCAGTGTTAGATTGGAAGTGACAACTGAGATAAGTGAATAAAAGACAAGCAAAGTGACTAATCGGAGAAAGAGTTAACAGAGTCAGAGTAAGGACATGCCCAACTCTCATGACATAAAAGCAGGCTCTTAATTCAAAGAGGAGTCAGTTACAGAAGCAGGCAGGCTAGGAGAGAGAGACACAGAAACACAGAAGCAGCTCAGCAGAAGTCAGTATCAGATGGGAAGAGTGAGGCAGTTTGAAGCAGAGCAGAGCAGTTCAGTCTGAGGCAGAGAGCCAGTCAAAATCTGCCAAAGTCAGAAGAAATTGATCAGAAACAGTAAACTGGTTGAGAAAGTCAGTTTTAACCAGCAGCTTGGAGAAGAGTTTGGACCAGAATAACAAGTGAGTTCAGTTGAACAAGAAGAGTCAGTTGGTTCAGCTCTGAATTCAGAAGGAGCTAGTCAGAGTGGCTCAGCCAGTAGTAAGTCTCGGAGGCTTACACATTTTAGATTGTACAGAGGCTGAAATGCTGAAGGGCTCCAGGCTAGAATGTGTTTCAATTAGCGAAAGAAAAAATAGCCTTTGAACCTGAGTCAACGCCTACAACTGGAATCAACATCTATGTCTACAGATAGCTCTCAACCCACCACCACCTCCATCACCGAACACTGGGTTACAGACTCGAGTCACTATGTATAGCTTTTTATCTTAACATGGGCTCTGGAAATCTAAGCACAGGCCCTCAAACTTGCATTGCAACCATTTTAATGACTGAATCCGCTCCCTAGCCTGAAACACATTTTTTAAATGTGTCATTTGCATTCTTACACTAACCTGACATTGAACAATTGATTCAAGAGCATTTGTGAGTAAAATTGCTGATACCTTAGCATATTAGATGGGTACCAGTAATCATTCTTTATATCACCACATACAATACAAAAAAAAAAAATGAAGAACAAATTATTCTTGATGAAGTAGTAGTAATTATTAATTGTAGCCATTGATTCTGGTTCAAAGACTTTAAAGATGTTTATTCCTTTGCCTGGAACTCATTCTGTAGACCAGGCTGTAGACCAAACTCAAAGATCTGCCTGCCTCTGCCTCCCAAGTACTGGGATTAAAGGCATGCACTACCACATCCAACTTCAGTTGTGATTCTTTTTAATACGGTAAATATTAAGAGATATTACTCACAAAAGAGTCTACAGAATCTTTGATTATTTTTGTGAGTGTATAGAAGCTCTAAAAAAATGAAAAAAGAACTATATTCATTAATTTGTTATACTTATAATTCCTTACATTACACATTCATATAAGTGATCTTTGATGAAAAACTGCATGTTTACAAATCCGAAGACCTTACTTCATTAAGAAGTATTTAGTGGCACAAGCCGTTAATCCCAGCACTGTGAAAGCAGAGGATCTCTATGAGTGTGTGGCCCACCTGGTCTAGATAGTAAGTCTGTCTCAAATACTAAGAAGAAAAAGGAGGAGGAGGCAGAATAGAAGGAAGAGAAGAAAAATTAGAAGGAAGAGGAGAAGGAATAGAAGGAAAAGGAGGAGTTATTATTATTATTGTTGTTGTTGTTGTTATTGTTATAGGGTCAGGCAGTGGACTCAACAGGTTAAGAATGCTTGCTACATATCCGTAACCTCAGCCATTTAGGGTGGAGGCAGGAAGATTACTGGGATTTGCTGGACACCAGTTTAGCTCCAGGTTCAGTGAGAAACCCTGTCCCAAGAAATAAGAGAGAGAATGACAGAGCAGAAAACCCATGTCCTCCTCTGGCCTCTGTAGTGCAAAGTGTGTGCATCTACACAGACAGAGGGGAGGGAGAGAGGGAAGGAGAAGGGAGGGAGAGGGAGACAGAGAGAGACAGAAAGACAGAGAACAAAGACTAAGAGACAGATGGAGGGAGGGAGGGAGAGAGAGACAGAGAGATAGAAGAAGGGAGAGAGAGGGAAGGAGGAAGAGAGGGAAGAAAGACCACCACAGAGTATTTGAAAAAAAAAATTTGAGATCTCTATAAGAAGTATACTTAGAAAAATACTATCTTTTTCCATTTGCATTCAGTAAAAATCTCACCTTACATATAGTTGTAATTGATTGTGATAATCATTTTACTATGTTTTTGTATATCAAATCAGCTGTACTTTAAATACAAACTACAAAAATTAGTAAAGTCAATATGAAAGACCAATCAGGCTATTATAAAGGAGCTAGACAAAAGGCAGGACAGTTATTATTTCAACGCTGGGGCGAACTGTAGTAAAACCATGGAAAACACTGGGAAGAGCGTTTGTCTTAGTCACTGTTGTATTGCTGTGAAGAGACACCATGACCAAGGCAGCTCTTATAACAGAAAGCATTTAACTGGGGACTTGTTTCTAGTTTCAGAGGCTTACTCCATTGTCATCATGCTGAGGAGCATGGCAGACATGGTGCTGGAGAAGTAGCTGAGAGTTCTAAATCCTGATCAGCCGGAAGCAGGAAGAGAGACACTGGACTTGCGATGGGCTTTTGAAATCTCAAAGCCCACCCCCAGTGACACGGCTTCTTCAAACAAAGCCACGCCTTCTAATCCTTCTAGTCATTTCAAAAGTTCCACTCCCTGGTGAGTAGGTATTTAAATATAAGAGTCTACAGTGCCATTCTTATTCAACCATCATAGGAGTTAAACAGTAAGATGCAGATCGCGGGAAGGATGGGCCAGCTCCCTTTGTAAGCTGACTGGATATTATCATGAGCAATTTTTGAAAGGACATGCAGACTTCACAATGCTTTTATGACCTAGTCTCATAAGCCACAGTATTAATTTTTCAGTATGATATTTATAACACATGTTAACATTATTCCAAGTGAAATAAAGCTAGGGGTATGAAGGCAGGAGGCAAAGATCAATGTCAACATTTCAGAGGCTAATTGTAACCTCGCTGTTTTACTTACTAGCAAATACCCTTCTGTGGTTTTGATACCAAGCTCTTCAAATATTTGAGCTACATTTTCCAATTGTAAGATTCCTTACAATCTCACTTACCATCTACCACGCTGCGTGTTATTCCATATGAATTAATTTTTAATTAATTAATCTGATCCTGCCTTGATCTTCTTCCAGACTTCCTCTTCCACATTTACACGGTTTGCTGCTATGGGCTACCCCATCTTGTCCTCTCTTTTTCCTTCCCATCCTCAGCACTTGACTGAGGGCCTCATCAATCTTTCTAACACCATTTCCCGCCCCCATCTCCACTAAGGTCATAAATGTGTGGCGTCCTTTGAGTTAACCCTTCTGTCCTTGTTACTGCAGTAGGAACGGTTGGTACGTACTCTCTGCTTCACCTCTGACGCGTGTTATCACACAACCAGTGAATCCCTTTTCTTTTCTATCAACTGGAGTATCTCCAGTTGCTTGCTATATGTATAAAGACATAAGCCTTCTCTAATCTCCATGAAAGTCTCAAGTACTTCTTTCTTTAATGCCTTTTTGAAGAATTTACCTTATCTCACTCATTTCAACTATTATGTCCCTACTCTGAGCCCCTTCTGCCTCTCAACTAGCTTTTAAATCCATCTATCTCCAATGTGGCCCTTGCCTCTTCTCTGCTCCAACTATTATATATGTTCATGATACAGATTCTTCATAGCTTTCTCTTATCTTTTGATTTCCAGGAAAAAAAAATGAACTATTAACATCTACTACTTTCAAATATAAATTCTTTACATTGCTCTAAGAATATTTAATATTTTGCTATTTGGCTGCCATGCCTAAGTTCTTCTATTCTTTATGTTATGTGTCCTGTCTTTCCTTCTGTAGGGGTATGCTCTTTACTGTCATCAGATTTCCACAGAAAATTCAATATTTACCTTTCTAAATGCTAATTTCCCCATGAAATATCCTTATTTATCTTTATTTCTGCCCCATCAGTTTTGTAGGTCAAATTGCACAATCCCATTGAGGCCTTTTCTAACAATTCTATTTCCTACTAGGCTTTCAGTTGTTGAGTTCCTAATGTTTAAGTAGGCATCTGCAGCCTGGATTTTCCATATGTTATTCTTCTTTCTACAGTAACACTACAGTGTAAGCTTTAAGTATTTTAATTTTAATTGTATGAGCAATTTGCCTGCATGTATGTTTGTGTACCATTTGTCTGCCTGGTGCCCACACAGGCTAAAAGAATGTCAGGTTCCGCTGTAACTGGAGTTCCGGATAGCTATGAGTTGCCTTATGAGTACAGGGACTTGCACCCCAGCCTCTGGAACAGTAGCCAGTGCTCTTAACAGCTGAGCCATCTCTCCAGGTCCAGCATTTGTATTTCTTATGTCATGTCTTTTAGCAAATGTCTACAACATCTGTAAATAACATGCTGTGCATGTATTAGACCATGAATAAATATTTATGGTTAACTGAATAAGAAAAGCAACCAGAAATGTTCCATTTGGTAGAATAACTACAGGCAAAGAACTACTGAAAATATATTATTTAAAAGTGTCTTTCCCTATGTGTCAGGGAAGAAAAAAAAAAAATGATTGTCTCCTAACAGCCAAAAGACAAAAGACAGAGTTGCTAAATTCACAACTGTTTAAAAGGATAGACATACAAACTAATTGCTTCATTTAGCAGAAAAAAAATTCACAACACATTCCAAAAGTAATTTGATAATTTCAACAGCTGGAAAACAATTACAGGAAAAAAATGAAGCAATAAACTGTTGCTAGAATTTATTAAAGGGAAGAACTCCTTTAAAACCAAAAATAGGAGAAAACCCTACATGATATGTGAATAACAAGGAAAAAAATCAGTCTGGGTAATAGTACCACTGAAATAGCATGGTTTTCCTAATCCAAGAATATTAAAAATTAGCATGACTATGAACAGCTATGATTGGTTTAGGAAAGAAGATACTTGGAATGCCCCAAGCCTTTCAGCTTGCTGAGCCCTCCTTTGGAGGGAGTATTATATCTTGAAACAGCAGGAAGGCCCCCAGTGGGAGATGTATTCTGACTGAGTGACCTTAGGCAAGGTAGCTAACCTCAGGGAAATTTACCCACCTCATGGGGCTATGGCACAAATTAAATGAGATTACAGACCTAGAGAGCCTGGTGTGAAATCTAACACATGCTGGTCAATACATCTCAGTCTTTTTCCAATCTGCCTGGAAGGATGGAGAGAGAATAAGAAGCAGGAAGAGAAGGTAGGAAAGAGGAACAAGCGATTATTGCTGCAGCTTGGAGGCTGTTTATACTATGGCAAGCTGAAAGATGACTTCTTTTTTTCTTTCGCTCTCTCCTTTGTCACTTTATAGGCAGAATTCCTCCTGAGTTTTATCAGCAGGCAGAGAAGGGTAGTTTGTAGTTACTATTTATTTGTGATTAAAATATAATTACATTATTTTCCTCTTTCTTCCTCCAACCTGTCCCATGCACACTCCCTGCCCTGACCCTGTGACTTGATTAACCAATCAGGTCAACTAGACACAACTATAGTTACCAGGGAAGAGAGGCTTCAGTTCAGTCTATGCTTCCATTAGACTGCCTGTAGACAAATCTGTAGAGGATTTTCTTCATTAATGATTGATGTGTGAGAGCCCAGACCACTGTGCTTGAACGTACCACTGTGGTCCTAAACTGTTTGAGAAATTAGCTGTGTAAGCCGTGAGGCGCAAACCGGTAAGCAGCACTCCTCTGTGACTTCTGCTTCAGTCCCTAGTTCCAGTTCCTGCTTTCATTTCCTGCAGTGATGGCAGATTCTGGGAAGTATACAATGAAATAAACCCTCTCCCCCAAATTGTTGTTGTTTCTCATCTTTATCACAGGAATAGAAACCTAACCGAAACACCCTGCCTTGCTCTCTCTCAAAATCATGGCCTCTTTTTTTGTTGTAATTGTTGAATGTACACACATACATACAAACGCACGGGCCATATATACGTAGACACACACACACATATATATAAAATCTTTCTGTTGTTGTTGTTTATCAGTACTGTACTAACTTTGTGGGGGGAGGGGTTCTCCTTTTCAAAATTTAAGCAAAAAGTAAGAAATGTTCTTGGATTTATAATTGTCTAATCACTCCTTCATAGTCCTTCATAGTAAATATATCCAGTTTTTATATGGAAACAAAATATTTGTTTGTGGTAGATGGATACCCTTTATTTTGGTCTTATTGGTAAATTATGAGGGAAACCTTTTGATGTGAATATCATCTTAAACCACCTACACAGACTGAGTATCACGTGCTCAAACAGGGAAAATACGTGTGTTTGGGGATGTAATTAACACTGTATTTTTTTTTTAAGTGAAAGAAACTCGTATCAGTTGTGCTTCCTGGAGAGCTGTACCATAGCAGAACACTCCATTAGAGCAAGAGTTTCCTCTCAATGGATGCAGCTCCAAAGACAGAGTCATGCATGGCCCAGCAAAGCCATGAGACCACCCTGGTCCCTTTTTTTTCCAAGTTCTGAAAGAATTGCACAAAGTAGCTAAAAACTTCCCTTCCAAGGTAATCTGATTAAAATGAATGCAGAACCACAGATGACTTTCCAGCTAGCCTGGAGAGACAGTCCTCCACCTTTAGTCAGGCTCACAGTTGAACTGAGGAGGCAGTAACACGAAATCTTACCGGGGTGCCTTTCTATCTGCCACTCTTCACTTCAGCACTCAGCATAATTACAGCAAGATAGAGCAGTGATAAAAATTATTCCGAAATGTCTGAATGATCGTATGTCCTCAAACAGGCTGCTGAGGACATACACGGTTTGCAGGCAGCCAACGTATAGCTGTTCAAATTCCCGCAGGAAAATAAAGTTCTAAGGTAAGAGAGGACGCATTGTTATTTATCAACCCGTTATGGAAAATTTACAGGCTCAGAGAATCGTGTTGCAGTAAATAGAGGCCTTGCTTCCATAAAACTTTACTTTATGCATCCGCTCCAATACCCTTCATCCAACCTCGCCGAACTCCATCATGCACCCAACTGCCTTCTAAGCACCCCCACATACATCCTCGTCACACATTTGGCAAAATAAACTGCCAAATAATAAAAGCGTGGTGGAGTTGTGTTGTGAGGAATTGCTTTGTGATGAAAATCTAAGACACATAAAATGGTCACTTACTGCAAAGTCTGTTTTATTTACCAGTGAGGAAACAGCAGTGCTATTCCATTTAGATACATGAAATCGGCTACACAGCCGACCAGGATACACTGGGGATTAGAGGCAGTTTGGGATGGCTGTTCTCAGGCTGTGTGACACATGGCGTTGTACTGGAAAACAATTCAATTTCCCCAACAAACAAACCAGGCAAATGATTATTTTTGTGTTCTTTCTGTATTTGAACACCAAAGTTTTTCTGACTACTCTGTGATTTCCTTTGACTCAATAATTTGATACTTTTGTTTCTGCTGACTTTCTGGTTTTCACTCATAAACAAGAAACGATATGCACAAACATTGAATGTTCAGCTTGATGAATTTTGGAAACTGTATACTATTTTGTAACTGATATTCAAAGAGAACTGTACAAGGTGTAGTCGCCATTCAGGTAAGTAAACAGGACAAAATCATTTGTTACTTTGGGTTAGTCCATCCTCTCCACCACAGTTGCTCTGAGTCTTCTGTAACTTTCACCTCTGGTTCATTTTCCTAGGAATGACCTCACAATGTTGATTCCTTTGTATACACTGTCTCTGACTTACTGTGATTACTAAATTACTGCCCATGTTATCCTGTGTACCAGTAGTTTTAAAATCGCTAAGTGACATTCTACCATTTGTTGCCAGTTCTATCATACTTTTAGGCTATTTCTGTTGCAGTTAACACAATAATTCTTTTCTCGATACTTTTCCACAAATCATAGTAAGTATCTGTTAAAGGCATTTCTAGGTCATATATTTAATTTTGTAAGAAACTGGCAAAGAGTTTTTCTTGGACGTTTTCTTGTCACTTTACTCTCTGGAGATTAGCAATGTTTGAGAGTTCCTGTCACTCCACATCCTCAGCAACATTGGGTGTTTTCAGTCTCTTTACACTAGTCACCCCAGCTGTCATTAGATGGCACCTCGTTGTAGTTTGCACAGCCTTACAACGATGATGTGTGGAACTTTTCTGTAGTGCTTACTGTCCATTCACAGATAATCTTTTATAAATGTGAAGTGTGCACATTGAACTCTTTATTTTTTGAGAAGGGCTCTCACTGTAAAGTCCAAGCTACCTCAGATTCATAATCCTCCCGCCTCAGCCTCTTGAGTGCTTCAATTATAGATGTGTGGGACCACACCCCAGGGTTTTGCATATATTTTAACTGAGTTGCCATCTTAAAATGTAGAGTAGTAAGTCCTTCTATATCCTGCATTAAAGTCTATTCTGGATACTGTACAAATTTTTTATTATTCATATTGTGGCTTATTTATTCATTTTAATGGAGATTTGATGAATAGAAATTTTAAAGTTTGCCTAAATCCAATAATTAATTTCATATATTTATTGCTGGAAGATTTTTATGCCCTGCATGATAAATCTTTTCCCATCCTGGGGTCATGAATATATGTTTCCATTTAGTTCTAGAAAATTTATGAGTCTGATTTTGCATTTGTGCCCATGATCTGCCCAGAACTCGTGTCTTATAAGCAGAAGAGGCATGTCACATTATCTGCCTGATATATATCCAGTTGCCTCAAAACATATTTTGAAAACACATCTCTAAAGAAGTAAACTATGGCCACTCAGACAAAACTCCTCTGCCTAGACATACGTAGGTCTGTTTTGGTTCCATCGTTCTGTCTGTCTACATTTGTGTCTGTTCCACGGTGCTCAGTTTATTATATGACAGTAAACATTGAAATCAGTAGTCTCCATCTTCCAATTTTGTCCTTCTTAGGTTTATACATGGCATTTATTTCAAACTTAGAACGACGCTTTAAAGTAGGTGCAGTTACCAGTATCCTCATTTACATTCCTACTAACAAGCAAATAAATATGGAATTTTTGACTATTTTTTCCCATAAAACACAATGTTAAACAGATCTCAGATTTGCACTCAAAAAGTCTGTATTTTATTTTTAACGTATTTATTATTGTTTGAGTGTGTGTGTGTGTGTGTGTGTGTGTGTGTGTGTGTGTGTGTGGTATGTGTGTGTGTGTGTGGTATGTGTGCGTGTGTGTGTGTGTGTGTGTGTGGTATGTGTGTGTGTGTGTGTGTGGTATGTTTATATGTGTGTATGTGAGGTATGTGTGTGTGGTATGTGTATGTGAGTGTGTGTGTGGTATGTGTGTGTGTGTGTGTGTGTGTGTGGTATGTGTATGTGTGTGCGTGTGTGTGTGGTATGTGTATGTGTGTGTGTATGTGTGGTATGTTTATATGTGTGTATGTGAGTGTATGTGCGTGTGTGCGGTATGTGTATATGTGTGTGTGTAAGTACAAGGGTGTATATGCCACAGTGTGGGAACCACAGTGCCTGTGTGGAAGTCAGAGGAAAACATCTGGATTCATTTCCCTCCCTCCACCACGGGTTATGGGGATCGAACTCAGGTCATCAGCCTTACCATATCTGCGTCACTGTCAGGATAATAGTTACATTCACTGTTTTGACACAACAGTACACATGTTTTGGTAAGTGCTCACACTGAATGAAATGCTGTGTGATAGCAGTTTTGCATATGGCATTAATGAACATGACACGGATTCTTAAAGGTGCGTGACATTTTGGGTTAATGACCCATAAAAGGGAACAAGAACTTTATTTACATATGGAGCTAGTGAATGAGTAAATGCACACTTAATTATCTTGAACCCCAAACCTGTGCCCATTCTAGCCCTGCGCGAGTCTCTCACAATGACGATCCATGCTTTATCCCAAAGTCATCATTACCGCCTTCTCTTTTAACCCTTCCTTAGCTGCTTTAGTGAGGTACTCTCTTAACGTCTCTGTTTCATGTAATGTCATTCCTTCAGTTTTACTTCTGCTTTTCTAAATGCATCCTTTTGAAGATAAAAATCTCTGATATGTAACAGGGGTCTCCTTTGAGGCTATCTCAGAAATTAGACAAAGAATATCTTAGAGAAATAACCATTAGTGGTAAAGAACTTTTAAAAAAATGTTTGATCAAGTAAGCATTATCTCTGATGTGTGCGGTGGGCGGGGCCATGGGTCTACACTGGGGCGGACCTGCTTCTCTCCTCCTGGAAGTGTGAGAAACAACATAAAATCCATCAGTGGTCAAGAAGCTATGCGTTAATCAGCACAGCCATTTCCTTTTACGTAAATCCTCGTGCTAACTTTATCTACTTCCAAATACAATACATTAGTAGCCATTTTAACTTGGTTTCCACAGGAAGAGGGCCCTAAACTCCTCAGAGATAGCTCTGGGACTCACACTCCATTGCTATTCCTGTCAGGAAAACAAGTTTCCAACACAGCTTCAGAAATCAAGTGTGATGCATCGTTCTCATAGTTATCTCTCTCAAGTCATTTAAATGAGAGCAGCAAAAGTCTGTAATAAAAGCCAGCAATCAAAGGACTGCCACTTGATCTGCTAATGCTCAATTTATGGTAGGCTTTACATAAAAAAAAATCTATAATCCATAATTCTGGGGCTATTTCTGAAATTAAATGGCACTTTAAAAGATTCGAGGAGGCTGAGTACTCATCTTCATGCTCAGTCCAGAAGCCCTTCTGAGAAAAGCCTGGGCTACTCCCTCAGGACGGAATCTCATTTCAGACCCCTGCTCCTCTCCACAGCCCATGTGCAATTATTTAAATGTCACAAAATCCTCCAAATGTGTGTGATAGAGTAATTGAAATTAATTCGAGTAATTTATTTTACTTTCCATGGTGGGAATGTGTGCACATAAATGCTACTGCAGAGCTAAACCCTAGTGAATGGCAGTTGAATTTTCATTCTGAGGGTTTCTAGACAGGCGACATTTTACCTTACAAATGTAAATTTCCTCTCTTCCAGCACATGTGTGGACTGAGACACTGATTAATTCTTCTCATAAATAAGAGATTCTCTCATTCAAACCTCCGGCTCCGGAGTTTGGGCCAGGTCCATATAGAAGTGAAGTTCCTGACTGACTGTGATCCTTGCAATGCTTTCCCAGAGTGTTGTACAGGTGCTTCTTTCAAACCAAGACTGAGGCGGCCAAGAAGGTGCCTTTAGGAGCTGAGCTTTTACCTCCCTGGAATATATGTTCCAGTCGCCTGGGGTGCGCGAGCACTAAAGCAAGACGGCTGCAGGCAAATGAGCTGGAATCTCACGCAAAGTAACTTGTACAGCGTGCTGTGCCCCAGAAAGCTCATTTCCTGCGTTCTCTAAGTATCCGTCCAGGTGAACGTATTAGGCCCTGCTGCCTGCCTCCTGAGTTACAGGGCAGAAAACTGAACAGTCTAAAGCATGCTTGTGACTCAACGCAGGAGATACTTCCGTAAGAGCATATCAAATATGGTTAGAGGGACAATCAGATGAAGGAAGACCAAGTTCTCCAGTGCACACTTGGAATAAAACACTCCGTAAGATGCAGAGTACAATAATCCACAATTGATCCACAGTTTTCTCTAAAACTGGTTCGACAACAGTGTGAATAGAATATTTCAGCAAAGATTTTAAAAAAGAAAGGACGTGAACTCTTTCTGTAGAATACTACCAGGAAGAAGAACATTTTTCTTCCTATTTGAGAATTACTGGCAGTAGACAATTTGACTAATTATCTTTGTTTATTTTGCTATCTATTTAGTTTTGAAGACAAATGAATTATCCATCTAGTTTGATACAAAGATATTTAATTCTACTGCTTACCCTTATCAATGCAATTGATTTTTGTATTATTTGAAATCTGAAGACACTTCAGTGGATTAAAATCTAAACCAGAAAAAAAAACATCTAAATTAGAAAAAAAAAAGGTAAGTTAAAACACATACTTACTCATAAATATTAAAAACACTTGTATTCTGAAGACAGAAAATGATGGCAGCTGGGTAAACTCCTCTAAGGATTGCTTCCCCTAAAGAAACACCAAAAACACTATTCACATTCCAAAGATACACTGAAGAGGATAGAGGAAAGCAAAAGGAAGATTTGTCTCATTCCCTCTCCCACCTCCAGGAAGCCCAGAAGAGGGAAAGGCCTCCTGTTGAACAGGAAGAAGAAAGAAAGTCCAGGTCTTTCTCAGGAAATCTAGTGCCAGAACCTCCTGAGTAAAATCCAATGTTAAGGAAAGTTCCAAGACCTTTCTCCTGAGCTAATAAGAAGAAGTTGAGCTGCTGAACTTGTGTTAACAAGGCAGTCAAGGGACCAACCTCAGAGTGTGGAGCAGGAGGCAAAGCTCTACTCTGGTGAGCAGGGCCTGAAATCTAATATAAGACTTTGCTGCTGGAACTCAGCATGTCATCCACCACTGTGAGGTCTGGCGCCAGAAAGAAGACAAAGGGTCCTCTACCCAAGCAAGAACACAGAAAGAGAGCCTCTTGGAAAACCTGGGCATCAAGAAGACACTTATGTACCGGTGAGAAAAGCTCAGATTTCAACCTATATAATTGCCAGCCTTGGCCTACAGAGCAGACACGCCCAATTCTCTATGCTCAACTATACTCCAGATGAGCATCAGTCTCAGTAGCCAAGGCACTGTCTTCATAAACAGAAAGGTAAGGAGAATCAAGGAGGAATTGGGAGAGGGATAACCATAATCATAATATATAGTAGAAAAAAAATCTATTGTCAATTTAAAAATTAGACTGGAGGAGAGGGGAAAAAACTACAATGAAAATAGAAAACAAATATAAAATAGCTACAGTAAAACGATAATCTATTCTGTGCAAATAGTCCTCAAAGAAAAGCAAGAGTCACCAAATTTATATCATATAAAAGAGACTTTAAATCAAGAGGGGAAAAAAAAAAACAAGAAATGTAATTATGTGATGATCAAAGGGAAAATTCAACTAATGAAAGTAACAATTCTAACCACCTAATATTGGAACACCCAGATATATGGAGCTAGTATCAAAAGGCATAAGGAGAAAGATATACTGCAAAATAAAGTGGTAGGCCATCTAAATATCCACAGTCAACAATGAAAAGTTCCCTAAGCCAAAGGAAAAGAAAGAAGCAGCAATATTAAATTATACCATCCAAATTCACCTAATACACATCACAGAACATTCCGTCAGCAACCATAGAATATTCATTCTTTTCAACAACACATGGAACATTCTCTAGGTTAGGTTGTAGGACTGACCATAAAAATAAGTCTCATAAAATATTTTAAAATTCGAATATTATTAACTAACTTTTCCACCCATAAGTACAATAAGAATCGGTAAGTATTAAAACTGCAAACTCTGCAAAAGTACAGGAAAACAAACTGCATACTATTAGACAACCCAGGAATCAAAGAAGAACATGACAGGAAATTGCTAAAAATTTTAAGTGAAAGAATAGGTATGCTGTATCAAATGATTACGGGCTACCGCAGAAGCAGTACAAAGATGGAAATTTATAGCCATCAATATTGGCTTCAGACTCTCATAAAGACCTTTAATCTAATGGACCATCTCAGTAGACCCGAAAACAATGACTAAACCAAACTGAAAACTAGTAGAAATAATAATATAATAAAGGTTGGCGAAGAAATAAATGAAATGGAGACTAAACAGAAACACAAAATGTTAATGAAATTGAGTTGGTTCTCTAAAAGATGAAATGAATGTATCTTTAGCTAGAGTGGCCGATAAAAAGAGAGAGATCACAAGTAAACAAAACCAGAATTTAATGTCCATAGCAATAGATTCTACAGAAATACAATCATTTCAGATTATTGTGAGTCAGCCACCTATAAATTTGGCATTCAAGAAGAAAATAACAAATTCCTAGACACACGCACATTACCAAAATGGAAATACAATGAAATAGAAAACCTGAACAGATCGATACCAAATGACAATCTTAATGAGAAATATGAAAGTCTCCCACCAAAGAAACAGATGATTTCCCTGTCAATTTTTCAAACATTTAGAAAAGAACCAATATCAACTCTTTTAAATACTACACAAAGAAATTGAGGTACAGAGAATTCTTCCAAATTCATTCTATAAAATAAGCTTTACCCTGACAACAAAACATGCATACAAACCAAACTGTAGGCCAGTAACTTTCACGGACATAGAGTTAAAAATCCTCAACAAAATACTAGCAAATCAAATCCAACAATACATCAAAAATAATATATATTTCACGAAGAGTGGCATTCATTCCAAGAATGCAAGGATAGTTTAACATATGTAAATCAATAAATATGATATAACACATAAACAGGATAAATCACTGTATGTCCCACCAACCCAACTCAAGGCACGCACAGGCCCTCGTGTTCATGGAATGGGTGATGCTACTTCAGTGCAGGGTGCCTGTGTGATGTCTGAGTGTCTGCGGAATGCCCTGGTGCCCACAAAATATTGGGGTGCCTACAGGATGTCTGGAAATCTGTAGGATGCCCTGGTATTTGCAGATTGGCCCAGTGTCTATGTAATGCCCAGGTATCTGTATGATGCCCTGGTGTCTCCAGGTTGGCCCAGTGCCTGCAAGATACATAGGCATCTGCAGGATGCCCTGGAGCCTGGAGGATGCTCTGTCACCTGTTCAGTGTCCAGGTGCCTGCTGGAGGACCCAGGTGCCAGTCCAACTTTGTCATGCTTGGAATCAGACTAGTATGGGCCAGGTGAATGTCCATCCTTACAACAGCTTGCTGCCTCCAGGAACCATAGTGATGCCCATGATCCATGATCCTGACACATTAGCTGGACTTAATTCTGTCACTTCCTTTAAAGAATGGGTAAAAGAAAATAACAGTCTTTTAATTTGCATGAGATCACAAAAAGGAAGGCCTGAATAGTCAAAGTTATGTTGAGCAAAAAGAACAAAGCAAGAGGCATTATACTATGTGTTTCAAAATGTGCTGCAAGGAAGTTGATTTCAAAAGAGCATAGTTTGGCACATACTTATATAACCTGGAACATGGAGAAATCTGTGGGTACACAACTGGAAGCTTCACCCTAACTAATGCATTCATGAGTGCTGGAAGGTGCTATACCCACTGCCAGAGTAGTATCAGAAAAGTAATCATCAATCTCACTTATCTATGAACTCTGCAAACTATAAACAATAACCCTCATTAAAGAAACTTCGGCAGCAGATGATAATTGGCACAGAGACTCACAACTGCACAATGTGCAGAGAGTGAAAGACTATGGAATACTCAGCCCTAAATAGGACTTGTAATCATACACCTCTCAAGTCTCAGGAATCTATGGAAAAAAGGAAGCAGAAAAATTGTAAGAGACAAAGGTCGTGAATGACTTCAAGGGAAGCAAGCACATTTTCCATGCAAAACAAGACAGATGTACATTTGAACTCACAGAGACTAAGACAGCATGTCTAAGGCTTGTACTAGTCCAACCCAGACAAAAATTTCAGCACAGAAGATAACAAGTACAAAGTTCTTCTTCTCTTAGAGGTACAAAGTTCTACCTCTAGATGACAAGCTGCTTGAAATTGATAGTTTATAGGATAAGGAATCACTTTTCTTCAATGGAGTAACAACCATACTCCAGGACAGGTCCCATGCTCAGGGGTACCTGTTCAACACAAATTGGACTCTTTTGTCATTGTGTTGTTCTTAAGAGAGAGAGAGATTAAGAAGTTGGATGGATAAGAAGTGGGGAGGACCTGAAAAGTTGAGAGAGAGGGAAAATATGATAAAAATATATCATATGAAATTCTCAAAGAACAAATAAAAACATTAATTAAAAAAGTACAGTTATATATAATACCAAACATGAAGTACTGCAGGAGGATGAAGAACCAAGAGGTGGATCCATGCAACTGCAGCCATTAATTTTCTTCAAAGATACCATAAACATATATTGAGGAGTAATAGTTTTTCAGTAAGTAACACTGGAGAAATTAGATATTCAGATGTATACACATAAAGTTATGAATTCAAGTGGATTAAAGAATTAAATTTAAGAATAGGGGATGAAGAAGATGATCAGCAGCCGAGATCACTGACTGCTATTTCAGAGAATCTGGACTTGATTCCCAGCACTGTCATGTCAGCTTACAATCTGTAACCCCAGTTCAAGAGGTTTCCAGTGTCGTCTTCTTGCTTCCTGGGCATCATGCACACAGGTGATACACATGCATAAACACAGACAAACACCCATACACATACCATAAAATTAAAACATGTAGCAATAAATGCAACTGTTGAAGTACTATTGATAGGGTAGGATGTATAAACGATGGCTCAAAATAGCTGGAATGAACAAGACTCTCTGGATAAGATTCCCAAAAGCACAGAAAATAGAGAATAAAAGTTACACAGATGTTATTAGATCTAACTAAAAATCTCTGTTCAGCAAACTAATAGCTAAGTGTAACAAATCTGGCTAACAGAAATGTACAAACTTTTGACACTGCATTGCACAGTAAGGCGTCTGTAGATAGCTACATGGCATTTTACCTTGAACTTCAGGCTACAGTAGTTTAACCTTTTAATGTGATGCAACCATTAAGCAAAACAAATGTAAACTAATTTTCTGAGACTCACTTCAGTAGACTACCTACTATGTGAGCCATGCAAGCCACTGGGCGGAGGTCGAGCCTTAACAGTCTGCTCTTGACTCTTTCCTGCATTCTTTTCCCCACAGGGTAAAGAACCTGCAGAAGCAAGAATCTGAGAAGTTAAATCTCAATAGCTAAGAGGCATCAATCAATGGATGAAGCTTGCATCTGGGACTGAAGTGCACACACGTGCATAAGATACCACACAGCCTATGACTCTGAATGAATTGGTGGGAGAACACTGAATCCACAGGCCACGTGTCTGGGTAGCTTTTTGAAAAGCTAAGCATTCTAAGAATTTCTAACTATAACCTAGTCTTGTAGTTCATTACAAAAACATATTCATCAAAGCAAAAGAATAATATATATTTTAGAATTATGTTTCCAGCTTGGTTTATAGTTTTTAAATAGTTGGATATATTGTATATAAATTAATAGTCTAACTGCTAGGGCGAGGATATCCTAGCAAAGTTCAGGATAAGACTTGTCTCTGAATAAAGGCCCATTTCTCTAAACATGACTTTACTTTTCAACTTCACTATAGACTGACTTGATCATAGACTCTAAAAGCATAAGTGAAACTAACTGCTTATACATAATATATCAAGAAAGCCATAATATGAATGCAAAGAATAAACATGCTGCATACATTCATTATCAGATACAACACAGCAAAGAACATAAATGTATTATTCATGACAAGAAATGCAATGATTAATGTCTCTAAAACCACATTGTTTCTTACCCACGGACACAAAGTGATTAATTTTTAAAAAATACATGGAATGTGACTTTACAAGCTTTACTAAATAAATTTTAAATACTTCAACCGAAGCCATGAAAAACAACAGACTACAAAATAAAATAGTTTTCTCAATTAAAAAATAATCATGCATTTCGATCTGTTTATTACAAATGTTACAAAGTCAAAAGTTATGTAGAGACTAAAGGATATATAATTCTAACTCCAGAAAGCATATTGAAAGAAAAGGAGTTTGTCATTTGTGTCTTTATCACAATATGTTTCTCTCAAAATGCTTAAGAAAGTTTTTATAACAAAGAAACTCAAATGGACTGTGGTAGACTAATAACAGGGGCAGTAACTATTCGTATTGATGCATAAAATGTGTCAAGAGCCTAAACTCTTACTTTCTAAGTTTGTCTGCATGGGATTTATCTACAAAAAAAAACCTTGCTTTAATTCAAAGGACTGAGAAATCTAATATTGATGAGAATTAAAACATTCTTTTTAGCTTGTATCCAAAGTACTAGACCCAAAAGGCTCACTAAAGTAACATGAAAATAATACTTTAAAATAGAATACTTGATGAGTTAGAGAAGTCATTAAAATTTTGCTGGGCTTGAATTCTATCATAATGAAATGTAATTTTGCTTCTAACAAAAAATAATTCCACATATTCCATATTTTTTTTTATTTCTAAAAGGATCACATAACCAAAGTCACTAACAATCCTCTTCCCCTAATTTGAAGAATTCATTTGTACCCATGTTCGTCTCTGAGCAAATCTCTGTGCCTGGTGAAGAGAACAGAAGACAATCTTCTGGTTAGTTAGGCTGAGTCACGTACTTATGCTGGAGTTTCAGGGGGTCAATAACCTCTATCTGAATCATAAGAAGTATTTCTCATTAAGATATCATCGTTATAAAATTAAGAACACTTTGGGAAGCAAGAGAGAGTACATAATACACACAAAGGTTTCTATTAGAAAAATTCCATAGGTGTACAATCTATACATTTTAAATTGTCCTATTATGATAATCTATTTAATGATCCTATCCTCATTTGCAGTATTGGAAAGGTTTTCTGAACACATTAATTTTAATTACTTTCAAGCATATTTCTACAAAACCTATAGACTTATATTGTTAATTTTTATGACATAGTATACCCATAATGACCAAAATTTACATAAACTGTCTTTAATTGTCTTAAATTTCTAAAAGCAGAGGCATTGATATTAATTAATGAAAATCACAGTGAGTTTTCTCTGAATGAGTTCATCCTTGCTAATATAAAAACAGAATATCAACAATGTAGAATTTTATTAGTATATCCATTCTGATACTTTTCAAGAGAGGCACACAACTATTAAAGGTATGCTTGCAACAAGAAAATTATAACCAATGCTCAGCAATGATTTTGCAAGGTCCACATTAATGGCAAAAAAAAAAATTCTGGATAATTTAAACTTTTCAATATGATATGTTTGTTTATCTGTATAAACAACATAAGAAATAAAATTACAAACTAAGAGGAAGTAATTATAATAAGAATTAAAGTAATATCCAATGTTTAACTGAAACCGGAGTGAAAGACTGTAGGATATATGAGAAAATATTTAGTGTAGAACTTTCAGATTCCCCGAAATGTATCTAAGTGATTGGAAAGACAGTGTCCACTAGTGTCAAGTGCAGTCTACAATCTCACTGACAGACAGTGGCACTGGGAAGAAAGTTGACTGCAGATATAGATTACCTTAAATCACACCTTGAGGAACAGCTAATCTACACAGAAACCTGGGGAGAAGATTATAAATGTAACTCCATAAATGATCTGTGATGAATACAAGTCTAACCTTCTTTTCTGATTCTGTAGATGATCTATTCTGACTTAAGTTGAACCTTATGTATTCATTAAATGCTAATACCATAAACTAAGCACTAAGGTTGTGTCAAGCTATGATGCACTACTTTACTAACACAGACACTGTTACACAACCATTTTTCATTTCACTTTAACTCTGGGTTAATTTTCCTTCTTGAAGCAAATATGAAATAGATGACTGCAGTTGTCTTATCAATGAACATGGTATATATTTTAAAGAGCTGATGTACTGTTTAAAGGTAACTATACAGACTTTCCTTTTCATACATAATGCAAATGGTAGATAATGTTTTACTCACATTTTAAAAAACCTAGCCTAAATCCTCAAATATCAAGCACTATTATTTTCATTTTACTTAGAGGGTTTTTTTTTTTCAACAAAAGTATTTCATGTATTAGATAGTCTTTATTTGGCAAACACACAAGGAAATGCACAGGACAAATGCCTTAAAGGGAAAAGAATCTAAAACTCATCATACAGACAAAAAAAAATTTTTTTTCATTTTACTAATTCTATTCCTGGGTACCAATTGTGTTTTCATGGTAGTCTAGATGCACGTTATCTAGAATGCAGAAGTAAATCAAATAGATGTACAAAAAGGAGAAAACAACATTAAAGACATAGCCTGATGGTGGTTATGTAATCATATGGTTTGCAGGCACCTAGGGAACTGTTTAAAGATAAATGCTTAGTGACTATCTTCAGGATGGAGAAAAATGGGAAAAACTAAACCTTCAAAGTATTCTTGAAGGGAAAGAGACTAGAAAGCACATTTATTGAAATACCGCACAAGCCAAACACAATGACACCACATTGCAGATACTTGTGTTAGGGAGGATGTAAGACCTATCATTTATTCCAGAATAGTGAAAATTAATTCTCCTTTGTTCTACTATTTTACCATGTGTGTTAGTGTTCTATTGCTGTGAAGAGACATCATAACCATGGCAACTCATATAAAACAAAGCATTTAATTGAGGTTTGCTTACAGTTTCAGGGGTTTAGTTCATTATCATCATGGAGGGGAGCATGGTGGCACACAAGCAGAAATGGTGCTGGAGAGGTAGCTGAGAGTTCTACATCTGGATCCACAGGTAGCAGGAAGACAGAGAGAGTCACTGGGTCTGGCCACTTAGGCTTTTGAAATTTCAAAACCCACCTTCTATGAAACACTTTCTCCAACAAGAACACACCAATTCCAACAAGACCACACCTCCTAATCCTTCCCAGAAAAAGTATTCCCTGATGACTAAGCATTCAGACATTTGGGCCTATGGAGACCATTCTTATTCAAACCACCTCAAGATGTGTGCATCTAAGTCACTCAAAATGTCACTGAAATGACAGCTTTTATAGGAAAACATTGAGGAAGTAGAGAGTCTTCATTTATACTTACTTTCTCTCTGTAAATTTTATTCTCCCCCTCCCCCTTCCTCTTTCCCTTTCTCCCTCTCTCCCTCTCTCTTGGTTTTTCAAGACAGGGTTTCTCTGTTGTAACTCTGACTGTCCTGGAACTCACTCTGTAGACCAGGCTGAGGCTGGCCTCGAACTCACAGAGATCCACCTGTCTCTGCCTCCCAAGCATCGGGATTAAAGCCATGCACCACCACCCCCGGGCTAAAATTTATTCTTAATAAAGTTGAAACTATTAGAGTAAGAATCATTTTTTCTTAGTTTATTCTCTCTTCAGTTTACTCTGAACTGCCAAACTTTGGCTGCATACAATTCCTTAGTTTGACTTTCAGATTGCTCAAGTGCGGGACCACTACATTAAGCATCTATTACATTACACATCCCTCAGGTTTGTAGCCAAATGTGTGCTTGTTGATGCTCTGTCATGGCTCTATGCTGCTTTGAGTATAGAGTTTAGGTTATATATCTTTTGTCTTTCCCTTGGCAACACAATTCTACCCTTCATTGCTTTATATTACACAGGTTTCAGAGTTTTATTTTATTACTGATTGCAGCACCACTGTAGAAAGAAATTGTGTATCAAACCATATTTTCTTTTCCTTTAGTCTGTATTTCACTTCGTAGGTATTTTTGTGATGGCCTTTGGTAACGGTCCATTTTTACTGTTACCATGTGTGACAGTAACAATGGATGTTTTAAGGGAATTGATAGTAATAAATGCCTATATTTAGAAAAATAATCTCAGGAATGAGGAGGTAAAAGTATCTCTAAAGTTATGAAAAGGGATAAAATATATAAATATCAGAGCAAAGATAAATAAAATGGAATAAGTACAACTTTTTTTAATCAACTAAAAACCATTTGTTTTGGCTTTTCTTAAAAAAAAAACAAGAAAGAAAGAAAGAAAGAAAGAAAGAAAGAAAGAAAGAAAGAAAGAAAGAAAGAAAGAAAAAAGAAAAGAAAGAAAAGAAAGAAAGAAAGAAAGAAAGAAAGAAAGAAAGAAAGAAAGAATAACCAAGATAGAGAAATCTTCAGCATGTCATTGCAAAGAGAGATGAAATTTAAATAAGTAAAAACTGGATGAAATTGCCACGTGTCATCTCCATGCAACCTAGGGAAGCTGTTCGATCTGGAGGCAGGATGGAGTCAGAAGCAGCCAGGGCAGATACATGCTTCATCTACAGATGGAGGGAAAGTGCTGTGGTCATTGTTTCTGCTCACTGACTGCATTAAACACTAGATGGCCTCTGCCAACATTTGTGAATATTAAAAGGAAATGGTTCCAACTCATAAAGTCTATAGACAGCTAAATTGCCATTCTGGAAAATTGGCAAAGGATGGAAATTTTTCATTTAAAATGCTGTTGAAAGCACATCATTTAGGTGCCACTTTAAATGGGAAAGGAACTATTTGAAGATATACAATAGTAAACTAGAGCATGGCTCCAACAGTGCATAGATGAAAAATCTGCTATTAACCACTTATACATTTAATATTAAAAATATTATACACACAAATACTATACCGATTTGGAGAAATCTGGGTACAAAATATAAATTAGAGAGATGCAAGAAAGTGGAAGTTTCCTAAGTCTTCTAAGACATCGATAGTAATTTAAACTTAAGCACAGTAATTCAGAATCTGAGTTCTTAAAGTCTTAAAACCAATCTATAGCAATTTGGAGGGATCACAAATTACAAAAGGAGAAAATATCAAAAGAACTTGGACCGTAAAAGAAAACACAGCACAGAGATAAGGAGTATAAAAAGCTTCTGTAGTATCAGTAAAAGACTAATTCAAATTTAAGGTAAAAGCTTCAAAGAGGCAAAAAATGCGTCTTTTGTGGATAAAAGGCCGCTGTTCAAAGGCTGTAACTGTCATCAGCTCATAAGCATCAAATAAAGGATAAAACATGAAACAAAAGAGGGCGGAAATAAAACTTGGCATAACAGAAACATAATAACACAGGAAGAGCTCAGTGAACAGACTTTGTTCATTAACTGACAATATCTGTTCCTCTAGAAATATACTGGCAGACTCAGAGTCATTTAAGCAGGAACCACTGATGGAAGTCTCTCTTGCTCACATCTGTGGAGTCGTACACTTACAAGGAGTTATTTTCTCCCAACACACTTCCATCTACCATACTTGAAGTCCATATGGTAGATGACTTACCATATACTGAATAAAGTACGTATGTGAAAAGTATTTAGTTTAATTAAAACTAAAGAGAGCAATTTTCAAAGCCTCATTGTAACTCATTAAAATGACATGTCTAGGCTCTTTGGCCTTGGGACTGGCCCAGCTATCTAGCCCATTTCCATTCTCAGAAGTGTCATTTGCTTCTCTTTTTGAATAAAAATTCCCTATTCCTATCACAAGAAAAGAAAATCATGACAAATTATGTATAGTGAAGACAAATGTGAAGTATCAGGAGAGGATACATTAACTCCTAGAATTTAATTATATTAATCCACACTCAAATAACATTCAGTGTCATTGAATTTTCACTCGACTTTATAAACCCATAATCAAATAAAACAATCTTTGTGCAAAAGGAGTGCTGTAAGCCAGATGAAGGTAGAAATCTGATTTTAGATGCTGTACTAAGGAAGGCTTTGTCCCTGCATTAAAGGTGATCACACAGATAAATACTCATATAATTTAAGGCAAAATTAAGTTTTCCCTATCTCTACATTATTCTATTTATCCTTTGCCTCCACAGTTACTATTTTTTGGTTTATTCACTTCAGTTTTGACATGTTAAAGAAAGGACTCCTAGCGATGGTAAGTTTTTAATACTCTCAGCATTTGACAAATTAATTGGTCAAAGGTAAAATGATGTGGATATTCTAACTAATAGTAAATAGCATAATCAATCTAGTTTGTTTCAGGATCGAATACTTAGATCTATTCCTAACAAAGAAATAATATCATGTTTTAAAAAACTGTGGACTATTTATAAAAACTAGTCATTTTTTTAAAGTTGTTTTTTTTTTTGTATTAGTAAGTAATATCCACAGTGGTATGAGAATCCTGAAGTGTATAGCTTCTGTATTTGAGGCCCCAAGACCTTGGAATGACTTAAGTGGAATGGCCTTAAAGACCAAAAAGAGGATTTGGGCTCAAATTTTAGGGCACAGAGGAATGACATGACCTACTTTATTTATTCATGATTTCCATGAGTTCATCAAATGGATAGAGCCGTGTGCTCACTATGTGTGTGTCATACAGACTGGCTTTAACAGTTTGGCAGATTCACTGGTAAGAGGAGAAAAAAGCTAAGAAAGTAAAACCACTAGTTGGGAGATAGTTGCACAAACCAGAACTGATATGAACACTGGACCAGGCTTAAAGATGGGGTGATTTGAAAATCCTGATTTGATAGGCAATTCTTAGCGGTGGTCCTATTTTTCATATATTGTGAGACTGAATGTCTGTTGAAAGAGAAAGGGTGCAGTGAAGGATAAACTTATGTTAAAGTAACAAAGAGGATAATTTTTAAGTTAGATTTATTGAAGGGATTCAGGTTTAGACATAATTCTAAACTTTCTGTAAGACATCTAAATCATAGGCTTGAATTTTGATGTGTAATTATGGAGCAAAGTAAAAGTTCTTGCCAAAGACATATATTTGAAGGCTGTTAGGCTGTCATTTAAAGCATGAGGTAGGTTACTATTTTGTGATTGTAGATGCATATCAATCATCTTGGCTTTGGATGTTAAAGAATTTGAAGAGATTAAGAGGAAAGAGAAAAAGAGAAAAGAGCAACCATGAAGGTCTGTAATAAACAGAGTCATCAAATCTTGGGAGCCAAAAAATATCTTCTCAAGATGAAAATAGTTAACTGTAGTTGTACACTGCTGTGGCAGCTCACAAAGGAAAGCAGTGAGGCATATTCATGGTTATAAATCTGCCAGAACTCAGCAGAGGGAACCACCATCATGGGCAATGCCATACTGCATAGTGGAACACTGAGCCTCTGAGCTCAGGTGTTTTTATTCATATAGAACTCCTCAGGTGTTCTACTGATAGCACATGCAGATCATGACCAATCAAACATCCCCCACATAAATCCAACACCTGGAGACAATATAAAACTCAAGACCTAGGCAGCCCCTCACCCAACAATGCACAAAACAATTATTTTGTACATAACTAAAAATAAACTTCTACAGCAGTGAACTAAAGTCTGTACATACCTCCATTGGATAAGATAAGAAGTGAAAACAGATATTGGATTGACCAACTTTGCAACATTATTTTGCAAACATCCCCTTCCCACAGACACTCAGAAGTATTCTACATATAAAGCCTGATTGTAGTTGTTTTTGTCCTGAAAGGAAAGAAGAATGGGAGTTCCTACATGTGGTTAAATGTTTCTGAAGGGTATTGCTATAAAAGTAAAGAAAACAACAAGGAAGAAAGAAGTACATGCAGTTTGTTTTGTGAAGAAAAAGAATTATTACATGCTCATGCAAAAGTTCAATGGAAAGGAAGAGCAGAGAGAAAGAATTGGAAGAGTGAAGCGAGACCAACAGAGACTAAGACATGTATACAAGCAGAGAGGTTTCCTTTCTAAAGAGTTTAGATGATCCTCTTATACAGGAATGAATACAGGATGTAAATGTTTATGTTGGTTACTCGGAGTTGTAGGGAGCTAATGCCAAGTACACAGGTGAATTCCTTCATGACTTCTTTCATTCTATCATCTGCACAGAGACTGGAATAAAAGAGAAGGTGATAGAAGTCTTTGATCACAGGAAAAGGGCTGAAAGTTTATCTAAAGATTGAATATAGTAAGTGTAGTATGAGTCACACTTGAGATTAGCTGTCACAAATTCAAAGCTCATTTACTCAGCATTTTTCCAGTCATGTTCATCTTAGTGTGCACAGACACAGGGTACACAAACAAGGGGATTTAATTAAGTTTCTGTTTGGATTTCTAGACAATTTAATAAAATCAGAGAGAGGAAATGAAGTTATGGTTCTATAGCAAAGGGGTGAGTACAAAATGGACCATGGAAATTTCACTGGAGAGAAACAGTATGAAGGCATGTGCTGATAAAGAAAGAAAGGGTAGATGATTTAATCTCAGGTTACTGTGCGTGAAGGGATCTTTATAGCTGAAGTACTGACAAGAGTCAGCTGGAATGACAGGAAATACTATTTAGGAAATGGGAGCCTTAGAATAAAAATTATAGAAAGAATATTGTTACCTGTCAGTGACAAAGTCTAGATTACAAATGAGATAGCAGCAGCAGTAGGATCTATGTAACTGGAGTATAAGAGATCAAGAAAAGGGCCTGGATAGATAGCTCAGTGATTAAGAGCACTGGACGCTCTTCCAGAGCTAGTGCAATGGCAGCACAAAGCTTGTTTGAGTAATCAAACCAACCAATATCTTATCTGAGTTAAGGTCCATTCCAGAAAATGGAACCCATTCCTGCTTGAATTACCAACAGCCTGATATGAGATAGCATAGGGGCCTAGGCTAAAACTAAACACCACTGTTCTACTGAAAGACCATAGCAATAAAGTGACTCCCAATAACATTCTGCTGTACTTGTAGATCACTGCCTTGCTGAGACATCATCAGAGAAGCTTTCTCTCTAGCAGATGGGAACAAATACACAGACCCACAGCCAGGGATTGTGCAGAGGATGAGAGTCCTTGGAACACTCAGCCCTAAGTGGGATACGTCCAATCAGGGATTTGCCTCCATAAAAGAGAGACAGAAAGAGCCAGAGGGTATGGAGGACACCAGAGAAAAAAAGACCCTCTAAATCAACAGGATCAATGCATCTATGATCTTACAGAGATTGAGGCAGCATGCACAGGGCCTGCACAGGTCTGAACCAAGTAGGGTCCTAGAGCTGAAAGGAGAAATGGACACATGTTCCATATCTAACTCAGAAGAAATATCCAAATGATAACAACTTGCAAATGAAATTTAGTTTTCTCCAAGAGAGTCTCACTGAGTGTAGTCTTTTGTGGAAACAGAGGTGTCCTCTAGGTGAAGACTGGGGACAGAGTCACTAGCCCAAGAAACTCAGAATCGGGAGACCAGCATCGTGATGTGGGTCTACTTTATTGCAAAAGAAGCAGTGCTTTTATGGAGAAAGCAGGGAATTCCATAAGGGAAAGATCCAATTGCTTTGGTATATGCTTACTAGACACTTCAATCAGCCTAGCTAAAGCTTGCCATAGCAAGGGAGTGGACCAGGTCAGGAAAGTCCCAATCATCAAGTCTTGGAGGCTGAAACATTCTAGGTTTAGGTTTGAAGATTAGATTGTTCAGAGGCAGAAGCCCTTCAGGTCCAAACTTAAGATTAGATTCTACAGAGACTGAAACCCTCTGGGACCAGGGATTGAATTAGCAAAGAATAAACTGTCCTCTGCCATGAACCCTTGAGAATAATTAATTAAATAAACATCTACATCTACATTTACAAGAGCATCTACGGAGGTTCCTTTTCTCAAAATCTAGCATCAGATCTTTTTAATGTTTAATTTTATTTTATTTATATATTTCCTCTCTTTTTATCCTACAGGTCCTTTGGGTATATATTATGGCATACAATTTAGATTTTTCTATGGGATTCCTGAGTGTGCAAACTAGTTGGTCTCTGCATCTATATCTGCTTCTTGTGTCTTTTCTTGGGGTCTTTTCCTTCTTTTTGTTTTGTCCTATTCCATTGTGTTAGTTGTTTTTTATTATTATTATTATTATTATTATTATTATTATTATTATTATTATTATCCCTTAGAAGCCTATTTGTTTTCTAACGAGAGACAGAAAGGGGGTGGATCTGTCTGGGAGGAAAGAGAGGGAGGAACTGGGAGGATGGGAAGCTATTATCAAAATTTATTATTATGTGAAGGAAAATTATTTTTAATAAAGGGAAACAAACAAACAAACTACACTACCTATTCTAAAAATTTTGTATTGTTGTGCAAGGCAGTTAGGATTTTCCATTTCTCCCTTGATCCGGGCAGCCTCTCTACAGAGCCCTGGGCCAGGATGCTGGAGCAGATACAGGGAGAGAGTAGGGTAGGGGCTGTGTCACTGCAGAATGCAGTTCTTGTTACCAAGGTGACACTGCCCCCCTGGTGCTTTCCAAATCCATCTCTTTCTCCAGACTGTTGTATGGGTCCAAAGGAGAAAGAAGAACTACACAAATGAGCCTGGATTTTACTGAAGAAATTTAGCATCCACTCTGTCTTATGTGTGAGGAATATATGCATTTAAAATCTAATACAGGGAGACTGATACCATGAAGTACTGGATATGCAGAATATTTAGTACTAGATTCTCAAAATGCTTTGTTTTCTTCTTTTTTAATCTTCAAGTGGTTATAAATGATACAGGTAAAATGGATTTTCATTTTTTCAAAACAGCTTTTATTCTTATCCTTTCCCTACAACATCTGGTAGATAAAATGCAGATTTTAATGATTTATTTTCAAAGTTGACTTTTTTGCCTTTATTCCCAATAAACAGATTCAAAGCCATCATTAAATAGGAGTAAAGATTTTTTTTTTGAAGCCTGTGACCCACACAACAGGGTGACAGCAGGAGAGAATCATTTTCTAAACATTTTATCTCAAAACTCAGTATTGAGGTAATAAATGTGTTAATTGGCTTAATTCATTACTTTACCTCTTAAGATCACTGTTAACCCATTAAAAATGTACAAGAGATTTTTCCAATTTATAATAATAATAATAATAATAATAATAAATTGTTTATAAAATCACAAGTTTGAGGAAGATGATAACTCTGGTATTCTATTTAATTGTCCCCAGATCATAGTAAACTAGCAAAAATGAGGAGTTACTGCTAAGGAGTACAAGGTTTTATTTTTGCAATGGTGAAAATGTGAACATTTTCCAGACTGGGTTTATACACTGAAAAAAAGGAAAAGAATGGATTTTAAATAAATTATACGATATGTGGATTATATCAAATAAAGCTTTCATTTCTAGAAAACTACAAGAATAATTAGCACATTGTGGTAGGTTGAAGGCAGCTACACACTTCCTCCCATGAAGAGGTAGGTCCATTTCTCTCACTTTTGTGACTGAGATGGTCTATGAATATTTGAATCATACAGTCAGGATAGGGGATGCTATGCCAAGCCTGTCTGTAGGGAAAGTGGCTATCATCATCTTCATTACTTAGTGATATCAGCAGCTGTCTAAGAACTCATCACCATTAGACACTCTAGAGAAGACCATATTAGCCATGTAGAGATGGAGGAGGAGGAGGGGAAGGAAAAGGAGGAGGAAGAGGGAGGAGGAGAAAAGAAAGAAGAAGAAGAGGAAGAGGAAGAGGAAGAAGACGAAGACGAAGACGAAGAAGAAGAAGAAAAAGATTCTCCTTTAATTCCTTAGATGCTTCACCTGTCAGTCACTCAAGTTATTTCATCTGAAGTTGAAAATTATAAAACAGAGACAAGACATCCAGATCATTCCGTGCATAAATGTAGAACTTCATGAGACAGTAAAGTATTATTTCAAGTCAATAAATTCAGGATATGTTTGTTACACTGCAATAAGCAGAGCAAGTTATGAAATAAGCTGATAAATTAGCACATGTGTTGCCGCAGAAGGACAAGTGAATGTGGAACACAGACATCAGCAAAACCTCGAGGAGAAGAGCAGCTATGTGGGGATAAGTGAGGGGAAAGCAAAGGAAAACCTAGCAGGCTCTGAAAGGCAAGAAACTAGGCAGTTACCAGTCAGTCTGTATTCCTGAAAAGGTCGATGGGATTCAAACACCAAACTACAGACAGCACTGCTGAACAGCCTCATGGGCCCTAGTGTACAGATGGGGACAACGGACTGGGGGAGATCTAAGGGGGGGAGACACAGGCTGGACTCTCTGCAGCATCAAAACACCTATAGCCCCAAACTGAAGAGACATAACTCAAACTAGAACACCTCTCTAGCACTGTGAAAACTCTCAGAAGGTTCTCAAAGAGAAAGACGGTTTAGATTCTGGCTAACGAGAACGAGGGAGAAGGGTCTCAGAAAGCACCCAGTGCAGAGACAGAGCTAAATCTCGCTCTCCTTTTTCTCAGTATACCACAGTGAAACCAAAGAAGTCTGGGGTCAGAAAGCTGGAAAACAACTGTAACCTTCATCGTTGCCCATCAGGTAATGTCTCTAAAGGCTCAGGAGACTTGTCACTTCAAACTGGACAGTTCTTCAGGGAAATTGATCTACAGTGTTCTGGGAGGTTTGTCCCTTTCTGGTTTGGCTCTCAGACTCTTACTAGCTTCATACCATCAATGCAGAACTGTTCCTTCGAATACAAATGCAAAGTCTACAACAAATTATAAGCACATCTGATTCAGCAATATGTAAACTATGGAACAGTCACATGCTGAAGGCCTTTCTCAGCAGTGGAAAGGAATCAACAAGAGAAACAAGCAACTACTTGGTGGCTCTCTAGAGAACCCTACTAGCAAAAACCAGTCTCGAAATATCACATTATCAAAGTTTTCACTGTTGCAGTATTTCTAAATGACAAACTTGGAGAACAATTATTAACTTCCAGTGGATAAGAAGAGGGCATGGAACAGGGAGGGCGTTGGTGTCACTATAAAAGGCTGTGACATATTCTGATGGAAAGTCAGAATCATGCTGTGCCCTCGTTTTTACCAGATGCTCCCTCTGGAAGAAACTGACTGAAGGTTGTACATGTTGAGCTGGAGACAAGGCTCAACAGTTAAGAACAGGTGTTGTTCTACTGGAGGACCCAAGTTCAATTCCTAGCACCCACATCAGGAGGCTCACAGCTTCAGCTAACTCCAGCTCTCGGTGATGTCTCTGACTTCCTCAGGTAAATGCATGTACACGGATACAGGCAAATACACATAAATAATAATAAAATATTTTAAAGGCACACTCAAAAATAACTAAAAATACTACATAGGAAGTCTCTGTAGTGTTTCTTAAAACTGTGTGTTAACGGTCTTAAAGTTTTAAAGAAAAAAGTACAGGATGATATGTTTTCTTTAAAAGAAAAATATACAAATATACACATGTATTTGTTCTTCTTGGGTATAAACCCCCATTTCTCCATGTCATCTTAGAACTGAGGCCAGTTCTATATTGAGCTCTCTTTAATTTTGTTGTAATAGTCCTTTGATTTTTTTTCCTATTTTAACCCCTATGTACTTCTGATTTTTCTTTGATATTACAATTATAGGTATTTTACTGTGAAACAATTATAAAATATCAAATTGTCACATTTGATGGTATTAATATAACTAAGAACCATAGATTTCAAGGGATACTTATAACACATCAAAATAGCTAAATAGAAACAATAATCTTTCTACTGGAAATATTAGCATGAACTGATGGTTTATTTTCTCTTTCAATGAAATGTGTAGTTCCTACCTCTGTCGACCAACATGAACCAGAAGCAACTGTATCCCATCTCCCAAACCCTAAATCTTCATTTCTTGGAAGAGTGGAACTTCTTAGAGAAATGAATGGCTCCAGATTTGGGGCAAGAAAGGAACATGATAATCCTGTTACCTTGCTGTGTCTGAAAGCAAGGAGTCTAGATAAGACTTCTCAAAACACATCAAAAGGCTGAAGGGCACCTTGAGTGGCTCGAAAATACCAAACCTGGGGATGCTTACATATCAGAAAGTATGCTAATTGCAACTGAGCACAGCATGTCAAACTGCTGATCAAAATAGTCACCTTCAAATAATACTAGATCACCAATATAGGAGGCATGTAGGCCCTTGTGCTCACAGATAAATACTAGAGAAATCAGGGATGTTCAACACACAAGGTTGTCTATTCAAAGGCAGAGATTCATAACTTGTTTTCTGCCCAAAAGGCTGGGAACAAATGTGGTTAGTAGCTTGATAACTATTGCAACTATCTGTATGGCCTGGTCGTACCAGTTTCCCCAGAGCCTTCTCTTGTACTTTGTTTACCTTACGCCTGTTTTCTCAGTTAATCTTTAGAATCTGTCTTTATGGAAGATGTCACTTGAATTTTACAGTAGTTTCAATATAGTCATGCCATAAGCTTTGGTAGGCACACGGGGTTGAATTAATTACCACCAGAAAACTTTTTTCCCCCAAATTGTGCTGTGCCTAAATATGCCTAAAATAAACTACCCAGTGTCAGACTCTTGAAGTTTGAACCAATACCAGCTACTGAGTCATGCTGAACCTGACTTCCTTCTTGCTTCCGCTGCATTGACAGTGCTGGACCTGGTGTTTGCAGAGACCCCACACACACGAAGACATCACTTTGAACATTTACAAAGGTGAGAATTAACTTTGTTATCCTTTCTTTTATAAAGTATACCCAGAGGTAACTAAATAGCTAAGAGACTTTTCATACAAAAAAAAATCACAGCTGGTATTTGTCTAAAAAGTAAAATGAGAAAAGTTACTATTTTGTAACACCTGGTGAAAGAATGACTCAAGACAATGATCAGTTGTATATCATAAAAACATTATGATAGAGGCTCTTGGAAAGATTTGAGAGTGAATGAATGTGGTTTAAACTCCTCAAACTTCACTGATAAATCATATCAAACACAAAAATCAGATACTGTAGTCCTATTTAAACTAGAATTAGAGTGTGGAGCTTCACTTGGAGTGTGTACACTCCTTGCAACAACAGCGCCTCTAGTTTTTTTATGTATTTGAACCTTCTGGTGGTAGAAGCCTTTTCACAGATCATATACGTCTCTACATTTCTTCATTCATTCATTCAACAAGTTGAGTATCTACTATTCGTAGAGCAAAATATATAAAATACAATTCTTTTTTTTCCAAATAAACTCATAGTCTAATACTGGGGAGAAAGAAAATCCCATGATGTATGATACATGCTCCAATAAATGTTAGAGTAGAAGCACGAGCAATGGAAAAGGCCCGTGGGGATGCAAGTAAAGACTGTACACAGTGGGTGATATTAAACCTGTCTTTAAGGATGTATAGGAGCTCATTCCGTTAATACAGAAAGCAAAGCACTTAGAGCGACAGTGATGGATCACGTCTATATTGTACTTCCTATGCTTAGATACACTTACTACTACCTGCTATTATCCTCAAAATAAACACGGCAATTACAAGTTCTTCATAGTAAATACCCCACTCACATGAAAGTCAACTGAGCTGTAAGTAGAATGGCTAAATAATACGTAGAGTATCACATATATACAGACACCAAGTTTAGGTTTCAACCCTAACTAAACAGACTGCTTCTTTAGTGATAGACTCATGAGTAAGAAATAAAGAGCACAGCATTTGACAGCGCATCACAAAACCAATATCTAATGCTTACAACATCTAGTGTGAGGTAGAAAACCAGGAGTGTATGACAGGAAACTCAAGAAGATGGATAGATAGCAGGAAAACTATGAAGAAACGCAAGTAAAGGAGTTTATAGCATCCCTATTATAAGAAAGTACAAATCAGCCAAGGGTTTTAATTAATGGAGTGACGTGTCTTGATTAATTCTCTACTAAAATAACGTGGGTATGGTGAGCCAAACAGACAGGGAAAGAATCAATGTAGGAGGAAGAAAATTGAGTTTAGAAGGAAGTGCACTGGTCTAAGCAACAGACTGTGGCTGTTAGAGTGACAGCATTATTGATAGATATTGATGAAAGACAACAGCTTTCAAAGGAGATCGAGGGGGAAGAATCTCTAGAATGTGGAAATTGCCAGGAATAAGAACATATACCTAGCATTCACTTTCACTTAGCATTTCCGTCTCTCTCTCCTCTGCCCCTGCCCCACAAACTCACAGTGAATACAGGAAAGGAACTGGATGCCCTATAATGGAAAGGATGAGTTCTCATTTGCCCAAGACACTGTGAATAAACCAATGGTCACTTAATGATGTTGACTTACAGAAGAAACAAAATCCTAGTAGTATTTAAATCCACAGAAACATATGGGATTTATCAAATAATTCCAAGCACTGTAATAGGCAAAAATAAAACAAAAGACCAATGTTTTCCTTTTTGTCCTTTTTGACAATTTTAACTTTGATAATTATTATTTGTTTCACTACCGATTAGTTTATCCACACATATGTTTTGGTCAAGTCCACATTCTATTATATATATATATTCTCCATTCTCCTTATTTATTATATTATACAATCCCCCCTTATCTCCACTATCACTACTCCTCCCTAATTGTGCTGGGTTTTCTGTTGGTTTTTGTTTTTGTTTGTTTGTTTTTTAAACAATTGAGTCATCTTAAAGGTGTTGCCTGTATATGTACGAGTTTACAAGCATATTATTGGGCATGAGTAACGTCTCATAGCTTGCATTCTCGAAGAGCACTGACTCTTCTTCCTCTTATTTCAGCTCACTTGACTCCTAACAGTAGGAAGAAAGAAAGAACTCTTTCTGTTGTTGGTGGTGGTGGTGGTGGTGTTTAACTGTAGACTCACTGTTAAGAGACTGCCTGAGTTTCAGAGTGGGAACTGAACTTTGTAAAATTCATTTACATTATGAGAGGTCCATCAGCTGAGGATCATGCAATGAATGTTGTAGTCTAAAGTGGGGGGTTTGCTATCAATACAAGAAGTGCATTTGTAATGGTTAATTTAAAATGTTTACTGGATTTGGAGTCACCTAAGAGAACATGTCTGACTTTGTCTACAAGATATGTTTCTAATCAGATTTGGCTAAATAAGGAAGCCCAATCCTAAATGTGGTAGCACCATCCTATGGACTGTGATCTCAGCTGAATAAAAATGGGAAAATGGGGAAGTTCCATTCTCTCCCTGTGTCTTAACTGCAGGAACAATGTAACTATTTACTCTGTGTTCTGCCATGACAACTTCCAAACTCCTCTTTCCCTATATTGCTTTGACAAGTATTTTATCACAACAATGAGAGATGTAACTGATACAGGCTTCCAATCAGAAGCCAGGTCAGCATAAGACATACTAAGAGGCCAAAAGTGTAGTGATACTTGCCTCTAATTTCAATGTTTGGGAGAATAAGACAAAGGTATCATGAGTTCAAGACCAGCAAGTCTCTGTCTCAAAGACAAAGAAAGAAAAATGGTTTAGTAGTGGTGGATCATGGTGTTTTAAATAACTGAAATTTTGGCTTATTATGATTCCACACTGCTCCCGAATTACACTCAGATGAAAAGTGTCAGACTCTGCAGTGAATATGTGCTTGTATGAGAAATGCTATCACTGTTTATTTATACTTTGCTATTCCAAAATAAGATGGATTGTCTTTCCACTGTAACAGTGCTGTACTCCTGACCCACCTAAGAATGGTGGCAAAGTGTAATTTTTATTTTTAAAGTATAATCAACAGATAATACTTGGAGAAAAAATTTATTTAGCAAATCTACAGGGAATCATTTGCAGGTCTTTCTTCTCACTGATCTCTGGTATAATGATATTTTTCAACTTTTCCTCATTGCCAAAAGCACATAACTCATTTGTGTTAAGTATCTAAAATATATACAATTTCCTCTCCAATGTATTACCAAACCTTCTTTGGGGATAATGATGTGTAGAATATGAAGAGAGAGTGTTACCTTCTTCAACACCCCAGTTTTCATCCTAAATAGACTTCAGTGTTTTTTAGCCTTACTCTATGCAACAACATCTCCAAGTTAATGATATAAGATAGACAGCAAGTGGACATGAGTAGAAGAACTAGAATTCTACAAAAACTCTGTGTCTTCTAAATGTCCAAACTTCCATTTCGGAATTGAAGCACAAGTTTATAACATTATTTTCATGAAGACTTGAGTATCGTACACTGTCAGTGGGGAATACCAATTTTTATTCTACCGTAGGGCAGCAAGGACAGGAGTAGAGACAGCACTTGCATTCAGATGAAAATAGTATTGACTCCAGTTTACAGCAGGATCTCTTGTACAACATATACATTCTACGGCATTTTTTCAAAGTAAAGTAAGACAAGAGAAAAGAGCACAAAGTTGGTGTGTTTCTAGATGATAAAAGACAGGTTAAAGAAATACAGGAACCACTACTCTTGAATAGTTACATAAGAAAGAGTAGTAGGAAAGAAGAAAGGTAGGCGAGACCTTCCATCCATGACTTTGACAACTCGCTATGTGTGTATTCTTTCCCCACTGCTGCCTCTCATCTACTTAGGAATTCATTTTCAATGCTTTTACATTTATTTACTGTGTATGTTTGTGCACACACGCCTGAACACAAATGAAGGTAGGAAAACAACTTACAGAAGTCAGTTCTCTCTTTCCTGTATATCATAAAAGTCAAGCTCAGGTCATCAGGTCTAATAGCCAATTATTTTACCCATTGAGCCAACTAACCAGCCCCTGCTAATAAACTCTCAATTGTCCTCTTTAACAATAGTCAATTAATTATGGCCCAAAGATCACAATCAGTCTGCTGTCTGCTTTTGTAAATAGCATCTTATCTAATATATCTCCACTCATACATTTATGTTGTAGGGTTGAATCACTGCAACAGAGAGTCTACAGTCTACAAAACCTAATCTGTACTTCTAATGCTTTGCAACCATTTTGCCAACCCTGCTCTAAAACATTGCCTAAATGATATCTCATCCCCTACATTTTTTTCTGACTTTCTTTAGTACTATAATCTTGCATTTTCTCAACAACAGAGAAGTAAGTGCTATTCTCAATGTACGATCACAGTGAGTCATAGACTTAGGTGTAAATTAGTGAATTAGATATGTGTCTTCTCCTTAGACTTAAGCTGTTGAGAGCAGAGATCCCTTCCTCTAACTGTGTCTGTACCTGGGGAATACTTGCTTGAATTAATAGTTGAATTAAGTGCTCATGTTGCACGTTAAGAATCTTGGTGGAAGGAAAGAACCAACTCCTCTAAATTGTACTCCAACATCCACACATGCTTGCAAGGTATAAAGTATACATGTGCACACAACAAATAAAATGGTATGAAAATAAACTTAAAAAAGTAAAATAAGGAAAAGATACAATTTTCCCAAATACATCAAGAATCAGCTCACCATGTTTGAAACTCTAAATAATTTAAATTTTCCTTCAGATTCTGATTATTTGGTATAGGCATCCTTTGCCAGCTAAGGAATTTTTAAATTTTTGAAGAACATTGCAAAACAGAAAAGAAAAACCACCAATACTGACATATACACGAATACATACATAACAAAACAATATAAGCACATAAAAAAGAAACTGATAAAAGTAGTTATGTATCAAATAAAATTCTATATAAATGGCTGACTCATTTAATATACAAAGTATGTGAGGAGAAAAAAAGGAGATGGTCAGTGAAAGTGGTCAGTATGCATTGTGTACACATAACTAAAAAATAAAATTAATTAAATTATGGGAATAGCAGAATTCCATTAGGAGTCATTTTATTGATATTACCCTATAGCAGAACAATAGTATTTGATTTTTCCCTAAGCCCATGGCCTATCTCAGATGGCTGGCCACCCAAGCAATGTCAGACATGAGTTTCATCTCATGGAATGGGCCCTAAGTTTAGTCAGATAGTGGTTGGTTATTCCCACGTGTTTTGTGCCACTATTGTACCAGTGCATCTGCAGGCAGGTCACCGTTGTAGATCAAAGGGTTTGTAACTGGATTGGCAGTTACCTTTCTCCTCTGGCACCCTACCCAGTATCTTCCAGTACCATGAACTAGTCAGTACAGGTGAAGGCTCTAATTAGACACCAGTTCAACTTCCCTGTATTCAATGAAATATGCAAGTTTTTATCTTCAGTAACAGGACTTCACCATCAGTTCGTGGGGATCAACCAATAGTCTTGGTAATAGCCAAGATGTTTGGGAGTTTCCATGGGGCCCCTTTGGCCAACAACTCACCTAGATATAACCCATTCCTGGCACTGTGCTTCACTTAGTGGTAAAAGATGTCTAACTGAGGCATTAATAAAAACAATAGGTTATTGTCTGATCTTAAAAATTCATACTATTTCCAATATTAAATTTAAGATATATCTCTGTGTTCTGATGAGTCATCCTCAGACTGTGGCTGAAAAAAAATGTCCTCTGAGCTAGTTGACATGACATTCACTTCTGCTCCTTCTTGCTAAATGACTGCCTTAGCCTGGCTTCCAGGAACATACTTAAAGAAGGAAAGTTGAGTATATAGAATGTTCTAAGAAAATATCACCTGCGATAGAATGAAGACAGCAGTCTGAGAGAATAGCTTGCAATGCAACTGCCACAGAGGCTTCAATCAATCCCTTATGCAATTTCAAAGCTGGGATGGTCCTTCAGAATTATCCAGGACTGAGGCAAAAGAATGAGCCTTTGCTTACTCTCCTGTGTCATCAAACTGGTGCCTTGAGAAGAACTAACATGAATAGAAGCAGTTCCCTTTGCTGAGGACAAATGCCTTGGAGAGGAGCCCAGCTGTGAGTTCTCAGCTGTTATCCTTCTGCAGATGAGCATATCATCTCAAGAAGACATTACAACAGTCACAACAGCAGCCAAGACCATGTTGTACAGGTGCTCAATAGCCTAAAATTCAGAGTCTATGGGAATAATATACAAACAAACCTGAAGCTCTAGCTAAGTATACATACACAAAAGCACTGGCAGAGCCAAAGTCTATTTAATACAGTCCCCATCATCCATGGCTACCAATCTGTCACAGTCTGTCACTTCAGTCACTTAAAATAAAATTACTGCAGACAAGGAAAATTGCCCTCCCATTGAACTATGGGAAACCATAATCAGTCATAATAGTCTCATAGGCCAAACTGTGAGGTTTCTTAGGCGATTGGAGCTTAAAGATGATTGGTCCACTTAGAAACAGGAAGCATAGCAGACATGATTAAAAAGTATCTATTCAAAAAGTTCCCAGACTCTGCCATCTGGCCAGATCTGATAATTAACAGTCAAGGAAACTCCTGCTGGAGACTCCACAGGGAGAATTCTGGTGAGGCTGCCACTTAGCATTTGTAACCGCGGCAGAGAAATGAGTGATGTGTGATGGGGCCCCCGTGTGCCGGGCACCAGGTACAGTCACATCCTGATCTTCTCTAGTTACTCTCCTTTCATGCCAGAGAGAGGTGGCCCCTCAGTGAGGAAAGGGCATGGAAGACACATGCCTTTAGATTTTTTTTTTAAATGAGTGAACGCAGCAGCAACATTGCTGCACTCAACAATGGCCAACAACCTCCTCTCTCCAGCTAGGAACATCAATGTCATTTTTCCAAACATCCCACGCACACCCCTGCATGCGAGACTTTCTAACCAATTTTTCAAATTAAGCACACCCCTGAAACTTGGCTCCTCTCTCACTCCGCTTTGAGTGTCAGCAGTTTCAATGCGTGCCACATTTCATACAGAGCAGGTTTGGGATCCCCACAGAACAAAACTACAAATAAAAGCTAAAGAGAATTAGGAGGGAGAAAGCATGCTCTGCCAGGGTGCTAATGCCACAGAAGTCACATAGAGGGAGAGAAAGCCTGTAGAGAAGGTGGTGGTTAGAAAAAAAAAGAAATATTAACGATACTCACCAAGGAATCCTAACTGTAATCCAGACTCGTGCTCCAAGTCCCCCGTTCTTCACTAGTAACAACTGGAAGACATCAATGACACTGCACTAATGACAGCATCCAAGCAGCAGGGTGTGAAGGAGCCTTCCTGGGCTTTTCCTACCTTTGCAGATTTTATCTAAGACATTTAGGACAAACTACTAGCAAAATGACCTGTGCGATGGGTTGATTTAACAGATCTTAGGCATTCACCTGCATTCACAGACAGAAGCCACCGTCTCCCTGTTGAAAGTTGCTCAATGAGAGCTAAGAGTCAGGGGATAGGAAAGAATTGGCCACTTACAGCTCTCTTCCTAGGCTTGGCTGCTGGTTGAGAGACTTCTCAAGTAGATCTCTAGAAGTCTGGCTACAGGAAGCTGTAATCAGCAGAGCTGGCTATCTGCGGAGCTTTTTAATTAAATCCTCTTTACCCAATGTATTTGTTTAATACACTTTTCTTTGTTATCATGCTAATAACTCTCATTTTGCAGACGAAGTTTATCTTGTGTGTGACAGCCATGATTTAAGTCAATGTTTCTCAATTAGGTAGTGGTTCTGTCCCTAGGAGACATTATACAACGTCTAGGAGCAGTGCTGGCTAGAATAACTGGTGTGGGGTGGTGTTTAGGACTTCTTTGGTAAGAGATCAGGGATGCTGCTAGCTCCCCAATAATACACAAATCACACCTCCAGGGAAAATTTGAAAACTCTCCCAAACCTGCCTTGAGGTTCAGAGGGACAGCAAAGCCTTCTTTTGGTCTTAGCGTGAATGTGGACATTGTGTGTGGCAACTACCCACCGTAGTTTTCTCCCCATGGATATTTACAGACTGAAGACTACTCCACTACAGAAACTACTGCTCTTACCAATATTAACGGAACTGTCTCCTTGTTCAGGTCTATGTAATAACCCTGCTTCCCTGTTCAACTGTATATAGTAGCCATACTGAGATTCCAGGGTGCTATGGCTTCTTCATCTGAGAGTCTTGACCATCCAATCCAAGCTCTTCTGTCTGTATGTGTGTGTTTCTTCATTTCCTCATCGCCCCTAGTCAAAGTTCTGGGCCCCCAGCTTTACAAGAATAGGGGGCAGAGGGGGAGAGGGAGAGAGAAAGTGGTAGAAAGACGGACAGCTATTATAATTCTATCTACCCACAAGTTCAAGAATTGCCAGGGCCCATCAGAAACCAGGAGTAAGGCATGGGATGGCTAATTTTCAGAGCTTCAGAGAGAAACAAGCCTTCCAAAGATCTTGGTTAGGAACTTCTGATTTTTTTAAGCCACTTGGTGCATGGTAGCTTCTTACAGTGTCTCCAGTAAACTATGACAGGCAATTTTGAGAATGTATCATGTAGTCTTCTAACTTCAGAGATAACTGTCCAAGGATTCCAGGCAGGATGCTTTATTATCCACAGTGATACTGAAACCATGCTTTCCATGGGGTACTCTAGGCCCTGATCCTGTTCAGCAGGCACATGGGCTGACCGTCTTCGACTCACAGACTTTCCTATCACAATCCAGGACTGAACGCCATGTGAATACTGACATCCGACTTTCTTCATCTCTTCTTTGTACCTCAGGTTTAAGCACTTGTCTGATGGTCTTCTGTATGTATGCCCGATTCCTCTCATAAATGCTTCCCTAATAAAAATCCACACACATTTAGCTGTATGTTGGTGTTTACCTCTTAGAATAACCGAGAAAAAAAGGATTACAGAGCTTCTGATATTCAAATTATAGATGCTCGATACAATTTCAACACTTAAGCTTTACATGTGAAACACCAAAACAAAAAGCACTGTAGCAATTACGCTGGTGTTGTTGGCATTTATCGTATGATAAAAAGAAATGCCTCTTAAGAATGCCTCTGACACATTTCTAATCTGTATGAAATCGGCAAGCATGTAGTCGTAAGTTAAAATTAACAACCAAGTCTGTGTGATCAACATTAGTATACAAAAACATTTGGAATGACTTGGGGATGGCATCTGCAAGCAACATCAGAGCAAGTTAGCATCGTGTAAGCACTGTAAACTATGCTTCAACTCTCTAATGTATCTGCCACCCGTGGATAGTTTAAGGTATTTACATACAAAGGTACATTTCCCTGACTCACAGAAAGCCTTGGATGTAGTTCTTTACTACAACCAAGCTTTTATACACAGAGAACAAAGTGTAGAAACACACTGGCCATCTGACAAGAGGCCATGCATACCAAAGAGGAGGGAAATAAAACAGGACGCAGCTTGATATAAATAACCATGTCTTAATAGCGATACCAAGGACAGCAGAGCTTTCCGCCCAAGGTTTAAGATGGCAGTGGGGACCATCTACTCGTGGCAGAAGAATAAATCTTCAGAATATGCAAAAGATACATTCTTGTTTTCAGTATGTGTAATAAGGGAGGTGGTTTCCCTTCTCTGGACCCCCAGGTGTAATTGAGCTGTCAACGGTCAGAATAATATGCCAGCTGACCCCACAAGCACCTTGCTCTCTGTACCCTGAGCAGGCATTTTTCAAACTATAAATTATTTACAATGGTGTCCAAAGTCTCTGGAATGTTAGTGTAGATGCTTACAAGGAAAATAGAAATTCTGGAATAGATTTTATAGAAAACAGAGACTGAGTGAGCACAGGTATACCATGCATATTAAAGGTTGTCCTGATTAGAAGACACACACATAGACACGTATTCTTACCAGGACCAAATCAAACATCAGATTCTAAGTATTCAGTTATTTATTTCTTCCTTGTTCCTTTCAGGACATGAATATCTATTTCAGCACTGAAATAGGCACTGACTTAAGGCCCCATCATGCTAACATATCTCACTGAGTGATAACAGATACCTAAGAAATACATTAGAGATGACTTTGTACCAACTTATCTTCTAAGGAATTAAAGAACACTGAAAATGTTAGCAGATAAGAATATTGCCACTTCTCAGTGAATCTACAGTGTGAAGCTGTACCGTGTCAGTACCGACATCTGGATTCTGTGAGGAAGGAAGAGATTGAAGTTGGAGTGATAGCTCTATTCCATTTCTTCATGTGACGAGAAATTTAAAATCACAGTACTAGAATCAGTTCAGGAGAGCAAGTTGGCCATGCCTGCAGATCTGTGAGACATTTGCTTAGTTGCCCCATGCCTGAAGCCGTGTGTCCCACTGAGAGTAAGCACTTCAGGGACAACAGCCTCCAAAGCAGGAAGAAAGCAAAGAACTGAAAAGCACACGTTGTATTTCTCTTAATCAAAGGCAAAATTATCTTCCTCCTATCTCGCCAACACTTCTCATTTGGGTGACTCAATGGGATTGCACTTTTGGATTAGATAAACCGGTTTCACATCCTGGGGCTGAGTAACTGAGCTAAGAATGATACTGGGATATTGTTAGCAAAGAAGGAAAAAATTGGTAGGCAACAAAAGAGTGTACCGCAACTATGTGTTATATACTAGAGGACAAAACATTTTGCTTGGCTGGAACATTGCCCAAAAAAAGTAACTTTCCTTTCCTTCCCAAATAATGCAGAGTTTCAGTTGAACAAATGTGAGCTGAGGCTTACTGGCTGACCTTGATGCCAGCACAATAAAACTCCAAGAGATCGCTGCCTGTGCACTTTGGAGGTGTTCAGAGCCTGAGTCATGAGAGTCTGCAGATTGCTGTCAGCACTGTGAACTCCCCCCCCAACAAGGGAATCGGCCTTTGCTTCAGTCTCCACAACAGAGTTAGAGTAGAAAATACGGCTAAATGGAGCGAATGCATATTACAGGCTCCCACTTTGAAGCAGCTCTCCAGAGCTAAGCACAATTCATCGCAGTAATCTGATCAAAAGGCTAACCCGCAAAGAATTTCTAGGCAGGCAAGTTAAACCCCGATTGCTCCCCAAAATAGAATGGCCAGTTTAGATTATATCAAAGAACTAATAAACATCATCTTGAATTTAAAACTAATGGGGAAATAACTCAGCCTGGATTGAAGCAATTTACTTCGCCTTTGGTTGACTTTCTTACAATCTCACTTGGACGGGCTACTATAAATAGAATTATTGGAATACAGGGTTATTTCCAGTTCACCCTGTGGCTGTAAATCCATGAGCAGAATCCTGCTGTTTCTATATTGTGAGCTAATTATTCATAGTCCTCGACTCAGAGCCAAACATTTTAGGTACCTGGGACAAGAAATAAATGAAAGGACTCTTCTCAGCTCACAGGGAACACAGGATTGTACCCGCTGACAAGGGGGTGTGGGAAAAACAACCTGGAAGAGAGAGAGCTGCCTTGCAAACTTCAGAGGGACTCTGGAGGCAGACAGAGGGATGCAGACGAGGGAAATGGAACAGAGAAGACTCTGCTGTGCTTCTCCAGAGGTGGGGGGGGGCTGATTTTGGCTGCCAGAAAATGTTTAAGGAAGTTAAGGAAATGAAGCTGGGAAGGGTGGGGCACAATCTCCCCATCAGGGAAGTAAAGGCTTTTTCCTAGTTCCTTCCCAAAAGGGCAGAAACCTGCAGAACGGATGTTGCAGTCTAAGCCGCAACTGCCAGAACGCATGCTCCCTTTTCCTTAAGTAAATTCCAACTGATACTGGAAGAAAGACTTGGGGGATATACAGTGCTTCCTTTGTGTTTATCCTTATTACATGAATGCTTTGTTGCTTCACACATTTATTAATATACTTAATTAATGAATGCTAAATAAGATATATTTAGTATTTATCAATATACAAGGAGCTACACTGCAGGTAATTAATGTATACAGCCTCTCAGCTTTGGACATATGCAAACATCTATGATATCATTAACACAATCACAGTCATAGATACCGCTACGTCCTTCCAAGGTTTCTTTTGTCCCGTTCTTCTTTGGTGGGGTGCTGAGGAGCTGTCTGTTTTTCATAAGAACACTTACTATGAGATCTGTCCCTTAACAAGATTTGAAGTGCTCAAAACCATCTGTTTAGTCTAAGGACAATTGTAACTAAGCTCTTCAGAGCTTAGTTATCTAGTATGCATAAATTTATACCCATTTCCCCAACCCTCTACCCTGAGGAAAACAACACTACATTTTCTACTTCTACTTCTCGGAGTTTATTTGCAATACAATATGTAACAAGACTTGTGCCGTATTTACCTTTCTGAGAATATGTCTTTTTTTTTTTTTTTTCAAAATGGTTAGCAAAATATCCTTTGGGTTCCGTAACAACCATGTTGTCATGAATGTCTTTTTTTTTTTTAATGAGGTGGATTAATATTCCATTCTATATGTGTAGCACATCTTCTTTATTTACTTATCTGTTGATGGACACTTAGGTTGTTTGTAGATCTTAAATATTAAAAATAATACTGGAAAAAACATGAGACTCTATGTATACTTGAGCTCCTATTTCTAATTTCGTGGATACAAACTGACAAGCAACATCACCATGCTGACTCTTTGCGGAATTTCCATACTGTTTTCTATGCCGCAGTGCTATTTAATATTCCCATCAGTGAGATCCCAGTGTGTTGGCTTCTCTACGTCATCTTACTTCTCTTACGTCTCTCTTATTTCTTCATTTTATTTTTATTATAGCCTTATAGGTATAGCGTTGTGTTTCCTTATAGTTTAGGTTTGTGTTTCCCCAGAGACCAGTGAGTTTGTGTACCTTTTATGTCCTATAAGCTATTTGTATGTCTTCTTTGGAAAAATTTGCTAGAAAAATCCTTTCTCCATTTTTTAACCAGACTATTTTTGGCGTCTGCTATTGGGTTACAGGGTTTATTTGGGAAATTAATTTATTATCAGAGAGCTACCAGGCTTCTGGATGGTTTCTTTCATTCTATAATCTCCCTTCTGTTACGTTGTTCCCTTTACTCTGTACCCCTCCCTATCATTGTCTTTGCTGCAAAAAAAGAAAGAAAAGGAAGAAAGAAAGAAAGAAAGGAAGGAAGGAAGGAAGGAAGGAAGGAAGGGGGAAGGAAGGAAGGAAGGAAGGAAGGAAGGGGGAAAGAGAAAGAAATAAAAGAAAAATAAAATTTTCCTCTACATTGTTTTCTAGAGTTTTATCATTTCAACAAGTCTTAAGTTTAAAACTAAGTCATTAATACATTTTGAGTTAATAGTTATTGAAGAGATAAACTTGGACCCAATGCCTGATCCTATAGACACTTCCACCTTTCCCAACATTGTATGTTCAATTATGTGTTCTTAAAATCCTTTTCAAAGATTGACTATTGCTGTGTTAGTTTATTTCTGTGTTTGATTCTGTTTAATTGTTCTGTGAATGTCTTCATATCAGTCTGTTAATTGCTGCAATTTCGTAACGCATTTTGAAATCAGAAAGTATGATGTCTCTATTTTCTATAAGTTTGGCTATTTCTGAGTCTTTTGTAGATTTGTGTAAATTTCAGGCCCATGACCTATTAATGCTTTTCCTGCTGTTATCAAACCTCAAAGAGATATCATCCTAACTGGAGTCCCATTCACTTTTAAAGGCCCATCCCTTAATTTACTGGGGGGAGGGGAGCATACAGTCTGAAATTCATTCTTTACACTATGCTGAAATTCTCACATTAGTTGTTGGTTTTTCATCAGGCTCATGGTAATATATTTTCCAGTATATTTTATTTCGAGGAAAATAAAACACACTTACTTGAAGAGTGAAGAGTAATGGGTTTTGCAAGACTTACATATATCAGTGTAACTAGTGAAACCATTGAGCAATGAAGCTTTTCAGTACTCCTAATGATTTCCTAACGCTTTTCTCCTGTCATTCCTCTACCCTTAACCTTACCCTAAGCAAGAACTGATCTGGCTGTTATCTATATACATTAATTTTATCTTTTCCAGAAAAGCATGTAAATGGAATCATTACATACTCAGGTGTTTTGTGCTGACACTTCATTGAGCTTAATGTCAACGACAATCATTTGTGTTATCTATTTATCCATAATATGTATCTGCTTAGTGCTGGGTAGTTTTCCATGCGTGGACATTACAGTTTATCAAATCCCTTGATGAGGGACATTCGGGTTGTTTGTAGTTCAGAGGATTATGAATACATTTCTCTGGGAATTCTTATATAACTTATTACATAAGCGTATATTTTCAGGCCTCTTTCTAAGTAGAACTTCTAAATTATCTGATGAAATCTGCATAACACTCTAAGAAATTGCTTACATGGTTCTACAAAGTGGCTACAGTGGTATATTCTCACTAGCAATGCATAAGATATCTACTGGCTTCCTTACTTAAACAGAACTTGCAATTATCTTTAGGGATTTTTGTTTTTGATGCTTGCCATTTTTGTGGAAATTAGTTCTTATCTTATTGCTGTTTTAATTTGTATTCCTTGACAAGTTGATAAACATCTCTTTATATATATACTGGCTGTTTTCTTTTCTTTTGTGAAGTGTCTTCTACTGTCGTTTGTCTCCTAAATATAGACAGTAAAATATCTGTCTTCTTGATAGAAGTCTTTGGTTAAACATAGGTATTGGTAACAGTGTCTCCTATTTGTGATTTGTCTTTTATTTCATAGTTTTATTTTTTTCCTTCCTTAGAGGAAAGGGAGATTATAGTTTGCCTTTTAATCTCCTCAATAGCTTATAGTGTTGAAACAAATATTGAGTCAGACATATGAGACAGTAAAAATTACTTTCTTCAAGACCCTTGCTATATGACAGAACCAAACACAATCTGAGCACAGCCCTGCTGAAATGGATATTTTTAAGAGCTAATGAGAAAACCACAAGCCACCTGCTAACTGATCTTATCCTAGTCGAAAGTAAGTGTTCTCGTGGCTTCAATACAAGAAGTAGTTTCACAATGAAGTTTCAGGCCCCTGCTCCATGTTAAGAATGGCAGAGAGGTAGCCTCTGCTTTGATGGTTATACTTAGAAGAGATGAGCCCTAGGTCCTAAGACTGCCCTCCATTATAAAATTGGAAAGAGTGGTTTTAAAAGGGTTTTCTTTCTTTCTTTTTTTCCCTTCAGTTTTTTGAGACAGGTTTTCTCTATTTATCCCTGGCTGTCCTGGAACTTACTCTGTAGACCAGGCTGTCCTAGAACTCACAGAGACCCACATGCCTCTTCAGGCGTTGTCATCTCAAAGATAGATAAAGAATTTGGAGGAGAAAGAAGGAGGGGTCGAAATGAATCAAACATATTACTCATATATGAAATTCTCAAAAAGTAATTTAATTTTTTAAAGAATTTGAAAGGAAATGTAATCTAAAGCCAACGCTCTCAAGAAAAGAGAGGGGAGAGCACCATTTTTAGCCCTACAGGATTCAGTCAGTGAGGGTGGGGAGAAGCACCTGGGAAGTTTGTTCAAGCTGAGGGAAGCATTAAGGCCGCTGTCTTGGCTATCAAAGGACAGAGCTGTTTGATTTTCATGAACTCCAAGGTACCAATAGTGATTTTTCATGCATTCTGTGTTGTCAAATACACAGAAAAAAAAAAAAAGTTATCTATCCTAAGGTTACAAAGAGCGCCCCCTACTTTAACTATAGAGTTTACAGCTTTGCTTTTTTTGTAATTTGTCTCTAATCCATTTGTAATTATATTTTTATTAATTACGTGGTTAAAAGTTAAACTTAGTATTTCTTTCTATGTGGCAATCCTAATGTATCTAGGTCATTTGTTAAAAACTACCTTTTCCCTATTCAGTCACCATAACTCTTTATAGTAGATCAATTGGCCATATACTTAGTACTATTTCAAGAGTCATTATTCTGTTCCACCGATAATAAGGAACTACTTCAATTGCCATAACTTTAAATATAGCAAATCTGTGCCATATGTAAATGGTGCCATATATTGTAGGTGCATCTATGGTTTTCCTATCTTTAAAAACATGCTATGGTCATGCTAGATTTCTGGTGTTTCAACATAAATTGGAAAAAAAATCAACCTGTTCATTTCTACAAATAAAAAACTGATTCTTAGAACTTGTTTTAAAAAATTATTTATTTTTCTGTGTATAGGTGATTAGCCGGCATGCATATATATGTCTACCACATGCATATCTGGTGCCCTTGGAGGTCAGAAGAGGACACCAGATACCCTGGGAGTTGAGTTACAGATGCTTGTGATCTGTCATGTGGGGACTGGAATAGAACATGGGTCCTCTGAAGAGTAGACTATGCCCTTAACCACCGAGCCATCACTCTGAGCAATACTGAGAGAAATTAATTCTGGTTTACAGGGCTTGCATATTTGTTTCTAAATTTTCCTTAATCATAGTGATAATTTTCCAATTGTTTATCATTAGCATGCAGTAATGTGGTTGGATCTTCATAATGATCATTGTGGGTTGAACAGTATCTTTTAAAAAATTGTTATTAACCCACACTTTAGAAGGAGGCTCACTTGGAATGGGCTTTTGCAGATATTAATTAATCAATAGGAACTTATCCTGGATTTCAGATGGCTGTGAATACACAGCCTGGTGTCCATACCATCAGAAGACAGAGGCTGAGATTAACGTGATTCCCGAAGCCAACAGACACTTTCAGGAGCAAGGACTCTTCCCTGAGGTTGTCACAGAAGGTCCCTCTGGATTACTTGGTGCTCTCATTGTTTGTATGGATGTCTCACATGGCACCTGGGCAAGCATTCTGCAGGTAGTTTATTTTGGTGTGTGCAGTAGCTAGCAGTTTAGCACCTCCTGCCTCCTACCTCCAACTCCGTACCTCTTTGTCCGGAGTTTATAAACATTTCTCTTTTGTTAACTGCGCAGTGCTGGGCTTGGTCAACAGAAAGTGCTGAGGTGATAGGAAAGACCTGTTCCTAGTTCTCTATGTTGTTCTCCCTCCTGCTGAGAGACATGCTGGAGGTTCAAGGATGCTCACTCTCCAACCAGTCTCTTGGACACAAGGTCAGATTACTGCACATTACTGCTTCATCCCTGTGTGTCATCGAGAACCTCAACACCCAGCCAGTTCTATCCTCGTATTTTCCATGGGGTCTGAACTGCAGTCTTGTGGTAGAAGAGGATAACCCCAAATGTTCTGTTTTCAATTTGGTCCTGCTTCCTTGGTTGCTTAGAGTCCTATGCTACACATTTTAGAAGTTATCCATTTTGACAAACTAATGATTATATAAAATATGCCCTACTTAATAGAATGAAACTTTATAGTATTAAAAAAAAATACTGCCAACAGAAGTGTCTATACATGAATGTCCTACAGTACCTTATAATATCTGCTATAAAACAAAGAAAAAAATATATTTCAAATAAATTAGACCAGAACTTTTCTACTAGCAGGAAGATTTATACATGGCAGATGAAAGACATTCAACCAAAGTAAAAATAATAATGCTAGAAACTTTGATAAGCACAAAGAAATAAAAAGTAAAAATGGCAAGTGAAATTAGTATAAAACTCTAGCTTCCAACAAATACTATAAAAGGTCACTGATTCCCTAAAGCAAACATAACAACAATGTCTAGTGAGATTATATCATAAAGAAAAGTATAATGTATGACATGCCTAGCAAGGAAGAGAAAGGTGGGAAGGAGGCTGGGAACACAGGTTTGGGAACTCGTTACATATGCACTATGGTGCGACATGAAAACGATGTCGTTAATTTTAAAACAGCACATTAGTGTGTGAAATGGAATGTAACCACATCAAATCTGAACACAATACTTTCTAGGGGCCTATTCTTAATGGAAAAAGAAAGAAACCCAACTGTCCCTCACATATGGAGCAGGTAAACAAATTATGGGTTGCTACTTAACACTAAGAAGGAACAAACTTTTGATAAATGCAACAGAATTTATGAGTCACAAGTTCATTAACCTAAGTGAAAGAATCCACTTCACAAACCTTACACCCTGTACCATTTACAGAACACTCTGCAAAGGGCAAAATGATAGATACAGAGAAAAACAGATCAGTGGTTGCCAGGGCTACAGGTCAGAAGAGCGATGTCAGCAGCTCGGGAAGTTTTAGAGGTGAGAGAACTATATTTTGAGATCTTAGATTCTGTTTATGGTAGAAGGGGTTTGTCTGTCTGAGTGTATTTACCAAAACTCACAAAAGCCTCCCACTAAAAACTGTGAATCTTATCATACGTGAGGTATAAAAATTGTACCTTATTTTAACATACAAAAAAGTTCCAATTTCCTTTTTAGATGAAGCAGAGTTGGTGATCTTATTTAAGAAAATTTAAGGTAGGATTAAGTGTGAAGATTGGAAGGAAAGGTAGCACGTAGAAGAATGTTTTATTGAGAATATTTTTGAAACGGCTACAGTGGATGCTCAGTCATACCTTTCAGAATAGGTTAGTATTAAATTTTTATGTACATAGTTCATGACATGAAACTTAAGACGTCCACTAATCATTTGTTTGCCAGATCAGTTCCAAGGCATGCCTGGAGGAAATCACTGTCTAACACAGACTCATCTCAGCCCACAGAGAAAACTATATATATATACATGTGCCCTGCACTTAGGGTGTCTGTATTAGAGAAAGCATCCACGTATACGATCAGCAATGCTCCAGAAGAAAGAACATCACTTTAGAACCTTTGGTGAGTATAACCCCGAATTCACAACAGCCTGTGATCTATCTATCTATCAAGGGCTTGAGTGGAAAACAAAATTTATGGGCGGCTTCTCCAAACACGAGCCATCCAGTCTCCCCTCTAGGAGTTTTAAAATTTATCGCTACGTTAAAATGTGCCGTCCAAGGGAGCAGTCTACCTACACAACATCACTGTGGCCTCTACAAATTTATGTGTCTGAATTGCTTTTAGAGACCTATGGGCTATATAGGTGATAAAAAAAAAATCTCAGTGAAGTTCGGTGTTGTCAAGAGCGTTGCCCACTCTGGAACATAGCATCTGCCTTCTCAATATAATATACAGCGTGACTCCCTGGTCAACATTTATGACTAGAAAGCAAGACCGATCTTATTGCCGTATATTTTTCATTCAGTGCTAGAAATCTTAAGGACAAGCCTAGGTCAGCGTCGGCCACAGTGTGCATGGGGTTTGGAGGCATGCGTTTTTAACCTCGAAGGTCTTACAGTCACCACTTTAATGCAAGTCACTTCACTCTCCTTCCTGGCTGTCATCACGTCACATGTTCCTGACTCTCGTTCACTCAAATCATCATTCTGTTTTATATTAAGGGCACTTCAGAAAACCCGAGATACCAATAAATTCAAAATCCGCATGTGGCTTTGGACCGGTGATGGGTTTCACTGGGAGCTAAATAAAGCAAAAAGTATCCCTGGTGTTCCAGTGTGCAAGGTTAACTGTTCAGACAGTAAGGAAAGCAAGCCACAGCTGCTGTTGGCTACACTTTAATATCTGTCTAGAAAACTGTTGCCAAATTCATCGGCTTCAAAAATAAATACGGGTATTTCCTCTAAAGTCTTTCTTTTCCTCCAGAGTAAAGCCAAATTATTGGCTAATCCTTCTGTCACAAAGAAAATCATTGAATACATGAAGAATCAAAGAAAAGAAAGTTGAAGTGGAAAACCCAGGAGACAGACAGTTCAGTAACTTTTCCATACGTGAAATTTTCTACAACACAGCGCTAACTTGTTTATTATAAACACGTGTATAAAAACCAAGTAGATGGGAAAGTTGCATCTTTTCATTGACATTTTTTGCCTAATTTCTGAATATAGATAGATGTACTGAGCTTCTAGCATGCTAGACTATTGTTCTTTTGTTCTCTGACTCCTCTTCCCTGGAGGATAGCCAAGCCTTTGGCCATGGGCTCAGCCTCGGGGAGGAGAGGCAGGAACCAGTCCTGAGTTTGGAGGTCTTGGTCGGAAGCTGAGAGCCAATAGGAAAAATAGACTTTCTGGGAGAGTGCAGTCAGTGTATACAGCTCATTTTATTGTTACAGAGTCAGAGTATATAAGGACTCCTAAAGGCAATGGGCCAGCGCCTAATTGGCTAAACTGTAGGTATCCTAATTACCATACAGGCAGAGCAGGAAAGTATAGGGTCACTTTTTTTTTTTTTTTTTTTTTTTTTTTTTTTTGCAGGAGACTCTGTGCTAGGGTCATCTAGAGTTTGCAGGAGGCTCTGTGCCAGGGTCCTATTCCAAATAGAGTCAGGAGACACGATTAGAGACACTCTCCAAGTAAAGTCAGGTGGGAGGGAGAAGCCCTGCCCACAAAGGGGGTCTTCCGTTTAACACTGAGCTCAGACAGCTACCTGAAATGGTGGACTGCGACCTTAGGGGCAGGGCTATCCCAACACTGTACCACATGTTATGGTCAGCAGGAGAAAAACAACCAAATTGCAATGGCATCGGTATTAGCCCATCGCTTGTGCATCCTCATATGCAGTAGCCGTGTCACACAAATGCTGGGCTTTGCTCTTCAAGTTATGTTTTAGTTAGTCAGAAAACGCTCTTGGATTTTATTACAGTGGTGGCAGCGTCAATTAATCTCACTGGGTTAAAAACAAGCAGAAATAAGTAGCACTAATCTAAACTCTCACAAGCAAGTATTTTTCTTAATTTAGTCTAGGTAAACTCTTTCCTGCTTTTGAAATACAGGCTTTTGAATGTTTCATGAAGAGACCCATCTTAATTATGTATGTTATATAAGCATGGTGAGCATGTGTGTGTGTGGGGGGGTGCATATAGGTATATCACTCTCCACGTGAGCCCACATTACTTTTGAGATAAAGTCTCTCTCTGAACCTGTAGTTGAGCTGTCAGTCAGCAAGGCCCTGCAAGCCTCCTGTCTCCGACTCCCACAGCCCAGGGGTTGCGGGTGCACACATGGCCATGCCCAACTTTTACGCGAGTCCTTGGATCTATACACAAGCTTTTGCATTTGTGTAGCCACAAACTTACTTACTCTTACTCTCCCCTTCCTCCAACCCATGAAACACAGTGTCTACCGTAACTTATCATTGAAAGGCACACTGCCAACTGTATACTAACATCCAGTATTACCGATTTCATCGACCTTATCCTGTAAGCAGCATTTGCAGTCTGACATCATAAAGAGCTCCTGTTGGATTCTTCCCCCCCCCCCCCAGAATATAGGCATAGATTCTTAATGCTTGACTTACGAGTCTGGAGATGGACTTCTGTCCACCTTTGAAGTGATTTTCATCTTAGATAGGATGCAATAAACTCATACTAAGAACCATGTGCATTTGATTTTCTTATATTCAGGAAAACAAGCTAAGTGAAGCTTCTTAAGGCTTCTTTACAAGGAAAGTAGGGTGGAGACTATGTGTGTTCGGGTGTGTGCACATACACAGCACACACATGTATGTCAAACAGAGAAAAGCCCTGTGTAAAACAACAAGTTGTGACAATAAATTGGCTTATTTTCAAAGAGAGAGAACGGCTACTGGAATGCTAATACAACCTAAAAGAGTAATTCACAAATTAGAATAGGAACGCAGAGAGAGGATAACTTTAGTTTTCCATTCATCGTTTCTGAAAGGCTAGTATCCCTCCAGAAGCAGAGCTATGTTTTCACAATCCTATAGAGCCCAGGCAGGATAAAGCCCTCCATCTGCAATTTGAGAAATGATACTTATCAGGTTAGTGAATTTTATTTTGTCACAAAACCCTTTTTCATATTTCCTGCAATACATAACCTTACCCTTCTCCATAAAGGTTTCATTTTCCCCAGAATGCCCTGACAGCCAGCCAAAAGGGCACAATGGGCTGCCTGACTGATTATACCCTGGGAATATTTATGTAACTTGTGAGGCCAGCAAAATACTTAAGAGAGGATACAGAAGATAAAGTAATGGAAGCCAGCCTGACTTAAGCCACATGTAATCCTTGGCATCTCCTAAATCATAGGGTAAGATTAGTCGGTGATAAAAATTCTTCAACCATTGGCAGCTGCCCGAAGACTGTATTTTCCTCTTGAGTGAACTGTCAAATTTAGAGACTTTATGACTTGACCTACCAAATATATTACTTTTAAGTCCTTCACCATTTAATAAACATTATCAACAACCATTATGGTTTTATTTTACTTTTATTGTTTTTAGATGACTTACATCCCAGACAGGTGCTCAAGAGAAATGGTTAGTTGAACGCAACATCAAATGATAGGCTCACCATCTCAGCCAAAGTTCAAAGAACCTCCTCTTCCATCCTTCTGTCTTTTGAATGGCTTCTATTTAAAATGCAAAGAGGACATGTTTCACGCTTTCCTTTTGGCCAAAACAGAACAATTTCTGATATCTTAAAAGTTCTCAATCTTTAGCTCCAAAGAAGTAAGGAAGTTTCCTCATTTTGTTAAGAAGACTATAACACAAAACTCGATGTAACATAAAGGGTTTGTTTGTTTTTAATGTTACTGTTCCAGACGAATGGGAAAGGAAAGATTCACATCCATGGTCAGAAAGCACATGGCATCAGGTACTGTGCAAATACGTCATCGTAACACACATTTCCACACAACTTTGCTCCTCGTTAAGGTCCCAGCATTGTAGCATTTACACAGTACCTTCTATATAGTCTATTCTTTAATTTCAGAGTAATGCACAGGTACTAATTTTAAGTCAAAGGCCAATTCTACCATCATGAATCTTCCTGGAATTCTCCCTCCAGAACCTGATTGGTATTTTTTCATTAGGTTTCTTCCAAGATGAAAGCTAAAGTGAAGAGTAATTCTCCCTAGCAAATGTAATAATCATACAATGTAACATTGTAAATCTACCATATTTAAAACTGTGAAGAAACTCTCCCTCTTCATTTTTATTTCTAATGTGTGGTCCATGGCCTAACAAAAATACTATGCTTTGGGCATAAAGAAAAGGCACATGCTCAGAAGCATAACTAAAGTTTAAAATGTTACAGCAGTTCAAATACAAAACTCTCCACAGCAGAGCTGACACTTTCTCCCCAAAGGCCTGAAGTACCCAACTGTTAATGTCAACCCTCAAAAACCATGCACAGAAGATATGGGTTCACCCAGAAGCCAGCAGCATTGCTAAAAAAAGAATATCACAGCCCACAGCTGGAGCAAGAATTAGAGAGAAAAAGCCTGTTTGTGTTTTGAATTTTGTTCATAATTGTCTGTTGTTTTTTTGACTTAGCAGTGTAAGGGATTAAAATAGTAACAAGCCAATTTAAGCGTCTCAGTAATAAATGTTGAATATTTTATAAATCCAAGGACATGTTGTTCAATTTAAACCAATATATTGATATAATACTTAAAATATGTTTTAATTTTTTATTTTTGAAATTTTCATACACACATACAATGAAATGTGATCATATCTATTACCAATTTTCCCTCCAACTTCACTGCTATATTTTCTCATCATGCCCCCTCTCTATAAAATTTCTTCATATATATCTGTATTTATATGTGTGTGTGTGTGTGTATATATATACACATAAACATATATATAAACATGCGCGTGTGTGTGTGTGTGTGTGTGTGTGTGTGTGTGTAGAGAGAGAGAGAGAGAACCCACTAAGTCTAGTTAGTGTTGCCCACACATGCATGGCCCTGGAGCCATACATTAAAGCACGAGAGTCTTAACAGTTGCCATATCTTCAATAAAAAATAATCCTCCCCCAGAAGCTATCACTGCCGATAGCTCCTCAGTATGGGTTGAGGCCAGGATATCCTCTACCGTGCATACAACAGGATCTGTCTGTCTTGATCCTGTGTGGGTCTTGTGCGGTAACCACAGCTGCTGTGAGTTCATAGCTGCGACGGTCACACCATGTCCCGAGGAAGCATTTCCCATCACTCCTCCCATCCTCTGACTCTTTGTTCCTTTCACTTCATCATCACAATGCTCCCTGGGACTTGGTGAGGCAGAATCATTAATATAGATACCTCATTTAGTGCTGAGTACCCATTCTCAACACGGTAACTACTATTCATCTCTCTATTGACTGCTTTTCATTGCAAAAAGCAGTTTCTCTGACCCAGGCTGAGAGCAGCGTGTGTGGCGTGTTTAGAAGAAAATTTAACTGCATGACCATTTCACGAAATAACAACACCAGGTTCCCCAAAGGATCCCAGGACCTCACAGCCATAGGCTTTGACCAGAACCGAGCATGATATTTCCTCCTGTAAAGCAAGCCTAAAATCTAATCAGCAAATAGTTGCTCCATAACAGTGGCATGACCACTGAGTCATTAAATACATCTGGTCTGGAAGGTCTGCGCTATAGCATGGCATTTCAAACTTCAGATAAAGAAACTCCAATCAGTAAACAACACTGACAATATAGAATTTACAATTTACAATTACCGTGAAGGGTTTTCTTTAACTTTCATTGTCAATCACATTTTTATTCACTTATCCACCACAAAATTTAAAATAAAAGCTATGACGGGGTTGAAACTAAGGGTAAAAATGTAACAGTCAACAATGAGGGTAACTGGCACTTTTTACCCAGAGATCTGAGTGCTGTTGCTTAACAGATTTATTTTAACAAGAAATCTCTACCTACTATGTGAGAAGACAGGGAAGTAAAGTCCAAAAGAAGAGAACTTAAAAAATTGGATCCAGTGAATAACAAAAGAGCCCAAGGAAGACATCTGTTGATGCCCACTGATTCTTCGTCTGTCAGTAAATCCATGAGACCCAGGATGCAGAGGAGTAAGGTTCAGTGAAGAAAGAAGTAGAACGAGATAAACTGAAATCTGCAAAGACAAAGTTAAACCAGTGATGACTTTGAAATACATGTGTGTTTGAACACTTCTGTCATCACACTAGTGACCTACAGGTGAAGGCTGGTACCCCTCATCACAGGACTGTGCGTTTTCCTGGCCTGGGACTCAGATGCTAAGAGGCGATCTATATGAGAGAGCGGATCAACATGGTCTTCTTTAGGTGATGTTCTGTAGCTTAAATTAGGTAGTAAAAGAATAGAAGAAGGAATAAAAAACAAAATGCTCTCCAGCATTAACTGTCCATCCCAGTGAACAGCCATCACCAAAGTGTGCAGCAGAGACACGGTGAACCCCTGATGCCCAGTCAGAGAAAATGATTCTCCAAGCCCTGCCTCTGGTGGGGACAAGATACTAGGTATTGTTACACAGGATCACTGGAAATGGGACCAGTGCAAAACTCATTTGGGAACACAAAACACTCACAGAGGTGGGTGGACCTCTCCCGTCAATCCAGTCCCTGAGTTTGCAGAAGGCTGTCTCTGGGAAAATTTAATTCCTAATTCACTAGGGGTAATGCATGCTGCGGGGGGAGGGGGGGCGAGGGAGAACAGAAGGGCTCTGGATGGTTAATTCTGGCAGAAAATAGTCTAAGCTCATGGAAATCGCTTTCATTAAAAAGGGCATACTGACTTAACTTGACTAAATTATTCGGATTAGCAGTCTCCCCTCACACCTGTGGAGGCTGATATGCCTGATAATACAAGGGACTGGAGAAGCAGCATCACCCCAGTGGGGAAGACAACTGAGTAACAGCACATGCCTTCTATTGCATGCTGTTGTCCATTTGACTTAACACTCAGGTTCTATCTATAGTTTTAATTTTTTATTATTGACAAGTTTTACCTCAATTGCTAAGCTGCTATGTTTTTAAACTTTTATCTGACTGGAAGAGAGTTCGATAACTATCCTTTCCATTTCTACACATACAAAAATTTTCTTTTCTAGACGGCTACAGCGACACCGTAGTCGTCACATGTCCATTTACACAATTTCCTTCTCCTGCATCCTTTGACAGAACACAGTGACGTAAGGTGGAGAGTATGATGCAATCCTCCATGACGTGTCCACAAACTCACAACCTCCTGGTAATAGAAACTAAAGACGCTAAAGTGGCAAGAATTCAGAGTCCTACTTTCGAAAAGGATCAAGGATCCTACAGAAGACTCAAAAGCAGATGAAATGAGATAAGAAATCAATTCAGGACCTAGACCAGAAAGGTGCAAAACTGAACAAAATAACTTAGAAATTAATAAAAGTTTGGAGGAAAACTCCATTAAAGAAATTGAGACACTGAAAAATAACTGAATAGGAATTCTGAAAATGAAGGCGAAGGGCTGCCACTTTCCACTATTTTTCAACATAGTGCTAAAGTCACAACCTGTAACAAGACAAGAGAAAGGCGTGAAGGGCTATAGATAGAAAAAGAGAAGAAAAACAAATCATTTTGCAGACAAAATGATTCTACACTTAAAAGACCCCATGGACTCCACCAGAAAACTTTTAATTCCGATAAGCACTTTCAGGTATACGTAAAAATCAGTAACTTTTATACATACCAATAACAGATGTGCTGAGAAAGAAATTGGAAAAGTTATCTCATTCTGATAGCTTCAAAAAATTAAGCAGAAATAAACCTAAACAGTGAGGTAGATAGATCTCTACAAGGAAAAGCTTAAACAGTGGGGAAAGAAGCTGAAGAGGATAATAGACACTGGAACAGTTCTGTGCTCCAGAACTGGCAAATCAACTTTGAGACTATGGGGTCACAAAGGCACTCTGGATTTCTAAGAACAGGCATCCAAAAAAAGGCATCAATTGCTTTCCTATAATTTTGCTAAAACACCAAACTGTTTCTACTTTTTACATTTACTATCCTGCTAAAATATAAATAGATTCCTTTAAAGGATGCTAAGATTTTCAGAATAAAATACTGCCTGTGTTAAAGGTCCTTCTTCAAGGGAACCTGGTCTTAGATCTGTGCAAGGGACCCTGGATCTAGGAACTGACTTGTGTTGGCAACAAAGAACATAATCCTGTTATTATGATTCAAATAAGATTTTGCATCTAAGACCTAGGGTTGTCTGCTTAAAATGAAGTGTGGCTACAAAAGGCTGAACAGATAGTTCAATCTTATTTATACATACCATAACAATCAAAGATCTCTTTCTCTTTACAGGTCAAAATCTTATGACTGCTTTGCTCCACTATCCAGTAAGAGAAATCCATTCATCTTATTTCTGGCAACTAACTGACACCTTTAGGTCCCTGCAACCCTGAGATCATGTCGCCTCTTCCTCTGAGTTCAAGATTGTCCAATTTGATGGCTTTCCAACTGACAATGCTGACCTGTAAGGAAGAACCACCACAAACCTCTCCAAGATACAGGGATCATTTATAACACTGCTTACAGCTTCAGGTAAGGGAATTTTCTCATTTCCTACAATTTGTGGGGAAGAGAATAATATCTTGTCCCTTCTCTGAAATAAAGTTCAGCATCACACACACAAATTATACATCACAAATCTAGTCTTATAGTTATTCTCCTCTAGCCATTGGATACCCACCTTATTCTACTGAACAGCTGAGATTTATGCTTCAGTAACTACATATCATTTGAGGGGCTGAGTCTTAATAAACAGACCAAACAAACCCGGAGGCGTACTAGCTGATATAGTAAAGCATCAGTTTGAGAATCTCTGCTTAGCCCACCTACATTAAGCACAACCCAAGATTGTCTTTTCGCCACACTGTTCCCATTATTTTAAGGATCACAGGTTTTAGTCTAGTTATATATCTGAAAAATAGTAGATAGAGATGAATGACAAGTACCCTTGTAGTTCCTTGTAAAGCTTTCCGCTGGCGTGTGCTTCAGAGTGTTTAGATTCAAGGAGATGAAGCACAGAGACAGCGGAGGAAGAGCTGCCAAAACGAAGACAAGAAGCCACACTTCAGCATCCGATGTCCCAAGCTCCACCAGGGTCTTTCCATGATGCTCTATCTATTGGTTTTGGTTTCTGCTATGTCCAAATCTAGGTGCTGCTTTCATCACATATTGTTCTAAAATAAAAATGACTTTAGGACTCGACCTCCTGAATCGTTTTCAGAAATCTTCTGGTCCTGTGAGTTCAGTGGAAAAGGTTTATTTGGGGGCAGCCAAAGAAGCATTCTAGATCATTCTGCGTATCTTGAGACTTGAAGTTATAATTTTCTCACCTTTACTACTTCTGTACACTTTGAAATAGCTGTGCAAAAGTATTACACCCGGTGTTACAATGGCAGCGAGAGTTTCAATGGTAGCAAGAATTTGGCCACCCAAAGCCTTGTTTTTCTCATGGACACTTGGTTTTAATTATCTCCAGATGATCATTAGACTCACTGTATTATGATGTATGCCAGGGTACAGATTGCCAGTGTATCTTTTACCATTGGAAACTGTGTTATTGATATTTCTAAATTTCATAAGATCATAAAAAAATACCTTCAAGATTTTCTAGACTAATAGAGTCCATGCTCCAAGCTCTGTTCCTATAGAAGGGAAAAAAGCCCTGCTTTCAGTTCCTTTGAGTGAAAATTAAGGAGGAAAGTCCTACTTTGTTTTTAACCTACATTTGGGAAGATCTATTTGACTGGGAAGGTAAAAGGTTGATAAATTAAAAGCATAAACTTCGAAATTCAAAAGCATCGATACAAAACACATTCCTAGAACCTACTAACTCCTCTTCAATTAAGCAAAAACATAACCAGTCCTCCGAAACCTTCATTGTTGTCTATATTTATGTTTCAACACTAGAAGACCCAAAAAATTAACCAGATTTTTAAACATACTAATTGTAGTGTTACTAATTAGACCGGGTACCTGGAATAAATCATAGAAAGAAAATGAAAAGTAACTACCTTAGGTTTATTAGGGGAAACCATTTTCACAAGGGCAATGCATTTGATTACGCAGAGCATCTGGTCTAGATGGCAATTAACCCAAGTCCTGTGGCATCGTATTTGGCTGGACGTGTGGGGCAAACATCTTTGTTTGCAACGTCCTGTTGCAGTGATAAGCATTTGCAGCAGATAGGTTCTGTGAGGCTGCAAAAGACAGAGATTGGGGTCTTTGTGCCCATTCAGTGTAAAAAGGTCTCCACACTCCTTTCTCTCAAGCTTTTTGGGACAACTTGTCCTGGGGATAAAGACATCCTGTCTGAGACCTGTCTTGAGTTGATTAGCTGACCCTTTATGGTTTGATAATCATGGAGCAGCAGAAGGTAAGTAGAGGTCCTGACACCTCTGCGTTGAAAAAGAAAATAGATTTAAATTATTTAAATTGAACCAAAGAGCCGAATCCTTTTATGTAAAGATGTCTTCCTTAGTGTCACAAAAATTAACTAGCATCCAACTTGCCCCTCCAAGTATCCTCCTCTGAATGTCAAGCAAACGTTGGCAGGCCCTGCTAAGTGTACTCTTTCTAAGTATAGATCAACAAAATAGTGACAAAATACTCACTGTGACTTTGTCCCTTAGAGCTACTATCTTTAAATGCGTTGTATTTTCCGAAAAATGAATGTAGCAATGAGTTGATCATGTCTGGTGTGTCAATTCATCTCTACAAGGTTCCATCTTTGTTGATAATGCAAACTCTGCTTTAGTCTACAAACACACACAGACATACATACACACAAGGGACAATAAGAAACATTTCAAAAAAAAAAACACCATACTAGCAGATTCTAAAAGGTATTTCAATTTCTGGTTGAGTATTAACTTTCACTGGACTCCCTCCCTCATACCACACACTCACATTTTAAAACTTAAGAGTTAGTGAAGTGTAAGATCGCATTATAAAGCCAACGGCAAAGACTGAAAAGATTCTAAAGTCACTGATTTCTCTTCTCTTTCGGTGGCTTTGTACTTGCTTCCTTCCTACCAAATGTGACAGTGTGAATGAGAATGGTCCTCACAGCCTCACATGTTTAAACGTTTGGTTCCCAGTTGATGGACATTTTAGGAAGGATTAGAATGTATGGCCTTGTTGGAGGAGATGTGTCACTGGAGGTGAGGCTTTGAGATTTCAAAAGCCCGGGCCAGGTCCAGCTGAGACCTCTTTGTCTGATGTTTGTGGATCAGATGTGAGCTCCCAACTACCTCTCCTGCATCATGCCTGCCTTTCAACCCACCATGATGGTCATGTACTAACCTTCTGAAACCGCAAGCAAGCCCTCATTTAAATGCTTTCTTTTATAAATGACCTTGGTCATGTTGTCTCTTCTCAGCAATGGTGACTAAGACACCAAGTGAAAGATGTGTCTCACTCCCACAAGGTCCCCAGTGCCATTATGTCCAACACTAAGAAGGAAGAATTGACCTCATGCAGATATTCTCCAAGTTCATCATTATGGTGGAGATCAACAGAAGTCTTCATTTTTAAAAGCTAATATGAACAGATGGAGGTCTTTCCCTCATGAGTGGGTGTTTATCTATTTAATGCTGAAATATAAAATGCAAATGTACAAGTGATAATATCGTGAATGCATGGCTTGATGGAGCACTGCAGCTGTATAAAATCCTTAATAGTCACTCATAGCAGAAAGAGAACGTTAAGAGAACCTCTGTTTCCTGTTTCCCCTTGTTTTAAACCATCACAACTATGCTAATGACCAAAGAGTCTGGACGGAATAATTCAAATGCCAGGTGGGTTATATAAGCAGCTTACTGCAGAGAAGTATTCAAAACAGGGTGTGTAACCTGCCCATCACAGAGTGTAAGATACATCCAGCTAGTTCTAGCTCTCTTGCTGCCCCGGAATGCTATTATATTTTGTCTAGAGCCTTGCCACTGCTGTAACTTCTGCTCTCTCTCTTCTCCTTCGGAAAAGCCACTAAGTGCAAGCTAGAGGGAACTTTTGTACGTGAACACTCCATTATACTGTTTAGAGCGTCTCATTCTATATTTACAGTGCCTTTCCAATCTGGCTGCATATGATGGCCTCAAAACACATTGGTGACTGGGGATGTCCATCATTTCATAATCTGGGGAATGTCTTCGGCTATGCAAGTGAATCAAATACATAGCTCTTAATTGCCCCAAGACTCCACACAAGACCGTGCTACCACTCATTTCATCTCTCGCAGTAAATCATCAGTCATATCACCCCAAATGCACTGGCATGCTCCCTGTTCCTCAAAGACAACAGTCAAAGCCCCACTTCTTGGCCATTGCACCAGCTGTTCCATTTTCCTGCTCTGGGGATACCTACTCTTTTACTTACTTTTCCTGTGACAAAAAAAACAAAAAAACAAAAAAAACCACTAACTAAATAGCAGGGCTTAGCTTAAAAAAGAAGAAAATCTACTTCAACTCACAGTTGAAAGGCTATGGAGTCCGTCATGGAGGAGAGGAGAAGGTAGCACGATCGTTAGTCAACTGATCATACTGACTCTGTAGTCAGGAAACAGGAAGAGATGAACGCTGGCACTCAGCTCACCTTCTCCATTTTATTCAGTCACTAACCCACCCATTGAATGGCGTCACCCATACATAGAGTGGGTCTTCCCACTCCATTAAAATCTCTCTAGCAACACCCTCAAAGACGCACTCAAAATCTCGTCACCTAAATGACTTTAAATCTCATCACCTGGCAAAGCCACCTGCCTCCCATTCTTTACGTTTTCACTATAAAAGCCTGTGTTTCAGTGACACAGCAGACATTTTATACCTGTCCTTCCTGATTTGGATAGGCTTTTTTCTCTTTCGCTGCAGAAGAGCAGGCTTTCTGGCTCTTTATTCCCGGTAGTGTCCCCAGTACCACCTGTCATGTAGCCAGAGCTCATGCTTAAAACTAACTAATGACTCTAACAATCAATGAAACCCTTCTTAAAGAGCTTTGAGTCAGCTTCTATGACCCAACAATGGGATCAGTTGTAACCACATGCATTAAGCACATTCAAACCAGAAGTTGCTACATGAGACAACTCGTGTTACGTTGTAATTTGCAGCAAAACAGTGATAGGCTATCTGTGCTTCAAGCTACAGACAAAGGAACTCCTTGGAGAAGAGGCTCTGTGTCTTTGCACACAGAGCATTTAGAACTGCCAGCTATCTAAAAGCCTCCAGGATTTTTAAAGAAAGGAATCAGAAATGGGGAACAGACAGTCTTTAACCTCTCTTGCATATATATCTTTTCATATGCTCTTTGCAATTCGCTCATGTTGGGTCTTAGAAATTGCTTTAGACATCATTGTTGGTTTGCACTCATTTCCTGTGATTGCATTGAAGCCCACGACATGGCATCTGCCCCCACTCTCATCCACTCTCCACTCTCTTAGCTGCCGCAGAACACGTCCCTGATGAAAGTAACACCCCCCACAAGTCTTTTATGTTTTTTCCCCAAGACATACATCCTGAAATCAATGCTGCCAAACTTTCTTCTGTCTAAACTTTTAGGTTAATGTATTTTCTGAGGAACCAAGTTAATCAGAGACAGGAAGAGAAAGGAAGAAAGACGCTCATCAGTGCAACAGAGAAAGCACACATCAGCAAATCCAGGGCAAGTGGTGTTGATAAGAACAAAGCCACACAGCTCACTGGGCTCAAGTCTATCTGCTCACAGGAACTAACCCATTGGATACTGCAACCTCCCTCAGAGACAGTGACTTTCCTGCTGCTTATAGTTGATAAAAAAGAAAACAGATGTAAGAGTCCTTTGGTACTGCTCTATCTTTATTGCTATAACTCTTAATAATGAAAAACAAACAATGGCCCTTTGTGCCTCTGATATTCACACTGATATTCAATCCATTTGAACATTATAGAATTCCTTGGAGTTTCAATAAATATTTGATAAAGTAATAAAAGACCCACACCTCTGAATTATTTTCTACTTCCTGCCCGTTCAACACCATGGAGGAGTTTCTGATTATAGAAATAGTATAAGAAGAAGCTCCTAAAACTCAGATTTATATTTAAATTCTGTTCTGGTGACATCCCATTCTGCTAAGCTATAAACCAAGAAGATAAACCAGACAATTTATTTTGCTTTATTTTTCTCTTTTCATGCTTCCATCTGTAGAACTAAAATAATCCCCAGGAGACAACAGTAAACTCTATTTTCTAACATTCATCCAGTTAAGCTGTTCTAATAAATAATATTTATTTATTTGCTTATTAGAATGATAGGATAGAAGGGATTTAAAAAGAATCAAGTATATATCAACAAGCCACACAGCTAGTTTTCTCATTTAAAAAACAGACAAGTAAACAAACAAAACCAGTTCAATGATACTTCCTGCAACACAACAATAAACAAATACACACAAATCCCTAACTTTATGCACATTACCGTGTCAAGAAGAGAAGTAGTAATCCCATAAACATGTTTATTTCCATTATGCCTCTGCTATAGACTCAGAGATGGTAAAAATGGTCAGCAAAAATGTACGTGATCAATGGTATCTAATGAGGAAGTTAAACATTAAACACAGCTATCTATGTGGCAAGTTTCATGTACCTAACAAGGATCAATAATTGAGAATAAAACTTCTTCTCAGGAAGCAACAGGTCAGGAGTCTTTAACATGAAATAGGTTGAGCCAAGAGCAGTCTAAGAACACAGGAGGGTTTGTGCAAAGGCCTGAACTATTTGTCAATTTTAAAACACTGTAAAAATACATATTAATAAATAGAGGGATATTAAGATAACATAAGCAGAAAGTATATCATAATGACATACCACATTTTTTTAAATATGTAATTCCTTCAAAACTACCACAGATCATATGCAGCAACATTTTGTGCTTAATCCATTAATGCACTCCCTCAAAGAACATCTTGTATGGACCACCATTTTCATTTTACACACTCGCATAGCCTAGTGCATGTTAAATTACAGCACAAACCAAATTAAACCACTTCCTTATGTATAAACTTTCAAACACAATGTTAAATTATGAATATTCATACATTTTAAAAGGTGTAATTTAACTAACATTTCTTAGGGAACTCTTCTGCAGATGATGTCAGTGGACTAATTGGGTGGAGGAATAATGCACTTAGATAATAAAAGAATAAATCGTATTTATTTAAAAAATAATCAGTGAGGATCTACCATGCTGCAATTGCTTTTCTTAACTCTAAAGACCTGCTGACATAACAGAGTACTGTCCTGGAGAAGCAGAATAAATGGTAGAGAAGAGAGACAGTCACAAATCAGACTACTGGACACAGGAATACAAAGACACATCAACGTGAAGAAGGGACATCTCGCACTCTTCTACGATATTGTCAATTTAAGGTACACATCACATACAGTTCCCATCCCAACCAACAGGCTTTAGAGACAGGCCAGGCAACTGCTTCATCTTAGCAGCCAACAGACCTGAGGCAAAGGAGGTTCTGAAGCTTGAGAGTGAAGGCTGGAATCCAGACACAGCTCAGGCAATCTAACAGAAGGGCATCTCCCTTTACTGGGTGCAGGCTTGACACCTTTGTTCTCAGCTGGGTCTTTAACTGTTTAGAGGAGCGATGCCTAAAGTAGACAAGGCAATCTGCTTTACCCGGTCTGTCATTTTGAATATTAATCTCTTCAAAAACACCCTTACAGACGCATGCAGAATATTCACCCAAGGGTCTGAGAACCCTATGGCTCAGTCGAGCTGACACAAATTTACCCTCACATGCCCACTGCCTTGCCGACTGGGCATGCATAAGCATTTTCTCAAACCATACCTAACCGTCAAATGAAGAAAATAACAAACTTATAACGCGTTGACCTTTGCCTACAGGACGATATAAAATCCTTAAGTGACAATTATTTTTCTATTGCTCCCATAATTGGCATCCTATGGTGTAAAACAAAAACCATGACCCAAAGCCATTTTATTTTGTGATAAATGATAAAAGATTAGGGGTGTAAAGCAATGGTATTTACATAGAGAATATTTAAATCAAGTAAGAAATATTCATGACAATTCCAGTCCTGTTTTCCTGGGTTTTTTTTTTAGAAATAATACTGTATTTGTTCACTTTATGTTACTTTAACAAAATACTTGAAGTCAAGTATCTTATGGAGAACATTGTATGCCTTTGTTTGGTTGTTTAGATGTTTGGGCTAAAAGTCCCTGGCTATGGAAATCTCATAGGTGTGGCCTCTGTTGAAAGGCACTGGCAGCATCGTAACTTCACAGAGAAGCAGAAAGGGAAATGGCTGGGGGAGTACGTGTCAAGCGTATGGGGTTGCCTTGCTGTATAACCACTCTTGTGAGACCAAACTCATTCCACAGGCTCAGGATTGCTCTTTTACGGTGATACCTTCAGTAACCTGCTAACCTCCCATGAGGCTCCATTCCTTTTTTTTTTATTTTAATTTTGATGTATTCTTCTCTCATACAATACATCCCAACCATAGTTTCCTCTCCCTCCTCTCCTCCTAGCTCCTCCCATCTCCCCTCTCCCCAGATCCATCCCTTCCAGAAAAGAGCAAGACTTCTACAACAGCAACCTAACACAGCACAAGAAGATACAATCAGACTAGGCACAAACTGTTATATCAAGGCTAAGTGAGTCAACCCAGTAGGAGGAAAAGGCTCCCAGGAGCATACAGAAGTCAGAGACACCTCACTCCACACTTTTAGAAGTCTCACAAGAACATCAAGCTAATGACCAAGACACATATCCAGAGGATCTAACACAGACTCACACAGGCTCTGTGATTGCCACTTCAGTCTCTGTGAGCCCATATGATCCCAGCTTAGTTGATTTTTGTGGCCATGTCCTGCCAGTGTCCTCAATCCCCTATGGATTGTATAATCCTTCCTCCCCCTCTTCTAGGGGTTCCCCAAGCTTCGAGGGGAGAACCTGATGGAGATCTTCAATTTGGGCTCTTTCTCCACCTAATGTTTGGCTGTGAGTCTCTGCATTTGCTCCCATCAGCTGCCAGAGAAAGCCTCTCTGATGGTGACTGGGGTGGACACCAATCTATAAGTATAGCAGAATATCTTGAGGAATCATTTCATTAATTTGATTTTTTTTCCAGTTGTGTTTGGATCTACCTTAAGTCTCTGGGCTATCCAGTCTCTGGTTTCTGGACATTCAGGCAGTGTAGGGCATGGGCTCCCTCTCCTTGCATAGGCCTCAAGTTAGACCAGACACTGCTTGGTCACTCCTATAAGTTCTGCACTACCACACTGGGAGAGCTTCCAGCACCTGAAGGGTTGGGGGGTGGGGAGCAGACACACTCAAACTGTATCAAAGCCATAACAGAATACACAACATGCTAGTGTTTCTAACTACCTTCTCCTACAAATCATTCTGCATTCCCATTGGTCTTTACCAAGTATCTCAGCTCGTCACAGTTTTTAAACAGTTTTTGAAATAGCCCAAATGTCCACTAGCACCCTTGGCTGGATTGGGCTGTAATAACCCACTGACATAATTGTAGGGCTAACAATTCTAAGACATGCCCTAACTGACCTTCTGTGCTCCATACATAGCCCTCCTTACCTTTCTCTGTTGAACAGAATTCAATTTCCTATTGCTATTCAGGAACAGCCACCCAAGCCAGTAAACTTAACGTTTTTGACTATTTGATTCAGTTATAAACAAATACTTTGGTGGCCATCTTAATATTCAGCCCTGCGGAATAATTTGTGTATCTCTATTAGAAGTATTCTTTTGTTTAGAACCAGTATGTCTAGACCCAAAACGTATAAAATCCTATGAACAAACTTTTATTAGTAGGTCATTAGTGCTGCCTTCCTCTTCCTTCCTTTTCTGTCCTACCCCTGGATTCCTGGTTCTATTAATCCTGAATATCAGAGAAACAGCATCACATATTGAAGACTAGTTCAGTGGATACTCAGTCTTACAGGGGACATTTCAAGATATTGTCACTTATATGTCACTGTAATTGCAACTTTTAGATGCTATTCCATTGGTCTATCAAAACAGCTACCTCTGGATAGTAGGGGCCATGGTATGATGATTGAATCCATGAGCATTGTCTCACTGCTCTATTTCTTTTCTTTTGAAGTGAGATTTCTGATCAGCTGTAAGGCTCTGGATATGATGCTAGATAAAGGATTCTGTAAGTCTATGGATGGGAGTCTTGGCAAAAGGGATTGTGTACAGAAAATACAAGTGTTTATCCAGAGTAAGTGCCTAGCTAATGAACAAAGAGTATTTTCTTTCTGTGATGAAACTGTTCTGATGTCATCAATCTGGCCCCAGATAGGCATCTGGCTGAACTCTCTGAAGCAGGATGCTTCAGGAGAGATCATGTGTTGGTCTACACTGCTAATAGATTGGTCACTCAGTGGTAGATGAAGCTATATTGGCTCTGGTAGGTTGAAGCCCACATTGTGGTGCCCCTGTAAAACCTCCATCCCTGGTAACATGATCACATCGTTCATGAGCACACTGGGCAGAAGTATCTGAGGAAAGAAGCTGACTGGGATCTCCTGCATTGGTTATCCTCTCTAGATCACTATTATGCAACCTGCCTGGTAAGAACACCATCTGTTGATCATTCAAATGAGACACAAATATATTTGTAGTTTTGCCCATCCAAACAGATCTACCCATAAATCTCTTATTTCACATAACTTGTCATCAATTTTCAAATAATTTTACTTCAAAGTTCCTGATTATACAGCCAAATGATCTGCTACTTCCCATGAACTGTCAGACAATCTTATCTTTTCTCTCTACAAGCAGTGTGAATGGTCAGGATCACTGCTTAAAGCTCTGCTCATTGATAGAATTTTCGTATGCCATTGACCTTGAGGGATATTCCCCGAGGCTGAAGAGATTCTGCTGTTGGGTTTGGAGTGGTGCCTGTATATCTTGCAGAATACTGTAAACCAGGCTCAAGTCTCCTCTGTCAACTTCTTATGCAGCCACAGTGAAGACTGGGAAAGAGAAGGCAATGTAGCCACAGTGGAGACAATGGACCACTTTCTCCCGTAGCTCATCTGAACAAGAGCTGCTGCAAGGTGAATGTGTGTGCACTGCTTACACTTGATGATGTTTCTGCTATTCACAACTTCATAGTTTGCTGGGTCTCTTCACTACCATAAATGAAGTCATCATTAGCATATTCAAATATAATTAGATTAGAGAATTCATTAGAATCCCAGAACCAATTCAGAAAACATATTCTTAAATTCATTTAGAGTCACTCTCAATACCGGAATATGAAGATTAGTCAGAGATCCCCAGAGAAATACAATGAATAGTGTGTGTGTGTGTGTGTGTGTGTGTGTGTGTGTGTGTGTGTTTGTAGTCTATGTACATGGATCTCTCTCACTCTATGTGCAAGCACTGTCTCATGATTACAGAAGCTAAGGCTCAAGATATTCAGCCAGCAAGCTAGAAACCCAAGAGAATCACTAAGTAAAATTTTAATATGTCCAAAGCCTGAGGACCAAGGCAGCTGATGGTGTACGATGGTAGACGTTCTAGTCTGAAAGTTGGTGGGCATAGAACAAAGAAGAGCTGTGTTAAATAAAGTTGGAATGAAGGAAAAGTGATTCTGAATTCAAACAGCCAAGCAGGAGACATTTTTCTCCTTTAGGAGTAAAGCTGTTTTATTCTCCTCAGGGCTTGGCTGGTGGGATGAGGCTTACCAACTTGAAAGTATGCAACTGCTTTACTCAACTAGTTTAAAGTTAATAATTTCCAGAGACACATTCACAGGTGCAACAAAAATAGTAGTTGACCAAATGATTGAGTACCTCATTACCCATTCAAGTTGACAGATAGCATTAAGTGTCAACACACTTTAGGGGATGGAGTTGAACCATTCATACTAGAGCTGAAAAACCCTCAGTGTGGTAGAGCAACGGCAATAAATTTAGGACCCTCACGTTTCTATGCACATGTTACCAGACACTAAATAAATGTTGGCACTGGCATTCTCTAGTTTGTAAAGGAAAAAGATATAGAAAGATGATGGATTGGTAGGAGAAGAAAATGCTACTACTGCGTCAAATAATTGCTTAATTTGGGCATAGCAGAGAGTTCTCGTGTTGCATGAACCCAAGTTCAAAACCTGCCTACATTGGTTTCAAAGGGAGTTGATACTGATCAAACATCATAGAAAACTAAATGACCACAAGAAACTATGAGAAGATATCTGTTTAACGAGTCATCAGACAGACACTAATTTGCATTTTGTAAAGGCCAGTTACTACCCATAGACACAGGGAAGACACTGTGTCTGTATTTCAGAGGTTTTTTGCCCTCTTTGATATTTTAAAAGACTAACTCCTTTTTAAGATGTCTTTTTTTCTTACATATTTTTATCTTTGTCTCTGAATGCTTTGCCTGCATATATGTCTGTACACCATATACATGCCTGGTGCCCACAGAGTCAGGAAATGCAATGACTAGGAACTAAACCATTCAAATAAGAACATGACTAGAAGGTGTATAATTCTGTGTTTACTCTATAAGATTTTAAGCGATAAATTTAGCATGCCCAGAAAATAGATTCTGTGTGCTTCATACATTCTCGTGCACAGTGGGTATGATTTACATTTGTGGACATTATCATGGAAGCACAGAAACAATGTCTAGTATCTTGGGAGGCCAGCTTTCACAAGGGACATGATGGCTGATGTAGCATCATGAGTAACGGTGCAACCAAAATCACACACATGGCATCAGGAAACTCCAGGGGCAGTAAGACCTAAAATGATGTCTCAATGCAAACAACCATGACACTGCGGGCAGATCCAGCTTTGCTACCTGTTTTTCCTGTTGAGATATGAAACCACCAAGGAGCCTTGCATTTCACCTGAAGAGACGGCTTGAAAAATATATTTGCCTAGTCTATTAGTCTCCTTGGGTCACCGTCACAACATATCACACTCGGTGTGAAATCAACTGAAGTTTATTCTTCCTAGTCCTGGGGGCTAGAGACCCAAGACAAGGTACCTGACAGGTTTAATCCTTCTGAAGCCCTTCTGCTTAGGCTTCAGGGGCCTGCATTACACTACATCGTCATGTGATGCTTCCTCTGCATGGAGAGGCCGATCGTGCAATTCCTTTAATAAAAGATGAGTCATAACAGATCAGGACACTGCTCATATAACTCTTAAACTGTAATCATATCTTTATAAGCCATGTCTCCAATGACAGCCAACTAGAGGTTAGGTCTCTAGCATGACTTTAGAGATAAAACGATTTAATCCGTAATATTTATGGTTGGAAGTTTTTTTTGTTTTTTTTTTAATTACAGGGAAATGAAGAATAAAGAGAAATTTCCTTTTGGTTGTTTCTTAAAAATGAGTATCATGTTTTCTACACACCTTAAACGTTTTTAATCAAGAGGTAACAGGATACGTTTTCACGCAAGGCCAAAAAGAAAAACAATGTACATGATCTTTGTAAGTACCATAATTGTCCATAAAGTTGTGTTTGGGATGTCAGTGAATCTGTTCCCTTCTGTACCACTGTGTCCCTTCGTCTTGAAAGGATCCATTCAACATGAAGTTTGTAAGAATGGCCAGATTAAGAACTTTATAAACACATCACCTATTTGGAAAGGTTTATATAAAGGCTGACCTTCAGATTTCTGATTTGTCAGACTACCTATTCACTGAATAGTTTCCTTATGTCATGATAAATTCTATTACAAGTTATTTATAGAAAGTATTAAAATTACTATCAAATGGTCAATTACTATCAGAAATTACCATAAATGCTCAAAAAATAAGAAACAGATTTGTATCAATTTTCACTGCAGCAGAAAAACAAAGAAGAAAATTTTATTTTGGCTTATACTTCCAGTAATCACAGCCCACCATTAGGGCCATAGGTTTATGGCCTGAGGTAAGGCAGAGCATCATCACAGAGGGAGTCCATGACAGTGTATGAGGAGGCTGCTCAACTCAGGGCAACCAGAAAGCAAAATAGAAGTGAGGAGTTGGTCAAGATTTGGACATCCCTTTTATGGGCGTGATTGCAACACCCTACTTTTTTTTTTTTAAGTAGGCCTCACCTTCTAAAAGTCAGTAGTACCACGGACTGACAACCAAGCCTTTAGCACGTGACTTTTGGGAAGGCTTTGCATCTGTACCATCACAACCCTACAACATCATGGATATCTGATCCAAAGACATGAAGCACTTTACCACAAGTGCTGAATGTCATGTTTATCATGATCTTTAGGGTGAATAAATGCTTTCTAGATTAGGAGAAAGAAAACAGGTGATTTATCAAAATAATTTTCTAGTTATTTGTCTGAAGCAATCATGTACAATGAGACATACCAAACTTAATATGGTTATTAAGTCTTATAACCGTAACATAATAGTTATCTTTGCATTTTCAAATAAACAAATGAAAGTTCAATTTGAAAATGTGAGCAATTACTATAATTTAATTAAGACCCCTGAAAACATATGCTGAAAACTGGATCTGTAAGATAGATTTTGTTCTGGCTTTGTTTCCATGGAAACCTGTCATCTTCTGTCCTCTGCCCCTAAAATGTACTACTTCTTAGTTTTTTTAATTAATTCTTACTTTATTTTTTTCATACTTCCAGGGTAATGTGGTAATCAATTATTTGTATACAATGTGTAAAAATCAAATCAGGTAGTTAGAATTTCTCCTTGATCCTTCTTTTAGATTTTTTAATATATAATAATGTACATGTTCATTAAATACAATGTAATATTTTCCTTTTATTCTATTTTATTTTCTCCTTTTAAAATTTTTCTTCTCTTTCACTGAGACAGGGTCTCATTTATTCCAGGTTTGCTGAAGCACGCTATGCAGCTGAGGATGACGCTGAATTTCTCATGTTTGATTAATAGTTTTTAGACTTATTTAACGTGAAGTAGTGTTTCGTGTTCATATATGTATGTGCACCATGTGTGTACCTTGTGCCTGTAAAGAAGAGAAGAAGGTGCTATGGTCCCTGGAACTGGAGTTACCGATCGCTGTGAACCACCCTGTGGGTGCTACGAACAGAACCTAGGTCCTCTGCAAGAGCAACAAGTGCTCTTAACTGCTGAGTCATCTCTCCAGCCAAACCTTGGATTTCTGATCCTTCTGAGTCCATCTCTCCAGTGCTGGAATTACAGGTATGCACCATTATTGCCCAATTTATATGGTTTAATATATTAAACCTAGGGCCTGATGAATGCTAGGAGGTAAACACTCTCCCAACTGAACTACAGCCCTGGCCAATAATGTAGTATTGTCAATACATAATATTCATTTCCCATTTGTGTAAGTTAAGATTCTCCAGTGAAACAAAGACAAAAGAAACACAGAGATGGATAGGTAGGCAGATAGGTATGTAGACAGATAAACTTTTAAGAGCTGAGGCCTAGCTGGAAGAAGTGCTTCACTAGGGTAGGTGCCACAAGGGTTGTGGCCTAGCCTGGTTCTCATCTGACCTCTCTGCTTCCTTATACACCAAGATGTGAGCAAGCAGCCATCACTATGGACCTGCCTGTTGTCATGCATCCACAGAAAGGTGCAGAGACTCATATGGAGGAGACACTAATTATAGGTAACTGACCTATATGGTTGTGTGGCCTGAGAAATAATACGTTCTATAGCTGGACAGCTGAGAACCAGGCATATAGTGGGGTAGGTCAACCTAAATCCACCAGGTTGAGATTCCAAAATAATCTAAAATCCAGTTCTAGTCTGAAGAAAGACTGACAACTCAGGGCAAGCTGCCAAATGAAGGTGCTACTTTGAACTCAGTCTCTGGGTATAAATAACTCAGGTCTGCAGTTGATTAGATGAGGCTCACATTTGCAAGGATCAAACATTACTCTCAGGAAAAAAGTCACCCTCAGAGGCATACCCAGAGTGATGCCCGACGAGGGTGACATGCAGTACTGACGACCCAGTATTTGTAGGGAACAAACCGTTTCACTATTTTTCTGGTGTTAGAAAGGCACAAAAGCATGATCAACTTTGTAAATCACAGAGAGAGTACAAGAATGTGTTTCGAACAAAACATTTTGGAAAAATAAAACCTTTAAATCTTGCATTTAATGACTGATTTTTAAAGTAAAGCTGGCTTACGAAAGAGAGGCTATCCTGGAGGAACAAAGCAAACAAACTCTCTTGCAGTTCTTGGTCCATAAGGAGTCGAGGCCAAGGACAGCTAAGAATTCTATGACCTTTCAAAAATAGAACAGTAAATAATCTAGCTAAGACCACAAAGTCATTTTTGGAACAATATTATACAAGGCCTAGAAAGTCTTTCAATTTGAGCTCATTAATGATCTATCAAGAAAATGAATTTTAAATTTCTTTCCATTATTAAATCAATCTTAAAATTGTTGCCTGGCATAGTGACACATGTCTTTAGTCCCAACACTCAGAAGACAAGAGGCAAGTGAATCTCTATGAGTTTGAGACCGGCCTGGGATACATAGTAAGTTTCAGGACAGCGAGGGCTAAGCAGTATGACTCTGTATCAAAAAAATCTACCTGTTTTTAATCAGCCTCTTTTACATATCTTGTTTCAAATCTATGCACATTCCTAAAGCTAACCTTTAGCACATTTTCCTTCTATGACTAGGGAATCAGTAAGGAGAAAACTTGCCATTGAACTCTGAAGGCTCTTTCACTTAGTCAGACTTTTATTGAGTACCTTCCTCACAGAGTTCTTGTAAAAGAAAATTGGTTTTCCTTGTTGCCAAACCATTCTGGTTTTACGGAGATGTAGACACATCATTCGTGGGTATCTGTGTATGTGCGCAAGTGTGTGCCTGTGGATGTATGAGAACTAAAATAATGGAAAACTGATCAAAAATTTTAAACACAGGAAAAGAAAACATTAATAGTCCAAATTTGGCCCCAGACTGCTGTTTTCCCCACTTCTAATACCATGGCTTTCTGTCCTGTGCATCCTTGAACTGCCTCGCAACTCTCTCTTAGACTGTAAAATGACAGAGGTCACACTGCGGTTTTCTTCCGTAACCAAAGCATCTCCGTTGTTCTCAGTGACCGCACCAGGAACGGGGTTATTCGTCTATCACTTTTGCTCTGTCAATTATTAATGTTCTCGGTGCCAACCACTTCACCTTCACTCTGCCAGCCACATCCCGCATCTGGTTTGGGGCTTTATTCACTATGCAAGTTCTGGCCACCACAATTTCTTAAGCTCGGACATATTTCCCCCGGGATCACCTGCAGCATCTGCTCTTCAACCTTACTGATGTCACTAGCATATACGCACATCAAACGGTGCTCTGCTAGCTTCAGCCTCCTTCCTCCATGCTCCTTAGACTCAGTAGTCTGTTCTAGCAATCACTCACATGTAGGAGAAAATCGGACCGCCACTGGACAGAACAAGGCCTGAGACCCACGTGGACATACACAGAGACAGACCTGCCCAGGCATGCCCAGAGACAGAACTACCCGGACACGCCCAGGGAGCAGCAGCTGCAGTCTGGCAGCCAATGGGACACTGGTCTGGGTGGAGGGTATAATAGGCTTCTCCCCTCACCCCCCCACCCCCGCCTGTAATAAACTGAGTCTGCCTTTTGCCACTCACCTGACTCCCGGAGCCTGTGTGTCTTGGCTCCGCACCAACTCTACCCCCTCCTCGCCTGAAGGGTCTCATGGATGGGTACAAGCAACACTCACATGCCAGCCTCTAAAAAACACCTTCCATTTTCTTTCCATGAGATTTTCCTAGCTAGACTCTGATATATGCCCAGTCCAGCTCCCATTTCCTCTGCCCATTAGATACTTAAAATAAAGCTATGCCAACTGTACACTGATGTTACAGCCTGTTTTATATCTCCAATCTCCAAGCAAAGTAATATCTGACAGTCCTCTTCCCAGATTCATGGGAGTATAATTTATAATTGCTAGCTGGAACTATGCACAACTAAGGTGAATAACATGATGATTTTATGTATGTGGACACTGCTTAACTATTTACTACAATCAACTATTTACCATAGAAATCACTTCCCATAGCTGAAGTATCGCGTGTACTGAGAACGCTTAATGTCTACAATTTTAGTAAATCTCAAGCATAATATTCAATGTTGTCAACAGTGGTCACACTGTTGTTCACTGGATCTTCAGACCTCAATTGTCTTATACAAATGAAACACCTTTGACCAAGATCTTACCATATCTCACACCCTCCTCACCATTCTCCTCTCTGATTCCAGAAATATGACAACTTTAGATTCCATATTAAGTGAAAGCATATCTGGCTGATTTTCCTCTGTATAATACTCTGCAGGTTGACTTACGTTTTTGCAAACTGAAGCTTCATTTTTAAAGGCTGAATGATTTCCCAGGGCAGTGTGTGTGTGTGTGTGTGTGTGTGGTGTGTCCACCTATCTGTCTGCCTGCCTGTCTGCATATGTCTGTGTGTCCTCATTTATTTTTATCCATTCATCCACAACAGACACTTAGGTTATTCCTATGTTGTAGCTGTTGCAGTTAGTGCTGAAATGAACATGAACTTCCAGGCATCTCTTTGAGATTCTCATTTTGTTTTTAGATATACACCCTCAGATGTGGGACTGGCTGTTCTAGTTTCGATTGTTTTGAGAGATGTTCATTTTGTCCCCAAGAATACACAGTGGGGAGAGAATGTTTTTTTGTTTTTTTGTTTTTTTTTTTCAGTAAATGGTGTTAGAAAAATCATCTAATCCTCTACAGGAGAATAAAATTAGGCCCTTAACTCAAGTCATGCACAGAAATCAATAAAAATAGATTAAAGACTTAAATGTAAAACCTGAAGCTATAAGCCTACAAAGGGAAAGCAGGGAAATGCTTTTTGACCCTAGTTTAGGCTATGATTGTTTGACTATGACACTAAAAGCACAAGCAACAAAAATAAAAATAGGGACAAGTGGGATTGCTTTGAGCTAGAAAGCTTCTGCACAGCAAGGAAACAATCAAAAAAGTAGAGACACTATAGATTGGGAGGAAATGTCTGTGAGCCCTACATATGAAAAGGAACCAATATCCGAATTTGGTAAGGAACTTAAGCAACACAATGGTAAAAAAAAAAAAAATTAAATGACCAAAGGATTTGAATAAACATTTCTCAAAAAAAAAAGGCATCGGGAAAAAAAAAAAAAAGTTAACAGGTTTAAACCAAGTTGTCAGCATCACTAGCCAACAGATCAGTGCACATCAAAGCTACAGTGAGATATCAGCAAACGTATTTCCAGAGACAAGACATAACAAGTATTAGCCAGGGCTCAATACACAAAAACCTTGATCCATTCTCTCTACGAATGGAAATTTGACAAACCTTCTGCCGCTTTCTTCTTTAGCTTCCTCATTCCCTCCGCAAAGCGCATGCTTCAACCCTTTCCATTATCTTCCAACTCCCTCGGCTCCTCCATCAGTCACTAAATAGCTTTTCACTCCAGGTCTGGAGAAAAATATGTACTGCCAAAGGAAACAGCTCTTAGTTGTTTGAAACCCTGCCTATTCTTTTTTCTTTTCTTCCTGTCACAGAGAAAGGTGTCAGAATCCTAATAGTAATGCCTCCCTCCCTCCTTCCCTCCTTCCCTCCCTCCCTCCCCCTGTGCTCTGGTACCATCCACAACTGCCTCCTTTGGGCCCTCTCCCTACTGCTTATCCATTCTCTGTTTTTCCTGTTAACTTTATTTTCTTTTGTTATACCCTTCATCCAAGGGAAATTCAAATGTGCAGAGAGTCTGACTATCTAAAATTAAAATGGCCCTGTCTCTCCTTCTTGAATGCCTTGCCTCTCCTTCACTTTCATTTCTTAAAGCGACTCCACAGCAGCAAACCCTCTAGTCTTCCTATACCTGCTTTCTCACTCCTCACTCCTCTGCCCACATGTATCCAGGTTACTACCTTAGATTTACTCAAACAGCTTTAGCTGGGAGAAATAATGGCCCCCATTTTGGTAAATCCCATAGACTCTGCCCTTCTGATCTTATTTAGTATCTGTGCAGCTGCAGCACGCAACACTGTTACAATAACCCCTTTTCCGTGGAGCTCTGCCTTCCCTAGATAAAAGCAGTGCCACGGCTTTTAGTAGCTTCAGCTAGTTATTATTAAGAGAATGGACCTCTAGTGTTTATTGATTAAAAGATCTTCTCTTAACCTTTTCTCTTTCAGAAGTATAAATTTCCCCCCGAACAACGTTTATCTCCATGGTCTCAATTGCCATCACTAAGTAATTGTCTTCTTGAATTTCAGGAAAGTATACACAGTCGTGAGAATTTATCCCACAATTATGTCACTTCTCACTTGGAGGGAAACGAACCAATGGTTTCTCCTCCTGTGTCCCTCTTGCGTGTTTCCTATCCCTGTGAAAAGCAGCAAATTCTGACATGCAGGTGATCTCTTCGGTGTGTTCATCTGAGCAAGAAGCAGCAAAAATCTTATAATGCTCCTGTTTCCCAACACAGGGAAAACATGCAGAATTCCTTCTAGCTGATGAGACTAAAACCTTGACACTTCCATCAGTCTTTGTCACTCCTTCCCCATCTAAAATGCCATTATCTTTTTGGTGTGGTCGCTCCAACACCCTCCTGAATGATCCCCCACTGTCGGCCTTCACTTCATGTTCAGACTGAGCCTGAATGACCTTTCCAAAGCATACATCCAATTATGTCAGCCTCTTGTTTGAAATCTCTCACAGCTGACCATCGGTCCCAGAATATCGTCAAAAGCCATTGAAGGGTTGAAAAGAACTGAAAATTTTACGGGCAAATGACTTTCCAATTGGAATCTGGTAGGTTGTCTTAAAGGAATATTTGAGAACATAAAATTCTAAGTTATTTTATCTGTCCCCCAAATAAGAATAGTATTATTAAACTAATGAAATTTAAATTTATTAAAGTATTATTAAATGCCTTTACTAATAAAGCATGATTTCTATTATTTTCATTCATGACTTTCAAATTTCAATTCTTAAAGTAAAAGTTTTTCCCCATTTTATTAATAAGAAAATACAGAATGCATATAAGGGTAAGTGACTAACCAAGCCCAATTATCCGCTAAGTTCTATGGCTGATACTCAGACTGGAGCCAAATTAAATCATTTCATAAAATGAAATTAATAGAGTGAAGTTAAAATCAGAATAGTCCTATGCTAAATATTAGTAAGTGAAAAAAAGCATGACATACAGAAGATAGATAGATAGATAGATAGATGATAGGTAGATGATAGACAGGTAGATGATAGATGATAGATATATACATACATACATAAGATTTTCATTATCATACAAGTATCTCAGTGCAAAATTAAATAATTTTAAAAATAGATATTTTATATTTTAGAGAAAACATTATTCTCAAAAAGAACAGTACTGCTTATATTGTTAAAAACTAAGTAAAATATTAAATTCTCGTTGTATGTAAATGATGTCAGACAATACAGAGATTTGCTAGTTGCAATTCCATCTTGGTTATTTCAGTACCAGAGTTGACTTTCAAGAAAAAACCCACTCCCGCTATAAAGTGATGTAATCGCCACTAAATAAAAAATAAAACATTTGTTGGACTGAAGTGAAGGATAACTGAAGGGTAGCTGAATAGATAAAGAGGGAGAGTCAGCATTGTCATCAGAAGATACAGTCACTCAACCACAACTCCATATGGGGAACTCAGCCAAGAACAAAATGAATACCTACCGACAGCACAAACTGACAGAGGGAGTCGTGGGAGCCAGTGCGAAAGCAAAGACAGAAAACAGAGACAATTCAGGTCAACTGGGTCTAATGAAAGCCTGGATAAAATAGGCAATAGATGCCAACCATGTGAAAATGCCTGTCTAGATATCAACTAATGAAAGAGTCCAAATCAAAATTAAAGAGGAACAAAGGCTGCTCTCAGAGGCCAGCCCTCTCAGTGATTGTGAGGAAAATGTCTTCTACGAAAGTGCCTTCTCCAAGTGCAGAGAACCCAAACAAAACTTCCACAGTGTCACAATATTCAGAGACTAAAGCAACTCTGAAACTCAATTTGGTTTAAGAGGAAATCACTTTATACTCCATTGGTTCCTGAATTTAATGAAAATTTTGAGACGGAATAACCACGGTGAGAGTTACCGCTCTTTTTCCAATAATTAGATAAAACATACAAATACAAACAAAAACAACAATCAAAGTCAAAGGCAAGAAAGTGCCCTGGAGAAGGAACAGCATTAGGATTGTGTAACCATCCAGAACTTGACGATCCATTGCAGAAGGATACAGTAACACTGCCCAATTTCGAGAACACATTTTGTCAAATTAGAGATAATAAATAAAATCACAGATAAAAATGAACATTTGTGCAGCCTTCTTTATTTCATAGCTTTGGCGTAGAGTTTTTCTAATTTTACAAAACTGGCAAGAAAAGCCTAAAAAACATATAAAGCATTAGTAGCTACAGTAACCCATTATTTGCTATTTACTTTACAGCAGATATGTAGAAAAACAGTGAAGGAAAATAAATTGACTGGGCAAGAATTCAAAATCATAACAGATACCATCCTGCCAGGGGAGACAGCATCGTCAGGAAGGCAGTTTTCCCAGAGTAAGGCTTATCAACTGAATACACTGACCCCTGAAATTTTCCCAAATATGGGAAACACTGCTCCATAATTTGTGACAGTGAGGAACCAGCTTCACACTTTCCTCTGGGGAAAAACAATCATAACAAACATCAGGAGAATTTTGCCTAAAAACAATCAAAGGTGTTAATGTCTGCCTGGATGTTTCCAAATGGCCATACACCACTAAGTCCAGATAACTCAAGTTCATATATATTATTACTTAGACTGACCTCAGAGATAAACTGTTTAATTCAGGTTTCAAATCCTATAGACCAGCTGTTCTCAACCTTTCACACGGGTCTCCTAAGGCCATCTACGTATTAGAAATTTATGTTATGGTCCATAACAGCAGCAAAATTACAGTTAGGAAGTAACAATGTAAATAATTTTCTGGTCGGTGGTCACCACAACATGAGGAACTGTGTTAAAGAGTTGCAACATTGGAAGGTTGAGAGGCGCTGCCTTGGGCAGTCTAACCTCACGTGTTGATACATGAGAGAAATAATATTGCTTTCATTTCCAATCATTTACTTTGTAAAAGTTTCTCCAGGCAACTCAAACTAGCCCAAGCTTCTAAGTTTACCACCATATAGAATTAGAAACTAAGTATGAGCCAAAAGCTGGTTCGGGTAAAAGTGTGAGGAAAGAGTCAATATTGAGGTAGGAATTGTAAACAGGATTGTAAACTTGGTACAATCTATCATACAACAAATTGTTAAATCACCAAAATTTCAAAGGTCCCTCTTTATGTTTGCCCCAGCAAATCAATTTCTGGAGATATGTTTAATATATATCCTTGATAAACGTGTCTGTGGATAGTTGAGTCAGCATCATGTATAGTACAGAAAATAAAAGCAAATTACACATCAACAAAGAGAGTGATAAAGTTTGATCCATTCGTACTTGGGAAGTCATTGCAGAGACTGAGCTATGTTCATTACTACAAAAGCTTCCAGCCAAACTGAATTTAAAAACCAGTGTTCTATCTTGTGATAGTTCCTTTCATGAGGAATTTTTAGATCATATCTTCCTGTTGATACATAAGGATATCTTCATATGCATAAGTTCATGCATACAATGTTTTATATAGCAAAAAGAATTCAAAAGTGTTCAACTCCAGGTGTAGATCAGAATATGAACAGAGTATATTTTTAATTTTCATTTTACATATACATTACCACATAAATACGCCGACCGTGAACATTACATAATAGTTTCCAAAGTTTGTATGGGACTTACTTATCATCACAGGTGGGACTTGAGGCCACTCCAATTTTCTTTGTTTTATTTCTGGATAAATGTTGTTTCTTTAAAGCAGTAGAAACTGTTAAGTATGGAAGAAAAAGGTCAGGTTAGACATGGTTGGGAATCCTTTATCTACCCGCCCTCAAGCATAAACAGGTTCTTATAATTAACCCATATTATGTTCACAGCAATGGCCCATGTGATCTTATATTCATCTTCCCTCCAGAGTAAGCAGGTTCAATGAGGCACTGGTGTTTAATTAAGTACAATTTTAAAAAGCTGGATCAGGCCCCACTAGACATATAAATGCAATATACTTAGTACCATAAAGTTGCCTGATAATACACATCCATAAGGTAAAAAGATCTCTTGTAGCGGAGTATTAAGTTAGCTGGAATCCAATTTGCAAAAAGAAAAAAAAAAAACCTCCCATATACTCTCATTGGTGAGCAATAATGCATTTCCGTTCCATCCTGACACAAAAATCTCTCAGGTTCCTTTATGTTCTTTTATATAAGTACCATAAAGCATTAATAGAAGTGCTCTCCTAGGTCTCTCTTCAAATATGGCTTGATTTGTAGATTTCATTAACAAATATCAAGAAAATTTTCTTTTGCTGGTTATTACAAAGTGGGACAAAGCTGCTAATGCTTGCTTTGTGAAAACTTGCATAATGGTGTATAAAAGCTACTTTGTCTGGGGAACCTTGTCAGAATTAGAAATAATCTTGTCTCAGGGATAAGCTGATTTTGATTATTTTTAATGAGTGATTGATGGATGTTTCTGCACAACAGGAAATAAAACCTAGGCAAAGACATACTCTTCTTTGCTCTTATCTCTTCCCCTGGGACAATACTTTTGAAAATCCAATTGTGATATATCCCACATTACATGTCAGCCCTCTGCTAATAAGAGAAAATTCTGTACTTTCTAGGACCTTCCAGTCCCAAACTCTGAGCTGGAATGGTCTTAGTTATGTCTATAGTAGAACTTGGTTTGAAAAATTATGTCTAGACTGATTTGTATTCAAGAAAATAAAAAGTGGTCAGATTTGGAAAATAGTTATTTTGTACAAGGGCAAGAGCTTCCTGACAGATGAAATACTTAGAGTCAAAATAACATCTTGATCTTTTTTCCTGTTTCGATTAGCTGGTAAAATTTATTGAGATGTAGTGGCCTGGAAGAGGTTATATTTGGAATTAGGGTAGAAGAAAATAGTCTATAGTTATATTTAGGAACATTAAGTTTAAAATGCTTATTGACTCTTCAAGTTGAGACACCAAAAAAATAAACGGATATGTGAATCTGTAACCCAAGAGAGTAATTTAGTTTGGAGATAAAATTTGAGATCATCATTGAATAGATAAAACATAAAATTCAGAAATGTCATCTCATGACATTTTCAAGGGACTAGAGACAATGTTTGAGCACAAATATATCTTTTAGTGAATATTTATAAAAGACAAAAATCAGATGAAAATCTTTCACTTTCAAGGAAATTTTTAGTTTGGAAAGTAGAAAATTGAAACACGCTACAGATTTACATTGTAAATTTGTAAAAATTCTTGTTTACAAGTAATGCAACTTGGCAATTCTGGTTGTACTGATAGGAGAGGAGGTCTTTTCTAAGCATCTTAAACAGAGATGGGCGGCAGTGCACAGGCATACAATCTGTCTTACGATCTTAGTCAGAAACAATAAAAACTATGACTCACAGTTTAAAGTGACATAAATAGAAGTAAACTTTATGATACTGCCCACCAATATTAGGCATCAACAGAACCATGACTGGTTAGAATAAGGAAACATGATCACCACACCAATAAGCTTATGCCAAATGGGAAGCTTGAGGATCAGTGAATTCTATTGAATAAAATGTTTTTGATTTTCAGTTTGTAAGGGCCCCCTGCATGTTTTACTCAGTATCTTAAATGTAAAGGTTCCAGTGTCTAAAGGTTGGGTTTTGTTTTGTTTTGTGTTTGCTTGTTTTTGTGAAAGGCATCAAAAAATTCTCAGAGTGTAGTTCCAGTGTGAGCTCAGCATAGCTCAAAACTGCTGCCTTCTCCTGTGCTCCTCACTGCTCCCTCTAACGGGGTCTACCCAAACTCTTGGACGCCTGCTAAGTTTTATTTCTTGTTCCCATGTGAATCTAAGGCCAGGAAACTTTCACTCTTGCGTCTTCCCCTAAGAAGAACTTAACCCTTCTTTCCCCACAGAAAGCAAACATAGAGGTAAGTGAAGAAGCAATGGAAGGCGGCCTCTGATTATTTTAGATATCCGAGTTTTTTTCTTATGAGACACTAAATGGTTCCATTTACCCAAGTTAGCCCATCATATCAATCAAGTAGCTGATTTTCATGATTTCCTTTAAAGAAATGTCTTTAAAGTAATTAGCTGACCAATATAAAACTTTAGAATATATATATGAAGTAAATATGTATATTTATGTATACAATATTCACATATAAGCTTCATATGTATATACGAGTTAAAATAGTGGAAGCTCGTCTTTTTCCTCTTTTACATAGGATATTGAAAATTAATGAAACTTTAGGGACTCAAGATGGCAGTGCCAGACAGGGCTCCTGACACCACCCTGCTCCTCACACACTCATAAACCTGGAAAAGCAATTCTGGCATCAGTCTGGTGGAGAAAACTTTAAGAATTAAAGGTGGTTAGAAAGGCGACAGATCTGGAAAATCAACTGGTCATAAGTAGAGAAAGGAGAGATGGTGGAGCGGAGTCGGGTGAGTGGTGGACATGGACCTAGAGTCTCAGCGGTGTCAGATACAGGGTTGTGGCCAAGGCGAACAAAGGAGACTGTCGTGGACAAGTCGAGACGTTCCTTGGACCACTGGGAGCATCACTGCCCACTAGGTCAGGGCTGCTGCTCCGCCAACAGACCTTGCCTGAGAAGGAGGAAACAACCCTGGAGAAGAGACAAGGATGGCAGAGCAGAACCGTGAGCGCAGCTGAGAGAAGAGGAGAAGCCAAGATGGTCAATGGGACGTCTCCTTGACTAGTGGGCCCGGTCCTCAGGCTACTGGGAGGCTGGGGCCACCACCGGCTCCCCTTGGCCCATCTATGCCCACCGGACTGGGGCCACTGCTGCGGCTGTGGCTGCAGCTGCTGCTTGAATTGCTTGCCCTGCTGAAGAGGGGGAGCACAGGGCCGCAGCACAGCCCTCCAGCTTCCAGCGTGGTGTGCAGTGGTCTGTAGCTTGCACAGGCCCTGCCTCAGAACACTATGCCCAACCTACGAGATCACCCTGCTGAAGAGGGGGAGCACAGGGCCACAGCACAGCCCTCCAGCTTCCAGCGTGGTGTGCAGTGGTCTGTAGCTTGCACAGGCCCTGCCTCAGAACACTATGCCCAACCTACGAGATCACCCCGATCCTGAGCAATAACAAGACATACGAGATGAAGAATGTTTCATTTTCTGGTTTAAATCCCCTCGAAAGACTTTAGTGATTCATAACATCTCCGGAAACCATGCTGATGTAAGTGATCCATGTTGCTGCCTGAGACTATATTGATTTGTCGTGCTGCTGGAGGCCATGCTGATGTCTGTAGTCCCTGCTGCATCCGGAAACCCTGTTGATGTCCATGATCCAGGCTCCTGACACACCACATACATTGGATTTGGGTTTTGGGAGGTTTTTTTGTCTTTTTTTTTTTTGGAGGGGGGATTACAAGGGTGGAAGGATAGACCTGGAAGTATTCCTTCCTATTTATTCCCTATTCGGAAGTGGGTGTGATCAGGATACATTGTATGAAATTCTCAAATAATGAATAAAAACATTATGTTGTTGGGAGCCGCAAACGCCATTACAAAATGGCGCTGGTTTCCTGCTTCCTGATTCTCTACGGAAACAGGCACTGACAATGCGCATGCGTGAATCTGCTTTGCGTACGCGCAAAGCAGATGCTAATTAGGTGCAGTCTATGAGCCAATGAGAGAATCACACGTCCTCCGGAGCTCTATATAAGCCAAGGGATTTTCGGGCTCGGGGTCCTTCTCCACCTGCCTGCTAAAAGAGCTGTTAATAAATTGCTGTCAGAAGAATCTCGTGTGTGGCGTCTCCTTATCGGCGAGGTGGACGCCGCAATGTTAAATTAAAAAACAAAATCAAGGTTCTGTCTCTCACTCACTTTCCTCTTCTTTTCTTTCAATGAACTAAACAGAATTAAGTAAAAATCAGATATTCCACAGGAATATCATGCTAGGCACCAAAGCTAAAATGCATGTTTCAGGGTAGTTTTATTTATTTTAGATTTTCATTTTATTTTTAAGTGTATGTGTATGTGTGTGTGTGTTCATACATGTGTGCAGGTATGTACAGAGTCCACAATAGGGTGTCAGCTCCCCTGGAGCTGGAGTCAGACACAGTTGTAGATGCTTGATGTGGATCACAGGAGCTGATCCTGGGTTTGGTGTAAGAGCAGTATGTGCTACGAATATTGAGCCTTCTCTCCAGGTTCCAACCTAGTCTTCCTTATATGGATGAGGAGATCCAAACTCTGAACAGACCTTATGTTTTCTCAACCAGCATTCTTATGCACTGAGCCATCGTCCAGCCACTTTAAGCTAGTCTTTCTTTTTTTTTTTTTTTCTTTTTTGGAGGGGGAAGAGAGTTTGAGACATGGTTTCTCTGTTGTAACTCTGGCTGTCCTGGAACTCACTCTGTAGACCAGGCTGGCCTCGAACTCACAGAGATCCTCCTGCCTCTGCCTCCCGAGTGCTGGGATTAAAGGCGTGCTCCACCACCACCTGGCTCAAGCTAGTCTTTTAAAGTGCTTCAGTGCATGCTTTATCTCACATGAAACACATGCATTTCAACACACACACACACCAGCATCTATTCTGTAAGTCTACAGACATCTGAAAATGTCCCGTGGACTGGTGACACTGTACTCCATGGAATTTGGAGATTCATGGAAACTTTACTGCCGCTTCACTGTGATTTTCCTAGGATTATCACAAGAGACTCCAAACACTGCATGTGTACAAAAAAAACAAATTATTTCACCTTCTCTTGAATTTGGATATAGACATATTTTCTCTTTCTCCCCCTCCAAACCCATTGAGAATGGGACCTGAGAAATTACTGTATATGTTATAGAAAAACTTCACAACTTAGTGGGAATAACTCAATAAAGCTTATTTACCTAAGATGGCATTACTATGTAGGCAAAAAGAAAAAAATTATAAAACTCTTTATGAGGTTAAATAATGTAATTAATAATTGTGAACAATCTTCTTTGTAAATATATGCATTACCTTTAATTAAAATCCCAGGAGGAAGTCTTCACAGTAGAGCTGAACTCTTCCCTAGAGATTGTTTTGTTGTGCCCAGAATTTAGGTTCCCAAAGACCACCACAGGGCTAGAGCTTTTTATTCAAGCTCAAACAAGAACTCTGTATCCAGGGTCCCAGTAGTTCAGACAGAAAAGTGGGCTTTTTAATCACAATTACAGGAAGGGGCGGGAGTTTCTAACCTAGTGGTTACAGATTGGGTGTCTTTCTGTTCTATCAAGTTCTGGCGCGAGTGAATTGGTGGGCTAGGGGCCACGATCTCTGATTGGTTCTTTGGGTCGCGATCTGATTGGCTCTTAGGGGTACGAGCTAATTGGCTGTTTGCGGCTGGCGTTTAGGTCCTTCAGTTTCACACTGTGGACATTTGGAGCAGAAACAGAGCTTTGATTAGACGAACATCAGGACAATCCACACTCTCCATGGAGGAACGTATGGACAAATGTACCCTGGGACATCATTCCTCAAGAGCAACTTAATCAACATTAGCCTCTTATGTAGAAAACCCTACATGCTGATTCCAACTTTCCCTCGCTAAGTTCATCATTGCATTGCATCCAATTACTCTCTACTATCAAACCAAGTCTCCCATAGGTGGGAAATCATTTTTAAGATACCATCTTTGGCAAGGCATTAAGGGCCATCCTTGATATATACCCCGGTCTCCACTTATCCCCATACATTCCCTGAAGATATTTTGTAGCAATTTTTTCCCCAATTGTGGCTTTTTTTTTTTTTTTTGGCTACCGTATTCTAATACTTAATAGTTCTCAAATTGTACACATACTAAAAAGATATATCTTCACAATCGCTAACGGTTTTCTTGTGTCTTTGTTTAGGCGAGCACGCACTTGTGCACATACACACACATTATATTCATCCTTTTAAGTTTGACCCCTTTGATACATTTCTACATCATGCTGCAATCATGTAGCTGGGAAGCAAGCTAGAAAGAAAGGGACAGGTGTGTGTACTATCTTTTCCCAACATTCTTTCTAGTGATTTCCATGATTAAACCTATGATAAAAATTCCCATCTAATGAGCTTCACAATGACTTACCCTGAAACGCATTTCTGTGGCAAAATCAAATCTACTCCAACAGGAAACTCCTTGGGCTGCTACAAGCAGCAGTGACACAGAGTGTCCATCCCCTGCTCCACTGCCTGGGAGTTATTGTATCCACTGTGAGTATGCCAGAAGCTTCTTGAAGACTGTCACAGTGTTTCTTTTATATGGTTACACTGAATATTAGTGGGTAATACACTGAGGCAGGGATCACAGGACTTGCGTTTGAAAATTTAGCTTTAGCTTTTTCTCTCTCCTTCCCTCCTCCTCCTCCTCCTCCTCCTCTTCCTCTTCTTCTTCTTTCCCTCTCTCTTATTAGCTTCCTTTAATATATGCTAAATAAGTATATCAGAAAATATATAATTATGGTGATTAAATTTAAAAAATGAGGGAGTATATAAAGCAGATACAAAAAAGCATTGTTATATACTGGATAAAACATACCTTATGCATGAGAAAGATAAAAAGATATTCTTAGGTTCTTATCACACCAAAGAAAGATGCAAAATCTATTAAATAAAGTAATTTTACAGTAAGTGCATCTCCAATAGGAGATGAGCGAGGACAGAGAGCTTAATGATGCAGAAGTTAATGACTTTGACAAATTGAATGTTCTTACATCACAAACTTCTCCAGCTACTTTCCTGGGACAGAAAAGGGCAACCAGCGATGGCAGAAATAATTCTCCTGAGACAGACAAAGGCTCAAGGCTCTGGTTTTAGATGATTTGTTGCCTTTGTTATTCTATCATGCCCTTTCTACCATCCAGGAAAGTCCCATTTCACCCAAAAAGAGTTGGGAGGGATAGACTGGAAAGCTCAGGTTAATGATGAAAGCAGAGATATGGATCACAAGAGAATAACACTTAAAATATCTATTATCAAGAGAAGAAATTGAAGAAAACATAAGCTCAGATAAGTGTGTTGTCATTGAGAAATTACACCTGGCATACAGGTATTGCAGCACAGTCAAGGGACTGACATTCATAATAAAGAACCTGAACTAAGAATGGTTTCAAATGTGCTCTGAATTCTTTATTTAATTAGACAGATATGCTCACATACTTGAAAGAAATATTCTATTTTCTAAAAAACTACATAAAAATGAGAGTTTCCAATGCTCTCATTATGGGAAAATTTATTCATCAGTGGAATCGTCTGCAGCAGCATAAATAAATGTTGTATTAATCAAAACATCTTACATAATTCTCTACCTACATCTCTGCACTCATCAGACACTCCTGGAGTTGTCAGAGGTTTCCAAAGCTGCTAGGGTTCTCCTGGAAGAATTTCAAAAGATGAAAACAGGATTCTAGGACAAACAGAAAACATTACATTTGAGAAGGGATGAATTTATAGGGCATGTGCATGACATTCAGAGATCACGCTGAAGAAAAAGTATCTGAACACTAATGACGTAGCCAGAATATAGACAGGCTTGGATGTCTACCTGATAAATGTATCCATAGTGAATCCATAACAGAATGGGAACTGAAGCCACTGAATGCTCCAAGTTTGAAGGCATCTGACACAAGCTGTAGGTAAACACGGCTGCATTTCATGGTTTGGTGTTTGTTTTGTCTGTTTGCCCTTTGTCCTTTGTTCCTTTGTTCATTTGTTCTTTTTTTGTTTTGGTTTTTTTGTTGTTTTTTTTTCTGTTTTGTTTTGTTTTGTTCTGATTTTTTGTTTTTCAAGTCAAGGTTCTGTGTAGATCTGGCTGCCCTGGAGCTTGTTCTCTAGATCAAGCTGGCCTCAAATTCAGAGATAGAACCCAGAGATACACCTCCTGAGTGCTGGGATTAAAGGCCTGTGCTATGACTGCCTGGCTTTGTTTTTTAAGGAAAAGGTATGTTAGGAGACTGGGGACCAGTAACCCAGAAGTCCATGCTCTATGTCAACCAGACATCATGTTGTGCAGATTATTGGAAGAGTCCCTTTCCTTCCTTCAAATCTGCACCAGCTCATGAAACAAGCCTCTAACAAGAGTGTTCTCATCTGGACAGCCTTACATATGAAAACATAAAATAAGTCATATTATGTCAGTGTCCCCAGCCCCTCACTCCTCTGCTCACTAAGGGGAAATCTAGCACAACTGATCCTGTCTTCCCATCCTACCAAGAGACTTACAGGGACTCAGAGTGCTTTTCAAACAGAAAACAAATAGAATTATAAGTCAAAACCCTGCAGCTAAGAGGCTATGGGATTAATAGAAGGTAAAGACGATGAAGCACGGGAAATGATGCAAAAAACAGATTGAACAAATCTGAACATATAAAGACATCTTCATTCAAGATGTACTCTAAAAGATGAGGTTCTGTTTCATTCTGAGTTCAAGGCTACTGCAAAAACAAACAAACAAACAAACAAACAAACCTGAAGAGTTCTTAGAACTAGGGTAGAGGAAGAGTCTAGACCATGTGTTTGCTGATTCACCTTACCCCAAGTAACTTTTTGTGCATTTCCGTGGCTGGAGATAATAGTACAACTTAAAGATGGGGTCCACCAGCTGGGTCCCATCCTTCCACAAAGCTTGGCACAGAGAACACTGTCTCTGAGAATTGCCCATCAAGAGGATGACCTTGGTTCCCAGAGAAGGACATTCCCAGGCTATCAAATCTGGTAGGAAGCCTTTTATAAAAAAAAAAAAAAAAAAAAAAAAAAAAAAACATAAAGCAGAAAATTAACATATAATCATGAAGAGTGGTTTTGTTTGATTGTTTTGTTTTGTTTTTGTAAGTGCTTTAGAAATCAATGTCCAGGACCTAAATGGTCTGGAAAAAAAAAAAAAGCCTATTTAATTATTTGATCAATGTGAGGGAGACACTAAGTTTGTCTTGATCTGAAGGAACTGTTTTACATAAGAAAAGATGAAAGGAAAAATAATTTATTATCATGAACACAATAATTGTTCTTAATGGTATTCAAGAAATACTTGAAGAAAAACATGAGTTTGAAATTATTCTTTGGTTATAGTATTTTGTTCCAAAACTACTGTGGGCCTAAATTTTAAGGTTTGTTTGGGTTTTTTTTCAGTAGTATACAATAGGATTAAAATTCAACTTCTAAAATGAAAACTAGCAAACTAGCTCATTCACACTAAACCCGAATTCCCTGAAGTGACCCTAACAAAAAAAAAAAAAAAAAAAAACTTTTTAAAGAATGATCCAATCTGAGAGATCCTGACTAAGAAGTATGAAACTGAGAACTTTTTCTCTAAAATTCAAGAAAACAAGTTTAATAAATACTGCTAATACTGTAGCCACTGGAAGAGAGAATGACAATCTGAATTGTTGGTGGCTAATAAAATGGCCAATAAAAAGATAAGGTTCACTGAGCATGGTGGCACATGTCTTGAATCCCAGCACTCAGGGAGGCAAAGGCCAGCAGATCTCAGAGAGTTCAAAGCCAGTCTGCTTTACATAGTGAGTTCCAGAACAGCTGTACAGCCGTAGCTCTATAGTGAAACCCTGACTCAAAAAAAACAAGAAAGAAAAAAAAGAAAAGAAAGAAAGGAAGGAAGGAAGGAAGAGAAAGAAAGAACAGGAAAAATATTTAAAGGAGATACGGTTCAGCTACAGTTCAAAACTGTCTCTGAGCTGGGCAGTGGTGGCGCATGGCTTTAATCCCAGCACTCGGGAGGCAGAGACAGGCAGATCTCTGTGAGTTTGAGGCCAGCCTGGTCTACAGAGTAGGTTCCAGGACAGCCAGAGTTACAACAGAGAAACCTCAAAAAAAGAAAAAAACAAAAAAAACAGGTGTCTCTGAAGATGGGTAATGTTCGATATACACATATTTACATATACACACATGTATTTCACAAATATTTGGTTCTTGGGGGATATGGAAGCTTTGATAACTCAGGGTACCTATGTGCCATGTGTATAAGGCTACATGTGAAGACTGTCTCTCTAGCACAGCTGCTTATAAACTTGGAAACATTCATTAAGAATTTCATGGATGTCGTATGGAAGTGGGTGTGGGTACAGGTCATAAACCAAGGAATGTAACCAGGAAAAGAGACAATAGATTTTTTTAAAATGCTTTGGGGTGTGTAATAGAACACACTTAACGTGAAAGTGCAAAGAGTCATACTGGGGGCAGAGGGGCACAGGCTCAGAGGGACGCATCGTGGAAGCAGTGAGAGCATCCACAAAACCAAAGTCTGTGGGAAAACGCTATAAGGATGTTGCTCTTGTCTTGTTTTTTGGGGTTTTTGTTTGTTTGTTTGGTTGGTTTTTTGTAAGAATTTTAGATAACACATGAAAATAATCCCTTTAACATAATTATTTCCTCCTTCTGGTGCAGTGATCCCTACACACACACACACACACACACACACATCTGCATTCTTGGCTACATAAAAGTACCTACCAAAGGCTCAGGGGAAATGTGACCAACACAGGAATACGCAGAGGACTTTATAGCACAGCCTGTGAGGATCTGGCCTCTAAACTCATCCCTCATGCCATGAGACATGGCTGACATGTTAAACGATGGGGAAGGGAGCAGTCTGTAGGAAGTGGTGCTCTACAGTCCTGGGGCATCTAAAATCTCAGTAAGATCCTCCTCTAAACCACCACTCCCTCAACAGAAATCCCTGGCCATCTGTGCGGTGTAATGAACACTATTCTGATCTTCATTACACCTCAATGTAATGCTTCTTAGGAAAAACAAAGAACAAACTTCTCTAAATTACCGATTTTCTCCATTGGTGCTTTTCTGGTGACTCTTCATTAAACCTTAGAAAATGGCTAGACAAATCATTTATACAGAATACACTTCCAAATTTCTCTATTTCCCTAATTCCTTCTTCCTACTATCACTTTGGATGACTAGAAAACTCAGGGATTTTTCTGAATCTGGCTAGCCAAACTGAAAAAAAAAAAAAGTTCCTTGAAGTTGCTCCCCATAATATCAAAAGGAAAATAAACCCAGGGATCTTTGTCTTTTCCCTCACAATAAAAAGGAAATGTAAAAGAGGAGAGATGTTTCATCTCTTCTTTTAAGGTGGGATCTTAGAAAATAAATCAGAGCAAAATGTATTTATGCTAATGGTGCCATCCTTATGGTCTCCCCTGCTTTGAGAAAAACCAAAAGCCCTCATCTCTCCACTCAGTTTGACTTGTCAAATATTCATGACTGTCTGGAATGATTTAAATAATCTGACACTGACACGTTTGAGTCTGTCCTAATTGTAGAAATAAGACATGTTTACAGATGATTTTATTTTGAGATCCAATACGTAACTAAAGTCACAGCGGGGCAGGAAGATGGCTCGATGGGTAAAAGTACTTACTGCCAAGCCTGATGACCTGAGTTCCATGCCCTGGCCCCACATCATGGAAGGAGGGAATGACACCTGTAAGCCGTCCTCTGATCGCCATATGTATGCTATGGTGTTTGAAAGCACATTCCCACATCCATGCATACACATGTGCACGTGCGCATGCATGCACACAGGCACACAGATACACACACACATACACAGAGAGAGAGAGAGATTCAAAAAGTAAGAGAGATTATGTCCCTCTGGAGAGTACCAAAAAATGGTCTATTAGAATTGCTTACAGGCTGTGATCTAGCTAGTCCTACAATGGCTGTCTACCAAAGGATGTCCCAAGAATGCAGTAGTTACTCAGTCCATGAGGCTGAATGTCTCGGCTGGTCTATTACATGCCAGAATCCTGAAGAAGTAGACTTTAATGCCAATGAAAGAATGGACTTCTTAGTGAGAGGGAAAGCAAGCAGGCAAAGAGAGAGCCAGCTTCCTTCTTTCCCGACCTTTATATAGGCTGCCAGCACAAGCTGTGGCCCAGACGAAAGGTGCATCTTCCCACCTCAAAGGATCTAGATTAAAAGTGGATCTTCTCTCCTCAGAGATCCCGATTAGAATTGGGTCTTCCCACTTCAAATGATTTAATTAAGGGAAAAAAAATCCTCAAGGGTGAACCTATACATTTGGGTTTTAGTTCATTCCAAATGGAGTTAGGTTCTCAATCAAGAATAGCCATCACATGTCACTTCAGTTTTTTAATCAGACAAAAGATACCGGTATCTTTAAAAAGGAAAATCAATTTCAAAACGAAGCTATATGGATTATTATAGTTCCACTTATCAGTTGAAAGCAAGTCACTAAATCGAATCATGTAGTAAGCAAGTTTCCATATTGCTGTAAAAAGGAAAAGAATCGATCTAAAAAGGAATTTAAAGTAATCATGGTAAACCATGGTAAGCCTTAGATAAGGTAGGGGTGGAGCAGGTTGGAAGTGGATCTCACCCAAAACCAAACCATAAATAATTTTAAGAGAGTAGGTCACAAGAAAATAAAAGGCTCGAGAAATCTTGGATAGCCTAGGATACTCACAGGGTCTTTTTTTTTCCTATGCAAGTATCTTCTCTGTCGACCCTTAGCGTATCAGCTCAAAATGTTGACTGAAATAGTGTTGTTCACATAAAGGAAGCATTTGCCATGAAACATCCCTTTTTTTATTTTCATTGTTGATGTGACATTTTCCAGGAATTCATGCCTCATAAAGTTACACATTCCCAAGTCCTTTAATATATACAGACCAGAGGCATATGCCACAAGTACCCAATGTATAAGAATTCTCCTAGTAAACAGCAGGTGATCGTCCTGTAGAATGTTGACAAGGCCCCAGAGATATATCTTTCCTTTCCTAGCACACAATTGTGGAGGAAAAAAGACTTGTAAGTCTAGAGCTAGCATTTTCTTTCCAATCCCCACTCTGATGTTGGCTGATAACCTCTTTAATGTACATTCTTCAGGAACATTTTCATTATTTGTCTTTCAATGTCTTATACAGAATATTAAGTCTACTAATATCCTGATAGTGATTGTGGTGTAAAATATCCAACTGGGACAATGCACAGTGCATTTCTTCTAAAAATGTTTATTATAACCGTGTCTTCTCTGAGGCTCTTTCTGATATTTGCTTACAGAGTTTATTAGTCTTTTTCTCTACCAACCTATGGTTATATGAACCTCCAGAAGTTAAATGTGTGTGTTCAATCTTTCCAGATTAATCCTGATATTCTTCCTTTCCCTCCATCAAGTATGTGACCTTCTAGAATAATTTATTGACTAGACATGCGTATGTCTCCCATCAGTAGGAAAACAGAACCATGAAATGTTGGATAGGATTGTTCAGTAACACAAGGGTTGACAGTGGCAAAATGAGTATGAACAAAGAGCTCCAGACTTTCAGAGTGATCAGTTTTCCCCTCTTCCTATGGTGTACTAGTGAGACTTCTCCAGAGAAACACACCAAGTAGGATATCTGTCTGTCTTGTCTAGATTTGAACCATTTACGTGTGTTAAAGAAAACATTTAATTGTGCAATCATTTCTAAAACAAGGCTAAATTCGTTCTTATTTCTGAGCACTAAGCTTCTGTACTTTTCATTTGTGATCTTCAAATTAAACTTCCAAATATTCTCTAATCATGGTCTAATTCTGTCAACTAACAAGCCATTTGTTCCACTACATAGCTGTGACAGCAAGATTAAAGTAACGCTTAACACACCATGAAATCAGTTAAAATTAGGGTGACATTCTTCATTCCTTCTCAACAGAAATGACATTTTTCCCAAGCGTTACATATTCCCAATTATGTAGATGCTACAATTTAGGACTTTCTAGGCTCCTTCTGTTTTTTCTTCTATAGCCATGTCCCAGCTACAGTATACATGCATCTACAACTACATGTGTCTATGTATCATGTTCTATCTCCCACAGGCATGGCATGGTGTGTTCAGTATCTGTTCTATCTACGAAATTACAAAGAAAAGACAATTTTACTATATATCATTGGGACCTAGCTCATTAGAAACCAATGATAATAAGCTTTATTATCCAGAGACAGCCGATCAGAATCTAAGATTGACATAGTGTATCTTCCCAGCATTGTCTTTGAATACTTTTAGCCACTGGCCTTTGGAAACATCAGATTCTGTAGTAGTTGAAATATCTAACAACCTCTGCTAGATGAGAGAACAATCTCTCTCCAGAATTTCCAATGGTCATGGTGTTCCGATAGAATGACTATCCAATTAATTCGTCTACTTACAGATTTATTAGACTCACAGTGATTTGTGAAGCAAGTTGTCTGGGGAAAAGCTCCCTCTAGTGTTCAGATGACGGCTAATAACCTTTTCCCTCATTTCAGACTGACTCAAGACCTAATTGAGATCTCTGAAAGTCTCTGCAGAGCATCTTGTGTGGAAGTACCATTGGAAACCAAGCTACTACACCCACTGAAGACATTTAAGAAGCATGGTATCTCTTTGATATGAAAAAAAAATAGCCTGCAATGAAAGTCACCATATACTCCATGACTGAGAATAGTGTACTCTCAGGTACATCTGAGTAAAACATAATTATTTCCCAGAAAGAACCCTTGAGTGCCTCAAAACAAAATATATTGGTAATATTGAATGTCTGGGTCCCATTTCAACCTTTAAAGCAATGTGATCTTTCCATGATGATATTTGAAGTACTTACCTGACTCAAATGTTCATGGGGATGGCAGTGATCAATGGTCTTTTTCCTCAGTCCCTGGTATCAGCCCTTCAGAGCTCTCCCATTCAGAGGAAATTACAACTAGTGACTTGTCACCAGTGATATATCTTAACCACCCTGCTCAAGGCTCTAGGTTCAATCTCAAGCACTCCAAGGAGAGCATTTTAAGAATCTACAACAATAGTCATGTTAAAGTGGAAGCGTGGGAAGCCCTGAAGGCCTCAACCCTACACAAACGACTATGTGTAACTAAGGAATGCAGGCAGCAGGAGAAATATTCTATGGAAGGAAAGAGCACAGCAATTGGTTATCCAATACCAAACAGTCAGCCCTGAAAACATCCATATGAGTAACATTATTCAAACTAAGCAGGGTGTGTTTACTTATTTAGGAGTATATATGTACATGTATTTATGTATCTAATAACTATTAATGGGAAAAGAGAACATGAATCATAAGCAAGGAGGAGTATATAGGAAGGTTCAAAGGGAGAGAAGGAATGATGTAATTATAATCTCAAAAATAAAAGGTTTATTTAAAATTTAAATTTTCAATTTAAAAAAGAATCCACAACAATAATGTCAGAATATATTACAGGTGGTTGATTACATTTCCCTCTGTCTTAGAGAAGTTAACCAGAATTAAACGGAGAATGATTCAAATAAGATTAAGAAAGAGTTGACGGAAGGGACTGATTTCAACCTTTCTTGGTTGTACTCAGAGTCAAACTCTATTAAAATAATGTCTAGATTAATTTAGCCCAACATTTATGAAGTGTCTCTTCTCAAATGACTTTTCATCTACGGTTTAATAAATGTTAGTTTAAAGCATTAAGAGTAAAAGAAACTATCTTTCTTAACGTAATAGAGCAGACCCGTGTGTTCTATAGGATAGGAAGCAAGTGGCGCCAACCCTTCCTAGGCACGCGCACTCCCACAGCGACTGTCTACCCTTCTCCCAAACCGTTATTCCTATGTTCGATTACACATCACATAACTAACCATCTGCCTAGAACATCTTTGCTTTCATACCCTAATATTCTACAGGCAAATTCCTAGAAAGTAATCAAGGCCTGTTCACGGGGTGTCCCCCACCATCTTCCGAAATCTTCCCATCTCAGGGAGCCCCAGCTCCAGCCATTTGACGGCTCAAGCCAAACATCGTATTTATGTGTAACTCTCACCGCTCACATGTGATTCATAAGCAAGTCTTCCTAGTTCTCTCTTGCAATAAACTCTTCAAATTCTACACTTCTTTCCATGCCAGTCTGGCACAGTCATGTGTCGCACAGTCCATCAGCATCTGTCTTCTGTAGATAGTTTTCACTGTGTTAACCAGTGTGCTACTCCTGGAAGATGCAACCTCCAACTCTCATTCCACTGCATTTTCGTTTGCCGTTCCTCGGGCCAGGATGCTCTTCAAATATTTGGAGGAATGGGTCACCTATTTTAGGTCTTCGCTTTCATAATGATTTTCACAAGCATTCCTAAACACACCATTTAGAAATTTGTCTTAGATCATTCTGTAACTCTTTATCGTCTTTCTTCATTTATTTTCTGCGGCACACTGAAAGAGATTGAGGCACGATGGTTTCCAGGTACATCTCTTTCCGTCAGAATGCAAGTCTCAAAAGGCCAAGAACTTTTGTGAATTTGTTCACAACAGAAACTGCTGATGTATTATTATGTCTGGCGATATATTAGTAAAGACACATGAGACATAGTCTAATTGCCATCCTCCAGCCCCAACTGCTAGCTCCTTCGTTTATTCCATACTCTCCCCTACCCCCACACAGGCCTTAATTACACAAACGAATAGAACCTAACACCCTTCAGGGTCTGCCAGTGGACTTGTGGCCTATCCAGGCCGGCGCTCAAGCTGAGGAAAATCAGAGTCTTCTCTGGGATATGGGCTGCCTAGCTGGTAAGGGCGTTAAGGATCATCCATTTGCATTAACATAAACAGATGGCCTGTTTCTGTGGAGAACCTAGGGGGTTACTGTTAGAGTTGAAGGGATCTCAATGACAGGAGAGAAAGATGGACATGGGAGCTCCTGCAGAGGAGAGTTCCTCGGCCTGCAGAAAGTCGCATGACTCTTTAAAATAGCAGTTCCTGGCACACCAGTCGAGTCCCAAACGCGGAAAACTCCCCCACAGGCCATGCTTCCACCTCCTCTGTCTTGGGGATACCTTGTTCACCAGCATCGGCACTACGGATAGGCTAGGATCTTTACATACAAACTGTTAGATGATTGGGCCTTCACTGGCCTTACCCAGCCCACTCTGATTAACAAGCGTTAGGTAAGCTGATTAAAATATCTAGTAAGCACAGACCAATGCTATTGGGCTTCTCCCTTGTGCACCGCCCTACGTTCTCCATAAAAACCTGTTTCTGTCCGCAATAAACGTATTTGCACCATGAGGCATTCATCTCCAGAGTCTGCTTCTTGGGCTACTGACTGTCTCCACTCACCACCTCTGGAACTCTGCACCCACGAAAAACCCCACAGGCTAAGTCCATTGCTTTAAGCACAAAGGTATGTACAGGTGTAGGAAGCACGTCTTTTGCAGAGTGAAACAAGCTGCAAGGCATTAGGACGCGCCCCTAACAGCACAGAAAGCAAGTCCACAGGACCATGATTCCATAGAGACAGTATATAACTATAAAATATCTCATTCAGATATTCCACTACATAAGCAACTCCAGGCCTGGAGCATCGCTCAGAAGTTGGTAAGTTTCTCATCTCCTTCTGTGTAAGTGTCTGAGTGCTCTCTTCCAGATCCTTATTTAACATGCCTATATTCTGAATGTTCCTTCTTCAAAATTCAGCACTGTAAGAAATCCATTAATACCGAGGAAAAAAACTTACTCTAACCTGGCATGACTATCCAAGCCTCATTCTGGACTCTTCTTCAGTACACAATCGGCCATAAAAATGGTATTAAGCTTTTAGAGCTTTATAACGAGGTTTCTGTATATCAGAGGCATAAAAGTAGTTGATTTTAAGTATTTAAATCAACATGAAAATATATGGTGCATTTTAATGACTCTAAGCGGGTGAAACTATTCATTTATATTACAGACTTACAATTTTGGGTATAGTCTCTCTGCTATAATCTACAACCTCAACTCTTTTTTTTTTTTTGCTGTTTTAAAGCCAGTATTATAAAACATTTTTAGTCACATAAAAATAAGTGTTCAATCAAACCAATGACTCATTCACTGTCTGCCTAGGTTACTTTTAAAAGTTTCAGTTAGCAAGAAAGCCACTTTTCTGCTAGCTGGGCATAGACAGCCACTGGGCCGGACAAAAAGAGCCGTGTGCAAGCTAGACTAAGCCTGCAGTAGGCAAAACAAGTCAGTTCTTTTAAGTAGCAGAATTTCTGCCATGTGCTGTAAAATCCATTCATTAAAATCCATTAAGTAATTTGGTGCCATTAGCGGTTCACCCTTTATTACAGAAAACCTCAGTCATCACCCATGATTTCATCCACATTAGGTTTACCTTTGCTCCAGTCTTCCTTATCCAACTCATGTGACCCCAAATCTGAAAAAAACGTAGGTAAATAATATAGCCCATTACAAAGCAATGGAAAGACAGAAACTCACTGAACATCAGTATTTGGTTTCTACATTTCTATTTTATCAGTAAAGATGATGGAATATTTAGCAAGATAAAATGATATGAAAATTGATTGAAACTACCACATAAGACTTCATTTGAAGAGTAGGTTGAAAGTTGATAGGTAGATTCTAGAACTTTCGCTGGTATTGAGCAATTTGGATTGCTTTAAACATCACAAAACCTTTTTATGGTTTGTACCAAGACCAGAATTGATACATGTGAAACAAGAAAAGTTCTCAAAAACTTCATAGCTATTTATGTAAGTTTCATTTCATTAGAACAATTCTCCATATATTCAAAGTAAAACCAGAGTATCAATTGAGACAGAGTCTGCTCTGCAGTAGGATAAGTTAATGTATTCAGTGGTTTCAGAATGCTGTCTGGAACACGGCAGGCACTGGGTAAAGGCTGGCCATGTGGTTTGGGGCAAGAAGAGTGCTAAGAGTTAAGAGTGGTCCTATGAGAACCACCTAATAGAGATTAATATTCTACGAGGGATTCACAAAGCCAGAGGGTGGCCTTTAGGGAACAGAAATTTTCCTAGCAGCAAATAAATCAAATATTTCAAATTATTTCCTTAAATATAAATAATACTCAACAGTTGTGATACATTCACATGAATATTTTAAGGAAGTTAGCAGCTAAAGAAATTTTCACAGTCATAGGAGAAATCTTTGGACTGAATTTATGATCCCAGCTTGACTTCTTCCTCATAGGAATATTTTGGATGCAAAATCTTTGACAAGAGTGCTTTGTGAAAGAGCCACTTTCTGCCTCCTCGATTCTGTGCACAAAGTGATCTCCCAACACTTCGCTAATATTTCAAGGGCTGACATTATTTCTTGCTGCCTTCTACAACCAGGAAGGCTCTTTGCCTTAGACACTGTGAACCCGAGGTAATCCTTGTAAATATGATCTCTGATTTTCCTTTGAACTTTGTGGGATCAAGACTGGTTAATACCTACTTGGAAACTCTTAAAATGCAGCTGCTTTTTAATACATGATTAATAACATCATTAGGAAGTGCTAAGTACCATCTATTTGCATCTGGATGAGAATACTGGAAAAAAAGAAATCAAAATAATGATTCTTGGTGTTTTTAAGAAGTTCCATAGGATTTAGTGTGTACATCATGATTACAAAGCCTCTTCACAATTCACAAGTTGCAATTCAGCTCTGCCTCCCACTTCAACCTGATTAATTGGATGACCTTGTTCTAATAGCAGCTGGTTTACTGTGATTTATTTTTAGAAATTACTAATAGAAAAGAAAATTTTAACTTTAAAATACCTGTGTATTATGAAAGTGTAACTTTCACATGTGCAAAATATTTTAGTATTTTACTCAAAACTTGTATACTGATTACATTTAGTAGGAAAAAATACCTAATTTTCGCCTCTTATAAGAAGATTTTAAAAATAAGGCATCTAGTTAACTCTGAAACCTGAAGACATATACCACAGAACAAGAAAAAGTCAAGTTAACCTATAAATGCCTGATAGTTTTGTACTTACTTGTTCACATTTGTAATCTCTCTCCTTATCCTTCTTTGTGTATGTATGTTCACGTATGGAGAAAAGATACAAAAATTTAACAAACATAGAGTCAGCAATATATACCATATAAATCTAATAAATAAGCTGTAAGAACTGAGAAAAATATCACTAAAAGTAGTATTTTTTAATCACCAATTTCAGAGGCAAAATTCAAGGTCAGGATATATTGCAAAATATGACAGAATAATTCATTTCTCGATGTTTAACACCTTAGCAAAACACACTTAGAACACATGTAATGGCTTCTGAGAGCTGGAAATTTTGTTCTCATTTTATTACTTGTGAGTGATCCCATTTATGTTTATTATGTGTTATGTATTAAATAATATTATTTAATGTTGTTATTTTACATTTGCATTTGCTTTCTAAATTTGATGAAATTACATAGTTATATTGTCTACGTGTCTCTGCAGACACATAAGATGAATTGTCCATTACTAGTAGTTAGATGTTAGGATCAAAAGGAAGTATCAATTCTTCTTCTGTTGAGAAGAATTTTTTTTATTTTTGCAATCATAAAATAATATACAACCCCATATTTTTCCATTAGGTAAACATTCAATTTTTCAGCAGTTATTCACCTAACGGTTTAGCTTGAGCTGATATTCTTTGCCTGAATCCATTATCTCATTATAGATTACAAAATAAAATAATTTCTCTAATTGTATTATTTATTCCATATTGATTAGTTGCATTTTTTACAGAAAAAAAAATCTTCAGACAATTTATTTATGCTAAAAAAGCATTTCCAACTTGGAATGAGTACTTAATTTTTCCATGTTAATTACAAATGCATATGTTAAATGGTACAATGGCCGCCTCCATGGGTACAGTTAAAGTTTAGCTTTGTTGTGCTTTCTTTCTTTTGGTATCAGTTGTCTTCCCTTTGTCCAAGAGCATTCCAGAGGCTGATTTCTAGACTGTTCTGAGGAGGGCCTGTGAGTGTCTGAAAGGTTCTCTCCTCTCTAGAGCAGCAAGATCTTCCTGCTTCCTCTTTGTACTCTGCTGTGCCCCTGAGCCCACTACACCACTAGTCTAACTTATTACGAACCTTACAGAGCAGAGTTAAGCTATATCACTAGTGAAACTTATTACGAACCTTACAGAGGCCAAGTTTAGATGCTAAAAGGCGGTTGAAAGGCCAAGTTGCTATATCTTTTAGAAAAAAGTACTTTTATACAAAATCATAAATTCACATTGATGTTTCCATTTCACACTGGATATTACAAGGGTCTTATATAGATTAATTGATAGTATGTGCATTCCTTTTACCTACAGAAAATATAAAATACTACAAATGCTACTACGACTGCAACTAAAACTAAGTAAAATTAGAATTAAAAATAGTTTTTGATATTCAGAATATATTATTCCAAAGTATAATCATTAAACCATAGTAATATTTCTACAGAATTATTAAATATTGATTAATGGAAAATGTGACATTTAAAAAAGATTTTAAAAGGCATTTTGAGTCAGTTGTGAATTCATACAGAAAAAAAAATGTATGTTCAATGAGCCACATGCTTTGGACAGCTTTATTAAATTCTTCTGTCATAATGTGCACAGAAATAAAATTTACGTGGTTTTAATGAAAAATTCAAACTCAAACACAACACAAATCTTCACTGAAATTTTAAAAAATCAACCTTAAGCTGCACATAAACACACAAAAAAATAAAAATAAATAAATAAAAACAGGCGAGCCAAAACAATCCTGAATGTTCCCAATCTGAAGAAAGAAAGGCCTTCCTGAACAAGGTAATTAAAACTCACATTTTAAAAAGAGGCAAACAAGTTTTGTACAGTAGTCCATTCTGGTAGCCCAAAACTACCCCAGGGACTGAGCAGGGAGGATGACCTGGACCCAGAGCTTTGAAGGCAGCCTGAGAAAGACTGAAAAAGACTAGTAAGACCCTGTCTTTAAAATTAATAAGTAAGAAAATAAAGGATAGACAGACAGCTGCTTGAAATGAAAGAATAAGATGCATGAAGTAATGTCATTGTACTAATACGTACTACGAGAAGACATTCTATAAAGTATAAACTTCTATACTTCTGTAAATTAGTTTATGGGGAAAAAAACCTCAAAGAAGAGACAACACATGAACATAAGGTGTATGGAAATAAAACCTCCAAACACTGGAAAAGACCTTCAGTTTTCACTGATATTTAAGACAGAACTACACTAATACTCCCCAAATTATTCAACAAAACAGAAACTGAAGCAATAAAATGTTTTTACAAAGCCACTTTACCCTGATGCAAAAACCACATAAAGACTCAAAAAAAAATTGAAAATTATAAACCGATACCCCTATGTTAAAAAAAATTTTTGCAATAAAATACTTGCAAACCAAATTCAAGAACACATCTAAAACATTATCTGCCATGATCAAGTTGGCTTCAAACCAGAGATACAAAGATGATTCCACATATGTAAATCCATAAATGTAATCCATAACATAGATAAACTAAAAGGTAATTACCACATGATCGTCTTATTATACACAGAAACAGCCTCTGACAAAATCCAATATCCCTTCATTAAAAAAAGTCCTGGAGAGAATAGTGTAACAAGAGGCATACCTCAACATAATAAAGGCAATTTTCAAATTGATGCATATACATTTATAAAGAAAGTTTTGTGGTGCATAAATATAAATAGTGTCTGAGCATCTCTATATAGCGTGCGTGGAGAAACTAATCCTAATACCAAACAACAATACTTGTTTTACAGAGAAAATCATTTTTGGAAAACTAAACCAACTACTTGAAATAAATAGTAAACTCAAAAGATGAATATAGTTTATACTAAGGTTTCAGAGAATGGGCAAGGGCATGGTGGATGACCCAAGAAGGTAATATTCCAGAGTAGGTGAGAAGTGCCCATCAATGCCAAAGAATGAAGAATGACATGTAGATGAAGAAGAGAGTCAAGGAAGGGTGATAATGCATGTGTCGATGGAGACATGGCTAAGACATGCTTTCAATAAAGGAAATCTCTAAAGGGAGTCCTGGTGATGTTCGCATAACCCTTCCTGGTAACACACAGGACATTCTGAAACCTTTAATGCAGCACAGAAGCTCTGGGCGAATTCAGTCTGTGAAAAGAAATATGGGAGAAACAGTTCACCGGGGAGTAAGATGTAAATGGAGAGTAATCATAGGTAAAGGAGGCCTTGGCATGAAGACGGTCACAAGAACAATAAGATGAGAGACGTCTCTGGGTACCCCCCCAAAATCTCTGTGAATGCCCAGGACATGGGTGTAGTTTTCAGTCCTTTGCCATTTCTGGGACTGACAGTCCAGCCAGCAGCTAAGTAGGTATCATGGGTGCTTCTAGAACATCTGTTGTGGCTCTGTTGCGTTTGTTCTTGCTGCTTTGTTTTTTCATTTGTTTTGCTATGAAAGTGGGCCATTACTATGTGAAAGGAATGGAGACAGCTAGAAAAAAACAATATAAGAATAAAAGATAAGAGAGAAAGAACAGGGGGAGAAAGGAAATGGAGGGAAGTAACAACATTGTACTCAATAGGTATATATATATACATACATATGTATACATACATATACACACATATATAATAGTTTTTTTTAAGTCATTAATTTAAGGATTGGGGAACACAGAAGAGATGAAGGAAAGGGAGATTTGGAAATGGTATAAATACAGTACTCACATGAAATACTCAAAAAGAATTTAAAAATTTTAATTAAAAAAAAAACTTATTGTCTTCCCTGGTTGACTAATCTCTCCTTTACCATGTCCTCTTGGCTACTAGTGTTGCTCACCTGAAATGATACAGTGGGTTTTCTTTCTCTACCTTTATTATTCTGCTCCTTAATTAGGAGCTCCTTAATTAATCCTGGTGAGCCATCTTTGGTTAAAACAAAAGTCTTTTTTTTCTCCCTCTTTAAAAGCAATTTTCTTAACCTTAGAACTTAGGGAGCAAAGTACATGTTATTTTAAAAAAGAGAGACAGGATGTCCCTGGTCGCATCCACACTGGGCATGAGTAACCTGGAGTAATGACATAGGAACAGATGGTGCTGATTTAACCTCATATTCAACTTCATTATAATATCTCAACAGATGTGACCCCTCCTCCCTGCTGCCTGCACTGTCCTAACTCAAGTGACATTGCTTTTAACCCAAATGATTGTAGATGCCTAACTATTCTGGCATCCTTCTTTTAAATCCGTGCCACCCTGTACAAAGACTCTTGATGAATATTTGTTCAAATCATTGCAAACCATTGAAACTGACTTGGGCTAATGTGCGCAGAAAAAGAATTGTGTCCTGAATATCAGAAAGTTCTCAACTCAATTGGAAGTCATAGAATTAAATTCAGAGAAGTGTTAAAACTCAAAGAGGCTAAGCAGGTGGGAGACACAAAATTATGTCCTGAGGAGAGTCAGGTGAGGACACAGTCATGGTCAGTGGAGGTTCACCATCACCCAGCTGCATGGATTGCTAATGAGAGGGGACCGTATACTTAACTATATCACTGGGTTAGCATGTCTCAAACCAAAGAGTAGCACAGGTGTTTCTGATTGGCTGGACAGTGGCCATGTGCTTCCGTCTAGTAGTAGGAAGGAGATGTACCTGTCCCTTTACGGTTTTCCTATTAATAGACGGAATTTAGCCTTCAATTAAAACCACATAATGGGCATTTCCTGAATCAGGAATGGTCATTGGATTCCAGGGAGTAAAAAATAATAAATATTAATAGCAACCTAAGGAGCCCCTTCACCTTGTAATGCCCCCTATTAAAACTGATCATTGACTACTCTATAAAATCTGCAGTCCTAACACAGCATCAAGCAATTCCCAGAACTCTCTTTCCAGCTTTCTTTTCTCTTCTCCACATATTTTTAATTGTGTGAAGACTAGTCTCACCCAGGTTCCATTGCTCTCCTTGGACAGTTCTCTCTGCTAATAATTTTCCCTCTTTATTTCCACCTGTACAACAGTTATATCACCTTCAAGAACACTCTCAAATGTAACCGCTTCCAGCCCACCATGTTTCCAGACAAAGGCTCCCCATCTGAAGGTCCCATTCACAAATACTTACATTCCTTCCGATTTATAGTTCAGCCTTCTACGGACTCTACCTTTTGCTGTAGATTGTAGTCTCCTAAGGAGCAAAGTACGATTTATTCTTTGTATTTTTACAAATATCATGAACATTAATGTCAAATAGATGCTCAGCTATATGTGCGAATGCAGCCGTGAGAAGCCAATCTAAAGTATAATGGGCCACAATCAGAAAAGCTGGGGAATAGAAAGACCAGGATTCCACAGCAACAGAGATGAGCGCTACGTTAAAAATACTCTATGTAAACATAAAACTTTGACAAAGAAATCAGCTTTCTTTATATATTTCTCAAACGAACGTATTCATTTTCAAATGACTCACTCTGCTCTTCAAAAGGTAAGCTTCCCAGGAGTTCTAAAATAGCATTTGATTTGCAGAAATGTTATTTCAAATATCTATTGTGTATTGGAATGTGTACACAAATAAAATACAGAGAAGGAAACCTTTCACCAAACTCCTACTCTTCCAAAACTATTCTCCCTGGCTATCTCTACATTTTACAAGGATGCAGAGAAGGGAAATGAACTGGTTTAGCACAAAGCTTATAAAAAAAAGGTGATTGAAGGGTTTGAAAAATAAGATCTAATAGAGGAGGTCAAAAGAATGGATATTATTCAGCATGAAGATTCGAGGCTGATTTGATACAATTTAATAACACTCTATGAACACATGAAGGGCTCTCACACACGGAATAATCACCAGTTTCTCTTCAACTTCAATTTGGACCAGAACAAGAAAAAAAAATGTTAGATAAAAAAAGATTTCTCAATCATAGATATTATTTAATTCTAAAAGGACAGCTAAGGTGAGTTGAAGACTCTTGCTCCTTCTGATAAGGTTTTAAAATATGTTTCAAAAAGGACAGTCTACCCAAGGGTAAGCATAACAGGAGAAATCCTATCGAGGTCTCTTCCAATGTCCAATTCAAGAGTTTTAAATTTATTTTCTGTTACAAATTTTTTCTTCTTAAAAGTTTCCTGTTCTGCCTAAGAAAAACTAAGTTGAAAATAATTTTAAGATTTGGGTATATTCCAGCTTTCTCCCACATCCATCTTAAAATTCTGCCATTTTGATGATTGCTTCCTGGCATTTATTTGAGTGCTAAACATAGAAAGAAGGTGAGCAAGAACATGTGCAATCTGGATTTTTAAATATATTCTAGTTAGCTTCTCTTATCCTCCATACTGAAGACGGTTGGAACAAATCATGGCCCTTATACCATCTCATGCCACAAAACTGTTCATATTTGCATCATAGAATTTCTCATTCTCTGTCATTACCTCTCATGAGATTGTCTGTAACCCTGATGGATATCAAAAGAGGGGAGGGGGGAAGGAAAGAAGGAAGGAAGGAAGGAAGGAAGGAAGGAAGGAAGGAAGGAAGGAAGGAAGGAAGGAAGGAAGAAAGGAAGGAAGGGAAAGAAAAGGTAAGGTAAATGATAGGATTGAGATCATTGTAGCACAACTGCCCTCCAGGTTAACATTTTCATTAAAATTTGCTTGTTTAACTGTATGTTTCCAAATTAGCAGAAGAAGCTGAGTGTATAGAAAGACCCAGAAATGAAAGCAAATGATGCTACTTGCAATTAAGGGAACTTAAAAACTCCTTGAGACAGTTCCACTGGTCCATTATAAAGAATTCTCCAGACACATTTCACTGATCTCATTGGGAGACCCAACAGAAGAGCGGAAGAGAGATGGAGATTGATTTTAGAGACTTGGTTCATCAGATTATATTGACTAACCAACCTCTCAAGAAAGGGTTGCCATTGGGGTCTTGAGTTCTGAATCTGCTAAGGCCAGGAGGCTGAAAAATACAGTCAAAATTTCTGTGTCTATCTTGAGATAAAAATCCTTCTCCAAGAAATCTCAGTCTTGCACATAAAATCTTGCTGTCATTGGTTGGGGCCCATCAACATTATCAAAAAATGACCTGCTTTCCTTAAAGTCAACTAGATGTAGATATTAGTTATATCAACAGAATAAGTTCCCAACATTTAAACTTGTGCTTGACCAAACACCTGGACACCAATCTACCTATGCTGACAGATAAACTTTAACCATCATAACTTAGGTTCCTTGTTTGTTTGTCTTGTGAGCACATGCATGTGGGGAATATATGTGAAAGTGTGTGCATAAACATGTGAAAGCCTGAAGCAACTACATGTGAGGGTCAAAAATTGATATCAGATGTTTTCCTCTATTGCCCTGTACATTACATGCTGTGGCAGGGTCTCTCTCTGAACCCAACTGGTTCAGAGTCTAGCTAGCCAGCTTTCTATAGGGATCCCTCTCTTTGCCTACCTAGTGCTGAGATTATAGGTGACCACTGGACCTATGTAGCTTTTACACAAAGATTCTAGGAATCTGAGTTCTAGTTCTAGTTCTCATTCAGCATTTTATCCACCGAGTCATCTTCTTGCCCCTGACTCCTTGTTCTTAAATGTAATAAGAAGTTTTTAATTAATTTCTTTGTGCTAAAATTCCTGAAATTCTTCTAACAAGCTCATTCTTGATAATAGGAACAGTCGATTTGCAAGTGATTTAATTTGGATATTGTGCTTTATTTTTCACTTATTTAGTTTCATATGCCTGTGATCTAGTGTTGTTCTAGGCATCGTGGGTGTAGAAATAGAAATGATAAGGTCCTTGGCCTCACAGACTTTATATTCACCTGGCTTAGTTACCACTCTAAATGTATTACGGTACAGATTACCATAATAATGGTATGTATTATCACTGCATAATGTTAAATTTTATATCCACCAGTTTATCTGCTTATTACTTTACTCCTTAATGCTATCATTTCAACAATCTGAGAGTGTTTCTTTTTTCTCCCATCTCTGTAAAATTAATAAAGAGTACAAAACAGCTCTGAGTAGCTATACATAACCAAGCTGTGTCCTGAGAGAGTTAATGAATATTCCAGTACAATCTTTCTATCTTGAAAGTAATAAAACAAAGATTCATGGAGGTTGACATTTTAAAAGTCATATAACTATATATAACTATATTCTATTAGGAATAGACTACAAATATCCAGGGTTATATATCTTCTGATCAACCACTCTTACAAAAGATGAGTTTATGAAAACTATAACAATTTATGAAAATAATGGGCCTGAAAAACAAGCTCACTAATGCTAGTTCAAGAGTAACGCTCATCCTTCAATGTCTTTCCTTCTCCGTAGATTAATGTCAATTAGAACACTTCATTCAGTCAAGGCAAGCATAAACTTGGTATTTCAGACATAGGTATAAATAGAGTTCTACTAATAAGTACAAAAGAATTAGTGCTAGAATTTCAGATCCGTGGCCATGGAGTTAGCTCAGTAGGCAAAGTGCTCACTCTGAGAGCACAGGGACATGAGGCTAAGTCTAAAACCTAAAACCCACATTATAAAGCACACATGGTGGTATACACTTACAACCTCTGTGCTGAAGAGACAGGAGAGCTCACTGGCAGCCAGCCTCACCTTCTTTGCAAGTTCCAGGCATGTCTCATAGTTCCATGAGAGACTATGATTTAAAAAACCAAGCATAAAATATCTGACTCCTGATGTCACAGTGCTTAAGCCATAGATGATAACATAATTCAAACCTCATCAGAGAAGTTTCTTCTTTCAACAGATGGGAATTAACACAGAGATCCACAACTGAACAATGCGTAGAGAGTAAGAGATCTTGGAGTACCAGCCCAAAATGGGATGACTTCTCCAAGCCCCTCTACTCAAGGCTCAAATTAAATGAAGAGACAGGGTGGCAGAAAGAGTGTAAGAGCCAGAGGTGATGTATTACTCCCAGGAAACAGTATCTTCCAGACATTACAGGACTGATGCATATATGAATTAACAGAGACTATGACAGCATGCACAAGACTTGCACAGGTTCAAACCAGACAAAAATCTCCACATTGAGAAGAAAAGGTAGACACAAAGACAATCCCTAGTCAAGAAACTATTTGCAATAATTACCTGCTGGGGAAGGGAAAAATCAGTTTCCTCTGGTAGACTGTCATTTGGCATATAAATCATACTTGAGGGCAAGTCCCACTCCCAGGAGTAGCTAGTTAACACAAAATGGGCTCTAATTTGTGGTTGGGGTGTGTGTGTGTGTGTGTGTGTGTGTGTGTGTGTGTGTGTGTGTGTGTGTGTGTGTGAAAGAGAAAGAGAGAGAAGGAGGGAGAGAGAGAGGGAGGGATTTGTTTTCCTTTGGCATTGTTTGTATTATTGGGAATTTTTTTTACAAGTTTGTCTTGATTTTCTTTTTTGTCTTTTTTTGTTAAGAAAGAAATACAAGTTATAAAGTCCAAAATAAACACTATGCACTGATACATACCATCTCATTAGTCTTAGTATCACAGGAGATAGTCATTCTCTTTCTTTTACAAATAAGGAAAATGAGCTCAGAGAGGTTGATTAATTTTCCCAAGGTCATATGGTAAAGGATGGAGCTCAGAATGAAGTGGTCTGTGACTCTAGTGTCTGCGTGTGTCCCTGTAATCACAATACACCATTTTATTCCAGAATGCTTTTGTCATTGTTATTAATCATTTGACATGATGAAGGCAAATGTAAACCAACTTTTCCATAAAAATCTCAACAATCTAGAGGTTAATCAACTTTTACCAAATCAAGTAACAAGAATTAGAAGGCTATAAAAACAAATTTAAAAAACTTGTTATTGAGCACCCATATGTTCCAAAAGACATTCTTAACACTTAAATAAATGAAGACAGTAACAACTAATATGTACAAAGAATATCCTTGAACCATCATGAATGATTGTAATACATCAAGAAATTAATAATTAGTAACTAATCACTTTGGTAGGGATGTGCCCAGTGTTTGAATACTGAGAGGGTAATTGGTAACTTTGACATGAGCATCCTCGGTGACTTCCTCAAATATCAGAATCTGCTGAGGACACTGAATGAGCAATTACAAAGGGAGCATGCAAAGATTCGACATGAACTTTAATGCATGAAAGGGAAAAAGAAGATAATGGGGGAAAACACCTGAAATGAAGGAAATACCCTGTGACAGATTTTAAACTGGTATGGAAAAATAAATCAGAGATATCCTGGAATACTATAATGTGTTCTTGAGGAAACCCTTATGGTTGTGTTAGACACTTTTAAGCACTGTTGACAAAACCCCTAAGAAAAAACATCCTAAAGGAGTAAGATTTACTTGGTTGGAATTCATTAGTTGGATCTTTTGCTCTGGCCTAAACCCAGGAAGATGGTGGCAGTGGTGATGGTGGTGGTGGCAGTGGTGGTAGTGGTAGGCTGTCTATATCATGGGAGACAGAAAAAGACAAAAGTGGCTGTGAACAGACACTCTGATGACTTTGCCTCTCAAATGGGGGCTCACCTCCCAATAACATCATCAAACACAATCTATTGTGTAGGTGAGACTCTCCATGATCTAATCACTAATAAAAATCCTATCAGCTGGCAACCATCCTTTAACACATCAGCATTTTGTATCCAACCACTACAGGTTGATGCCAGAACATCTCCAGGATAATTATTATCACTCAAGTATATTGGGATAAGAACATCTAAAGCTAGTTAAAAAAAAAAAAAGAAAGATGAGGGGGAGGAGGAGGAGAAAGCAGTAGCATCTGACCTCCTGCTGCAACATCCACAGGAGAAAATACAGAGAGAACGCCTACAAGTTGCTCAAAATAGCAAAATGGGGGAAGCAAGCATCTTTCATCATCTACTTCCTTAGAGTAAAAATTGCCCAGGGAAGATTTCTCAAATTATTCTTCCTGGAGTATTTATTATGGGATTTGCTCTAGATGATCAAGAGAAACTTCACTGAATGAAATCCCAGTGCATGATAATTATATTTAACAACAAGATATTTCTGAAAAAAAAAAAAAAAGAAAGAAAAGAACACTGAAGAATGGTTGTTCAGGTGCCAGAAAGAAACCTACAGAAATAGAATTAAACCAAATAAAATTTGGATGAGCAGTAGAGTGAGAAACATAGTCAATTACTTAATTGTCTCATGAATTGTGATTTGGGTTCAAATGTTACTTAAATTGACGAATCTTTGTCATATTTAAAAGTATACATGGCCGATAACAGCACTAAGTTAAAAAGCAAATGATGAGAAGGCTGCAGGGGGCGGGGGGGTCAGCAGTTTAGAGCATTGCTCTGGCAGAGGAACCAGGTTTGTTCCCAGTACACACAAGGCAGCTCACGTCTATCTGTATCTCTACTCACAGGGGATCTAATGATCTTCTTTCTTCTTTGGGCACCAGGTACGCATTCATGTGACACATTCACATAAGCAGGCAGACATTCCTACACATAAAATAAAAAGAAATACCTTAGAAGTAAACAATAGAAAATGGAAAGAAAGGCAGAAACCGTTTCCAGTCTAAAGTTTGTTTTGAGCATTGACAGTTCATAAGGTCATTGCTTGGATTATTTAAAAATATTAATATAAAATAATTACTAAAGGTGAAACTAACTTGACCTTACACACATGAAACACTTCATAGGAGTGGCAGGTGCCTCTCCGGGGGCTAATTAAACTCCTAAAAGTTATTTTATTTTATATGCAGTGACCAGTATATAATAAAATATCACAATCCTTGTGGAAAGGGAGAGCAGTGAGAAGAAATAAAAAGCACGCCAATAGATTCGCCTGAGTCAGACTGGACATGGCTGAGAAAACAGCCGTAGGAAATCATTTTTAGGTTTTTAACATCTTTTATATTTCATAAGAAAATGAGGATTGTGTGCATTTATTGCATACAAGACAGCATTTTGAAATAGATACACACTGTGGGAAAGCTTAACCAAACAAATTAATATGCATTGTTTTAAAACATACTCTAAGAGGTGAGCACAGGCAAAAATAAATGATAAATTTTAATAAAGAGGAAAAATACAAAGAAAAGCAAATTGAGAGTCTAGAGCCGAAAGCATACAGAATGGTAAAGAATATATTCAGTGAGTTTAACATCACACCGAACAAGGCAGATGAAAAGGATCCATAAACCTGAACAAAAGTAAATGAATATATCAAAACAAACACAGGAATGGAGCACAATATTAAGAAGACCTGGAATCTCTGCAGTAACAGTAAACAATTTACGTATAATTAGAATTTCAGGAGTAAAGAGCAAATTCAACAGAAGAAATTTTGGAACAATTATATCCAAATATTTATAAATATGGTGAGAATATTTTAAAACTTATAGTAAGCATTATTAACTAAAATGATGAGAATCAAACTAATGAGAAAAATTTTAAAGCAGACATGCTAATTCAGCTGTGGTGATACACTTAGCACTGCAGAGGCAGGAGAATAGCAAGTTCAAGGTCAACCTGAAACTCATAGTAAGAACGTATTTCCAAATGACTGGAACGTATCAGACAGAATAAAAACATGCTTTATTTATAAGGAAGAGACTTTAAGCATCACATTTATAAAGCACACAGACCGGTATACTGCCATGTGACAGATGAAAGGTACAGAGCAAGAATGTACAACAACTGTTTAAGAACGAATGGAAGGGATTGGGAATATGACTAGTGACTAGAGAGGTAGAATATAATGATAAACATGACAGGTCCAGAGAGATAAAAGATAGCAGACTGACAGAGATAGAGAAAGATAGATAAAAGATAGATAGATAATAGATAGATAGATAGACATAGTTGATCATTAAGACTGAATGTGCTCTGACCAGTAATATCTTGCTATCAGAGACAAAAAAGCATGGAGAAATCCTAACAGTAGTGTGGTGATGACTATGTATCACCAAAAATTTTCTGCATTCACGCTGGTGGTGGTGGCACTCACCTTTACTCCCAGCATGTGGGAGGCAGAGGCAGGCAGATCTCTGTGAATTCAAGGCCAGACTACAGAGTGAGTTCCAGGACAACCAGAGTTACAACAGAGAAACCCTGTCTCAAAAAAAATAAAAGAAAAAGTAAGGAAGGAAGGAAGGAAAAGAAGAAAGGAAGGAAGGAAGGAAGAAAGGAAGAAAGGAAGAAAGAAAGAAAGAAAGAAAGAAAGAAAGAAAGAAAGAAAGAAAGAAAGAAAGAAAGAAAGAAGGAAAGAAAGAAGGAAAAGAAAAGAAATTTCTGAGTTCACAATTAGAAAAAACAGAAACAATATATTATCTTAGGGGAAAAAAAAAAGAGAAACTAAATTAAATAACGGCCCTTATTTTTTTTTTTTTTTGCCTTAGTGATACGCATTTTTTTTAATTAGTCTCTTGAACATGCTAAATTAATTAAATGACAAATAAATATTTTGATATTTTCACTTCCAAAAAAGCAATTAACATTTCATTTGTTTTACTAAATAATTATAAACTGTTGTTATTATTGTTAAAACGATCAATGTTCAAAAAAGACACAAGAGAATTTAGGTGAGCAAAACACTATGTGATAAAATAATTAGCATCCATGATCATGTCACCAAACACCGCTTTAGAGTATGTCTGCCATGTGCATACAAGGAGGCAGACAGACAGGCATATAAACAGATGAAAATTTAGATACAGAAAGCTAATAATGGATTGTAGGTAGTGGATAAATATAGAAGATGATGAAATTAAATAGTATATAGAGATTTCCATTTTTTTTCTTAATACTATACTATGATTTTTTTAAGTATGAGCAGGCTAGACATCCTGGCATACACCATCATTCCCAGCACTCCGGAGGCTACGGTAAGTAAATCTCTGAGGCCAAGGCCAGCGTAGTCTCCACAGCAATTCCAGACCAACCAAGGCTACATTGTGAGAACCTATCTCAAGAGAGTATAAAAGATAGGAAGGGAGGAAGGGAGGGAGGGGAAAGAAAAGAGAGAGAAAGAAAAGATAAATATGAGAAACTTCCTTTACAAAGATCTCTTTTAATTTTTCAGAGGTCAAGACAGCAGCACTACCATCGTGGCTAAAGACCACTAAAATGACGAGCAAATGTCTTCTTCCGAACATGTGCACCCTGCTTTCATTTATAACTTCAGCCAAGAAAACCTGTCTGGGCATTTCTAAGAGTAAAATCCGTGCTTCTGTTCACTAAACCTAAGCCATTGCATTAGTGCAGACCAAGACAAACACAGAATATCACGATAGTGCTTTGGGGGATATGTGCTTCATTAAAGATAATCCACCACAATATGACAAAACATAAGGTAGCTATTCTTTCTGCAGCAACACAGATGACGACTTTATTTTAAAGCCATAGCAGATTGAATTTTTGCATGATGTTTTCTTTAAACTGCCTTACTTAATCTAGAAATACATTAAAACACTCATCCGCCAGCTGTGCTGGCTTCAGCTGTAGCAAATTGATGATTAGCTTCCTCCTGACAATATTTGCTTCCCACGAAAATTTTAACTGGACTGAAATAACATTAGATTTCTGGGATGGAGAATGAAGGTTTATTATTAAACTTTGGGGGGCTATTTTGCCTATTTTACCAATAAAATTACTGATATTAGGAAAAAAAAAAAACACTAATTGGGAGTTAATGCTCATTAATGTCCAAAAGCCGTGAAAACAGGCAAAATTAACTCACCTGCCTCTGTTACACTCCATCCCAAAGAGTGTGATTCCAGTAGCATTCTCAGAACCTATCAGTAACTTACATCCATCTCCTTTGTGGTCAGTGCAGCCAGAGCTATTTGTTCCGCTCTATGTCATCTAAATGCCACGTCCTTTTCCTTTCGTCAAAAGCCAATTAATTTTTTTTTTTTACTTAAAAATAATGTTAAATTTTTATTTAAAATTAAATCTGACTAAAATAACACATTTTTCATATACATATGAAAAACCCTTGTGTTGCAAGTTCCTGGGTGGAACTTGGCAAACAAAGGCTCATCACAGAACACAGCCACACCCATCCGCTTACACCCTGTCCTGGAAGGCTTCGCCTAACTCAAAAGTCAAGTCTCAGTTGAGCCAGACCCTTTACAGCTTCTAGGCCTCCGGCATTTGTTATTTGGCTCCGAAGAAGTTTGACAACTCATAATCTAAGAAAAAAAAAAGATACATAGTAACCTTTACCCCATCTCGGGTCTTTTAACTGTGCTCTTATGGGGTGAGAGAAAGTAAAATAATAATATGGTATCTGGTTTAGATCAACGATCTTAGAATTTAAAAGGAAATGAAACTGCGCCTCAGCATCCAGCATTCCACTTCCTCCTTTGTAAAATTCATTTTATATTTGAGAATTTCATACATGCGTATAAAGTGTTCTGATCAAACCAATTCCTCCCCTACCCCACCCCCGATTTTCCCTCCCAACTTTATGTTTTTAAACCCAGAGTCCACTCATTGTTGCCTGGATGCAGATTGAGCATAGGACAGTCTACAGGAGCCTGTGTGGCCTGTCAGTCATCAACTGTCAGCGGCCCCTCAACTAAGGGTGGAGCTTCATGAGCCCCTCTTTGCCGATGGGATCTTGTTTAGGTGTTGAGCACGCCGTCATAGCTGCTGTGCATTCGTTTGTGCAATGGCCCTGTCCTGTCCAGAAAATACTGTTTGGCTACAGATGCCCACCACCTCTGGCCCTTATAATCGTTCTGCCCACTTTTCCTGTGATAATCTCTGAGCTTTGGGTAGAAGGGGTATCATATAGATGTCTCATTCAGAGCTGAACACACCACAGTCCCTTATTCTTTGCACACAGCTGTGGAAATCTATATTAATCATTATCTAGCACAGAAAGGAGCTTCTATGATGAGAGTTGAGAAATGCACTATTCTGTAGTTATGAAAACAAGAACTCAGAGAGCAATTTACTACTATGTCCACTTAGCAGAAGGATAGCATTAGGTTCTTTCCTAGGACTCAGGCAGCCACGGGACTTCAGCAGAGAAAACATTTCCAAGCATGAGTTCCAGGAACTTGTCTTTTGACTGATTCTGAACTGGCACAAATTGACACCTATCTCTGAGGAGTAGTCCATTGCATACTTATGATTAGCATATTCATCAAAACATACAATCGTTCTGCTGAGGGCATCTTATACCTGGCTTTATTTTTATTCGAATTATTTTGTATTTCCCAAAGTATAAAGTAATAAAGGTCTAGTAAAGGGAACTTTATTAATTTTGATTCTTTTGAAAACTGAGGTAAACCAAGTTGATTAATTATCAAATGCATCTGACCTAAAAACATTCTCAAACCATTTATGGTCAAAAGTTATTACCTTGAATTAGGTAAGCTCTTGTGAGCAGTTGTAAGTAACCGTTATAAAGTGACCATGTCCAAACCTAATTATGAAGTCCTGAGTGTGTTGATCACTGGTTTCATGTATGAGGTCAAAATGTCTTTGAATTCACTTCCATATTTTAATTAGGAAGAATGTTATAGCCATTGTTATGTTGCTGTTATAAAGTTCACTAAGTAGCTGCAGAAAACAAGTGAAACTCACACATTCAAGGATTTTATACTATTCATTTGACAGCAGGATCAGAGGTCTGAAGGCATGACAAAAGCAAAGCTTCAGAAAAACAATACCATTGAGAAAGACACTAAGTTTTTAGAGAAATCTTATTCTGTGCGATGCAAAATTTATTGATCAGATTATTTCAGATTGTTTGGGAAGCATTATTTTTAAATTCTGGGTTTGCAAAATAGTTCATCAAGTAAATCACTTGCCACATAAGCCTAAAGACCTGCGGTGGAGCTGCTGAACCATATACAAGTTGAAAAAGAGAACCGATGCCAGTAAGCTGTCTTCTAACCTCCATATAAGCCCCAGATCAAGCGTGTTTCTACACATACATCGTACATACACACAATAATGACAAATATAGCTCATTTTTAAAATTCTACCAATGGGGGAGGGGCTTCCTCCAAAGATTCTCATTCATTGACTTTCTTCTGTTATCCTGGATTACATGGTTTCAATAACATTTCATATTGTTTCCACATAGTATTAGCCTGGAAGGTTTTTGAGAGTATGAAAAACCTGATCTGGGTACAATATAATGAAGAATGAAAGCTGAATCTCTTTTGTTTATTTGTTTGCTGTTTGCAAAAAAAAAAAAAACTCGTTGCTTTGTTATCAGTGTGTAGTACATGGTTGGTTATGTGTCAACTAAACTGGGACATGCTGTCTCAGACAGTGAAACATTATTGTCTGTATTTCTGTGAATGTGTTTTTATAGGAGAACCACATTTAAATTGGCAGCAAAAGCAAAGCAAATTACCTTTCCTACTATAAGTGGACCTCCTCAAATCAGTAGCCCACCTCAGCAAAGCAGATGGCTGGCCCTGACCCGCAAAAAAACATTCCTACTTACAGACTTTCTATTGCAGTATCAGCCTTCCTGGTCCTACAGCAGCTTTCAGCTTGTGAACTAAAACTGAGACTTCTGATCTGCAAATTTTATACTTATCAGCCTCAGAGGATAGGTAGATAGGGAGATGACAGACAGACAGACAGACAGACAGACATTCTCCTGGCTTAGTTTCCCTGGAGAACCTTTATTATCAACTCAGGGCTCTTCGTGTTTATTGTTTTATCAGCTTCATGCTCTCTGGTCCTGGAAAGTTCTGTCAGATCTTACATACTTCTCTTTTCCCATGTATAAACTATGAAGGACACTGACCTGTCTGTCTGCCTTGACAATTAGAGTACATATCACATACCACGAAGTATGTAAAGGAGGGACACTGGGGTATAATGGCAGAGTGAACACACATATTCCACTCCAATCCTTCGGAAACAATAATGATAGGAGGCAGAATGGTTTTAAAATAATTACACCATAAAATACAAGCAAGCAAATTTGAGAAAACACTGCAGCAGCAATGACAACAACAGTAGACATGCTAACATGGAAGGGGGAAATTTCATGGGTTCCAAACAACAAAGCGCTACAGGCAACGAAGGAATGCAGGGAACAGAATAGTCTTCCCCAGAGAAGAGCTTCCAAATTGGTTATCCAATACCCAATGGTCAACTCTTAAATCATGAGCATACAAGTATTATATGGACTGTGCGGGTTGTATTTATATAGTTAGGGACATACATATACACATATATGTATATGTATAGGTAACAACAATTAACAAAGAAGAGGGAATGAATTAGAGAAGAGTTCTGAATGGTGGTATAAGGGAGGGGTTGGAGGGAGGGAAGGAAATGTGGCAAATGATGTAATTATATTAATTTCAAATGTATTTTTAAATGCAGCCATACCCAGGGTCCCAGGATGCTCTTGGTGGGGTGACTAGCAGTCCCTTCCCCAAGCATAAAGGTTCTGGAAAACACTATCCCTGATTGAGAGGAGTTACCCTATAAAATCAAGTGAAGTCAGAAAATGCTTAATACTGATACTGAAAACCTCACATCTAATCTCCAATGTCTTTCCAGGCACTGGCAGTCAAACCATCCCTGTGGGCAGACAAGTGTGGATTCCCTCGTACTGAATCTGACAAGAAGAGCAGGAAAGAATCTTGAGAAATTCCTAATTAAGTTGACAGTCAGACACCCAAGAACACACTCACAGTCTTCCAGCCTTTCCCAGTATGTCAGGACTGCAGTCTGTACAGCATCTCTGAGAAAGCAGACATGGAAGCGGTCCAGTACAGACACACTAGCAAAGAGAAAATACAAGCAGGAAGAATCAGCACCTACATAGAAGATGAAAAACTTCAGAACTGTCCTTTGGTGCATAATGTATATAAAAATGGGATTTCTTATCTAATTATGGTTCCAATTAATTTTATCTTAATTTCAGAGTTATAATATTCTAACGTTGAAAGTAGCAAAATATTCTGCTCAGTTGAGGATTGTGGCACACATCTTTATGCCAGCAGTAAGGAGGCAGAAGTGGGTTTCAGTTAGTTTCAGGTAAGCCTGGTATGTGTATGTATGTGTGTGTGTGTGTGTTTGTGTGTAATGGATCATGCATAGATGCCCTCAGAGATGTTTGTCTGCTTCACGTGCCCACTCTCATCGTCTTTGCCCAACATAAAAACCAGAACAATCCTTATAAAATAAAAACTTAATCATGTTCCAGGACTCCTTTCTACCTTCTCTATCTCCTATCTCCCTCTTCTTCAATCACCCCTTTGCAGACAAACTGGTCTCTTTGCTGGTCCTGATGCTGCACTTTAGGGACTTGGATACAGCAATCTGGTCCACCTAGAATACTCTCCCCACAGATGTTCATGTATTCACTCCCTCAACTCTAACATATACCTCCCTCCCAGCAATCTCAGAGAATTCTACTCTGTTTTTCTCTTTTCACATACTATGCACTGTAATCATTTCTGAAATTTCATTATTTATTATCTTCCCTGCTGAACTATAAACTCAACTATAAAAGGCTTGAATGTCTGTTTTGTTTGCTTCTGTTTCCACAAATATAATACATTTTTTGGAATAAGAACATGTGCAAATTATGCTTGTTGCAGAAAGTACTGTAGATGTAGATTCAGAGCAAAAGACAGTTTGTTCTTTGCTAATTCAATCCTAGTACTAGACCTGGAAGGCTTCAGCCTCTGTACAATCTAATCTTCAAACCTAAACCTAGAACATTTCAGCCTCTGAGACTTGCTGCTGACTGACTCACTCTGACTAGCTCCTTCTGAACTCAAAGCTTTACTGAACTCAACTGACTTTTCTGGTTCAACTCAACTCACTCACTATTCTGGCTCAAATTCTTTTCCAAGCTGACTTGTTCAAACTGACCTTCTGAGCTGGCTGACTGTTTCTGACTGAACTCTTCTGACTCTGGATCACTTCCACAACTTCTCTGACTGAACTGCTCTGCTCAGCTTCAAACTGACTCTCGTGGTTACCTAACTCTTTCACCCAAATCACTTTTCCTGTCTGACAGTGACACCTTCTGCTGAACTGCCTGTGTCTTATCTGACTGATTCTCTAACTGACTTCCTGCTTCTCTGAGCTGAGAACCTAATTTTATATCAACAGAGTTGGGCATGTCCTCATACAGATTCACTCTGTTAACTCTTCCTCTGATTCATCACTTTGGCTGTTCTTCACTCTGATTCATTCAGAGTCACTCTGCCAAATATTCAGTCTGATTCACTCTCAGACTTGGGATTAAAAGTGTGTACTCATTCTGTAATTCAGACTCTGTTGACTTTTCACTTCTCAGTTGACTAGCATGCCCTGAGTCAATCTCCTATTCTCCTGATCTCGACTGCTTCCCTCTTAACTCTGAACTGACTGTGAACTCTGAACTGAGAACCATGACCTACTTCTGAACTGACTGCTTTCTTTTGCATCCAAGAGCTGGGGTTAAAGGCATGTGCCACCACTTCCTTCTAAGTTGAGATTAAAGGTGTGTACTGCATTGCCTTAATCACAGAAATCCCTTTCACCTTCCATTAGCATAGGGGACAGGATTAGTCTGACTATCTTGCTACCTTAGAGCAGCCATGCTGCTGGATTAAAAGATTAAATGTTCCTCTACAAGATGCTTAAGAATTGTTTGCTGAGAGAATAAACAAATGAACAAATGAGAGAGTGAAAGGTTCCCATTAAAATCCACGGTTACAAGAAGCTGCATCAGAATAGCAAGAGCTCCAGGACAGACGAGAAGTAGGTGAAAGAGAGAGTAAAACCATTCGGAAACTTCTGCAGGAGTCGGAGGACACTGGACGTGTGTCTTACATTCTAACCCTGACCTACATCCCTACAGATGTTTCTTTCTTGTCTTCTTTTTCATTTTGAGTTGGGATCTCACTAAATTAGGCAACCAGACCTCAAACTCACTCCACAGCCCAAGCAGGTTTTGAACTCATGACCTTCCTGCCTCAGATTTCCAAGTAGTTGGTGTGATAGGCCCACACCAGCAGTCCAGGAAGGGAATTTTACAAATATTAAAAAGGAAGCAGGTTTTTATTTTGAAAGAATCTCTCTCAACTTCCCTGTGTAATGAATAATAAGAGATAAAAATGGACCCACACATAAAGAGCAAATCACCATAATGTCTTATGATCACTCTGTGAAAAAAAAAAATAGATATTGCCAGTGTCCAGAGGAAAAATAAAAGTTATCACAAAAAAAAATATTGAGATTCAGAATGACTTTGAATTTTCAAAGTCATTCCCAAAGCTAAGAAGCCATGAAGATGTGCGTCCAAAATTCTAAACAAAATTTATAGCAAATAAAAATAACTCAAGCAGAAGGAGAGAATAAAGCTATATTGAGATATATAAGATTGCAGGGAGAAAAATAATTTCTTTTAACCTTTTCTGGGAAACTACTGGGTGAAGAACTCTGTAAATAAGTGAGCTAAGAGCAGAGAAAACAAGTGGGCCACAAAACAGAAGCTTCAGTTTGATACAAAGGAAAAGGGTTATCTGAGGAAGATGGTATAACTGACTGAATTCTGCAGCCCAAAATATATGCTGAAGTCCTAACCACTACAGGCTGCAAATGTGACTCTATGTAGGCACAGGGTCCGTGGGACCAAAAGCAAGTTAAAGTAAGGTCATACTGGAGTCAGGTGGGTCTTGTGCCCAATACGACTCACCTCTTTGTAAGAAGGGCAGACACTCTGAGTGATGCACACAATACCATGTACATGATGTCACGAGAAGATGGGATCAGAGCTTGAAATAATCAGCCTATAGGCCAAAGGATGCAAAGGGCTGACACACCCACTGAAATTAGGAGGGAGGCATGTGACAGATTCTTTCTCAGAGAGTCCAAAATAAATCAAACTGCTGACGCCTTGCCTTGGCATTTTTAGACTAAATAAGTAGAAAAGAATGTATTGCTGGCCTGTTAGTGCGCCAAGGCTGTGATACTTTTCACAGCACTCCTAGGAAACTAGCACCAATGGTGGAGGAAGACTTTAGAAAGACTGACACTCAAGGAAAACAGCCCAGATGGGAGCGGATGGGACAGCTCTTGAGGAATCCTAAAAGAGGCCAAATTAACAGAATGACAAAAAAAATAAAAGCATTTCATGTATTGAAATGAAACAAAGACATCTAGGGGAAAGTTGAGATCCAAATAAAACAAAGTAAGTGGGAAAGAGAAGGATAAATTCCAAATCATCTTCTGCCTGTAGCTTGGCTCTTATGACAGCTAGCAGTGTGTTTATTTTGGAGGGTGTCTGGGGATTTGACTAATATATGACGGGCACACTTGAGTAACGCAGATTTCCCTCTGCAATATGAATGGATTCCAATCTGTTAGAGGTCTGAAAAGGATAATTAAAAAAAAAAAAAGACTAACATCCTGAGTCAGAGGAAAGCTTGGTGGGCCATTTTGTGGCTTCATCTGTACCCGTGGCTCTCCTTCAATTCCAGGTGATTGATCCACACTGTGAATCCAGAACTTACCAGTCTCCTTTATCACATGAACTAATTTTTAATAATCAAATTCCATTTATAAATGCTTATCCTATTGAGTCTGCTTTGAAGAACCCTGAGTAATATTAATACAACTATAAATAGGATTTTCATAATAAATATAATGTAAATGTTGAATATCAAAAAAATCAAAAGCATAATTACATGGGGAGAATGAGTAATGGTATATGGTAAGAGCTAGGATGGTATGAGAGAATTAGATTTTTGTTATCATAGGTATAGATAATGCCAAAAGCTTAAAACATCAAAAAACATCACTATAAACCTGTTATTAAAATGATGGTCATAATTATTAAAAAGAACGCTAGAAAGCTCTGTGTGCTAGGAAAAGCTACCTTTAACCCTGGCTCCTATTCACAGAACATGAAAATGAATTTCATATAAAAATTAACAACGGATAATTATTAAGGTCAGTGCTTCAACAGAGTTATAATAAGATAAAGGAGAACAAAAAGTAGAATAATATCTGAACATCACAAATATGGCAGAAGGAGATGCCCACGGGACAGATCAAAGCTGTAATCTTCCATTTCAGGTAAGATAAAGGGTATTAAGGAAATTAAGCCAGATGAAAAGCAACATAGATCATAATTACAATAATTCAGATAGGAAGGGACAAAACTCAATAAGTGGAAACGTAATTTTTTAAAAGTGAAGACCACACTAGAAGAAACACACGTGAACAAATGTAACACGCCATGCCTTGAAACTGAAAATGTGAGAAGAGCACCGAGGCATTGTAAGTCCAAAATAAGTCAGAAAAAACATATTTTCTGTTCTCTTAAGACGTATATATTTTTACTTTATACATGAGCTCCTGCATGTATGCATGTGCACCATGTACCTGCAAAAGTCAAAGGAGGAAATTGGGTGCCTGGGACTGGAGTCAAAAAAGCTGTAAGTCACCACATGGGAATCAAACCTGGGACCCCTGGAAGAACAACCAGTGCTCCTAACCACTGGTCAATGTCTCTAACCCATGCAAAATCTAATTTTCAAAACCAAGAGCAAGTGACAAATGTTGAGAAACAGTGAAGAAAACTCCATACAGAGATGATAAAAATCCCTAAGGGAGAAGCTCCTAGCAGAGTCGAGAAGAAGAAAACAAATGCTAAAAATCGCAACTCAAGAAAATCGATCAGATATTCAAAATATTTAAAATTATATGGCATAGCAATCAGCCAACGTGAATATTTTACCTGCAATAGCAAAAACAAATACATACGCTCATAGAACAACTCTGCTTCAAAACAAGGAAACTCCTTTGAGCAGACAAGTTTCAAAAGAAAGAAAAGAAAAGGATGCCTTATGCATGGTGGAAGAAAATTGAAAAATATGATGTAGGATACTCAAGAATAAAAGTTGAGCTAATGGTTTTCTATCTTCCCAAATTAAATCAAAAGTATAAAAGGTACAAGACTCTTATTGGGATGTGAACATTCTGTTAGACTCTTGAACCTTTCCTGTGAATATCTACTAGGGAAAAAAGAAAACTCCAGAAAATGGAAATGTCCATAGAGACAGTGTGGAAGATGGTGGTGAGCATGAAGCATATAATTCTCTGGGTCTATTTCTCACCAGTATCTTTTTCCTCGAGGAACTTGGAATGACAGTATCTAAAGGAGAAAAAGGCCCTCATCATCTCGTTTGCACTTCACACTGCCTCCTGAGCCCAGAGAGAGGGAACTGTGATAGCAGATGTTCAATTGGAAGTTCAGTTGAATGAATGAGGACTCAGTGGAACAAAACTGCCATTCCTCTCTAAGACAGTCTTTGATATTTCCCACTGACAGTATTCATGAATTCTAGATGACTCTCAAATCTGCCCTAAGACCCTCATCACCCTTTCAGTTTCTGGCTGAATTGTGAAGCTCTTCGGGGGGTCTTGTCTTCATCTTCTGTCAGACTGACTCTTCTCCAAATGTATGTTCATGATACGACACTACAATAGACACTAGTAAGCAGTCCAGATGACATATCACAGAGACGTTTTTAAAGGACTGCTAACGGTAAGAGGTATTATTATACACATAAGAAGAGATCATTCCCTTGATCCACAGGACAGAAGTTCTGTCAGAAGCCAACTAAACCGTGAATGCATTTCTACACTCATGATTTAAAAGTAAGTCCCATGAAAAATTGAAAAATTGAGAAAATGAGATGGAAAAACAGCAAAACAGATCGGATCTGCTTTTAAAGACAATAGAGGCGTTGTAATCCAGATTACAAGGACAAGGGGACAGTATCCAAAACCTTTTATTCTTTTTTTTTTTTCCTTTCTCATCATCTCTCTACAAAGAATTAAAGAACTGAAATAATGGAACATAGCTAGCAAGGTGAGCCATCATAAAATAGATCTTGTCTACTTATGTCCCATGCAGTATTTCCAATTTCCTTACCCAATACTTATCTATCACAATATCCAAATCTTACACTTGCTTCCAGGCTAAGATTGACCTACTTACTCAGCCGCAGCTTCTACGAGACAAAGAGTCAGTACTCCTGACAAGCAGAACAATCATTTTTAACTTGATCATGGGAAGAGAACCAATCACACAACCGTCTAAATGTCTGCTAAAGATAGCAAGCAGGAAATGTCTGGAAACTCACCCAAGGTCTTAAATAATAAATTCAAATAGAATGAATGGTTGATTCCAAAAGAATAGTATTTTTTGCATAGAATTTTCATAGCTGTTCTATGTAATCTAATAACGGTCTTGTAGATCCTGCAGAAGTCAATATGTCTCCTATGGTGATTCTTAAGAATTGTTGTGACAAATAAGTACATGAAGAGATGTATATGCCAATTACTTTTGTTTAGCCATTCTGTAATGTATTCACACTTTATATTATCATGGTCTGCACCATAACATATATAATTATTTTCAAATAAAAGTAAATATTAATTTACTATTTTAAAAAAAACTTGAAAAAAGGCACCTTTAAATGCTGCTTTCCACTTTTCTAAAGTACAATTTTTAAAAAATACCCTCTTAAATAGGTTTAATATACTTATTTTCTTTACAAATATAAGATATAAGCATTTTGAGCACAGCATCTGAAAAATTATTTTTCATTGCTTGTGGGGACTTTTAATGCTTATGTGTTGAGAATTTCATACAACATATTGTGATCCTATTCCTTTCCTTTCCCTAACTCCTCCCAGATTCTCCCCACCTCCCTACCCACCCAACTAAACATTATTTTTCTCTCTTAAAAAAAAAAAAAAAAGTGAAATCTGATTTGTGCTGGCCACCTACACCAGAAAGTGTCACCCTATTGAGGAAAAAAAATGATTTTCCCTCTTACAGAAACTATCTATCATGAACATTTTCTTTGCTGGGGTGGCACCTTGTGCCTACTTCCTCTGCCCCATGCTAGGAGTTTTATCTGGCTTAAGCTTGCTCAGGTCTTGGCATGCTCTCACAGATTCTGCAGTTTCATATGTGAACCTTCCCTATGGTTTCTGGGGGGGAAATGCTGTTTCCTTGGAGTCATCCACCACCTTTGGTTCTTAAACTCTGTTTCCTCTTCCACATAGATCCTTGAGTCTGGGGGATAAGACATATCATTTAGGGCTGAGTGCTCCAAATTTTTTCACTCTCTTCATATTGTACAGTTATGGGTCTCTATATTAATTACCTTCTACCAAAAGAAGAAGCAGCTTCTCTGATGAGGACTGAATGATGTAGTGATTCATTGGTATAGCAACACGCCATTAGGAGTAATTTTACTGTTAAGTCCATTTAGCAGAATAGTAGTAGTAGGTTGTCCATTAGTGGCCATAACTTCTCTATTTTTAGGTTCTTGAACTCAATAACAGTGTCCGGTATGGGTCCCATCTCATAACACAGGTCTTAAATCCAGGCATAAAGTAATTGGCTACTCGACTAACATCCATGCCACTACTGTACCAATGAACACATCTTACAGGCAAGGCATTATTGTAGCTCACAGGTTACAGAGCAGTAAAAGTGATGATTATTTATTATTTTTCTCTTCCAGTAGTGTGTATAGCTGCGTCAAGAACTATGGGACTAGCCAGGAGGTGTAAAGTTGTCAGTTAAGTGCTAGCTAGATTTCTCCGTATTCTATTACTCAAGTATGTGGTATCTTCAACAGTCGGGTCCCACATTCGAGCCGCATTTTTTAAAGAAAATGCTGTAAGAATTTTAAACATGAAGACAAGTCAGAGGACAGATACAGACATAAGAAATACACTAAGTAACCTATTCAAAGGAGTCTAGACAAGATTGTCATTTAGGTTCCTATGGATTTTACATACATCTTTGATTAGAAACACTTTTCATGGGCCGGAGAAATGATTCAGTAGTTTAAAGTACTTGTCATTCTTGCAGAGGGCCTGAGTTGTATCCCAGCCCACCCAAACCCCAGAAGCTCGCAACTGCTGTAACTGCAATAATAGGAGGTCATCCAGCACCCTGTTCTGACCCCTGAAAGTACCACACATGCACATGATGCATAGATATACATTTGATCAAAACATTCATACACATAAAATAAATATATCCTGTTGTGGTATGTTTAGTTGTGGATAATTCTTGAGTTAAGATTCGTCTCTTACTTGTTTACACCTCTGTGCCATCCCCACCTTCCACCCCCCACAGGAGGTTCCTGTTATTTGTTGATTGAGGGTCTGTGTGAAAACAGGAATAAAACACCTGGGGATTAAGGAGTGGAGCAAGGAGGGAGGGGGAGTAGGAGGTGGAGGAGGAGTAGGAGCTGAACGAGGAAGAAGGAAGAACCAAGAGGAGAGCATGGGGTGAAGAAGCCTTGGAGTGAGCTCTCTGGCTAGCTGCCCGGGTATAGAATTCCCTGAGATTTGACATGGTTTGTGATTAATAAAAAGCATTGGAAAATTCAACTCTGGACTCTCCGTTAAGCGCCATAATGTTACTTTAACAATATCCAAAAAAACATTTTTTAAAAAATACTTTTTCATTAGAGGTACCTAAAGAGCTGTCAAAAATGTTATTTGACTTTGAGCTTTGTAACAAACTTTGAGACTTTGCAAAATACGGTTAATTTTGTATTTTCTTATGTCATTTAATTTAGTCTAAAAGTAGTACATATCATTTTTAAAAACAAGGTGTCAAACACTATGAGTGGAATAATTGTATGTAACATGGAAAGACATAAAGAAACCTCCAATAGTATTACTCCCACATGGGTTATTAAATAAAGTCTGATACCTAAATAAGACTTAGGCACCTATAATGGCAGTACTTATTGAATCTTACAGTTCTTTGTTTCATTTAAAAAAATGTGACATGGCAATTAAGCTATGCTATGCCTCTCTACCTAGGCTGCCTCTCTCGGATATGGAACATGCTGGAACTGGAGAACACAGAGAGAGTGTCTTCTATTGATTTACCTAACTTCCTCTCCACAAATACAGAAGAGCTTCAACAGCAGGATTCTCATGAGCTGTACCCAAATGTGTGCAATTCTCAGCCTCACTGTCACTAATAAACACTGCAAGAAGCCGACAAAAACGACCCCAAGCCTAGCATGCAGATTTCAGATTACATCCTTAATCCCAGCACTCAGGCCTAGCATGCAGATTACAGATTACATCCTTAATCCCAGCACTCAGGCCTAGCATGCAGATTACAGATTACATCCTTAATCCCAGCACTCAGGAAGTGGAAGCAGAAGTCTGAGACCAGTCTGGCTATATAGTAAGACCTTTTCTCCGTGGTATGCTTCTTTCCCTGAATCAGGAGTCAATACATTTTGTACTCCAGGATGATTCCAGACCCACAAATCAGAACTCTCATAAGGAGAGCTATTTATTTGGTAAAACAAACTCAATGGTGTTGATTGCTGGAATAATCTAGCATTAGCTTATATGCTTTACATTTGACTGTATGGATCTAGAGTGCTTTAGGGAAATGTCTTCCTTTAATGATACTTCGCCTTGTTCTTTTGTAAATACCATCCACTTTGTATGTAACTGAAAATTAATTGTTCTTAATCACATATACCCACAGTTGCTACTAAAAGAAGCCAAGTACTAGAAGGCAAGGCCCCTCTGTACTTAGTTACCTGAAGAATAATTAAAAACAAGGAGGGAGAACCAAATCCCATTTAATCAACGTTTATTGTCAGTCTTTCTCTTTTAGGGAAAAAAAAAAAAATCCTGGCACATCACTGGAGCGTGGAAACACTTTACAGCAGATCATTTAACCCAGAATGAGATGAAGATTCTCTTAAAAGCTTCTCATTTGCTCCAAATGCTTAGCCGCAGAACATAAGAACAATTCAGGCCCATTCAAAACTCTAGTTCTTCTGCCCTGCAATTCTTTCTTCTCCACAAACTGAAACTCAAACTTAAAGGTGTAAGTGTAGTTATTCATAACAGTGCCGAGCGTATAAGTCCAGTTATTCATAACAGTGCTGAGCAGGGCTGAAGATGTAGCTTAGTGATGAACATTCACCTATTATTTGTAAGGTCAAGGACCTGATCTCTAGCACCAGGCCCAAAAAGAAAACTGTAACATTGCACAATGAAGTGTCTCGATCTAAGAATCAAGCGAGGCATTTTAAAGTAAGGAATGTTAATCCACAGTAGAAAATAGTGATAAAAGTTAGACATAAAAGATACCCTAATTCTCAAATGGCAAACCTATACAGAATATACAGCTGAGAGTTAAAGCTGAGGAGTGACCTCAAACTGTGTCAAACATCACAAGTTGAATTTGATAGTCAGTTAGCAGATGTTTCTTGAGCATAGAGTAAAGACCGATTTTTATGGGCGTAAATGTACTGTCTTCATCCCAGGAGTTTACAAACAAGTAATGCCACCAGCCTTCAGTCTGTACTGTTTGAGCTATAATTCAGACACCAGAGGACTTTGAGTCACTATTAAAACACTGATTTAAATCTGGTTCTCACACTGAATGAAATTCTAGTTTAGTTTTTAGAACATTTTGATAGTCACCTGTGGTTGTTCCAGGAAGGATTGTGGTTTATTTCTTAGTTTGTGTACATTTCAATTTCAGTGAATTACAGCTGAGTTTTGTTTGTTTGTTTTGTCTTGTTTTGTTTTTGAATGAGGCCTGGGAAATAGCTCAGAAGGAAAGTGAACCTGCCTCCGAGCCTAAGGGTCTGAATTGAATGCCTAGACCCACCTGGTAGAAGAAAAGAATCAACTGTTACAAGTTGTCCTCTGACCTCTACATTTGTACTCTGGTGCACACACACAAACACACACACACACACGCACAACACACACATATAATACACACACACATATAATACACACACACATACACACACACATATAATACACACACACATACACACGTACAATATGCATACAACACACACACACACATAATACACACACACACAACACACACACATACATGCACACATACATACACAACACATACACATACACACATACACACAAATAAGTAATTTAAAATTATTTTAAATGGTAATTCAATTGTTTAAACTCTAGGTTTTTTTGTTTTGTTTTGTTTTTAGTTTAGGGTGTATACATCAGCCCAAAGTCTCTCTTCATCACTCTAATAGTTAAAAAAGTAAGGTGCATAATTCACAACTTTTGGTGGAATTTGCAACATTCTCATAATGACATCACATTTTTTAAGCAAATTAGCTTCTTAGAATGTATACAAATATCTTGTAGGGGAAATAAAATTTTGAAATGACCTACTTAGTGAAAAAAAGACATTTATCAAGTGAACTGAGACATTGAAAAAAAAACTATTAAGTAGCCTAGGGGAAGAATTATGAAAACTTTTCAGCTATAACAATTTATTTCCAGCCAAGGGCATCTCTCAGGTGCATTTGGAAGTAAGAAAAGCAATCAGAATATTGTTGCTATACATCCCAATCCTAATATAACAGATTTTACTTCATCTCTGTAGCAATACGTTGCTGTGTAGGTTCAGCAAGAAAGACAAGGAGATACAATCATAGGTGCGAATTCTGCCAGACCTCAGCAGAGGAAAACACTGTCCTGGCCAGTGGAACCCTGAGCCTCCCAGCTCAGGTGTTTTTATTGATCCAGAACTCCTTAGGCATTCTACGATAGCACATGCAGATCATTAGCAATCAAGCATCCCCCACATAAATCCAACACCTGCAAACCAAACAAAACACCAAGACCTAGGGACCCCTTCACCCAACAGTACATAAAAACAATTATGTTATACATAACTAAAAGTAAACTTCCACAATGCATCTCCTTATTTTTCACAAAAGAAAATATGCTAAGGAATAAGAATAACCTTACTATAGGCACTGCATCCTCTCTGGCTGTCCAGGTAAGTCAATTACAAACTTGAAAACATTGGCAATTAATAGTATTAAGTTATCCGTGACACCCATGCCTTTTGTCAAAGCACAGTGTCTCGATAAGGCGTGATCGCCTTATGCCTTTGGTAAAGCAGGCTGGAGGAAGGCCTTTGGGAATGATCGGGAAGACGTATTGTGATTTTTAGGGGAGATGTTGTTAGGTCTGAACCAGTAGACTAAATAAATGTGAGGGAATGCTGTGGAAAAAAGGAGAAAGGATTTGAGGAACCAAGTTTTGATAGGACTAAAAGAAATGGGATCACTGGGACACAAAGGGAGTGGGTGGGCACCCCAGCTAACAGCAAAGGAAAAGGCAAGGTACGAATAACGCAGGTGACTGGGTAGGATTGGTGATGGAATTCTAGAAAATGTCCAGTCTGTTTTCCTGTTTCTCATTTGGAAACATCAAAGGCAAATGTGTCAGCATAAGATGGGAAAGGAAAGAAGTGGGAAGCAAATGAGTAAGGGGAACACAGGGAGATTTCGAGGCAGCCCGAGTCACCCTTTTGAGGTCACGCGTCTAGAAGGAGGCTGAGCATCACTGGTGCCTGTTTTTCTTCAACCCTGCCCTTCTAGATGCCTCCCAATGCCTGGGTTGTTGGAGAGGGTGTCAATTGGTAGTTGGCCATGGGGTAGACAGATGATAGGCGGGTTTAATAACAACAAGGAAGACACTCTCCACTATTCAAGACTGATTTCTCCATGGCAGAAAGGACAGCTGCTGGACCTGTGGGCTGAACTTCTCAGGTGCTAGTTTTAGTTGTTAATCTGTCTTGCATGGCTCGGTAAAATAACAAGAGACAATTATCCGGGATGCAATCCAGAACGACCTAGGCAGAGGGCTACAGTCTCTCTGAGATGAGTCCTGGACTTACTAAACTGCAGACCCAGCCCACACCCCAGACATCGCCCCGGGTGGTCTATTGATAGAAAGCTCTGTCCCCAGATACAAAGTCTTCTTTTGCATTAATGAACAGAATCCTATAATCCACTTCCCTAAGTGAGGGTTGCTGGCCTGTTGTCCCTAGGCGAAAGTCAAGACATAGGGACATGGTGTTCCCAAATCTCCTTATTAGTCACTGAGAAGGAATTACAGAAATCCCTTTCAGTAGCATTAATGCAAACAGATGACGATAACAAAGGACAGGATAATCTGAGCATCAATTGCTTACACAATAACTGATTCCTCAGACTAACATTCTTTCTACATTCCAAAAAGCTACACCCAAAACACTAGATCACACAGGCCACTGAAGTTGATTCTTACTAGAGCCAAGCTGCCAGATCAAATGTTCATTCCATTACAGTTCCTGGTTGCTGAATTTTTTTCTTTTTGTAGCTTATCTTCTGGAGTGTGAGTAGGAATAGAGGTGATTTAGAGACCACATATTATTCAGTTCTGGTTGGAAAACTAGTAATGCTACTAGCAATTCTCATATAATGAAGGAACATAAAAGGGAAGCCAAGCCAAAGCAAAAGAAAAATAACTAAAGCCTTTTTCTTTTGTTCTTTCCTGAGGTAGGAGGGGTGCAGTGGGGGATGCATAAGATAGAAACACTTGTACCTGAATAAATCTTGTTACTGTTTCTCTGTTCCTTTTGGGCACAATGAACAGTTTATCCATGAAAATGCATCTGTCCCACCTCTGGATAGTAAGGCTGGGATGTATATCTATTTAATGTACTGATTATACAGAAAGCTTTGAGAGCCTATTTTAGACCTTCTTACACTGTTCTAAACACGCCTTTACAAACTTAAGTTACTCTTGTCCCTGATGTCTCCTGTCTAATGAAAAAGATTCACTCCAGTTCACATCTACCCACTGTCAACTCAACTTCTGTTTTCTTTCTCCCCATCCCCCTAAATCTGACATTGGCCATGCTTTTCAACCCCACTGAGACTCTCTGACGGTCCTACAACATCCAAAAAGAGACAAAGCCATTTTCCTAAGTGCTGGGATTTATATAAACAGCTCTAGACATTGTCTGCTGTGGAAGTTAATGCACTGACCAAGGTGCTATTGGAGATAGAAGCCCAGCACCTATGTCTCAGGCTGGGTTTTGCCCCTGGAAGTAAGCAGCTGGAGCCAGCATGGACCCACAGTAAGTGGAGCTTTCTCCATCATTAAAGAACCAAAGCAAGGTCAAGCTAGCAGCTGCAGCATACTTTTCTTGGCAAGACACTTCCTGCTCAACTTGGTCGTATCTTTATCTCTTAAGCTTGTGCTCCAAAGGGAACCGCCCTGGATGCTTGCCTCTTGTAATGCTGGAAAGAGGCTTTAAGATCTTAAAGCCAAATCAAGTAGAAAAGGGACTCTATGAACTTTATTATAGAGATGGAATCTAACAACATCTGCTAGCGCTTATTAATTACTTTGCTATGTGGCCTGTCACTGTTCTAAGTGCATCATCATTTCAGCTTTTTTTTTTTTTTAAATCCCATGAGATGGAAACTAGCATTATCCCACTTTCAGGACCAAGTAACTGAAGGTCAGATAGGTTAAGTAACTGTCTCAGCTGTCAGGCACTATTTCAAAACCAAACGCTTAATGGCTACATTATGCTGCCTGACTTGTAGTGTACGTGACCAGGGCAAAGATCTGGAAGGGAAATCCTTGTCCTCTCAGCTGGGATCAGACACTGATGGGAGAACATAAAGAAAACAAAACAAAAGAAAAAGAGCTAAGACCATGGAAAATTCCAAATTTTAAATTTATGAAGGGGTTATAAACAGCATGATGAAACAGAATAACTTACAAGAAAGTGGCACTGAGACTAACAGCACAGAAACATATGCCCCAGGAAGCTTGGCAGGTAAGGGGAATGTAGACACCCATCATACTGAAAGGTCCCCAAGGATCCAGAGCTTTCGCTATAGCCTTCTACCTTCTTAGAGAGGCACCAAGGAACTGAATAATAAAACAGACCTGTACTGTCCTAACTAAATGTACCTGGGGCAAAAAGGGAAAAGCTCAGTCACAGTGTGAAAACAACGCCACACCAGTGTGAAGCAACCATGTGCGAAGGGGTTACAGCATGCTGGACGTCTGAGATGAGGTGAAGGGTGGTGTGGGGGGCAGGGCATCCTCCTCAGATATGTCAACAGCAAGGCTTTTTTTTTTTCCCCCTTTTTACTAAAGAAGTTTCTTTTCCCCATTCAAGGGGAAACATAACTGAAAACTATCAAACCGCCCTCTGATTCCTGTAAAATAGTTTGCTACGAGCATAATTCCCTCAAATTGCATCTATTTTATGAGTAAGTGGGGCACTTGGCCACCGTTCTAAATTATTCTCAAGGCTTAGCATAGTGGCTGGCTCCTTCTGGGCAGTCACTACTGCAGTCTTAACACTTCATGGCATCCCTCCAGCTACAATTATCCCACCCCAGTAGACCCCAAAGATGCAAGAAAAGCCAGCATCCCTTTTCTGAAAATGTTACAGCTCCATCTCAGTGGTTCAACAGAAAAAGAGTCACATGCATCGTGATGGTCCACCGTCCCCTCAGTCAGCAAACAACATCCACTTCTAAGCAGTCTGCTTTCCTAGCTCCAAAGGAGTTAAGTGGCGCTGCAGACAGGTCAGTTCTTTACAGTAACAATGTCTTCCGGCTGACAGTTTTGTTTCTGTTTCTACGCGATTGGTCAGAATCTCATTGGTCAGAAATCATTTGCTTTCGTAGAAAAGAAACAATTCAACCATAACCTATAACCCAGAATTATGAAAATTTTCAAAGTTCCTATTTTAGTTTCCTTTGATTGCAATGAAGCATAATCATCGTTGTGGGTTAAAACAGCAGAAGTAACTGCAGCTGCTCTGAGTTCATGACCGCAATGGTTATCTCATACCTAGGGAATGACATTTTGCTGTCTTTCTTCTTATCATCTGACTCTTCCATTTCTCCAGATTCCTCATCATCTTCCCTCATGTTCCCTGAGCTTTAAAGACAGTTGACAAATGCATTGTCTAGAACGAACCTTTAACTGCTACTTCTTATCATCGTAGCCAGCCATGAGTCTCTGACCTCATCACCCTTCACTGTAAAAAGAATAGCTTTTATCTACGAGTATAAACACAGGTATTTAGAGGGTAATTTGACACCATAACAATTTAGTCAAACAGTAATAAGTTTCCCTTTTTGGGCCTCCCAAGGCATAGATTATTGACCAGGTTTACAGTACCAGGCCTGGTTTGTCTCCCATGAAATAACCTTCAAAATCCAATCAGAAAGCAATTGGTCACAACCATAATAGTCGTGCACCTGTTGGAGAGATGGGCATCTTTACCTAGAAGATTGGTTTCATAGTTGGTAGAGTTCACAGCTGGGTAAGACTGCTGATGCCTTCCCTCCACTCACCCACCCCTAAGTAGCCTAGGTAACACCCTCCAGCACTGTGACAGCTAGCCTCTAAGGAGGAAGTGTCCAGCTCAGGCCCAGCTTGCTTTCTCTATTGCTGAGGTATGTGGTGTTTTTAGCAGTAGGGCACCCAGATATACACCACTCACCCCCATGCAGCCCTGCCAGGTGCCTTGACCCCTGTCTCTAGGAAAGGAGGATCTTATACCAACAGCTACACCCACAACCCACCTGCACCTTACCCACCAACTCTATCCATCTCTGCTGCAAACACACGGCACCTTCTCCAGACAGAAACACTAAACTTATGCCACAAATCCCACCCATCCTGTGACCTGAGGACCGCCCCTCTCTGAGGAAGGTCACGAGACCGACAGTGGCAACTCCACCCTCTAGCCCCCAGAAACTTATGGAAACCTACAGGTCCCAGACTTGCTTTCTAGCTCTTCTCTAGACCTCCTCTTCAGGTAGGGACCCTAGACTTCCACTGCCTGCGCCACCAGCACCCATTTCCTGAAAAGTCCTGAGGCCCTCTCCTCATTTCTGAGGATTGGCTTTGAGGACCTTCTAACTTTCCAGAAGATCTGCCCCTGAGGTTATAAACCTCACTTAGCTTGAGCTGAAGCCAGGACTCCTTCTGTTACCCCACGGGAGCATCAACACCCAATTGCCTAAATTCTGAACCCAGATCCCCAGAAAGCTATTCAAACACCTATCAATTTGGGATAACAGAAAACAGAGACTCAGATATCCACTCAACGAAACAGGGACAAGATTTCCGTACCAAATAAGTATTTTTCTAGTTTCTCACAAACAGAATTAGTGAATTATTGTTGTTATGGAATGTTGTTTATTGGGGGGGTTGGCCACCTTGTCACCAACATCACTCCGTATTTGTGTTGTTTTAAACTATGAGTTTCAGGGTCATTGCTAACATAGTTCTAGCCCTGGAAAACTAATTCAGCTTCCAAAATATAACAAAACAGTACAATAGCAAAAAAAAAAAAAAAAAAAGCTAAAATAAAGCCATACTTAAGAAAAAAAGGTTAAAAGCTCTAAGACCCATGCTTCCATCTCCATGTGGGGAACAAAGAGGTATACATGGTCATTTGGCTTATTTAAAAAATAATTTTTAAGCACAAAAGTCGTCTCGTTTACTGACATTATTAACTGAAGATATTCTGGGAATTTCAGGAATCATAAAAACATTTCAAAATTAGTGCGGTATTAAAGTTATGTAGCTGGCCAATCCTTTCAAATAGCCACTCAGTACTCCTTCTCCAAACTACCCTTAAGCCACACTGTCATTCATTCGGATGATGTGTTTCTGAAAAATTATAGAAAGCCAGCCCCAAGCAATTCAAATCATCGCAGTGGCATTTCCTCTGCATTACCTATGGGTTTTCAATCTGAAGTCTTTCAAGCCAGACCGTGCTGTCAGAAAATAATTTAAAGGCATCAGAATATGGCTGTCTCCTTAGAAGAGAAAAAGTTTCCTTGAATGTGTACAACAATTTAAAACCTTCTAAAACTGGCCTCTGTTTTATTTATTCATCAAGCACATGAGAAAAGTAATTTTCCTAAAAGTAAGGAGAAATCGTGAACAGGAGTAGGAACTCATTTTGCGAACCTTGCAGGTTATTATACTCATGTTCTTTCAAAACTGTCGAAAGAACTTGGACATTACTGCACTGAGTTATATCTAGAAGTGACCCAACAGCCAGTTTTCTACCTCGGTGTCCCCAGAACATCCTTGCTTGTACTATTCGGAAACAATTTTAGAAACGATTTGTTTTTCCTAACCGACTGGATCTATTAACTAAAAATGTAAACACCATAAATTTGATCTTCACTTCCAATGCTTAACTCTTCACATATCGCTAGTGGGTTAATGCAATAATGAGAGAGCATTTTTGTGAGATGACAACATTTGGTGATCGGTGCTTTAAAGTCTGAGAAGTCAGTGACTTCCAGGGACAAGACTAATTAAAGGTCCTGGGACATCTTTCTACTCTGTTCTCTCCAGACCTCAGACACATGGCAGTCTATTCTTATAGGAAAAAAAAACACACCAATGAATACCAAAGTATCCAGGCCCGAGCTGTAAGCAGAAAACTGTAGGAATAAGAAGAGTTGGGAAACCAGATGCCTAGAGCGATCATACATGCCAGGGCCATGTATGAAAATAACTGAGAAAACTCCCTGGTCTCTGACTAAACAGAACCCATGTGATATACAGCTGGATTTTATTAGAATGCAAAAAGGCAGCCAATCACCCAGAGTTAGTGCAATGCCTTGGTAAGACAGCTCCACACTGATACTTGAAGGGAGTAAGCCAGATCAACCACCTAGTCTATACCAAAACATTTGAGGAGGAGTGAGATATTCCCATGGCCTTAATTGTCTCCTTACAGACTGAGCATTGGTTGAAAGGGAGAAAAATAGAATTATACCACAGAGCTATCAGGTGTGGATTCTGGCCCCGGTGATCAAAATTAAAATCACCTATGGGAAACAAATGGATATATGTAGCTCTGCATGTGATACTCTGATAAGGGCATAGTATCACCTATCTGGTAGCACTGTAAAAAAATGTAGGAAAACAATGTAAACATATTTAAAACAACACAGAAACCAAAACACATCACAAATGGTTACTTATAAAAGTTTATTGGAAGCATTGAAGAAAACCTAAATAAATAAGGAGCTATCCAGTCTTCATGTATATATATATATATATATATATATATATATATATATATATATATATATATATATTAAATGTTGTATAAGAGGATAATTCTCTCGAAATGTGTTTACATATTTCCTGCATCCCCACTCAAAATATCAATGGAACTTTTCATTGAATTAGAAAAGCTAGTTTGAAAACCTACTCAAGAGAACAAATTATAATGCCCCAGAAGAGGGAAGTTTGCCCTACCACATGTGTTGTCTTAATATAAAACTATCTTTAAAAGGTAAGTTGTATTAATAGACTAAGGAAATTTTAATTAACAGAAAAGAACAGCATTTAAAAAATAAGTCCATTCCCATATGCAGAGCTTTCCCTGGCAACAGTGAAATTCACTGCAAAGACTGGTCTTAAAAGTCCTTCAGTTTTTTCCCCTATTCTTTCATAGTTCATATTCATCATGTACTGGTAAGAGGAAGAAAAAAGAGACGAATAGCAAAGAAACAAGTGAAGAGATCTTTCCGTGTCTTCCCTGATGCTTCTAATGCTGATCTAGCAGTCATTCAAACCTGGGCATTTTTATATGTTGCATTTATAATTGAGAACAAGCCCGAGATCTGTCTTGCCAAAGTTCTTAATTTTATCCAGAGGGAGACTTGAATAATGTGTGTGGTATTTCTCAATTTGTAATATCTAGGGGCCACAGTGGTGGCTTGGTGGTTGCGTGCCTCCTGCTCTTCCTGAGGACCCTTAGGTGTCCAACTCCCATGTCTAGTGGCTTACAGCCAAATATTCCAGGTCCAGAGGACCCAATGCTCTCCTCTGACCTCCAGGGGCACCTGCACACATTGGGCCTACACTCACACAGACACAACATGCATACGCATAAATACAATTTTAACCATGTATTATCCATACAAATCTCTCCACGTGTTTGAAATTCAACCAGATTCTGATTTAGCATATTTGCTAGACAGTCAGGAAAATGACACTTTGATAACCCCCTGGGTGATTCTGAAGATCATGTTTTAGAAACTAAAGCGGGGCTGGAGAAAGGACTCGAAGTTATGAGCACTTGCTGTTCTTGCTGCTTTCCAGCACCCACATGATGGCTCACGAAGTCTGTGACTCCAGCTCCAAGAGGTCAGACACCCTTTTCTGTGCTCCCCCTCCCCAATTCTAGGGAGCAAATCCAGGGCCTTGTGAGCTGCTAAGGAAGTGGTCTACTGCCAATCTTCATACCAAACCTTCCACTGTGCTAAGTGAAAAGGGAAGGTATTCTATGCTTCCCATATTCTTAAAATCTGCTTTGCTGGTTGATTTTCTTCCATCAGTCATACTCTGGAAGTTTAGATCGCCTCACAGAGTCTGGCTCACGAATACTGGCACCCTTATGGAAGCATTTTTCATAAAACTATACTGGAATGCTTACCTCAGTGTGTCATTAATGATTTTCCTATATCATGAATATGAACCAAACCTATTTATCAGTCTAAATATAGAGCACTTCCTCCCCCTCCTCCTCCTCCTCCCTCTCCTCTTCCTCCCCCTCCCCTCCCCCTCCTCTCCCCTTCTCTTCCTCCTCCTCCCCTCCCCCTCCTCCTCCTCCTCCCCCTCCCTCTCCTCCTCCTCCTCCAGTGTAGAAAGTAGAGCTTCACTATGTAGAGAAAACAGCGTTCAACTATCCAGCCCAGGGAGAACCTGAACTGAAATTACAAAGCACATCTCCGTGTTTCCAATCAAACACTTTATGCCATGAATTAACTTCTTATATCTCCTTACAATAATCTCTGTTTTGTTTTGTTTCTAAGCTCTCAAAATCTCTGAAAAGTAGCCAGTATGTTCCATTCAGCATGCAGAACAGCGCTTGGCATTTGGAATGCCCCATCCATATTTCTTGAATAAGTAAATAGTTTTGAAGACTTATAGGGTTGTTCAATTTTGATTTCACCATACTTGTCCTTAACAGGAGAAAAAGGAAGTCTGGAGCCATATAATTTTGTAAACATAGATATTAGAAAGTAAAAATCTTAAGAAAAATATACTAATCATTTCAAATATCTTGGTGTTACATATTTATTCCAATAGGGCAAAAAACACATATTTCAACAATGAATGAAAGGTTATTGTATCAGTAGGAGTCTCAAATAACTTAAGTTGAAATAAAATAAATTACCTTTATTCTTAAACGTTAGGTAGGAAGTCCAGTATAACTGTACATGTGTCCCATTGCAGCATTTGAGACACTGAGACGGGAGGATTACAATTTTGAGGACAGCCTAAGCTTTACAGCAGGTAAGACCCTGTCTCAAAAATAATAAATAAAAACACAAGTGAAGGCTAGCAAAATGGCTTTGAAGGTGTCAGTGCTTGTCATGCAAGCCTGAAGGTCTAAAACCCACGTCAAAAAAAAAAAAGAAAGAAAGAAAGAAAGGAAGGAAGGAAGGAGGAAGGAAGGAAGGAAGGAAGAAAGAAAGAAAGAAAGAAAGAAAGAAAGAAAGAAAGAAAGAAAGAAAGAAAGAAAGAAAGGAAAGAAAATTGACTCTCAAAATTTGTCTCTGATCTCCACACATCCACCATGGTGCACATGCACCCACAGTCATACACCTCACACACTCATCATCATCATCATCATCCTCATCATCATCACCACCATCAAATAAAATAAAACTCAGGCCTTCACATAGCAAAGCAAGCACTTTGCCCTCTGAGCCATCCCTCTAAACTTCAAATATGAGCTGTGGTGATTTTTTTTTTCCTTCGTGCTATAGCGTAACTCAAGACCAGAAGAAGAAAGAGGCATTTTGATCTAACTTTATAAAAATACGATCCATCAAAAATACGTAAGTATTGGAAGAATGCACAGGAAGCAACAATAGAAAAAGGCAGTAACTTTTTGCCAACAATGATTTAAAAAAAAAATACTGTTCATATCAATATATCAAACAGCCTCAGATTTTCTCCAGCTGGCCTGTCTTGAGGCCATCAGCTTGTTGTAGTATGTCACGACTTCATAAAAATAGAAATCTGTACAATTCACAGGGTAGTGTGAGTCAGCACACTGCATTGCTATCATCAGTATCATCAGATACTATCATCGGTATCTGTGCCCACTAGTCTCCTGACACAGACGAACTACCCAGCTACATGGCCTGGGATCTGGCTTTCCTAGTACACAGCTCAGTGGCATGACCCAAAATCATGGGAATATAATATCCACCTGGAGTTCCCTTTAATTAATGAGAGACTGGCTGTAAGAGAGAGCTAGCAGACAAATTCACTTGAGTCCCCATAAGTAGTCATTGGGGACGAAGAAGCTTTTAAACAATTGAGCTCATATAGCCAGAGGACTACCTGTGACCTGACCTATGAAATAACAGATAGCGGAGTAGCATCCCGCCTTACACCTGCTTCCTTCTTTCTTTACTAAGTTTTTGCTCACTCTCACAGTCCTGGGATTCATTTTACCAATAAAGCAGTAGAGCCTATGGTTTGCCCCAGGTTCCCTTTTCCACGTATGCTCAAAGGTCTCGTGAAACCTCATAACACACAAGATATAAACCTGAGTGTGTAACTTGGTTTTATTTAGCAAATGAGACAAACGCTTGATAAGCAAGAGCCATGTTGTTCTCCTACAGGTTTTGTTCTCGACATGTAAGTCAACCATGAAAGTCCATCCACATTAGCATATTAATGGCACAGAGTGGCAAAGAGAAGCCCCTGATTACATGAGGATATTTTCCCATCTTCGAAAAGAAAATAATGTAATTAATCACAACTCCATTTTATACCAATATTTTTTCTCATATGGAAAAATAATGCAATCAATCATCCACGGTACCCATCTAAAATGTAATTACCTTTATCAAATATAATCCAGTAAAATAGCAACAAAAGGCACGAAGCACATCCCAAGATCCGCCAGCACCGGAAGCCTGGACTTCAGCCAGCTTCCTCCTGGGTTTTAGCTGCTCATCTTCAAACTGAGAATAATCAGCTGATTATTGTGAAATGGAATTAGGCAAGTTTATTTGATTTCCTCTGTTTGCTTCTTATGGAAAAACACAAAATTGAAAATGGATTGTTGGCAACGGTGTGAACAGGTGAACACCGAAATGCTGTCATTAATCTCATTGTTTCCAGGCGCAAAGGATCCCATGAGCACAATCAGGCTTAAAGAGAGAAGGAAACATTCCGGTGGTGACTGCCAGGAAAGATGGGATAGAGAGGAAAAAGACACAAGAGGAGTAGTTACTTCCCCTATACAATGACATCTGCAGGGAAATCTACAATTGCAAACCAAGGGACTGAGAAAGGAAATGTTAAGAGACTTGAATTTCACGGAAACACTCTTCAAGGCTGAAGACTGCCAGGTATGAGGGCCACACCCGTAAAAGCTTTGCTGATATATATATATATATATATATATATATATATATATATATATATATATATATCTTGTATAATACATACTGACCCCCATCCTCCTCTCCCTCTACTCCTCCATGCTCCCCTCGTCTTCCCTCTCCCCCAGAGCCACTCCCCTGCCACCCTGCTTCCCCTCAGAAAAGAGCAATCCTCCCAGGGTTACCTATCACTCAAACAGGGCATAACAAGATGGAACAAAGAGAGGCACAAGCCTCTATATCAAGGAAACCAGGCAAGAGAAAAGGGGATCTCAGGGGCAGAGCAGGTAAAGGGTTAGAGACTTCACCCCACCCCACCCCCCACCCCAGGAGTTCTACAGGAACACTAAGCCAGACAGCCGCAGGATATCTTTAGGGGACTATGTAGGCTCCATGTTTGCCATTTAAGTCAGTTGCTGATGATTTTAAAAATTAGGGGAAAAAAGGGGGAATGGAACTGAGCTGTCCTCTTTGACCAGTTCCAGCTTGTACTAAGCAGAATCAAATGGGCTTAGCTGCATAAGCAATAAGAGGGTCTTGAAAAATCAGAAGGCATATGCAAATTTCCCACCAAGATCTCTCTGATAGTTAAAAGGCTCTTACTATTAGAGCACGTGTTAACACTATTAATACAGAGACTGATAATATACAGTAAAATGCCAAAATACTAAAAGAAAGGCAGAGCTAAACACAGTGGTATTTACCTGCAATCCCAGCTACTTGGGGGTTGAGAAAGGAGAATCACAAGTTCTAGGCCAGTGGGAACAGTTTAGCAAGACCTAGTCTCAAAATTAAAAGCTGGAACTAAAGGTCTGAGATGTATCTCAGTGGGAGAGTGATGGACCTTGAGTTCAGTTCTCTGAACCAAAAAAGGAGGAGGAGGAAGAAGGGGAGGAGGAGGAGGAGGAGGAGGAGAAGGGGGAGGGGGAGGGAGAGAAAGAGAAGGAGAAGGAGAAAGAGAAAGAGAAGGAGAAGGAGGAGGAAGAAGAGGGAGAAGGGAAAGGAAAATTTTAGGAACTGTGCCATCCTATTTATTGGTATTGTTTGGTAGTTTAAGGTCATCCACTTTAGTTCTGCACTTGATTTGAGAGTGTTTTTCACACTCGTGTCTGCTGTGTTCCAGCCAGTCACTCTATCTCTTGAATTTTTCTAGAACAAAATTATTCTTAATAAGCTCAACCTGTCCTAATTTCACCCCAATGCCATGCTAGCAAGGAGCTTGATGCCAGGATCTGTCATTATTTCCAAACACCCACTGAAAAATCATCTCTTTTTGTTGTTGTTTGGTTGATATTTTGAGATAGAGTCTCAAACACTAGCCCAGACTAGCCTTGATCTCATGACAATGACCCTGCCTCAGCCTCCCTAGTATTGGATTTACAAGTATGAGTCACCATACCTAGCTGAGAAAAACAATCTTTCAGGTATAAAACACTTCCCTAAGATTTTTGCACATGCCAACAGAACTTAAAAGACTTTACTTCATTTTCTTGAAGTCCTGCTTCATTTCTGGTTCTAATGGATTATGATAGATGATATGCATTAATTTTTACACAATTTTAGCTATGTCTTTCCCATAGAAATGCTCTAACAACTTATATACAAGCATTTCACCATGAAATACATGTAGGAAGAAAGTGTTGGCCAAGGGCCATTTCTAGTACTGTCTAACTATGAATCATGGAAGGTGGCCTCACTGGCCTGTGCCTAGCATCAGTCCTGGGTTAAAGAGACAAATTAAATTAATAAGCAAATACAGCAGCAATCTAAATAGCCCAGTAATGGACTTACGGGGTCAGACCCGGAGCCTCAAGTATTCACCAAATTACAGAAGCAAATGACTATACAGTTACAGCAAAACTGCTTTTACTGTCAAGGTTTTTACACGTAAATAGACTTCAATATTTATTTTGTCACCCCTCAAATTGCCATCACATTGCTAAATAGCAAGAACATTCAGCCCAGAAAATTGAGTTATTTTTTTTATAAGGAAAGTTAAGTGGACAGCAGCTGCAGGATTAATACATTCCCTTGATTTATTTTTTATTTACAGATGCACATTTTCATTAGCTGGGACTTGAATGGAATGGATTTTCACAACAACAAAAGCAAAGGCAGCCCAGTCTCGGCTTTTATACACAGATGGTCCTCTCTGTGTCTCCTTGGACAGTTTTAAGTGTATCTTCTACCAACACAGCCCAGACGCATCTATTTGTAAATGTTCAGCTCACAGCCTCAAGGCTGAGGGCATAATTTTCCCCCTAATCTGTAGAGCAAATCTCAGATGTAGTATGTTTTCAATGTAGATGCAAGGAAGCCCCAGAGAAGTGGGCTGGAAAAGCAAACGGAATTGCTTTCCCTTCCTTAATGTAAATGAAGGCATTTCACGCCTCTGCAATGATTTCTTCCGTTATCTATCTATATTTGCTACAGTGCTTTCCTAAGTAGCCTTGGGCCATATTACTTCCTCTTGCCTTAGAAAACAATTGAATCTGTACTGCAAGTGTCCCAACTGACTACTCTGTTTGATCACAGTTATTAAGCTATCTTCTAATGCTCTGAAACCTTTACCATTTTAGAACGGGAACCAGGGTAGTTGAAAATAACCGTAGATTCTCAAGGCTTCTTATATCTGCTACACATTTTCACTGGCCAACCTTACTTTGAGGGTGCTCAAGAAATTTTTAATAAGTAAACAATGGCACCATCCATGTGGGAAAGCCTTGGGAAGGATTCTGACCACATACCCTGCTGTGGCTTTTGGGAGCTCTGGTTCTGAATTGTACTCAAGTGCCTATATGGAGGCATCAACACAGAGTCTCTGTGATGAGTGGGGCATGCTGTCATCGGACATCAAATAGGCATCCAACGATTGATGGCAGAAGAGTGAGAAGCTGTCACCTCTCACAGTGTCTCACAGTGTCAGTGATCCAAGGTTCAGTGACTACAAGATCACAGATCACAGAAGATGCCTGAATTCTGACCTCAGAGTCTGCTCTGCACTTTTCCTGTTCTTAGTCCTCACGAGACCCACAGAGGTGCATGCAGAAGGGAGTAAAAGAACCAGGGTATCAAGAAAGCCATGCCCACTCGACTTTTCTCTGGTTTTGTTTTGTTTTATATCGGAGGTGAGGAGACACTAAGGAATTTGGTTGAAAAGTAAGACAGGAACTGGAATATTAGCAAAGTAGATACAGAATTTTCACAGCCATGTTTCCTTCCCTTGATTACCTTGGATCATTGTTTCCCTCTTTTATCTATATTTACAGAAGTCTTTGTTTGTTTGTTTTTTTTGGTTTTTTTTTGTTTTTTGTTTTTTTTTTACTTAAAGACTTGTTTTTCAGTCCTGTGGGCTGTAACTTGAGGTCTTGTTCGTGTCAAGCATATGCTCACTACTAAGACAGATTATTTTTACATTTGAAATTTAAACATGTTTGTATTTATCACATTAAAATGCTCCATTGTCCTTTTAATGATTCATTTATTTGTATGTACATGGCAGTTTTGCTTTCATGTTTGTTTGTGTACCACATGCATGCCTGGTGTCCACGGAGGCCACAAGAAGGCGTCAGATCCCCTGGAACTGGAGTTACAGACAGTTGTAAACTGCCATGTGGTGCTAGGAATCCAACATGGATCCTCAAGAAGAGCATTCAGCACTCTTAACCACTGAGCCATCTCTCCAGCCTGCTAAATTCTTTTTAAGAGCAAAGTGACCAGAGTAAACCAAAATCTAACTTTTCTATGCCAAACACAGACACATAAAAATTAAAAGGATGCTTCCAAGCAAGAATAGTGATTTCTATCCCAGGAAAACCAAATGAGCAGCACACCTTCTGAACACAATGCTGAGAAAAAAGTAAGTAAAACTTGTAGAGGAATATTTAATCCCTTAATCCAGCATCATGGCTGCTCGAGGGTAGAAAGAATGTTGGAACACATCTTTAATCCCAGTATTCAGAAAGCACTGGTAGCACACACCTTTTAATCCTAGTATTCAGAAAGCAGTGGTGATACATGCTTCTAATCCCAGCATTTGGGAGACTGGAAGCAGAGTTCAGGAGGTGTTGGTGTCAGACAGGAAGTGATGTCTGAGATGAGTCAGAGTGAAAGGCAGGCAAAGTGACGAATCAGGGGAAAGACTTGGTGAGTGAGTCAGAGTGAGGACCTGCCCATCTCTCACAATAAAAAAAGTAGGCTCTCAGCTCAGAGAGCAGACAGAGAGAATAAGAGACAGGGAGTAACACACAGAGACAATGAAACAGTCTGACTGAGGATAAGGCAGAGAGGCTGACTGAGGCAGTGTGGGGCAGTGAGAGCTCACAGACAAAGAAGCAGTCTGAGGCAGAGACATAGAGGAAGATTGGCAGAAGTCAGTAGAAGAGTGAGTCTCAGTTTGAAGCCAAGCAAAGCAGTGCAGTCTGAGGCAGTCAGAGAATCAGCCAGAGTCTGCCAGAATCAGATCAGTTAGAAACAGTCAGCCATCTCAGAAGATCAGTTTGAACCAGTCATCTTGGAAAAGAGTTTAAGCCAGAACAGTTGAGGGAGTTGAATCAGAAGAGTCAGAGTTCAGAAGGAGCTAGTCAGAGTGGCTCGGCCAGCAGTAAGTCTTGGAGGTTAGTTAGGTTGTATGAAGGTTTAAATGTTCTAGACTGTACAGAGGCTGAGGCTGAAACCTTCCAGTTCTAGGCTTAAGAGTAGATTTTACAGGGGCTAAAAGGCTCCAGGGCACCAACACTAGGACTGGGGACTGAATCAGGCAAAGAATAAACTGTCCTTTATCCTGAATCGATGGCTACAAAAACTGATTCCAAAGCCCAAAGTGTTTCATACAGCCCCTCCCACCAGGTTTCAACTCAGAGTGTATTTCTCAGCAGTTCATTGGATTTCTTGAAATCTCCAATATCATCCTGTGTTTCAAAAGTGATTGGGTAAGGCATGATTTAAAGGCTCCTCCTTATCAAATCCTATGGAAATTGTCCGCTTTGAACTTCCCTTCCCCTTCAAGTGTAATGTTTGTTGTGTGGAATTTACAGGCAGAGTTTGGTACTTACGTTTTATTTGTCTAATTTTTTAATTTAACATGAGTTCTGAGATTCACCTCTGCTTAGCTAAAACAATCACAGAACAAAAACAAATACATAAATAAGAAAGATTATTTTCCCCCCCTTGGAAATACTGGCACAGTCTTCACTGGAGTGGAGGGAGCCATACAGCAGTAAAAATAAAAATAGCAAACGTTAGCAATCTGCTTCATAGCATGGAATAAAATGCCTTTTGGTAAAAACATGAACGCTGCCCCAACTGTAATTTTTTTTCACACAGCTGTGATAAAAGAACAATAACAGTGATAAGACATAACAGTTCCTGGGGAAACACACATATAAAGTGAAGTGGAGGTTCACATCTAACGTATTTTGTTTCACTTGGAGATGCTAAACACACCGTGGCGAAGCCACGGTTTTATAAACTAGTTTTATAAACTGCTATCAGTGTTGCTCACTCGTACAACTTAAAGAAGAGCAGAGGCTTCTGGAAGTACACTGCATTAAGAGATGTTCTTCCCTAGCTTGTGTATCTGACACCATGTCACTCTGTAGCACTGTGTACTTTGGAATAGATAGTTCATCTATAGCCTCTTGGTGTGGGAAAAACAGCAAGAACAGTATTCAGTGACTCTTTCCCTTTGAAATGATGTGACTCTGTCACTGCCTATTAATTCAAGTCTCATCTAAGGGACTGGAACAACTGTTTGATCACCAGGACAAATAGATATTTGGACAACAAGGAGAACAATTATTTTTCAAAATAGAAACACATTTTAGCTGTTCTTGGGGCAAATAAATGATTTTTAAGAAGCTTAAAGGATAAAATTGTGTTGAGAATAAAAGATAACTGTGCATTTTCATGAGGATGGTCATATTTCTATAGAACACAGTAACCTTTGTATCAGAGAGTGATTGAAGGAACGTAGATATGTCCCAAACTGATTACTTCTCCCTGAGAACAAATGGTCACTTTACTACACACACAGACACAAAACACACACTAACTGTGTCTCTCACTTTCCAATTGCTTTTGTTGTTGTTTATACCCTTGTTTACATGTTAATAAACTATTAACTGTTTATTAATTAATACCTAAGTGTATATCAGGTATCTCTATAGGCAAAGTAGTTATCAAGACCTGTGGCTACCTTTGTAGTTGCAATAACCACCTATTCAATAAACACCTATGTTGCTCCCCTTAGTGCCTGAGGAAGTATTTTCTTAGGCATACACCATATGCTCCTATTCTGTTTCACACCTTCATATGGCCAGGTCACTCTGGACCAATGTGGATAAAGAAGCAATGTGTTCTTTTCATCTTCTCTCAGAAGTCACATTTTGAAGATAGCAGTGCCCCAAGAAAGAAAGAGCCAGGATTCCTACAGCTGAAATTAGCTTGTCAGAAAATACTTTGTAGTACTATGAGAAAAAGAATAAGGTCCAGTTGTGTAGCTACTTCAACTCTGAGATTTATCCCATTATGACAATTAATATGATAGTACATAAGAATTTTGTTCCTAGTAGCCTGTCTCCAACAAGAATGCCTCTTTACATCTTCTACAAGAAAAACAGAAATTTTTATGTAAAATAATAAAGATACTAAGGAAAGTAACCAAGACTTAAGGCTTAGAATATTACGTCCATACTACAACTAAATTATCTAGCAAACAAGGCTTCATAGAGGAAGAGCCCTTTTTTGTGTCATTTAAAGGGCCAGTAGCAGAATTAGAAGTATGAATGAAGTTCAAAGATTTAAAGGCAGAGGGAGCTACATCAAATAGGGGGCAAAAAAAGTGCCATGATTTGGGAGAGAACTGTCTGTACAAAAGTAGTCATGAAATGATTAAATAGCAACCCTCCAAGCTATGATAATTCTAAATTCATTGATACCCAATGTGCAATTAATTGTAAAGCCACAGCTTGAACATCGTGAGGAGAGCTAGGCATATTTGGTTAATTGTCATTTTATCCTAAAGGTTTTCTCTTCCTTCCAGAACTTTGGGAGTGGGCTACAGCATTTCTCTTGCTGCTGCAGATAGTAAGAGAGTGATTCAGGATCTGAGAGATCATAGAATACAGAAAGGGCCCAAGTGCATATCCAGTGAGCTTCCATGGAAAAAGAAATTGACACTTCTCAAGACTCAACGTGAAAGATGAAGGAAAACCTCTGGTTTCCAAAATGCATGGATCTTTGTGGTGTATCAGCAAAAGCAGGACAATGTTACATGAATCAATCACAGAGGCTTCGACAAAACTCTGTGAATATGCAAAGCTCTAACAAGCATCAAACCGAAGTTTGACTTGGTCTACACAGACCCGTGACTAAGAAACCCGATCGCAAGATAGGAGATAATAAGCCCGAGGAATTCCCAGAGTTCTCTTTAAAAGATTGGAAGTTAAGGACAGAGCCCATGGCACAGCAATACTTTACCAGGGAGCGGGAGGATGAGTATGTTTGCATATGATGTGTGTGCTTGTGTGTGTGACTGAGGACTCACGTCCCACGACGTGCATGTGGACGTCAGGACAAGCTCAGTGACAGACCTCTCTTTGCACTTTTTTAAGGCAGGGACTTTCTTTCGCAGTCACATATTCCAGGCTAGCTGGCCCACAGATGTCAGGGATTTTCCTGCCTCTGCCTCCATTTTCTCATAGGAGCACTAGGTTTGCAGACACATGCTACCATGCCAGGTTCTTATGTGGATTCTCAGCACTTTGAACTCACGTCTTCATGATTTTACAGCAGTATACACGCTGAGCCGTCTCTATATCCCAATAAGGCCTTTTGAATACAGACTTATTCTTCGATTAGGAGTTTTCAAAAATAGTGATTTTTTTTCATCCCATACTTCTAATAAATATTACTTCCTTAGAAATTACCTCAGAGATTCTAACTTGAGAACAATAAACTTCAATCATTGACGTCTATTCAGAAAATACATTTTTGTTGACATGTAGAATTGTCTGATTATACCTAAATATCTATTGGCAAATAACTGTTTCTTTGAAAAAAGCCAGAAAGGTCTTGCCCGTGGACAAACTATTCTTCCTGCCAGATGAGTCTTTGGCCATGTTGCAGAAAAGGCCTTTCCAGATGTAAATCAGTTCCTACTGCCTTGTCTTTGTAGGTTTGAATTACATCGGAATAAGACAGCATAAAAAAGAAAACATTTATTCACTTTTTTTGCCTTTTTAATGACACATAATTTTCAAACTTTTTTTCTGTAAACATTAGGCATACTAGTATTCTTTTTTTCTTTCCATTTTTCAGTTTCCTTTGTGCTGGGGGAAAGAGATCAGGGGCTTATTTCCAAGACAGTGCTGTCTGAAACTAACGTAGGGGGAAGGCTTGTAGTGAGCAGAGGAAGCCACTACAGTCCCTCCAACAGCTGGGTAGCAGCTTTGCAAACTGGGGGCCAGCAACATCAACCCTGGTTCTTCTTACCAAATGCGTCCATCCCTAGGGTCCCCACTCCCTTTGCTATTAATCATACTTTCCCCAGTGCTGCGAAACCTGGACAAGAAGGAAGGTTGGGATAGATTCATTATGTGCTTCAAATTGATGCAATTTAGGAATTGCATCAGGAAAATTGGAAAAATCAACACAATATATCCTTTTAAGAACATTTTCCATGAAAAAATGATAATGATGTAATTCAAAGGTCTACACCTGCATGTGATTTTCTGTCTATGGTCATCTTTTACTTTCCATACTTATTGGGGACTTTTCTTCCTTTCTCTGAATTCTCTAACCCATCCTCCATGAAGCCCAAAGATGGGGCTACAGAAGAATATGACCTTAATAACACCATTCCCTGGCTTAAGTTCTCTTAAGAGCTTCCTAATGTCAACTACACAAAAGCAAGCCATTCACTTCATAGCCCTTCCTATTTTTAACTTGCAAGTCCCATTTCCTACCTACCCACCTCCTTACACTCCAGCAATAAACGACCTACTTTGATGCTTAGTATTTTGCTTCCTATTTGCTTTGAATAGTATTTGCCCTTTCTCCTGTCTCCATTATTGTGAAATCCTGATCACGTTTCAAAGTCCTTCGACTGAGCAGGAGACAGTGCAATAAACAGAAGCCATTCTGGTTCTATCACACAGAAAGGCATTCAATGCAGGTCCTGAACTGTGACAAAACTATCGAAAGGATTAGAGGAGTACGAGTCAGGGGCCATCATCAGCTTCCACACACTGTAGACTGCAATTCAGAAATCGGGGGCACGTGCTGACACGAAGAGATCAAAATGTAACAGGAGCTACTACCTATCTCCAATCTGCCACTACTGCTGAGGTCGGAGACGTAGTAAAACCAAGAGTTTGATCACTACGAAAGACACCGTTTGCTTCACATTAAATTCTGTAGCTACTGAAAAGGAAATGTACTCCACCTCCTTCCTGCTTTGCATATTTTTCACTAGGGCATCCTATTAAAGTCTTTATCTTTCCAACCGGTTCCAGTCTCATTTCTGTCATTGCGATAAAATACCATGACCAAAATCAACTTGCAGGAGAAAAGGTTTATTTTAGCTCAGAATTTCATGCATATTCCTGCCTAGGAGATGGCACTGCCCAGAGTAGGCTGAGTTTTCCAAAATACATCAATGAAATCAAAATACACACACACACACACACACACACGCACAACTCAATATAGACAATCCCCTCATTGAGACCTCTTTCCCAACTGATTCCAGGTTGTGTCAAGTTAACAATTAAGCCTAACCATCATGCAACCTATGTAAAGTTATAGGACATTAAGGAGTAAATGGTTTCTGAGAGTAACAGTATTTAGCCCTTCTTGGCGCCTTCTACTCCCTCTGAACCACCATACCAGCTCTGGTTTTCAGTAAGCATTCTCTGTCACCCTACACAGCTCAAGACTCACGGACTCACCTATACTCTGAAAGCTGTAAATATATGGTTATTACTTTATTCGATGCTTTTTTTTAAAAAATCCTTTGCACATAGCCTAGTTTCTGACATATAGTATGAGCTACTTATTTCATCGCACCAGATTCACCAAATGGCATTTTAATTTGCAAAAAATATATATAAATTAAATTTTAAAAGTGAAATTCCTAGCTCCAATCTCTTTGTTCAATAAAATTAAAAAATATGCCATGGGAAAGCAATGACATTCAAAAGTCCTGAGATTTCATTAAAGTCCCTTCATTTGAAAAAAATTATGGGATGGGATCCAATTAAAATTATGAATTTGGGATTCTTTGGTTCTAGTCAATAATTTACTTGCTATACTCTCCTGTGATCGATTTGATCTTCCCCATTGGGAATATAAACTTGGGCATTTATTGCACTTATTTAAATTATAGTTCATTTATGCAGTGTATTAAATAACCTCTGGGCATGATTATAAGCCACAAAAGTAAAAGCATAGCAAGCAATTTGAATTGGTGTTTAAAGATAGAGAACAAATATCAAAAGAACATTCAAATGAGATAGAGAATATATTTGTATGTTTCACTCATTTCCTCCCCCAGAGCATGGTAGGCAGGTTGAAGAGTCTGCAGGCACTTTCCACTAGTGTGTTCTTTATCCACTTTCAGAAAACACACCAGGCATAGTGTCATGATCTAAACCACCAAGTTATACATTTTTAAAAATGCCATAGACATGCTACTTATTCTGGACTCCATGTAAACACCATGCTGTTTACAGAAGTCAACATTATAATGCAAATTAATGTTTAATAAATATTAAAAATGACCCTTTAAATACCAAGCTAGAGCTGTATTATATACAGTTATGACCTGTACTGAGAGAACATTATGACTGAAGATGCATTCACCTCTCAGTTTGACTTGTGCAGTAATAACACATGCAGGTAAACCAGACACAACAAGAAAAAGATTGGGAGCAGATATTGCAGTTATCAGTAGGGAAATTAACTTCAGGGAATTTATTTTTTCAATATCTGTCATAAGTGTTTCTCTTGAGTTTTATGTTTTAAAAAAAAACAGTTCCTCAATACTTATAACTGAGAATATCAGAGAAGGAGACTTTATTGCTGTAATTTTGAGTCTCTAGAATTTTATATAACAAAGCCTTGGTTTTCAGTGCTGCTTTATTTGGAGAAGGAGTTTCTAAGAATGAAATTAATATTAAATGCATTCGTTCAGGTGAAGGCTAAACCTGATAGGATTAATGCCTTTAGATGAAGAGATAATAGAGTATTCTCTCTTTCTCTTTCTTTCTCCCTCTCTCCCTCTCCCTCTCCCCTCCTCTCTCTCTCTTTCTCTCTCTCTCTCAGACAGATCTTCACAAAAAAAAAAAAGACCACCATGGTGGCTCCATATTATTGAACTTCCAGCTTCCAGAAAAGTGAAAAATAATTTTGTCATGGCAATCTGTGCTAATTTCCTGTGTGTTTCTATAATAAAATACCCTAACAAGAGCAACTTAAGGAAAGAAGGGTTCAGTTTAGCTTGTAGTTCCAGACTACAGACCGTCACAGTGGAGAATTCATGGCAGCAAGAACATGAGGTAGCTGGTCATATCATATCCATAATTGGGATCAGAGAGCAATGTATGCATGCATGCTAATGCTCAAATTGCTTTCTCTATGTTATACGAAGTGCAGGATACCCTCCCCAGAGAATGGTAGTGCCCACAGTATGCAAGTCTTCCCTCTTTGATTAGTATTATCAAGATAATCCACAATAGACATGCCCAGGGGCCCTCTCCCAGGTAATTCTAACTTTTGTCAAGTTGATAATTAACACCAGACATCAGACAGCCAAAGAAAACTAATACCATGAAAAAAGCAACTAAAATCTGTCTAGAGTCTTTCTTTCTTCTTAGTGATATATCCACATCTGTTATGTCTTTTGTACAGTTAATGGCTTAAGAAGCAGCACAAAGCCAGGCAGTGGTGGTGCATGCCTTTAATCCCAGCACTCAGGAGGCAAAGGCAGGTGGATCTCTGAGTTCTAGGCCAGCCAGAGTTACAACAGAAAAAAAAAGAAATCTGTCTTGAAAAATTAAGAAGAAGAAGAAGAAAAGGAGGAGAGGAGAAGAGGAGAGGAGAAGGCGAGGAGGAGCACAAGGAAAGAGGGTAAATAGCAACAACAAAGCATCTTTTCTGAGGGGAAGTGGGGGGTGGATTGGGAAAGAGGGGAGATGGGTGAGAGCTGGGAGGAATGGAGAGAGGGGAGACTAGGGACAGGACGTATTGTATGGGAGAAGAAAATCAAATTTTAAAAAACTTAAAGAAAAACAAAGATTCTTCTGCATTGCAATTGTCCCTCAGAGACTGGCATGCTGAAAGCTTATCCCCAGCGCAGCAGTAGTCAGAGTAAAGATCTGGAAGATGACTGACTCATAGATCATGAACTCAAGCTTTACAATAGCATTATTGACTGGCGGTAGAACCTTAAGAGATGGGGACGAATAGAAGGTGAATCCCAGAGTCATGCTCGGCTTGGCCAGAGGGTGGACCTTGTGCCCACTCAGTCTCTCACAAGAGAATGAGTAGCTCTGTTTCCCCTCACACTTACATTGTGACGTAGATTTGCCACAGACTCGGAAACAGTGGACCCAACCAACCATGGACTGAAACTTCTAAAACCATCTGCCAAAATTAGTCTAAACTTTGGCATAAAAAGCAAAAGGTATATTCAAAATAAATTATTTTCCTTATGATATGTCTATCATATTGACAGCCATTTATGAAGCCTCCTTCAAGTTCTAAGGTATAATACACAGCCAAAATCTATAAATTCAGAAATGCCTTGAAACGAATAAAGTTATGGGCTAGTCATAAAGCTATTACCTCTTGGCTCTGCACTATACTACGGTCACTGATATACAAGGGCTCAGCTCACGGCATGTGGTACCATCCCTAGGTGGGCAAGCCTGGACTATGTAAGAAAGGCAGCTAAATATGACAGAGGGATCAAGTCAGGAAGCCGCTTTCCTTCGTGGTTTCTGATTTATGCTCCTACCTTACATTCCTGCCTTGACTTCCCTGTAATCTGTATAACAGCTCCCATCTGTCTATAACTCCAGTTCCAGGGGATCCAACACCCCCTTCTGGTATCCAGGGACACCAGGTACACATGTAGTGCAGGCAAAGCACCAACACACAGAAAATAAAAATTTTTTTAAGAAAATCTAAAAGCTGGGCAGGGGGTTGGAGGGGGAGCTGGACTGAAGTGCAGCCCAGTTGGTAGACTGGGCTTACCCAAAGCCCTGGTGTCAGTCTCCAGCACTGAGTAAAACTAGACGTGGTGATATGCACCTATAATCCCAGCACTCCAGAGGTGGAGGCGGGAGGATCAAGAAGTCCAAGGTCATCCTCAGCTACATGGTGAGTTCAAAATTAGCTTGGGCTAGACCTCCTCAAAATAAACAAATGAATAAATAGATAGTAACAAAGGCTGGATGAGGCAACTGCAAAAAAAATGCAGATTCACAGCAGAGAAGATGGATGTGAAAACAGAGTCCATCCTTCTGCTGCATGCAAGAAACACACAACAACTTCAAAAATAAGCACTGCCTCAGTGTGAAGTGTTAGGAAAAAATTTTTCTGAGCAAATGAACCTAAGAAGTAAGCTAGTGTAGCCATTCTAATACCTAACAAAATAGACTTCAGATCTAAATTAATCAAAAGAGATGGGAAAGGATACATCATACTTATCAAGGGAAAAAATCCATCTAGATGAAACTTGAATTCTTAACATCTACGCCCCTAACACAAGGGCTCCCAAGTTTGTAAAAGAAAAATTACTAATGCTAAAAACACACATTGACCCTCACACACTGATAGTAGGAGATCTCATACCCCACTATCACCAATTGACAAGCCATCCAGACAAAAACTAAACAGAGAAATACTGGAGCTAACATCTGTTATAAACCAAATGGACCTACAGAACATTTCACCCCTGCACAAAAGAATATACCTTTTTCTCACTACTTCACAGAACTTTCTGCAAAGTGGACCACATTCTTGGCCACAAAGCAAGTCACAATCAATACAACTGAAATAACCCTTTGCATCCTGTCAGACCACCATGGATTAAAGCTGCAATCCCCAGACCCAGAGAACAAGGGCCCCAGTGGGGAAGGAGGGATTGCAGGGACCAGAGGGGTCAAAGACACCAGGAGAACAAGCCCCAAGGAGTCAACTAACCAGCACTCTTAGGAACTCACAGAGCCTGAAGCAACAGACATGGAACCTGTAGGGTCCTCCCAAAATGTCTTGTGATTGTCTGGCTTGGTGTTCTTGCAGAACTCCTACAGACTGGAGGGAGTCATCTCTGACCTTTTGCCTGCCCTTGTGACTGTTTTCCTCCTGCTGAACTGCCTAATCCACTTGATATTGGGATTAGTGCCTACCCTCTGTTCTGGGAGGACTGCATTTTTCAGGGAGGGGGGAGGAAATGGAGGGGAGGGTGGGTGGGTCAGGTAGATTTGAGTGAGAGGGGAGATGGGGGGGAGGAGCTAGGAACAGTGGAGGGAGGGGAGGAGGGGTATTGGGATATAAGAGAGAAGAAAAAGAAAGAAAGAGAGAGAGGAAGGGAGGGAGGGAGGGAGGGTGGGAGGGAGGAAGGAAGGAAGTTAGGAAGGAAGGAAGGAAGGAAGGAAGGAAGGAAGGAAGGAAGGAAGGAAGGAAGGAAAGAACTGACTATGTGCTTATAGTTTATAAATGTCCATTTTTTTTCTTTTCTGTTTTGGTGGATGACAATCAAATTCAGTACTTTGGGGAATGATATTTTATCCTTTTTGATATCCTGGAAAAGAAAGCATTTTAGCAGAACAGGCTAGAATGCAAAAAATAATAAAGAGGAGAAATTCAATAATATTACACAAAAATAAATAAATAAGTAAATAAATAAATAAATAAATAAATGAATATTATACCAGTTGGCTTACATTTTTTTGTGCTCTTTAACCCGTGTATGCTACACAAGACCGCCTGTCTCTGTAGATAGATTTCAAATGTTTGCTTTATGTCAGTGATGGCCTCTCTGAAGAACTAAGATTTTCTTATAACTACCAAACAGAATAGACATTCTGAACTTGTTATTATGAGGAAACTGTTGTTTAGAGCAATAGCTTCTCCTTGTGAGGCTCCCTGGTCTTCCACACAGCCACTTTCACCATCTTTCCGGGTAATAACATACTAGGGATGTTACCATTAATGCATTTTACCCTGGGAATCCTGTAAGTTACATAGGCCAACTATACATGGACTTAAGAATCAAGCATATATAAGTCATACCATGTTTAAAAATTTATAATCATGCTAAACTTATGATACTTACATTCATTTTCCCTACCAGGAATAAAAAGAGGAAAAATGCAAACTCTTGTTCTTCTGTCACCAAAGTATGAGGTGGTGTACAAAAAAAGTGTGTGTGTGTGTGTGTGTGTGTGTGTGTGTGTGTATACACATACATACATATAGCCTTATTTAAATAAAGTCTTAGCTTTATATTTTGAAAGGAAGCATTAGCTATGGGAGAAATGTATTAAAAGTAACATGCCAGGGGGCTGGAGAGATGGCTCAGTGGTTAAGAGTATTGGCTGCTCTTTCAGAGAACCTGGGTTCAATTCCCAGCACCCGCATGGCAGCTCACAGCTGTCTGTAACTCAAGTTCCAGTGGCTCCAGCTCCCTCACATGCAGGCCAAACACAAATAATTTTTTAAAGTAACATGTCAATTTGCTTATCCTGAGTATTTCAGCATGCATGAATACATTAAAATACCACATTATGCATCTGTACATAAAATTCAAATCAGGAAGAAAAATGAATAAAAGGGGGAGTATGACTTTCACCATTCACAGGATCTTAAGTATGTAAACACAGTAAGTACACACCTTATGACTAAGCCTAGGATAAACACTTTAGGTAGCCACTGGCCTGGGTTGTGAAACATGGAAAACGACATGGAGTCCAAACACCGGTAGGAATGATTACATTCATCGATGTTGAAGAGAAATAAGCAATGTTATTTCCATGAAGAATGATCATGTCAAAAAAAAAAAAAAAGAGGAGAAATCATAGCATAAAAGGAGAGAAATAACTGAAACTAAAACGCTGGGTGCAAAGACACCTAGAAATGAGGATGAGAAGAGTCTACTGTTAATGAATCCATCTGCACACCTCAGCTGACACTTCCACAGCATAAGATTCGACAACTTTCTGGCATTTTACCTCTGACATTGAAATCTATTGAAATCCTAACAGAATGCTCTTATCTCAAAACAGATGAAAAAGTAATGCGTACACAAATCAAAATGAGTAGAGTCTGTTACTCCATCTCTAAATTTTGCCACTGAATCTCTCCATTGAAGGAAAAAAGAAATATGTATCTCAGCTCCTTGAGACAATCTCACACATTGAGTAATCCTTCTATTTTCATTTTGGCTTGTTTTAATGTGGAAATCTCCCCCAAAGAAAAATTAATCATAGGACACGATCCAGGTGAATCTCAGAGCTCGCTGGAAGATGAATAACTAACTCATTCTAAGGCTGTTCAAGGCTTAGCCATAACAACAAATGCTGCGGCCTAGTTTGGAAAGGCCGCCTCAGACTTTGTCATTGCTCACAGACAGCAATAAAGCATAAAAGCACCGCTGTGTAATAGCTGGTCACTTCATCACGCTTTGCTAAGAACAATAGAGCCCCCTCAGTGTCACCCCCAAATCAAATGCTTAGAATACAAGGCTGGTTCTCAGCTCCTTTTTTTTTCTGATTCGATGTATTACAAGCGTTCTCTTTGTCTATTTGTTTGTTTGCCTCGCAACCTCAGTTTATGGGAAGAGAACTGCAAAGATCAATGGGAAACCTCAACTTATGCACAGCTGCTTAGAAATCATTTCTTTGCTATTGATGTGGTGTCAGTGAAAACGACAGTGAAAAAAATACTACTCAGTTGAGAGGGAAAAAAAAGAAATGTTCTCAAGAGCTATGTTCAAGTACAATAGAAGGTTGAATGACGGGAATTCTTTTGTAGATAACCCGAGGACTAGCAGAAGGATAGTAATAAATGGGGCTGTAAAAAAATTGTTGGCCTAATGACCTCAGCACTGCTCACAGCACGAGAATACAGAGCTCCTATTCTTAAAGACAGAAAAGAGAGCACTGTGAGGTTACTAACGCCATCAAGTGGCAGTAATGACACTCAGAAATTTAACAAACCAACGCAAATGTAGTGCTTGACATCCATCCCAGGTAATAACTGTAAATTGGTTAAGAATATATCACCAAAGCCAGGTATAATGGAACATACCTAAAACCTCAGGGTTTAGGAAACTTCTATTTCCTAAACAAGAATATAGAACCCGGGTCAGCCAGGATGGCACACACCTTTTATCCCAGGACTCAGGCTCAGAGGCAGGAGGATCTCTGAGAATTCAAGGCTAGCCTCGTCAATGCATTGAGTTCCAAACCAGCCAGAGCTACATACTGAGACCCTTCTAAGGGAGGAAGAGCCAATTTTCTTTAGGGATATGGCTCCTAGGTTGTCAATCATACCCTAGTGGGTGACCCCAAAATTATATGAACAGCCAAATTGGTGTCAGTGGGACTGGTAGGTAGTGAGACTAGGACACGATCCCAGCCACAAAACCTTTGAGAGGAAGCATTTTGAAATCTGAATTGTTGTTCCTCCCCATCTTAATCTTTGCCCCATCAGCCGAAAGAGAACGTGGACTTTGTTTCCCTGTATCAGAGAAGGTATATGTCACCAACTCCTTGGAAAACATAAGAACTTGTGTAACCCAAGAGAAATTTGAAGGGAGAGGTAAAGCTTTCTCTAAATTAAGAAGGTTCTCCAAACTGGGAAAAACAAGGAGTCTGTGGATATCATCAGAGATGGAGACCTGTTTCTTACTGATTTAAAAAAAAAGTTACAGAATCTCAGAAGAAAAAGCTAAAAGTGATATGTGAGGTAAGACGCACCCCCCCCACACACACACACAAAAAAAAGCATACCCCCAAAGTGTCACTGAAGCAGTAGAAAATGGATGAGAAAGCAGGAAAGACTAGACAGATGTGGACCACAAGCCATCCATCAGCACACAAGTTGAATTAATGTCACTGCAATTGTCCTCATAACGTGACTCAGAAGGCACAGCCTCCATACAGCAGTTCAGGACACCCAAGGCGATAGGATCTAACCCCATCTCCACCAGCATCTGAACCGATCATTTTATCTTCCGTTGTGCCCCGAGTAAGTACCTGGATTATAGGAAGGAGTGATGTGCAAGAAACAGTCATCAGAAGGACAGTGTGAATAGTTTAGCTGCTCACACTGAGAGGACTGAACCTGAAGACACACCCACAGGTAGCCAGCTTCCTTATCAGGCACATTCTTGAGTGGTGCCCTCTTGAGGACCAGTCACACGGGTCAGTAAGGTTTCCTGATTGGTTTTTCCCACTTTTCATACTATCTACAAAAGTTGGATTTCACTGGACTATATCAAAGAACAAAACTAGATTAAAGGCTAAAGGATAAGAGAGCTTCTTGAACAGTCCTGATATAACCTAAGCTGTAGCATGGCTACCGTGTGGTGGCAACAATCTTTGGTGGTGTGTTTGTCCTGAAAGTTGAATGAAGAGTCAGAGACCTAGAGAGCTTACTTCTCAAAGATGGAATGTGTTCTGATGAAAAGAAAAAGGCTAGTTCCAAGCTAGTTTTGTTACTGTGGCTCTGTAGTTATTACTTAAATCAGGTAGAGAGACACATACCTCAAGCATTTTTATGAGGGTTGCTTTAGATATATGAACTCTACTGCACAGCCATACAATTTTTAAGCTTTTTTTTTTTTATTTCCGTAAAGAATTGCATTGGGATTTTGAGTCAATCAAATAGAACAAGGGATCCAGATATAAATCCACACAGCTACAGGCACATGATTTTTTAGAAAGATGCCAAAAATACATACTAGAGAAAGGACAAACTCTTCTACAGCAGAGCCAGGAAAATTGGATATTTCAGGTAGAAGGATTAAATTAGGTCCCTATCTCTCACCCTGTATAAAACACGACTCTAAATAGATCAAAGACCTTAACATAAGACCTTAAACTCTGAAACGAAATGAAAAGGGAAATTCTGGGGAGACAGCTCCACGGGTAAAGCGTTCACTGTGCAATCACGAGGACCTGAATTTGAGTCCTTACCCAAGTAAAAACAGCCATGGCCACACTCATCGGAGATCCCAGTGTCCCTAAGGTAAAAGAGAAGCTGAGCAGGAGAATCCCCAGCACCTCACAGGCTGTCTAGGCTGGCATGCACAACTGCAAACAACAAAGAGAGCCTGCCTTCTCAAGCAAAGTGGAAGTCAAAGCCTGACGATGAGGTTTTCATCTGACCTCTGCACACATGCAACCCACATTCTCACACACACACGCACACGCACGCACACGCACGCGCACACACGCGCAAGTCCATTATACATACATACAGGAGTGGGAGGGAGAGAGAATTTTCTAAGAATGAAAGAAGTAAGGAAACACTTCAAGGTGTAAGCATAAGCAACAAACAATGAATTTCTTAATGGATCACAAGACTCCAAGTACTCAGGATTTTATGCCAACAACTGGAAATGGACCTCATGAAATAGTTAACTGAGTGAGAAGGTAGTCTACAGAATATTTGCTCTCTTTATGTCTCACAGGGGATCAATATATAGAATATACAAAGAATTCACACCTGAACAATCAGAAATCAAACAACCCAACCGGTAAATGAGCTAATGAAATGAACAGACAGTTCTCAAAAGATGAAACACAAATAACCAATAAACAGCAAAAAATACCCAACCTCACTAGTCATCACGGAAATAGAAATTAAAACTACATCGAGATACAATGTCTTCCAGGTCAGAAGAGAAGTCATTAAGAAAACAACAAGGACAAATGCTGGTAAAAATGTGGACAAACATGAAATGTTGTACACACTTCTAGTAGGGCTATATTATAGTTTAGCCACTGTAGAAATCAGTATGGCAGTATGGAGGACCCTCAAAAAGCCAACAATAGGTTTACCACATTGCCCAGCTGTATCACTCTGGATAGTTATCCAAAGAATTCTAAGTCAAAATATCATAGAGACACTTGGACATTGATGTTTACTGAAGCTCTATTCACAATAGCTAACTTGGGGAACCAACCTAGCTGTCCAACAAAAGGAATGCATAAAGAAAACATCATACATATGTACAATGGGATGTTTCCAGTCGTAAATGATATAGTTATGGCATTTGCAGAAAAAATGAATGTAACTGGAGATAACTATACAATTAATGTTCATAAGGCCAGTCCCTAAAAGACAAGTATCACTATCATATGTTTTCTCTTATGTATGGTTCTTAGATTTCATAGAGCTACATATAGTCATGTGTGTGTGCGCGTGTGTACGTGTGTGTGTGTGTGTGTGTGTGTGTGTGTGTGTGTGTGTGTGTGTATGTGTGTGTAGGGTATGAAAATAGAAAAGGAACTGTCTATGGGAACAAATGGGACTAACAGGCGGAGGGGAGGGATGAGAGAGGAATATGTTCAAATACATTTACTTAATTGCATTAAAATGTCCTAATGTAACACATCCAGTGTACAATTAATATATACAATGAAAGCAGATAAACAGAAAAGAGAATAGCTTCAGCAATAATTTGACAGTGTCAAAGGTTTGGCCTTGGGTTGCCGTGATGTCGGTCATGTTGTTAAGTCTTTTAGTCAGCTTTCACCTTATCTGTGAAATGGAGCAACACGGACAGTGTCGTGCAGTAGTGTGTGTGAAAACAGAACAGAGTATATTCTGCAGCCTAATCATCAGGAGGTGGTAGCTGCTGGTGTCTCTGCCCACACGGCCCTCCCTTCAGTCTGCAGTCTTGTCATTAGTGTATTGTTCCTATTCTTCTTAAGTGAAGTTCAGAAAAATGACATTTCAGTTTTCTAGGGCTTACTAGAATGTTTAATGGATCGGGCATTGTGTAAAATTTTTAGGATCTTATTATGCTTTCGAATTTCATAATGTCAAATTTTTTAAGTCATTTTCTTCAACGAAAAGAAGTCTCGTTACCTCTCAGCTATTCGCTGTGAAGCAAATGAAAGCAGGGCAGAGGAAAACAATTCAATGAAAATTGGCTTTGCTTTTTAAAAAGAGAGCTTTTAATCTTCCTAAATTGGTCCTTTGATGTAGATAATTCCAAAGAGTAGGTCATTTTATAGACAAAAAGATGATGTTAAAGCCTTTCCTTGGGGTGGTGACAACTTGGTGATTCATTAGAAGAACTAGAATCATAAAAAAAAAAAAAAAAAAACAGGAAAGAAAGGATTTATTAGATGTAGAAGATGAAGGTCTCCAGCACGTTAAAATAAGCAATGCAGGCTGCAGATTCAGGCAACCAGAGACAGCATTCTCACTGCACATTTCTTTAAAAGCAGATAAAGAGCACTGAATCAATACATCACTGACAAGATTATTATTTTGTACAAGCTGAAGGTTGATGCAGGTCAGTCCTACCAAAGCAAACAGAATTTGTTAATTTAATCCAACAGACTTGGCAGTGAGACCAAACAGGAATTTAATCAGCAGGAGAAGGTGGTAAGCATCTGAGAAAATTGAATGATTGCTGTGAAAAGAGTAAATATCATTACGGGAGGGTGAGGCGATGAGAAGAGTTCTCCTTCCATGATTTCTATCCAGTTCAATGAACAACAAATAATTCCAAGTAAGCCATTTCATGGACTGTGGTGATGTCCTAATGCTACTTGTAAGGAGAAAAATTTAAATTCACAAAATTTCCCAGCCTCTCGCCTTTCCTGACTATTTTTCTTAAAACCGCAAGGTTAGAAAATGAAGGATTAATGGTCTCATATTTCGAGGGAAGATAGCAACTGACTTATCAGTTTCTCGTCTGAACAGAGTATGCCAGTGCTCTGACACCAACTTGAAGGTTTTCAGTACAAAGAGAAAGCTCAGGTGCATAAGGCAGCAGCTGGTATTTAGTTCAAGAGTAAGTGTTGTAATCACCTTCCAAGCTAAGAGCATTCTTGAGGCATGTCCATCATCACAGAAGGATAAATGAAGATCTCCTGTCTCCCTGCTATCCTGCGCACATCCACAACGTAGTCGGGAAAGTATATGCAGACTCCTGCTCCGCTTTGACCTCGCCTTGTTTCTTCCCTTCTCGCTTCATCCTTTTCTACAGATCTCCTGTAACTTTGCTTTTTTTCTGATCCAGTCTCCTTGAATCCCCCGTTTGAAAAGCATGAGCGTTTGTATGAGCATTTGTACTCTCTTGCTGACAGGCCGCGTATATTTGTAAACCTGTATCCAGAACAAAAAGATTTGCTTTTTCTTTCCCCTCGTTATGAAAAATCAATATTACCGAATCAATGAATTTACCATTCTGTGAAACCCAATCAAATAAGCAAACTTCAATTAGGGTTTCTCAATAGTGACAAGCTAACTATGTAATAAGAAGCAAAGATCCAAATTCTTAAGTCTCATGCAGTTTTAATGGCACAATAATCCCACGATAAATGACAAGCTTTCCTGAGGCCCTGTGCTGTGTGATGAAACTTTTCCTGGGGAGATGCAACACACACTTCTACTCAACCAGATAAGGCCCCACAACAGACAAATGTACGGATACCACTGTCCCGGACCTGAGGGGTTCTGCAACAAAAAACCCTAGGGGAGGGAGCGAGGATTGGGGGACAAGGAGGTTCGAGAAATGAAAGGCAAGTCTGATTAATATCTGATCAAGCCTTCGATTTATTGAACATATAGTACCAGTATTTATACAATTTTTTAAGTGGGGAGAAAAGCGGGGGATGCATAAGCAGGTATCTGAGGTAATTCTACCTGACAGGTGAACTGGTCTGTCCAGTGAGTTAAGAAATCTCAAGTGTCAATGGCCTCAGAGCAATAAGGAAATACTGTGAGATTTCTCTAGGGCTTCCTGTGTAAAGGGTGGAAATGTGAAATGAGGAAGCAATAAGGGTGTTAGTTGAAGCAGGCAGTTTTCCCAGAACTGAGCAGCTTCAGGCTATCTGACCTTTTCCGTACTCTGTCCATTCAGACCAGAGAGAAAAGTAGGGTGCCTTGTGTTTCAAGCCAGCGTCCAGGGGGACTGCTTCCCACATACCACCAAGTCTAACTTGTTAAACCAATGAGTTTATTGGGGTTGCTTACAAGAGCAGAAGTGATTCAAAATGCATCACAAAAGCCCACCCCAGAACAAGTGACATCTCGCAATCCTGGGAACCTGGAACACAACGTAAGACCTGCAGGTAGCTCAACAAGCTGAAGAGTGTCCTGTCCTGGAGCCGCGGTTATTCTAAACCTCTTCCAGGTAGGTCAGCTGGTTTCTGCTTCTTTCCTGGAAGCTGGTCTGGTCTGAGAGTCTTTGCAGCTTGGCTTCCCTTCGTCTCAAAGGGACTCTTAGCTTTTTATTGCTTATTCTAGCAGGAAGGGGCTTAGAAAATCTGGTCAATTTTAGGGACTTCCTGAAGCTCCTTTGAGTTGCTTATCTTCCTGCTTAAGGAACTTCCCTATATGAGGGAATGTTTTAATTTTGGAAGAAACTGTAACACAACACTCTAGAAGAGGCTTCAAGCAAACCTAGTCCAAGAAATGAAGTGATAATAAAGATACAAATTTTTAAAAAAAGAAAATAACAGGGCTGATATGTTAAGGCATATACTGGGAGAATTGAAGTTCTTAGCTCTGTGTAAAAGAAAAATGCTTTTTCATAAATATTCTATGTCTGAAGATAGTAAAAATACATGCCTGGCTTTTATACGGTCTTTAATCATTTATCTACATATTTCATCTCCCAAATAAATAAAACTTCCTTTTTCTATATGTATACTGGTCATCCATCTTCTCTTTATCAAAAAAGGATGGCATCTTCTATAGAATTCAGTTAAGAGTCTAAATATCCCTTTAAATACCTAATGTAGGTTGTTTCTAAAAGACCACAAAAATTGCTTCTGTCTCTGTCTGCACTTTGTCTGCTGCAGCACAGCCTTGCAGCTTGGAGCGCTCAGTAGAGAACATCCCCATGCACCATTCTGAGCTGTCCTTACCACTTGCTTAGATTAACGGAGTAGAGCAGAAGGGGCAGTTTGTGACCTCTAAGTCTAGGCCTCATGAAAAATTCTAGTGGCTGTTCTTTCCTTTTCATGGTGTTATATTGCAACTGCCACTCAGAGAACAGACTCTGATAGCACGAGAAATAAGTGACCTGGCTACCCTGGCTAATGCTCTCCATAACAAACCACCCCAAACCACTCTACCTCTACCAGACACAGGTGAGTGAGGTCCTCTAAGACCATCCAGCCCATCTGAGTTACTACTTACACAGCTACAAGAGCTACACCAGGTGAGACAAGAAGAGCCATTCAGTTGCGTCCGATATACATTGTTCACCCACAGAATAATGAGCATGTAAATATATACTACATGAGAAAATTACATTTTGCAATTTTTAATTGTGCTGTTTCAGGTAACTAATAAGTAATTGGCATTAGAAGTGGGATACTACAACAAAACTTAAGACATTTAGCACTGGCTTTGAAACAAGGAGGTGCATGGACTGTAGAAAAGTCACTGTTAGTGTAGTACTGAGAGAAAATACTACTGTATGATATTAGTGGTTCACACTACTACCTGCTAAAATTACAAAAAACTTGAAAACTAGAAAACGTGCCTAAATAACCTATTATTCTGCCTTAGGTGATCTCTGGTCAGTTACCTCCAAAGTCAAAATATAAAATTACTAATTACATATGACAAAGCAAGGAGGAAAGAAAAAAGTAATGAAATAATTAACTTATTATTTACAAACAGAATTTAAGCAGTGGCTCTCAATATTCCTAATGCTGCAACCCTTTAATAGAGTTCCTCATGCTATGGTGACCCCAACTATAAAATTATTTTTGTTGCTAACTTCATAATTAATTTTGCTACTGTTATGGATCTTAATGTAAATATCTAATATGCAGATAGTCTTAGATGACCCTGTGAAAGGGTCATTCAATCCCTAAAGAGGTCACACTCCTCAGATTCAGAACCACTGATCTAAAAGAAACTAGATACGGTGGAATACTCCTATAATCCTAGCACTTCAGAGGTAGATCCAGGAGGATCAAGAGTTGAAGTTCATCCTCAACTACATCTATGAACCATGTCTCCTCAAAAAATAATTAAAGCAAAGTTGAGGGTACAAAACCACTCACTATGACCTCAAAAATATTCAGTTTAACTGAACCTCTTAGAAAGATGCATAACTTCTAAAGACACATAAAGCAGTGTCCCATAGCATCATACAAATATAGATCTGTCTCAAAAACGTGTAAGTGTGGATTTGTGTGCATGCACTCAATCCTGGTAAGATAAGAAATACACAGGGTTATTTTGGATAATCTGTTTTGTTTTGATTTTTTTTTAAACATGGTATCTCCTAGAATGCCTTGGCTGTCATTGAACTCACTCTGTAGATAGTTCAGAGACTGAAACTCTGTATGGACCAGGGATTGAATTAGCCAAAGAATAAACTGCCTTTGAACCTGAATCTATGGCTACACATATCAAAGGCCACAGGAAGTTTGGCACTTGCTATCTTGGAATATCAACATCAGACTGCCACCAAGAAACCATTACTGTCAATTGAAGAATAAAGGGTCACATGAGGCAGAGGTGATTCATATCAATTTATTCACTCCAGACAATAGCCAAGAGCCAAAATCAACTTCCACACATTTCCACTAGGCCATCTTCCACTATCCACCCCATTAGAGCTAAAGAGCCTGCCTGTGTGAATGAACTCCATGAGAGGACAGCAGAACTACCTAGTTGAGCCTAACACAAATCTTTTACCTCTGGGGTAAGGGAACTATTGTGGCATGTGGTTCCTTATACATTAATAAATGACTGATACATGAAGTACATTTGTCCTCATTTTCCAACACAATCAAGCTCTTACATACTGATAAGCTTTAACAGAATCAATATATGCAACTTTTAATTGGATATATAATCCTATCAGGAAGTAAATATTATAAGATGTTCAGTAACGATGGTTAACCTGAAGGAACGCCACCTATCGTGTATAATATCTAACGTTAAAAACATTTTTAAACCTGAACACATCTAGATTTCTTTCTATAAGTACAAATCAAGATGGGGGGGTGGGAATAATAATCAAATTCAAGTGCCTTCCATCTGCAGAGATATCGCAGACGCTACTCAGAAACATTTAAGTCCAATAAATTTCTTGAGCATTCTTCCCCAGGGGTGACTGCTTCCTGGCCACTCTTCCTGCCACAGTCATGCATGGAAAAACACAGACATAGAAAAGATAAAATGAGAAGAGGAGTGAAGAGCTGCAGACCAAGGGACAAAGATGAATAACTGTTATAATGACACCCCGAACAATCACATTTCTATAATATATTTTTGCTTGAATTGCTTCCCAGCTAGACCTCTCCTTTGGGAGATGCTGTGTAATTTCTCTGGTTATATGATAGAACCAAGATGAAAGATAACTCACAAGCTCCTGTGGCTTAAAATATAATGGTTGAAAATTGGTGGGTTATTTTTAAAGGGTTTTTTTTTTTTTTTGTTTGACAAAAAAAAAAAAGAGAACTAAGCTTAGCACCCCTACCTCTGTCCTTCTGAAAGAAATAAAGGTCAAATCGTTTCTTCTCTGTTTTTAAAGACATGGCTTTAGAAAATGAGGCAAATGTTTGATGAGTGTTAATATAGTACCCTAAATAATTCTCTTCCACTCCTCCCCAGCCATGAAAATCAACAAATAAAAACCTAATACAATGTATATTCAAATAGAGTGGGAAAATGCATTAAAAACTATCTATAGTTGAATATCTCTAACTGTAAAGGTTGTCACTGTAAAATTATATACTGGATAGAACAGTCAGACAGATGCTGCAATCACTTATTTTCACTCCTAATAGTCTTGGGAGATGTGAAACCCACTTCAAACCTTCTGGACTAGTACCAGTTGCACCTCCATTCCAACATACTCTATTTCAAGGTGTTTATACTTGAGAAGCACGCTAACCTGCGACCTGCCCTTCCTGGGTGTGTTTTCTCTGCTTTACTCTATTTGGATCTGTCCTCACTGTGGAGGGGAGGTCCCAATCCCCCAATTCTGAATTCAGGTCTTGCCATACTTGAGCAGAGAATTCCTACAATCTTTGAATACTTGAGCAGAGAATTCCTACAGTCTTTGAATATTTGAACAGAGAATTCCTATAGTCTTGCAGTCACAGCCCTGTCTCTGACTAATTTATTCAGCTCCGAGCATTAACTGTGTACAAAAGGACTCTAGAAGACCCTGACGTGCAGCTTGAGGTAGGATCCACTACCTCAAGATGAAGGAATACATCTTCATCCTCTCCTTTTTAAAGGGCTAGGGCTAGGAATCATTGCCTTATATCCCAGAATTTGTGACCCTCTCTGGCCCAGGAGAGGAACTTGATCCTTAAATTCCGCCCTCTTGGAAAGGGGGGGGGGGGTAACAAAAAGAGCTATATGGAGAATAAATACGTGGTCTTATGAACATGCCATGCTGACGATACAAACCTGAGAACAAGCAAGAAGAGAGAAAGATAAACACAGAAGTTGATTCATCTGTTTAACAGTGTACATCTGTGTAGTCTGCTAACCAAGCTTAAATAATAGATGTGACATTGTATATGGTTTCATTTCATTACATCACTAAAACCACTTGCAAAATGCCACGGTCATCTATTCACAGGTTTGCTGAATTATAGGCCATGTGACTGACATGTATTCTTAGCCATTGTCCTAGTTTTCTTTCATCACTGTGAGAAAACACTGACCAAAACCAACTTGGCTTACATTTCCACATCGCAGTCCAGCAGGTACCTGGAGGCAGGAACTGAAACAGAAATGGAAAAATGTTGCTCATTGGCGTACTCAGCTTGCTTATGTACAAACAAGGATAATGTGCCCAGAAGGAGCACTCTCCTTAGAGGGCTCGACCCTCCCGTATCTATCATTAATCAGGAAAATGCCCCACAGGCTTGCCTACAAGCCTATCTGATTGAGGTATTTTCTTAGTTGCGATTCACTCTTCCCATTTGACTCATTCCTGTCAAGTGGACAACTGTTCGGCACAGACATCATTAATTGGAAGGAAACAGCTAAAATGTTTCACGTTTACAAAGTCTAATATACCAGTCAGAATCCAGGGTAGCCACAGCACAACAAAAACTGTTTCCAATCTAAAGAGGAAGTTAAAATGTATCATTTGAGCCTGATTTTACCTCCCTTTTCAATGAGCTATAAAGTTAAGTCTAGGTTTCCTCGAACCTCAGAGATAAGAAAGATACCAATTTATTCTATTAAAATAAGGTAATAAAGATGGCCTCCTCACCTCTGGTAACTTGTTCAACTCTAGCATCAAGGTTGAAAAACTGATAACATACTAAGCCAATAGACCACTCAAGTTCCCAGGTAAAGCAGCCTGTGATAGCAGTAGGGCCAAGGTGTTTATGCTACACTCCTGCAAGACAGGAATTTCCTTGGCCAAATATCAATTAGGTCATACGTAGTACCAAATGTTAAACATGTGGCCTGAATATTCTACTTCTGTGCTACCTATTGAACAAAGAGGATGTCTCTAAAGTTGGCAAGTTTAGTTCCATGTGAAAAAAAAAAAATGTCCTATACTCCAGAAACAAGGATTATACAGGCTTCAGACAAAACTGGAAGGGGAGAAAGAAAATAAAAGCTTATCTGTTTTTTTCCTAATGTTCTAGCTTGAGGCATCTTTTATAGAACTGATCATTTTGTTGTTCTGCCTCTGCCATCAATTCTTCTCTACTACATTAAACCCCACACATGGCAAACACGAGTTAATTAAGCATTATATTACAGCGTATTAATATAAATGTTTCAGATGCTCCTCCTTAAACCATGATGGCATAATTACTATTTCCCTGAAGGAGAAATTAATTTACATTGTTAACGGAAATACTTAGAAACAAACACATTTACATGTTTAACCATCAGCTTGAAAGGAACAGATTAAAAGAAGGGAGATTTTAATCAAAACATTAACATTTAGATGGTCCGGTGAGGTGATGTGGAGAGGCGAGCATGTGCTTTTGCCATTTTGATCAAAGAGCCTTTCAAATAACCTCATTCACTTTCACTCTTAAGAACAGAACATGAATGCCGTCAACATCTCCTTCATCCCCTTGCATCTAATCATGAACATCATCAGGAAAGCATTTCTTCCAGCTCATCAATCTCCCTCCCTTCAATAAATTAAAACAACTTCACAAGCATCAACAAGCAGCTCCGATGTGAAAAAAAAAATATATCAGGGCTAAAACCACAGGGCTTTGAGGAGCTCCCAGCAATTACACGGAGCCTCTGCACCTCTGAGAGAACCCTGCAAGCCAGTGGTTCTCAACCTTCACCGCACATCGAGAAGTTTTAAAATTCTAGCTCCCCAGAAAGTCTAAACTTGCGGAAATTCTAATTTAATTGGTCCTAGAGCTATAGCCGGAGCGTCATGATTTTGTTATAATCTCTTTGGATGATTTCAATCTGCAGTTCAGTGCCAAAGCCCATCAGAGACTACTACAAAAAAAGGCCTGCAGTCAAGCAAAACTAAGCTTGCTTCCTTGATGAAGCGAGAGAGACACTGTGAGAAGTTGGGGTTTCTCAGTAAGACAGAAGATACTGGATAATTTCAAGGAGGGAGTAAGGAAACAGGACTGTTTGGAATGGAAGGGCATCAAGAAATGGTAGTAAACTCAGCGATGAGGTATCCTCATCTTCTTTCTCAGAAGACAGAGACTAGAGAATTGCTGACATTGGTAAAGACGCAGAGGTCACTCCGAGGGCAAGACTGTCGGCAGTAGGGACAAGACAGAAGTCACTTTGTGGGTCAGATCCAGCCTGGTCGCTGCCCTATGATAAGCACAGTATATTTATGTTGTTTGGTAAACCACATTATCTTGTTCTCACAAAATCCAGCATCCATTTTATGAATTGATTTGATACAGTCATGTCTAGTATTCTCACAAGGCTGGGAACCAATGATTGAAGCAAACTCAAAATCCTACCTGGATATAGGTGCTATCCAGTTGTAAACCTGTCATCCAGGGTTTAAATCTGACTTACCAGGTATACATACACTGGATTTCTCCACAAGAGGAAATTTCCTAAACCGGAACTTTCTCCAATAAAAATGTATATTCATTTTCCCTATAGATTATCCTGATTTGATTTCTGTGATGTAATAAATTCCAAGAGCAAAAGCAGTTTGGGGCTGGGGGAGGATTAATTTGCTTACAAGTTAGAGTATACATTATCGAGGGAAGCCAAGGCAGGAGCTCGAGGAAGGAATCTGGAGGCAGAAACTGATGTAGAAGCCATGGAGAAGACCCGTGCACTGGCTTGCTCCACTTCCTTTGTTCAGCTACCTTTCCATACAGCCCAGGCTCACTTACCCAGTGATGCTATCGCCCACAGCGGCCTGTGCCATCCTGTATCAATTAGCAATCAGGGAAATCCCTCACAGGCCAATCTGATCCAGGAAACTGTTCAGTTAAGATTCCCTCTTCCTAGGTGTGTCTGGGTTTGTCAAGAAGACAAAACCTATGACCTAGATCATCGAGTTATAACTACACAATTCAAGTGTAAGTAAGTATATACTACAAAGACTGGTCATATCTACCATTTTTTAAAGAAAATGGGTGTGAAACAGCTCCTTCTGTAACTATTAATTTTTAAAAATTTATCATACTGGCTTAAGACTCGTATTCTATCGGTTCTTTTCTTCATCTTCTGAGTTCTCATTTCATCGTTTAAATGTCTGTATTTTTCGTGGATGCCTGTGGCAGAAAATGATCATGAGGCTGTGACCTTAGGAAAGAATTTTATTGGACTTGGGTTTTTTTAAGTAGTATGTAGAGGACTATTTAATCATTTAAACTAGCAACATGGCTGCTCTGGGAAAGTGTCACATTCAAGGTCTGTGTGATCTGGCTGGAATGCAGCACATGCCTTTAAATAACCGAATGAAGAAGACAATGGTGGCACACACTTTTAATCCCAGCTCTCAAGTTGTTAAAAAGGCAGTGAGTTCAAATGTAGGCCACAGTTCTCAGTCCATGGTTCTCAGCTCAGAGTTCATAGTCAGTTCAGAGTTAAGAGAGAAGCAGTAGATGTTAAGAGAATGGAAGGAGACTGAGTCAGAGCATGGCAATCAACTGAGAAGTGGAAAGTCAGGGGCAGAGTGAAGTAAAGAGTGAGTATACTCCTTTAATCCCAAGTCTGAGAGTGAATAAGAGTGAAGACTTGGCAGAGTGGCATCTGAGATGAATGTGCAGGTGAAGTGATGAATTAGAGGAAGAGTTAGCAGAGTGAGTCAGAGCGAGGACACACTGACTCTCACAATATAAAAGCAGGCTCTCAGCTCAGAGTCAGGCAGTCAGTTAGAGAATCAGTCAGATAAGACATAGAAGCAGTTCAGCAGAAAAAGTAAGTTTGGGAGTCAGCTAACAGCAAGAGTCAGTTTGAAGCCTAGCAAAGCAGTTCAATCAGAGAAGTTGCCAGTCATCCAGAGTCAGAAAAATTCAGTCAGAAACAGTCAGTAGGCCTACAAGGTCAGTTTGAACCTTTAAGTCATCTTAAAGAAGAGTTTGAGACAGAGTAGCGAGTGAGTTGGATCATCCAGCCAGAAGAGTCAGTTGAGTCAGTACAGCTCTGAGTACAGAAGCAGCTAGTCAGAGTGAATCAGTCAGCAGTAAGTCTCAGGGGCTGAAATGTTTCAGTTCTGGGCTTAAGATTAGATTGTAAGGAGGAAATCTCTAAGGACCGGGGATTGAATTAGCCAAAGAATGAACTGTCCTCTGCCGTGAACCCACGAAAATAATTAAATAAATCAGTGCAGACATCTATGGCTACAGTAATTTCTGCAATATCTTGATGGAAACCATTGTCGATTTTCACAATTACCAGCTCACAGTTGCATAACACTGCACAGAAAAAGTGTATGACTTCCCATTAGAGAAAGGCTTTTGACAATATGTTGAAGACTTACCTAATGCTTTTTCCCGTGAGAAATAAGAAAGGGTGGCAAACACATATGCGTAAGTCAAGAATAACACTTATTTTCAGTGAAAATTGGATATCTAACCCTTCTCTGGTGATCATGAACATCTGCTTGCTTTCTTAATAAGCCTACATGGTCATCAGCTGTATTCTTCCTAAAAATAAGGTTCTCCTAGCATTTTACAAGTGTGCAACTACGGACTCTCAGTGTTCCTTCTTTTTCAGAAACAGAAAATGCATCGCCTTTAATGTCTTCCAAGGATACTGGTAAGAACCCCACCCACACCTTCCCTTTCGTCCATATTGCTACCCCTTTGGTTTGCAAAGATAGAGGACAACAGTTTTCTTCACGTAGACTTTGTCATCCACTAAGGTGATTTAAGAACTCAGAATTGTCTTGATTGTGAAACCGCCTAGGAAAGCTGAACATTTATGAGAGAAATGCATTTAAAACCAGAAAGCATGCCCTAAGCTGAGAAAGATTATGAGTTCAAGATGCATATACTAGATAAAAAAGAAAAATCGAAGATTGAATAAATAGTCAAAACAGCATTGGCTGACTTAGCAAAAGCTCTGGAATAGAGCATTTTCCAACTGATATAACATCACTCATTGAAATGGCTGGACCTTCTGGTGACTAGCTCAGTCACCAGATGTAGGCTGTCTTGAAAAGGGCACAACCTTGAGCAAAACCATCTATACTATTAATGTTTTTCCAGCCAATGCTGGCCCTAAAGGAGCAATCAGCTGAAGACACTTTGTTGACCATCCTCTTCTCAGCTGGACAACGTATCCTTTCTCAACAGAGCTCTGGGTAGCATGTGTTTGTGAGTACTGTAGCATCTTTGAGACCATGGATAAAGTGTGCTGTTCCATTGATTGCCCAATGTGACACCCAATGCTAAATTTCCCATCTAGATACAGATACTGCTAAGTAACCACAGATCTTCTACAGAAATAACCTGCTGGAATTTTTCAGCACAGAGATGCAGACCCAGAAAACATAGCTCCCATAAACCACTGGATCTTAAGAAAGATCAGTCAGAAAAAGATGAATTTGACATGTAAAATAAAATCGCTCCCACTCTCAGCAAAAACATGGGTGCTATCTGTAAGGAAGTGTGAGATGGAGATAGGCCAGGAACGCTACAGTAAATGGAGACTCTCCCTCTACATAGAGTGAGAGGTAAGTAGTGCCTCTTATCCTTCACCAACTGAGTCTCAGAACTTGATTAATACAGTGAGGCTTATTATCATTTCTAAGTCTCTAGATCGTAATTCAAACTCTCATATGTATAGTAGCATTTCTCTGCATGCTTGCTTATAAATATTCCATTTGAAAGTTCATTTACTAGGGAGATGGTTGCTTTGGTTGGATGCTGAGAGACTGGAAGTTGAAGTGTATGCTAACCATAGTTGCACAGAAAAGAATGAATTTATTTATGAAGTCATAAGTAACATTAACACTTGTTAGATCCTCTGTGCTGTTTTATAGTATATAAAAGTCACAAAGGAGATTTTAGTAACTGTAGCAAAGTGGCCTGTGCTACAAGTGGCAGTTCAGCAATCACACTATTCATCCTCATTTCTCTGTCAGCCAGCCATGTGCCTCTTGACCCCAATAGCCCTTTTCTACTAAAGGAAAGCTGCCTAGGCAACTGCTCAAAATGGGAGATGCTTCGAAACCCAGAGAGCAGGAAGCAGATGTAGCCATGGAGATGCCCACTTCTCAGTGAAGTGTAAAAGAGAATTCAAAGAGTGACCAGAAAGTACAAAGCACAGTTCTAAAAGAAGGAGCATAAAATATGTCAAGAGCATGTTAGTCAGCCAGCCAAACATATTTCCTTGTAAGTAATCAGCCAGCCCTTCCTGTAGTATAGCACAGTGATAAAAAGCAGCTTTCGTTTCCAGATTTGATCCCATGGAGATGTAATCATTACAAGATAGGGATAATAAACTGTTAACTTCTACACATGCAACTAAGGCTAGATAAGCCTCTTAGAAATCAGTCTAGACTGATGAAGTCAGGACTGCCATAGATTTTTCTGGAACAAGCTTTCCACAGTCCCTTCCTGAAATAAGTGGGACATACTTAAGGAAAACACAGATCTGAGTTGGATCTGCCTGCATTTTCCTCAACCTAAAGCTTTGACGATGTTCAGTGAAGTGTGAACCTATGGTCACCGATCACACAAAACTCAAAGTACTTTCTAAAACTGCAGATGGAAAGATGTGGCCCAAGAGTCTAAATACTCAATTAGTTCTCCCACATGGTTTGAACATACACCATCTTGTGAGAAATGCTTGAAAAAACAGACTAGAAACCTTCAGAATTCAGGCTCAAAGGAAAAGGCCTACATAATTCACTTTTCATTTACTTGGGAATGCCACAAGAGAAATGGGAAATCCTAATTCAGTCAATAAATATCTTGTTGTGTACCTGCCACATCCAGCACTAAACAATGAAGTAAAAAACAAAATGCAAAGAACACTGTAAGATCCAGTCTAGAGACACCTCACTTTAGACTGAGCACATCATTCGCTCTGAACTGAAACAGGGATTCAGGGCAAAAGTTAAACTTCTACTAAAAACTAAGTAATAAACGCACTTAAAATATGCTATATGTGATACAATTAAGAACATATAGCTCCCTCTAAGGCAATGTATAATGTGGAGGGTGGATAGGCATGCAATGTGACTATTTTAAAATAAGAAGTTCTCTTGAAATAAGAGATCAAAGCTCGGATATGACTCCCATCCCACTGAGTCAGTTCTTTCTACTAGAATCAGAGAGTTGGTGAACTTTTGATCTGTCCTCTCTTTCTCTGGAAGCAAAGATCTAAAGGATGTTATCAAACAAGCTCATGGAGAGAGGATAAAAGTATGACACATAAGTCATTGTTGATTTTTCCATGAACTCCACATAAAGACACTGCAGATATTTTACCCACTCCACACACATGACTGAAACTCACTAGAAACATCCTCTGGGCTTGCTATAATAGGCTAAGCTTACTTAGGAATGAACAGCTGAAATGATTTCAACAGACATTAACACAAATAGGTCTGTGGTATAAGAAGTAACAGATAGATGATTCCATTGTACTTTCTTAGCTTTAGTTTATTAAAAATAAATAAATAAATAAAAGATTATAGCCCAGCAGTTGAGTGTGCTTCCCACACGAGCCCAAGAACCTGAGTGCCTAGATCCCATAGTGGAAGGAGAGACCTGAATCCTAACAGCTGTCCTCTGACTTTCACATGGACTCCATGGAACACCACACACACATACACACACACACACACACACACACACACACACACACACACACAAGTGCACCCAGAATGAAACAACTTTAAACAAGTAATCTTTATTTTTTTTAACATTTTAAATATTGTAGGAACTATTTATGTTCCTAATTTTATGCTGCATAGTACTTTTTAAAACCTTGTTATATTTATATGAGGGTGAGGTTTGAATGTGAAATATCTCCTGTAGGCCCTTGTGAGGGCACTCTTGGTCCCCAACTAGTTGTGCTGCTTGGGAAGGCTGTGGCACCTTTAGGAGTTCAGAGCTCCTCTGGAGAGAGTGGGTCACTAGGGGTGGGCATTGGGTTTTATGGCCCAGCCTCACCTTCCGTTCACTACCCACTTCCTATTATAAGTTCTGGCCTCCCACCCTGTGCCTTCCCTGATGATGGAAAATATCCTCTCAAGCAAATACGCCGAATAAACCCTCCCTTCCTTTCTTAAAAATTGCTTATTATTATACGTTTTGTCACAATAAGCCACTGATGCAGGTGGTTCTATCAACATTTTACCCAAACCAAAGTAACAAAAGCACAGACTGAAAAAAAATTTCAAAGCTGAAAAAAAAAATTGTTTTAATGGTCAAATATGATTGACTTTCCTACATCCATTAATGTTTGGTAATGAGATGTAGTACTTTATTATGTGAACACTTAGATTATTTCCTTTTTTAAGATGCATTTTTTAAGTGTGCGTCTCTCTGTGTGTACGTACATGAGTGCAGGTGCCCACTAAATCCAAAAGAGGGCAGTGTATCCTCAGGAACTGGAGTCTCAGGTAGTTGTGAGCTACCCAACACAGGTACTAAGAACTGAACTTGGGTACTCTGTCAGAGCAATACCCACTCGATTGCTGAGCTATCTCTCCAGGCCCTGAAGTTAATTTTGTTAACAGAGGTTTTATTATATGACAAAAGAGAACTTTTTTAGATGCAAATACATTCCAAAGTGACTATCTTCAACGGCCATTGTTTATTTTGCCTCATGTCTCCTTTCCTATAATGTGCTTGACTTTAGGCTGGATCATCTCTATACTTTTTTAAACATACATAATCTTCAAAGGTTATTTTTTTCCCTGGCTTTTCTTTTCCTCCTCGTTTTCACTGTAACCCCATAAATCCTAACTACAGCTGTCCACTCCAGCTCCCATTATTCTCAATAATCCTGACTAACTGACGTTGAAAGCATATTGCTTTAGCACATTAACTTCCACTAGGGCACCTTTTTTTCCCACACCTGACTCTCCTACCCTGAAATTTTATATCCATTCTAACTAACAGTTTTCTAGGTAATAAATTATAGATGTCATCTGTCTTGTCCTCATTTTTTAAATCCCCGTGGCCTCTTAAAAGCCTTTTTAATGCCCTCCTTGTAGAAACCAGGCCACTGCCAAAGCTTCGTTCATGGAGCGCTTGACCTGATACCTTTATCTGTCTTTGTCTTTGTCCTCCACTCTGACTCTTCTTCCTCCTTTCTTTTTTAAGCCTCTTTTTGTCTCCTGGATTCTTTTTCATGCCCCTATCACCAGTCTTCAGTTAATGAAATGTGAACATCTCATCCTCCACCTCATTTGTGACCTTTCTATCCATTTGAAAGTTAAATATGACTGTGCCAACTGATGACATAATTTCCCATGCACCACACCAGTCCCTCCCACAGGTAAAAGATCACTTACTCTTGGTCCTTTAGAACACGCTCATAGACAGGGATACTTACAACACCATACAGTCATGTCCTAGTTCCTAAATTTGTTTATAGCATCAGTATTTACACTTAACGACTAACAAATGATAAATGTTAGTAAAAATCTAGTAGATAAGGAAAGGGACCTCTCTTCCATACAATATGAATTCAGCAGAAGATAAAGAATTACTGCTGTCTTTATAGACCAGATACTTGAGACATTTGTTAATACACACAGTGTGATCATTGATAATGTCAACGTGGCCGGTTCTACAGCCATCTGAGAAGCAAGCCTCTGGGCACACCTGTAGCATATGATCTAGAATAGGTTAACCTGTGGGTACACCAGAAGGAGATGCTCTAGAATAGGTTATTCTCTGGGCATGCCTGTAACAGGAGGGGTGGAGTCAAGTTACCAGTGAAAAGTAACAGTTACAAAAGGCTTATCCCCTGATCATGCCCTGTAGGAGATGACCTAGAATAGTATAAGCTCTGGGTGTGCCTATAGGAGATAATCTAAAGTAGGTTAGACTCTAGGTATGGCTGTAAAAGCTGGTCTGGAATAGGTTAAACTCTGGTCTTGCCTGTAGGAGATGATCTAGAATATGTTAACCTATGAGAACACCTGTAGAAGATTAACTTCTGGGCATACCTCTAGAAGATAATCTAGAATAGATTAGCCTCTGTTCACACCTATAGGAGATGTTCTAGAATATGTTAACCTCTGAGTACATCTGTAGGAAATGTTCTAGAATAGCTTAGTTTCTGGGCCTGCCTGTAGGAGATAATCTAGAATAGGTTAATTTCTGGGAACGCTTGTAGATGAATCTTTAGAATAGGTTATCCTCTGGGCATGCCTTTAGGAGATGATTGGAATAGGTTAGCCTCTGATCACGCCTATAGGAGATAACATAGACTAGGTTAACCTCTGGGCACACATGTAGGAGATGATCTAGAAAAGGTTAACATCTTGGCAAACATGTAGATGATGACCTAGAATAGGTTGGCCTCTGTTTACGCCTGTAGGAGATGATTCAGCATAGGTTAACCTCTGGGCATATGTGTAGGAGACAATCTAGAAGAGGATAACCTCTGAACACACTTGTAGGAGATGACCTAGGATAGGTTAGCTTCTGGGCGTGCTTGTAGCCAATGATGTAGAATAGGTTCACCTCTAAGCATATCCATACCAGATGACCTAGAATAGCTTAACCACTGGGAACAATGTAGGAGATGATCTACAATATATTAGACTTTAGCCATGCCTGTAAGAGATGATCAAGAATAGGATAATCTCTGGGTATGCCTGGAGGAGATGCTCTAGAGTAGGTTAGTCTTTGTTCACACCTGTAGAAGATGACCTAGAATAGGTTAACCTCTGGACACACCTGTAGTTGATCTCTGGGCATGTCTGTTCGAGAAGATCTAGAATAGGTTAACATCTGGTCACACTTGTAGGAAATTATTTGGAATAGGTTAACCTCTAGGCATGCCTATAGTAGATGATCCAGAATAGGTTAGACTCTTGTCAAACCTGTAGGAGATGATCTAGAATAGGTTAGTCAGTGGGCATGCCTGTAAGAGATGACCTAGATTACATTAAACTCTGGGCACACAAATAGGCCATGTTCTAGAGTAGATTAACCTCTGGGAATATCTGTCAGAGTTGAACTCAAATAGGTTACACTCTGGTCACACCTTTAGGAGATGATCTAGAATAGGTTAGCCACTGGTCAACCTGGTTAACCTCAGGGTTAGGTTACATGTGTAGGAGATGATCTAGACTAGAATAATCTCTGGCCACACCTGTAGGAGATGATATAGAATAGGTTAGGCTCTGAAATTCCTGTAGGATATTATATAGACTAGGTTAGATTCTACTCACAAGTGTTGGAAATGACCTAGAGTACATTAGCCTCTGGGCATACCTGTAGGAAATGACCTAGAATAGGTTAGACTCTTGGCATGCCTGTAGAAGATGATCTGGAATAAGTTAGACTCTAGTCAAACTTGTAGGAGATGATTTAGAATAGGTTAGACGCATGGCACACCTGTAAGAGATTACCTAGGACAGGTTAGCCTCTGCTCGCACCTGTAGAACTTGACATAGAATAGGTTGGTCTCTGGTGTTGTCTGTGGGAGATGAATAGAATGGGAGACATAGAATAGGCTAACCTCTGAACACACCTGTAGTAGATCTAGAATAGGGTAATTTCTGTGCACAATGGAGGATATGATCTAGAAAAGGTTAGTCTCTGGCAGCAGCACACAACACTTGACTAAGGGAAAGGACAAGTACAGCTCCATGCATACTAACTTCTACTGTTCTTCCATTAGCATAGCTCATTGCTTATTCTTCTTCTTCCTCTTCTTCTTCTTCTTCTTCTTCTTCTTCTTCTTCTTCTTCTTCTTCTTTCTTCTTTCTTCTTTCTTCTTTCTTCTTCTTGAACTGGCTGAGCAGTTGCTGTTCAATTATAGTACACCCCCTCCTCACCACACTTTCTATGTCCTAATAAGTTAGTAATAACCAAGGTTCATTCAATCCTTACCATTGAGCCTTAATTCTCAATGAGGAAGAGAGACACATAGGTTAGGTGATCTTTCAAATCACACTGAATATTGCAGACAAGCCCAGCTCCATTATTTTACTTCCTTTGCACTCTGAATGTAACAGACAGGAGTATGGAGCCAAGATGACCAACTAGCAAAGCTTGCAACTTCCTAGTCTGTTAACATACTCACTGTAGTAAATGGCATATATCAATAAAGCATAAATTACTTGCAGAAGGAAAGATCAAGAGTTATCCCTTAGAAAACACATTGTTCTGAACACAAACATGCAACACATGAATCAATGAATAAATAACGGTTAATTAATCTAAACTTAGAATTTTTATAATATACAAGAATTTGACATCATTCTACCATAATGAAAACGCTAAAATATTTCAGTTATATAGACAATTACACTGGATCACAGAAAATAGATTTAATTCAAAGAGTGCAAACTTTAATATAGAGAAAAACAGAAGAAGGGAGGGGGATGGAGGGAGGGGGAAGGGGGTCAGAAGAAAGAGAATTCCCTCCATCAACATGACAGGTGTACAGAACTCATTTCACAGAATCAAGTGTAAACATACTAAATAAACTCCACACTAAATCTCCATCACACATGGGTATTCATTATCAGTAAATACATCAAGAATCCGGAGAACGTAAGAAATGCCACTTAGAAAAAATGTACCCAACACTACCCTTTAAAATTTTTCTGGCAAAATCTGCATATGTGCTTGACACTGAAGCATATAAGCAAACAATGCAAGCTTATATCCACCCAAATAGTCAGTGGATGAAAATGTCATCCCCTAGAGTAAGAACATCTTCATGGGCAATTGATAATATACGCCAGCTCTGTAACTGCAGTCCCAGTCGGCGGCATAAAGGGCCCAGAAACTACGTAGGCATTGAGCGTAATTTTGCTGGAAGCAGAGTCTGATCGTTCTCACAATTATTTGAAATGAAAATGATATTACATACCAAATATGTATTTTTAAAGTACTATAGAAGTTTAAAAGTTACAAAGGGGAATGGACAAATATCTCAGCAGTAAGTGTGGTCACATGGTGCACAAGTACTCATGCAGGCGCACACACACACACACATAAAAATAATAAATATGCAACTCTTTTTTTTTAGTTGTGAGGAAAAAAATAATGGTTCTTCAGAACAGCAATCGATTACCCAAACCTATGCTTTCCTAGACTATAGCCACCAGCCACTTGTGGATTCGGGAATATAATTGATGTAATTAAGGGACTGACTGTCTAACTTCAATTAAATGTAATGAATTCTAAATCACATTTTATTCTAATTAATTTCAATTGTAGCTAATTTAATCTTTATATAATTGGTTTAAAAATGGATCCTTTATACATTTATTGGAAAATGATTAAATATTTGAAATTATGTGAACCCACCTTTAAAGTCTATAAAAAGTCAACTTTAAAGTCTATAAAATTTTAAAATATGTAAGTGTTTTTCAGTGAAAATTTCCAGTCCAAATTAAGATGATCCATTCAACTGTCAGTTATTTGCAGAAAAAGTCAAACAAAATAATGTGTGTTTCTCAAGGACAGCATTCACTACTAAGTACTAAGCAAACAAACATAAGTAATTAAAATTAGTAAAAAAAAAAACTGCTTTTAAAAGTCTCCCCTAGGAAATAACAGACTAGTATAGATAAATAAAATATCTTGAAATAAACTAGCTGTAAGTTTTTTAGTCTTATTTCCTACCTCTATGGGAATCCAAATGAGACACAAATACGTAAACATTCAAAGCTAACATCCACAAATGAAAGAAAACAAGCGACTTTTGTCTTTCTAGGTCTGGGTTGATTGTTTCCAGCTGTTTCCATCTACATGCAAATTTCATTCCTCTTAACAGCTGAAAAACTCCGTTCCTTAAATATTGTCTCTTTCATTATCTATTGATCAGTTGTAGTTGTTGATGATGACGTAGGTGTAGATCCACCAGTTGTAAACTTTGGTTAGGGGCACAGAACAGTTTATTCTTTTGATAATCAAATCACTGGTTCTAGCCAGGAGCCCTGGAGCCCTAGAGCATTACAGCCTCTTTACATTTAGCCTTAATCCTTGAACTGGAAGGCTTCAGCCTTGGTACAATCTAGAACATTTAAACTGCAAGCCTGTGCCTAGAAGGCTGAAGCCTTAGCCTCCTGAGACCTACTGCTGACTGAGTCACTCTGACTAGCTCCTTCTGAACTCAGATTCTTTTGGTTCAGCTCACTCTCTGTTCTGGGCTTCTTCTGCCGAGCTCTGCTGTGTCTCTGAGTCTCTTCCTGAGCTCTCACTGCTCCATCCTGCCTCTGTAACTGACTGCTTCAACTAAATGCTTTGTAACTCACTGTAGCTTCAGCTTCTGTCACTCATCTGTGACTGACTCTTCAGCCTGCTTCACAACTGACTCTTTAACTGGCCCTTCTGCCTCTAACTTCTGTGTGACTCTCTTTAACTGGTGAGAGCCCACCTTTTCTCTCCTGAGAGGTGGGCATGTCCTTACTCTGCTAACTCTTCCTCTGATTAGTCACTTTGTCTGTCATTCACTCTGACTCAACTAGACATCACTTCCTGTGTGACGTTCTGAATTCTGCTTCCTGTGTCTGCTTCCAGTGTTTTTTCTAGGGATTAAAGGTGTGGACCACCACTGCTTTCAGAATACTGGGATTAAAGGTGTATCTACATCCCATCCAGACCACACAGGCCTCTGAATGTAGATCCCTGGAATGTAAACCTTAGCTCTCAGAATTTGTTCGTTTTCCTGACGGTGCTATGCAGATCCCCTACAATGATCATCTGTGTAAATAGTACTATGTTGTCACTGCTTAAAGGATGTCACTGGCTGTCTACAGCACAGGGTGTAAACCCAGTCTCCTTACACTGTCCTGGAGGTTCTATATGACCCTGCAGTGTGATTGGTTTGCTGTTATTGTTTTTATTTCTCTACATTCTGACAAGAGGTAACCTCTGAAAATACACACTCGGAATGAAGTAATAGAACTCACAACCGCCAATGAGACAGACCAGTAAAACAGGCTACTGTAATGCTGTGACTTCTTTCCTGTCTTGAAGCTTTCCCTGATACTTTTACCAGAATTTATCTGGACCGTGGGCAGACAGTGCTAGATACACACAGTATTGCTCTCTTTAACTACAAACTCTCCCGAGAAAACACAAGAGGAAAGCTCAAGTCTCCCAAGTCTTCTACACTTTGACGTAGAGGGAGTATAAGTAACATTTTGTGTGAGCACTCAAATGCCCACAAATATCCAATCTTTCCCCTTATTGTGTTGATACGACTGAAAAATAGGCATTAGCGGATGATGAATAGACCACTGGGATAAGGCCTTGAGAGCAGTAGCCTTACATTGTGAGTTCGGATCCTCCTACTCGTCCGATCTTTATCAGCAGTTTCCTCACTTGTTTTGATGACCCACACTGTCATAGACAGAGCAGTGCTATCCCAGAGACACACATCTCTCTGGGATCTTACAGACAGCAGATGAGCAAAGGATTTCTAAACACTGTAGATCATATGATCTGTGGTCATAACTACTTTAGTGAGAGCTCTCCCCTTGCCTGAGCACAACTTAAGAATTTTCCTTTCTGCTTGGAATGCAAACACTGTGGTGAGCTAGATGAATGCAGAGCCTAGTCACCACGTGATGGGGCATATTGATAAGATAAGGGTGGTTATGCTGGCCCCTTAGGATGCCTGATGCCAGTTTGGTCTCAGTGATGATCAGACTTCTCTTTCTATGCCTGTGTGCAAGTGTATGCGTATTTCATAAGTGAATGTTTCATATTTGCCAAAATGAAAGGCTCCTGGAAACTTGTTTACTTCTGAGATGTCTAATAATTCATACATTGCCTCTAAGAATAAACTACATAAATTATGTTGCGTTTTCTGGGGTTTAATTTTTAGTTGCACTATTCCACAGCAAGTTTTCTAGTCTCTCAATATTTACATATATTTAATAAATGATAAAGATTGGGTCATCACCTGCACTGCCTGCTCATATCTCAGTAGACAACAGCACTTATTAAGAAAGGCAGAGTTCATGTTCTGGCCACAGCTTTGATTCTAGCTGGAATTGTGTCCAGATCTCAGGCTCTTCTCTTTCAAATGATTATAGTATAATGATCATTAGAATCAGAAGCTCTGTTGGTTTAATCCAGAACCACGTAAATTATAAAGAGTTACCCATATTTATGGGGCTTGCTATGTGATAAAAGTCAGTATATAAGCCATTAAAAAAATTCTGAGATCTATTATTCTGACTTTATTATATAAAGCACCTTACATGCCTGAAGAATGTATTCCATTTTAACCTGAAATTTTATCATCTTACGTGAATTTTGTATTAATACATCTGCTTTTACAGATCAAGAAGTAAAAAATAAAATGCAATACTGTAGGAAAACAGAACACAGTACAATCAAACCACAATGTATGTAAAAATTTCAACTAAAACAGGAACTCAGTGACTTGAAAGAAAATATTTTTTTTAAAAATAGAGAGATTAGGTGGAAAACTAGAAGATATCAGCAGTCATGAAAGTGTGTGCTTTTTTCATCCACTAGGTCAAAAAAGGGATTGAATACTCTGAGAATGGCAATAAAAAGTGATAGAAGTAATGTAATTCAAGTATGCAACTAATTCAAAGGTGACAGGATTTTGATCAGTCAGGAGAATGTCTGACAGGAGAAAGTACATGTTATCGATCCTGACTACGTGAGATTAAAATTACAACTTCCAGAAACAAGCACGGTGTATTAGTTACTTTTCTGTTGCTGGGATAGAACACCATGATCAAAAGCCACTTAAGGATTTGTTTTGGCTTATGGTTCCAGAAACATGAGAATCCATCATGGTTGAGTAGAAGCGTGTGAGAAAGGGTCAGGTGAGATAAGGAAGACGGGAGTTCAAATCTTTAACCACAAACATGAGACAGAAAGATGGACCTGGAAATAGGGTGAGCCTAAAAACTCTTGAAGCCCACACCCCATGAAATACTTTCTGCAGCAACGCCACACCTCCTAAACCTCCCCAGATAATGCCACCAACTGATCACCAGCATTCAAATGCCTGAGCTATGGAACAGTTCTCATTTAAACCACCTCACATGGGGACAGAGGAAGACTACATACACACCTGCATCTTCATCTCTCAACATGTCCAACTAAAAGGAAACTTAGAGCTGGTGGAAGCCGACTTAAGCAAAATTTTTAGACTTTCACCGGACTAGTGTTTAAAAGATTAAACTGTACTGTGAAGAGGTTGGAAGAAAGATAAAAATTTAAAGTAAATCTTGGGGAAAGATGCCTGTACGTAGCATAGACTAGAAAATAAGCAATTGACAAGAAGAATATGGCATAATATTTAACAATACAGACCATAGCAATAACCACTTTATTAATAACAATTAATAAGGACTTAAATGTAATTGAGCATTTACCTTTAGAGAGGTAGACTGAGATTTAATAGGCCAATAGCATATTGTTTTTCTTATATCCCTTATGCACTATTTAACTTAAAATATTACCACCAACAGTGTATCTAGGCTGCATCTATCATCCACCTGAAGTCTCACAGATCATCACACTTAAAACCTCCACATTGAGCCAGAGATTATAGTTCAGTGGTAATGTACTTGCCTAGCATTCACCAGGTCCTGGGTTCAATGCCAGTATATATATATTTATATATATATATATATATATATATATATATATATATATATGTTATACACACACACACATGTCCATGTTGATGAAAGCAAAACATGGTATTATTTGAGAAGATGTGGGGAGAGGTATGAAAAAGGGAATAAGGGAAAAAAATCATGTATTATAAAAAATGCCATTAGGAAACCTATTGCTTTCTAGGTTAACTTTAAGAATTAAAAATTCACCATCATTCCTCCATCAAGTATTGTCTACTACTACAATCCTTTCACTAGTCAAGAAATCATACATTTATTCATTTATCCAAAACTTGGATATCCATTTGAACTATGGCTTCATAAACCGAGATACAATGATGAACAAGATAGACATGGTTCATTTGTTCATGAACTCTGTGGTCTGGTAGGAAAGCTATGCACACACACTGGGGGGAAAGAGGATAACTTCAATTTATCATAAAGGCTTTGAAAGAAATACAGTAAGAGATGAGAAATATGAACACAGGGACTGATTATCTTTACCTGGGGTGTTCTAGGTAGATATCAGAGGGAATATTTAAGTCCTAAATAATGAAAAGGTACTAATCATTTTAATGGTCATTTTTTGTATTTATACTTACTGAGGATCTTCTGAATGCATTTCAAATACCTGGAAAATTTCCTGCTTCATAAGCAGAAAAGTAAACACTAAGCTCGACTAAAAACAATGTAACATTGGACAAGAATATATTGCAATTAAGCAAAGAAGCCAATCAAAAGAGATCACATACCGCATAATCCTGTTTATATGAAATATCCAAAATAGGCAAATCTATAAGGAAATAAGGTACATTCCTGATTGTCAAGGGCACTGGGAGGGTATGAAGAACAGGAAGAGAAAATTTAGGATGATTACAAATTAAGTTAAGGATTCTCTCGAGGATAATGGAAATATTCTAAATTTAGATTGCAGTGGGGTTTGCACAACTCTTTGAATATATTAAGTCTCCACACTGGTGCAGAAATAACTCTCAAGTCTACATGGCTTTTTTTTTGTAGTATGTGCACTGCCTGAAACAGGGGTTGTGTGACAAACTTTTCCTAGGAAGATGAAACACGCATATCTACTCACCCCAGAAAAGGAGCCTATAACAGGCTAAAGTATGAATACTCCCAAAATCCAATTTGGTGAACCAATAAATTTTATTGGGGTTGTTTACAGGAATATGGGTGAGGAGTTTCTTACAGGAACAGAAATGACTCAGTGGCAGCTGCATCACCAAAGCCCACTGGGCACAGGAGACAGCTCAGAAAGCTGGGAACCTGGAGCACACTGCACAGCCTGCAGGCAGCTAAACAGGTTGGAAAGTGTCTTTCTAGGTGCCTCAGTTGGCCTCTTCCTGGCAGCTTGGCTGGTTCCAGCTCCTTCCAGGCAGCTGGTCTTGTCTAACAGTCTTCTTTGCAGCTTGGTGTGTCTGAGAGTGATTTTCAGCAACTTGACTTGTTTACTACGGGAGGGAGGGGCCTAGTGAATCTGATCAGTTTCAGGGACTTCCTGGAGCTCTTTTGAGTTGTTTGCCTTCCTGCTTACAGAGTTTAGCTGCAGAATGGAATGTTTCAATCTGAGAAGAAACCGTTGAATAACAAGAGAGTGAAGAGTTGTGGAAAAGCAGTTGTCTGAGAACAAAACAATGCTAATCTTGTGATTAACATCTCCAGTGTTGGGGTTGAGGATCCAAATGCGTTAGCACTGAACATGAAAGCAAATTAACAAAGTCACCTTTGTGCAATTTGTAACAGATTGTGAAACACAGAGGCCTTGAAAGCACAAGACTCTGACAAAAAGCTCCATTCACTTCAACTGTGTTAGTGACAGTGGACATCCAGACAAGTGGAACACAAATGTTTTGGAGTTAGAAGACTTGGCGTGATTCGGTAAGAGGTCAAATATGGGGAAGTGGGGCCAAAGCAGTAAATGTCTCCCCGAAAGTGAATCCCTCCCACGTCGTGGCATAAGAGGAGATGTAGGAAAAGGATGAGAATGGATACCAGAGAAGAGTACAGTATAATTAGACTCCTTGAAGATCTACTTGAAATCAGTTCTTAAGGATACTGCTCCGGGCCCTTTCTTGTCAGACGCTTAGCTTTCTATCTGTGGTGATGTGAGCTGTCCTCAGCCTCATGCGCCTACCACAATGTTTCTCCCGAGTACACAGGACCAATAACTGTGGACCAAACCTCTGAAAACATGATCTAAAATAAATCTTCGCGAGCGTTGTTTATGCCAACCATTCTGTCAGTGTCAGAAATCTAACAAACACAGCCAGCAGTCTCCAACTCCAGCAGCTGAAAGATGGCTTCTCTCAATCATTTATCAAATTCCCTTTACCAAACTGAGATAGGTGTAGGTGTACAATATAACCTTAACAGAAAAAAAAGAAAAAAGAGATGCATATCCCACCCTCAACATTTACAGAAAATTGTTTTCAGGATCTCCACGAGTAGCAAATTCAATGAGTACTCAAATCTCTTATATGAAATAACAGTTTTCATATAAGCTATGTGCACCCCCCCCCGTATATTTTAACCCATTACCTGCAATACTCCACACAATGTAAGTGCTGTATGAGTAGTTATGATACTATATTATTTAAGAAATAATAACAAGAGTAAGTCTGTACATATCAATACTGTTGCAATTTTTCTGAATATTTTCTAAATGAGTTGTTTGAATCCATGTTGTACAACCTGCAGGTACAGAACACCTGATATTTGCATAATGGAGTCTGTCTGTCTGTCTGTTTCAAAGTTATATGGTGCTGGTTATCCTAGAACTAACTATGTAGACCAGGCTGGCTTCGAACTCACTGAGATCTGCCTGCCTCTTCCTCCCAAATGCTAAGATTAAAGTGATGAGCCACCACTCCAGGCTCACGATGTTAGTAGATCTCCCACTTAGTCCCAAATGTCGAAGGTTCACAGAAAACGACAACCAGATAAGACCCAACATCACACATATATGCCCTCCCCTCGAAAATCCCCCACAGCAACCCCTCCTTTCCAAAAAGTCCACGCTTCCTCAACTTTGTTCTCCCAGCCAATCAGAATCAGCCACCCCAACTATTCTCCAGCTGCACCCCCTTTTTTTCCCTCCCCACCTAGGACCCCATATAAACCCGCCTAAGGTCCTTTGTCTGCCTCTAATGACTCCAGAAGTAGTCCCTTTGTCCCTATGTGGACAAATATACCTCTTTCCCTATTCCCTTTCCCCTGTTCCCTACCCTTGGTCTCTGGGGCAAATAAGTCTCCTTTGTGCTAAGAATCTGGTGTCTGTGTGTGCTCTGTGCTGACTCTGAAGTCCTTTCACACAATAGAGTCTTTTGTGGAAGAACTTCCCTTATGCCTTTTTCATTCATAAAGGGAGACAAGAAAACAAGGATAGTTGAGAGACTGTTCTAACCTCCATAAGGTTAATGACTTCCCCTTTTGTTTTCTCAGGTCCTCCAATTCCATCTCTACTACAGCTCACTTAGCACCTACCTACTTAGATCTTTCTACTGAGTTCTGTGTCTCTCAAACACATTGGTGAAATTACACTGGTATTAATTACCCTCAACTTTTAGCATAGTGTCTGTGTCGAGTAGTGTGCGTAAGGCTTACAATTAAAGCCTGGTGTAATGCCACATACCTTTAATCCCAGCACTTGAAAGGCAGAAGTAGGCAGATCTCTGTGAGTTTAAGGCCAGCCTGGTCTATGTAGTGAGTTCCAGGAGAACCGGAGCTATAGAGAGAGACCCTGTATCAAAAAACAAAACAAAAAGAAAAAGAAAGGAAAGAAGGAAGGAAGGAAGGAAGGAAGGAAGGAAGGAAGGAAGGAAGGAAGAAAGAGAAAAACTTTACAATTAAGTGCCAACTTGGTATCTGGTGAAACAGAGAAAGACTCAAATGGCCTAATTCCAAGTTTCCCTTCTCACACAGCTCTTACAAATAAAATTCCATAGCCAAATAACATTCCTTATCAAATGATAAGGGTACTTTCTGCTACCCTTGCTTCAGTAGCAAGTTTCCAGCCTGTAATTTATTCACAAAAGCCCATTTGACCCTCCCTCAGAAACCAGGAAGCACTGCAAAGACTCTGTGTCACTACAAAGCATACATCATGAAGCCCTTGGCCACTCTCTCTGCTCTTAAGTGCAGTCCCTGGGAGCACTAGAGTCACGTGTAATCCATCTGTAGATTCGATCTGCCTGTCTGATGCTGGTGCTGGCTTTCATCTGGGCCTCACTCTTTCTTTTTCCTTTCATCTTCAGAGAGACTGGTCCAGGCTTCCTCTTGACACAGCACTGATTCCAAGAGCTTTGCTACCATCTGCTCCATGTGAGACATTAGTGTTCAGCCAACCCCATAGCCCTACAACCAGATCCTTCCCTACATCATCAGGGTGAATAGAGCTGATTAAAACTGATGAATGCCTGCACATATTCAGGGATGCATTATGAATAAGGGATAAATGAACCATTGTTCTCACTTGAATGGGAATTAATTTGAATTAACTTTTGTCATTTCATTCTTAAACCAGCTAGCAATAGTTAAAAGTAGGTTGCTGTCATTCTACTTCAATTCTTGGGAGAAAAAGAATTTTAAAAGTTTGAAAGATCATTTTAAAATGTTTCTGCACAAAGGCCAAAATATACACTAATTCTAATAACTACAATATTAAAAAAATAATAATAAATGGTGTATGGAATTCTCAAAGAATAAGAATAATTCTTAACTGATGAAAATAAAAAAGAAACCCAGTTTTTATCACGGTGTGTTTGGGGTTTGCATATAGGGAATCAAGTTTCCAGGTTAGTGGTTTAAAGTTATGCTTGAGAGGGGTAAGAGATGATTCAGTGGTTAGCAGTGCTCGATGCTCTTCCAGAGCACCCCAGTTCAGTCCCCGGCACCTGTGTCAGGCAGCCAACCACAAGGTGTAACTGTAGCAACAGGGGCTTTGACACCCTCTTCTGGCCTCTGCAGCTACCCATGGACTTGTGGCACACACTCATAGACACACATACATATACATTAAATAGAATTTTAAACGTAATGTTCTAGTGGAAGCTTTTACAGTGATGTGGTCATCTCAAAGTCCTCTAAGGATACAGTCCCCCACCCAGCTGTCAGATAAGACTCGAGCTGCCCCGAGTCTGGGCACTGCTGCAGTTGCCATTGCTTTGATCTGTTTTTCTCTTCCTTTAGAACTTCAAGCAAACATTGACTTCTTTTTGTAAAAATGGTCTCATGTTATCTGTGGCTCTGTAACCACCACAAGACAACCACTTCATTTGCTCATGAGCCCATGTGCTGAGCTGGACTTTGGTCTCCAAGTAGTCTTGATTCTCAAGGGAGCTGGCCCAGGTTCTCCAAGATACAGTACTGACTCCAACGGCAGACATTGCAAAGCTTTGGAGCTCAGAAAGTGCCATTTCTTCATAAATCTGTTGTTCGACGTTATCCCTGAGGAAAGACAGAGCCAGGGGAAAGAGAAATGCACTCCACATCCCGGTGGGAGGGGCAGGTACATCACAGTGCTGGTGGCATGTCCAAGGACTTCGAAGGGACAGTGTGGTCTTCTATGGTGCAATCCACCACACCATGCCCAGCTCTCCTGGAAAAATGTGCTTAGCGTCTCCCTGTCCCTGCTGCATTTAGCTACATGTTCCTTAGTCTGCACGGCAACCAGAATAGGAGGCACACATCTGAAGAAATTCACATTATGGTTGTAAAAGCATGTTTATCAGGGACACCATATGAGGAAGATAAGTGAATCTCATTCGAGAATGAGAATGAAATATGAAATAATATGAAGCACACTAGCAGCGTCCGGTGGGGGTCTCTGAGTCCTATAAAGTTTTGACTTTCCTTCCTTTCCCTGTATTTGCAGTATTGGTTTTTAAATAGGCACACAGGGCAATGTGTGGGTTGTTGTTGTTTTAACCTAGTGAATGCAGAGAAGGAGTGCATGCCAGATCAATACACTGAGGATGAGTGGTCCCCAAGTAGCAATCCACCATCACCACCACTCAAAGATTTTATATCAGCCCACACTCTCGTGATTCACATTGTTTCCCACAGGCTTGAGGTTTACCTGCTTTACTGCTAGCCTCTTTCACTTGAGCCTTTGAAGATATCTCAGACCAATCCCTGGTTTGGGGGCAACCTACATGTCTAGTCTCTAATTATTTCAACCTTAAGCCAATGGCCACTCAGAGAATGTGTGCGTTTTACCAACTAAAGCATCAGTGAGGCTCACTGCAGACATCAAGCCTTTCTCTGCCTATGCTTGGTCAATGAGGTGTTAACCACTGTACTTCTCTTGATCTTAATTCAATTTCATTTTGGACAAAATCACTATGTATTTCAACTGAGTCAATTTAATATCAATATGGTTCTGTATCAGAACCAACACTTAATTACACAGAAGATCTTCAGAGCTGCTGAAGGGTCCCGTGTGCTGCTTTTAGATTGGGAACAGAGCCTGCCCAAAGCACCTTGGACACCATGAGGCTTTAGATCAGCAAAAGGATGTTTAAGAGATTTCTTGCTAAGAAACAAACCCAAGTTTTTGGTCGTTCTGAGTAAATCACACATTCACACAGGGTTTCCCTTTGTTCATAAAAATTCAACTTCTTTACAAACCTGATAAGTTTTTTTTTTTCTTTTCTTCACCCCCTGCATTTAATATGCTACCTGCAGATTAAGGAGCCTTAAAGATTAGTGTGTTTAACAACAAAGAGGGGGAAGAAGGGAAAGGAGGGAGGAGGGAGAGAGACACAGACAGACAGACAGACAGAGGGGGGTCCCTAGATGCTGTCACCACTGATCTTTCATCAGAAGGAAGGGCTATGCACTGAACCTGACCTGATAGAGTTAAAGTGGTTGTGGATTTAAAGCAAACTACCTTGGTGTGGAGAGCTTGAGAAAGAAGCCATCGGGACGTCCTTAGAAAAGTATGTTCAGCCTTAAATTGTTATAATTTCCAGCTTACGATTCTGCTCTTATGTTATTTTCTCATTTTGCAGTTTGGAATATTATTAGGTTCTGCTCTTTCCTGTGTTTTCTTCCTTCAGACTGGCTTTCATCTATTTATTGTACATGGAAATTAGCCAACGATGCGGCCGATGGTGGCAGTTGCAAGCCGTGCTCCTCGGGAGAGAAGGCAATGGTGTGACTCAATGGCAGCCTCGCCTGCCTGCATAGCTCTGGGCTGCACCTACTCTGTCCTCCTAGCTTACCATCAGACTCTGGTGAGAACTACAGCTGACCCATCCAGCATGAGCAATGTGTTTCGCGCTGTGCATGTCTCTGTCTTAGTAACGTTCCTGACCACTCCATGGAGATATACCATCTATGGCAAGGTCTAAAGGGAAGGGATGTTTTCTCCTGTTTCAATGATGTGATTAGTCAATTTGTAATTCACTCTGACTCATCTCAGATGTCACTTCCTGTGTAACACTGTTCCTTCTGAGTTCTACTTCCCGTGTCTGCTTCCACTGTTCTTTCTAGGGATTAAAGGTGTGGACTACCACTGCCTTCTGAATACTGGATTAAAGGTGTATCTTCATTCCATCTAGACCGCACAGGGCTCTGAATGTAGCTGCTGGAATGTAGACCTTAGCTTTCACACAGGGCTCTCCCTCTACACATGGAGATAGAGTCACATGCAGTATGAGCAGCCCAAGGTAAGTACCAGGAACCAAACTCTTGTCCTCCGGAAGTGCAACAATTGCTCTTAATTTGTGATCCATCACTCCAGCCCTGCCGTATTATTAACAGGAAAAAAAAAATTCCAGTCACGTATTAATGATGATGAGTCAACATTCAAACAATAGACTATTACCGACTTCTCAGTTGATCTTTCAACACTCAGCGTATAGCTTATATGATGCATGTTCTCTGAGTGTGAGAAGGTGGGTAGAAAACCTGGGAGATATTAGTAACTCTTCAGCCTTGTTCTGGGTATCTTTGGTCACTATGTGAGTCTCCTTAGTCACTGGTTATGACCCTGAGGTATGAATCTGTGAGCGACTTTAGGTCTAAGAGCAGCGTCTGCTGCCACTTCGGATCTATTTACTGACTAAATAACAACAATGCCATGCAGTGCCCTTGCCAGTCATGTGATGCTAGCATTTCCACGTGTTACAAAGATGGTGGCTTTGTAGGTGTAGAGGTCTGTTGCCACAGTACTTTTAATATTTGAGTAAGCCTAATTTTTAAATCAATAGCTTAGTTCCATTAGCTAAAACGAGAGAGAAAATTAGCAAAATGTGTACCGAGGTTTTTCAACTTTTTTCTATTACATTTATTTACTCTGTGTGTGTGTGTGTGTGTGTGTGTGAGAGAGAGAGAGAGAGAGAGAGAGAGAGAGAGTGTGTGTGTGTGTGTGAATGTGAGTGAGATGCACATGTGAAGTCAAACAACAGTTTGCAGGAGTTGGTTCCCTCTTTCCATCGTGCGGGCCCCAGGTACTGAACTCTGGTCATTAGGCTTGATAGCAAGCACCTTTGCCCACTAAAGCATCTCACTAACTCGTGTTACATATTTTTCAACCTAAATTAAGACAGCAAAACAAATTTCCACACTGGAAGTTTTCTGGTCAGGAGAAAATATGCCTCTTCCGAATGAAGCAGTAATAGTAAACTAAATAATAACAGTTGTTTGACTTAAAACTACAATCCCTTATGCTGAGACCCATTTGGTACTTACACCTGTAGGCGCGTAAATGCAACTATGTTTTGATGCTTCGTTACTTCGTTAACCACTGCATCCCTGCGAAGGAGTCCCACTTGAGTTTTTGGTTTTTAATCCCTTCATCCTTGTCAGTGGTCCCAATGCCCAGCACCCATCCTGAATATCTGTTAAGTCCATGTCAGATTTTCTCCCGCTTGTTATTAATTCTGTCGGCTGGCTGTCATAAACACTACCCTTGTGTAACACTGAGCAGTCCGTCGTCTGAGCGCATTTAAACAAGTGTTTTGAGACGCAGTTTACAGCAACTGACAGGGCATCGTGGTAGGCCAGACTTCATAAACCTGATATCTTTACTATCTATACATTTCAGAAAGATTACTCCCTCATCTTTGAACAGTGCCTTTAGGGAAGCAAACTAAATTTAGACATATGTAATTTACATAATGCTGCCAACCAGCTCACCAGTGTCTACCACAAACCGCAGCACAGTCACTCCGGCCTTGCACAAGGGTGCGAAGAGAAGGCACTACGCATGCTTGCACAGGTGTCTTGCCTTGGCTTCCGAGTCTCAGCTTTGAGTCTAACCCAGGACAGCTTGACACGCAGGCATCCTGCCAGTGGCAGGAATGGGAGAATCATCCATTGCTCCAGCCAAAGCGGTTTTCCTTTGCCCGTCTGCATTATGAGTTTTGGCTTGTCCTGTGGTTTTGAGACATTATCAGGTTCTAAATGTTTGTGGAGCTTAACGCCGCTCGTGACCATTATGTAAAGAACCTGTGTGTTAAGGCCCCTTTGGTCTACATCTCCTTGTCCTTTGCCTTCCCAGCGAAGGACTCTCCAATCCTGTAATAGAAAGAAGTCTCATTCACCTGGATATCTTTTGGCTTTTGCAATGTTTATCTGTTGCCACTTGGGCATGGTTTAGGTGAACTAAATCCTAGTAGATTTTTCTACAGCTCTGTTGAACAAATTCTCACAATACAATTGCCTGACTTTCAATAGGCAACGCTTATCTTCCCAACAATGATAAATAGGCTAAAGAGAACATTTTCAGGATAAAAAAAAAAATAGTGATAGTAATAGTAATAGTTTAAAATAGTAAACCAATAAAATAGTAACCAGTAAAACATTTTCAAAGCTGTACATAAATTTATTCTTCATACAAAAAATAACACAGTTTGAATTAAGGGTGTGTGATAGGAAGCTCCAAGGAGGAGCTCCAAGTTTCTGGACTTCACGTCTTGGGGATGTTTACCTATAACTTATTATCTTAATTGTTCCTTGAACTGAACCAAAGCAAATACAAATATTACAGCACAATTTTGTTCTCTAATTCAAAATCCGGCGTTCACTGAGGACCCAAGAACAGCCCAGCTTATCCAGCTTGCAATCTGGAATGAGCTTATCCAAGGAGGCCACGAGCAAGGAGCTTCGCTGAGGCTTTCCGCATATGCCGCATTAGGAGAGGCTATTTATTCTGACAATCATGTCCTCAGAGAGCCAGCTGAAGTCAGTTTTTATTTGAAAGCCCTTGTTTAATATATGTAGCTCTTACTGCCACCTTGTGGGTAAAATGTTTTTCTGGTTTTTTTATTGTCTACAATGTATCCATGTGTAGATGACATTTCCCGACCTGATGGAGTGGATAGATTTCCACGCCATCACAACTTTTAATGCTACTAATTATATCTCCATAACACTGTTTTGCGTTGATATGAACTAAACACTGGAGAAAATAGAATACCTTATTGATTCACTGATGGAGTCAGAGAGCATCTTCTATGTTGCTGGGTGAGTATTGGAGCTGCCAAATGATGACATCAGTTACATCAGTGTTTATCAGAAGCCACCAGACGTGGTCCCATCGAGGTTACTAAGGAAATGTTTTCTGACTTTGTGGCTCAATATATGATGTACTGAAATATGGTCTTATGATCTAAAACATAAGCTCTTAAGTCATTTTACTTTTTTTTAAAAAGTGATAGGTTATAAAATTCTCCCAACCTCATTTTTTAATTCAGCATTATAAATAGCTTGAGCAAACCTCACAGACAGAAATTTCACTGTGAGAAGCGCTCCTGTCTGTAGCTCCTCTTACTCCTCTTTACTTAAAGGGCGGGTGTGATCAAGGGAAAGGGTTCAGGTTTCCTCAGATAGAAAACTGAAAATCTATTTCCTGTGACTCTAGCAGGTAACTGCTGCATGCCCCACAAAGAATTGCTCTTCTCTATCCTCTTTCCTAATTGTAAAGTCCTCATTCTGGGAAGCATGGCGATCAGTTCCTCCTGCACGCTCCCTCTTTTCAAAAGCACACGCTCTAGTGTGCTGAGGGAAGCTTCACGCACTGTAACTTGCATTTCATTTATGCTGCGCTTCAGTTTAGCACGCACGTGTCTTTCAGAATGCCCATCTGCTTCGGCCTTTCCTTTGGCAGTAATAGCATCAGATGTGGCTTCTCAATTTCATTCTTTATCACGAAATATAACGTTGTCCAGTATGGCTTCTCTAGAATGTGATTTTGAAATCTTCAGTCCTAAATGTCACAAATGCAACTGGGTATGCTAACTTAAACAAATAAATTGAATAAGAATAAATAAACAATTTAGACTTATACCCAAAAAGGGATTGAGATTTTCAACTTGATTTTTTTTTTTCTATCAAACAACAAAATAATAAAGCCGGTCAGTTGAGGTGAGTGTGGAGTGGCGATCATGAGAGTAATTTAGATCCAAAAATATTTTACTACAGAACAAAATTATCTCAATCTATCTGTGTTCACTTACTTGCCTATGGATCAAATTCTTAAAATGTGTTGATTTCTGTCCTAATTGGCCTATGCAGACTCAATTAAGGCAATGTTGCTGTAACTCACGCTCGTCTTGCTCAACCTTTGGATCTCCAATGGGAAAATTAAAGGAGCTCCTATTTCTGCTGAATCGCTCTTCCTGTAACTACAGACATTTCTCAGTACCCATCTCATTAATCCTAACTGTATCATCTCAGTTAAAAATGGGGAGCTAGCACTAGGTGCATTCGTGGACCTGTGCTAAAGCACAGGAGAGTTAATTAACTTGGGGGAAGTCATATGACTGGTCATCTGGAACCATATCTGTGTAATGCTGAGAGTCCGAATTTTCTGCTTGGCCTCCCTGTTTCTCCCGGTTATGCTGAGAGAGTACCTTCCTGCATTTCAGAAGCCTAAGGAATTTTGAGGCTCTCCTTCCATTTTCATTTATTGTTTTCCTTCCCATTTTTGTGCTGCCGGACGTTGGAATTAGATGCAAGTTTGTTTTTTTTTTTTCCTTTGAACTTTGAATTGTGTGGAGATTTCTTTTTACCCCCCCAAAAAAGTTTTGCAACAGTGTTCTCTCTCTCCATCAGTGAATCAATAGGGTATCATATTTTCTTCTATGTTTAGCTTATTTCAATGCAAAGCAGTGTGGAATGCAGTCATGAATTTGGAATATGTCTTATAACTACTATTGTTATTCATAGCTATTTCTTAAATAGCTACTACCTCCCTGGAAAGTCAGTAGGTACTGACTTTCAGAATATGGTGATGGAATAAATTATTTTTGGCTCTTCTGCTAAGGGAAGGAGCCAGAGAAGACTACTGAGGGAATACTGGAGGAAAGGCTTGAATAAAGGGGAAACGGGGTGTGGAAGTGTTTCTGAATGGATCAAAGCCATTCCCTCTTGATTACAAAACAGGAAAAGAGTTAAGGAAAGCATCACCATGATAACCTAGTAAGGGCAGAAATTAGCTTACTGCTGTATAATACTACTCAGAGGAAAAATGACCCTTGGGCTACGTATGAGGAACTGCTGGTTAACAAAAACGTACTGATACAAACCCACATTTTGGACTTCCCTTAAGTGTGGTGATACACATTACTGGCATATCCTTGCAAGACCTTGGAAACGATGACTGTGAGGGTGTTCCAATTGGAGCCCTGAGCAATTGGCACCCAGCAGACTACATGACTTCTGGACAGGTTTCTTTACTGCTCTGCTGCTATGAGTCCCTTATAAAAGACCTGATGCTACCCTGTGGCCCACCTGGAGCATGTTGCAATAACTGATGCAGACAAATCATGTATTTTGGATGTGGACTGGACAGAATCTATTCAGGATAAATTGGCTATTAGAAAAGAATGTAGATTCATGGTAGAGGAGAGTAAAAGAACAGGTTGACTAAAAAGAAGAGATATTAGAGGTATAGAATAAACTTAAATGGTTTCAAAGACAGTGAAAGCCTAGATTAAAGTGACTGTAGTAGAAAAAAATACAAAAGGGTTGACTCTAAAGGTGACATAAAGAAAACTAAGATATGTTAGAAAATATTTTTGAATGAGTCTAATATTTATAACCTGAGAAATGGGCTTAATGTAAAGGTCACTGAAAGATAAGACAGGTGAAAGTGGTTATTCATGAAGACCCATTCAACTTTAGCTTCTGTCTTTACTTACGAGAATGGCAGAGAACTCAGCTACAGCCTGCTCATGTCGACATGTATAGTATAGATAAATGTTTAGACAGTGCTACCTGGTGGCAGATGTACCCATGTTTATGAATACTGGCAAAATGAGGAATGTTAATGGGTAATGTTTTCAAGATATTAGATGTGCAGAGAGAAGAATTGGGCTTAAGAATTTATTACTGGGGGGTGGGGACGGTAGAGATGGCTCAGCAGTTAAGGGTGCCTGCTGCTCTTCCAGTGTTCTGTTTACAGTGCTCTCTTCAAGTGGTTCTCAACCACCTGTGACTCCAGCTCCAGGTGATCAGTGCCCACCTCTGGCTTTGTGGAGAGCATGTGCATACAGGTGGATAACCACGCATACGCATGAATAAAAAAAAATGAAATAATCCTTTTTAAAAAATAAAATGGATAGTATGCAAATGATTAGAAAATACAAAAAGAGGAAAGAATGCCACAATACAGGTGGAAAAACAGGAACAAAATTTGAGGTAACAGTGATCAAAATTATCAGAGAAGTCAAAGAGAATCTTTAGAAGGAGCCCATTAAGGACCTCAGAGAAAGCAAATACATGACAGAAAGAGGTAATCAACACATCAAGGAATTAAGTATTTGCAAACACGAGACTTTATAAGCAAGTATTTATAAAGACGGCTTTGCATAGTGGGCAATAAAAACATGAGATCATAAGAATAGGAATTAGAAACACATATTAGTAAAATTAGGCCACCAAGTCAACAATTGCAGGTGTACAGAAGAACAGGGGCATAGGAGAGCTACCTCGATCAAAGCCAATGAAGCTCTGAATTAGCTGTTAAAGTGGGAAGAAAGTCCTTGTGGGTAAACTGCAGAGCTTGATTTCATGCTCAGAGCACCGAGGAGTCATTGAAGGAATTAGATCATAGGAATGCTGTGGCTTTTAAGAGGCCCTTAATAAATACAGCATCTGATTCCTGTTGCTGCTGTGGCAAGTTACCTTGAACTTAGTAGTTTAAAGGGAAACACGTCTGTCCTCTTATTGTTCTGGAGACCAGATGTCTGAAGGCATTTCACTGGCTGAGCAGAGTGACTGAATGGCCTTGTTGCCCTCTGCATCCTCAGGAGATTCAGGAGAGCATCTGCTTTTCTTAGCTTTTCCAGTTCTTGGGCTCCTACACATCCCTCGACTCTTCAAAGCTGCCACTGGCCTTTCTCACAGAGCAGAGTTGGCACTGAGAGTCCGCCTCCCTGCTCCCTCTAAGGATTCTACAGCTGCCTTAGGAACACCGCAGACAATCTGGAGTCATCTCCAATCCATCTGAAAGTGTGGCTTTGTAAAACAACAGATTCACACATTCAGAGAGTAGAGCATGGTTATCTGGGGGATCCCATTATTCAGCCTATTTCAAAACAAGTGGTCTACGGCTTTCCTCTCTTTCGTGTCTGAGTTAGGAGAAGGTAGGTAGACCCTTGCATTGTTTCTGTATTCACTTTGTAGTAAGGTCACACAAGTAGCCCCAGGAATCTCCACGGTACATTTGTGAGGCAATAAGAATTTAAAAGGTCAAAATTGTTTAGCTACTATAATAAAGATAAGTTTTGTCTTTAAAAGGTGTCCCAGAAATGCAGAGACCCCAAGCTACGCTTTAAGGATTACCATGCACTGAATGTTGCACAGCTTACTATGTACTTCACAGAACTGTTTATGGAAAATGGAAAACTTAGCATTACATTTTACGTTAGAGTCCTTCTCTTTTCACTTTGAATATAAATTTGCCTTATGCATTTGTTATGTGTATGAGCACCGTGCCTACACGTTTGTCTCTGTGACTTGTATACCTGGAGCCGGTGAAAGCCAGAAGAGGGCACGGGATCCCCTGGGACTAGAGTTACAGATGGTTGTGAGCCTCTCTGTGGGTGCTGGGAATCAAACCTGGGTCCTCTGAAAGAACAGCCAGTGCTCTTAACCACCGAGCCATCTCTCCAGCCTTGTGAATATATATTTCGTAGTATAGATTAACTGCTCATTGTCTTAGCTATTTAGGCTGAACCATGTACGTATATATGCTTATGAGTACTACCATAGAAATATTTCATTTATACATACCAAAGCCACCTGCCTCCTGAATCCTGTGTGTGTCATTTTCAATTCCTCTCAAAGTAATTTGTAGAGAAAGGCTTTTGAGAAATGTGGGATTTGAGAACCCAGGTTCAACACCATTGTATTTAAAAACAACTGAAATCACAGATATTACTGAGAGTGTTTGTGAATTATTCAGCCATGAAAATAAGAGTCAAAGGACCAAATAAAGAAAAGAATGTAGAGGAAGGCAAGTCCTCTCCGTGGAGCAAGCATTGGCAGTGATAATGGGAAAACAAAGGCTGTTTCCAGCCTTCCCTAGCCTAATCCAAAGAACTGGCAAAAACAGCAATTTAGAATCTGTCGCTCTATAATAAGCCTTCTACCCTAGTGTGTGATGTGACATAAGTCTGAGATTTCTGAGAATACACACATAAGTCAAAATATCACATTTGAAGAAGAACTAAAGCATAATTTTTAATAACTACTGAACTCTTTAGAAAGCAATAGTGTCTAACGTTTATTCTTTAAGGTCATCTTTTTCCGTGTCTGTTAAAAATATCAATCAATTAAGGGGCTGGGGAGATTGCTGAGCAGTTAAGACCACAGGCTGCTCTTCCAGAGGACCTGGGTTTGACCTCCAGAAATCCCCCAGAAACACAGTAGCTCACAACCATCTGTAACTACTGCTCCAGGGAATCCGTCTTCTTCACTGGGCACTGGACACACATGCACAGAAATATATGCTGGCCAAATACCCATACACATAGGAAAATATTTTTTAAAAATTAATATATCAACAAAAAGATGAAAACTAACAAAATTTAGGGTTGACTGCCGATCTTTGTCAGAAAGCAGGGAGTTTTTCCATAACTATATGTTACCTAGATCACTGGTCAAACTTATTGAGAAACATAACTTGACACAGCAATTGTTTTTTTTTAACTAGAAAAAAAGCCCTCCCCATCTAAGAAGATGTGGAGAAGGTACACTGTCAATCGCTAACTCAGAAAGGCTTGTGCTAGCCGATGTGCTTCATACACAGCAGACAGTGTTTTGAAACACCCAGCATTCTATTCCTTATCTCTCCACTCACCTTGTGTTTCTGAAGACAGAGACCAAATCTCAATTCTACAGCAGTAAACAACTAAAACACATAAAGAGGAGATTCTTGTGTTTCTATCCACCTCTGCAATATCATGACAATGCTAGTAAAGTATTTCAGAAACAAAGAAAGAAAGAAAGAAAGAAAGAAAGAAAGAAAGAAAGAAAGAAAGAAAGAAAGAAAGAAAGGGAAAGTCCACCTAGGTACATAGGTTTAGCATTAATTTCCAATGTTCATTTTTTAAAGCAAAAGTTATAGAAGAATAAAGCCACCTATCATTTAGTCCAGCAAAAACATACAACTGCTAGATACTTGGGATTAGACATATAACTGCATAGTCACCCAGTTTCTAGGAATTTACACAGAGTTTAACTTGTCTGTAGTTGGAGAAGTATGGATAAGAAGCTTAGTTATCATTTTGGGGTTTCTATTGCTGCAACGAAACACCATGACCAAAAAGCAAGTTGGAAAGGAAAAGGTTTATTGAGCTTACACGTCCACAGCACTGTTCATCATTGAAGGAAGCCAGGACAGGAACTCAAACTGGGCAGGAACCTGGAGGCAGGACCTGATGCAGAGGCCACCAGCGGGGAGCTGCTTACTGGCTTGCTTGCCATGACTTGCTCAGCCTGCTTTCTTATAGAGCCTAGGATCACCAGTCCAGGGATGGTACCACCCACAATGGGCTGGGCCTCCCTTATTTGTCACTAATTAAGAAAATGTCTTACAGCTGGATCTTATGGAGGCATTTTCTCAATTGAGTCTCCTTCCTCTCTGATGACTCTAGCTTGTGTTCGGCTGACACAAAACCAGCCAGCACAGTTATGGACCTGTGTGCTGCTGGGAGTCAGTGCAACCTTTATAAGGTAGGGCCTGGTGGGAAGAAGTTGAGTCAATATAGGCCATGTGCCCAACGGTGGCATGGAACTCCATCTAGTCTCAGGTTCTTGGTCACCCAAGCCATGCCATAGGTGGGTCCCATCTCATGGAGTAAGCCTTCAGTCAAATCAAATATTGGTTAGTTACTCCCACAAATTTTGTGCCAACATTTCACTAACGTATCTTGCAGACAGGAAACCACTTTAACCCAAGGGTTTGTAGCTGGGCTGGTGTTTATGCTTCTCCTTTGGTAGAGTTCAGAATGCCTTCCTGTACCAAAGACTCTAGAAGATAGGGGTGAAGGCTCTATGTAGGCACCAGCTCAACTTCTCCACGTTCAGTGAGTTGTATAGGTGTTGTCTTCAGCAATCGGGCCTTGCTGTAGGTTTGCGGAGAGTAACTTCTGGTCTGGGCAACATCCTGGGTTATTTGGGGGTTTCCATGGGACACCTCTAGCCAATAATTCAATTAGAATTTTTCAAAAGAGAAAAAAAAAATAAAAGTAGGGATACATGAAGAGTACTGAGGAGGGCCGGGATGCTGGAGACACTTGCCATGCAAAGCCCGAGGACCTGAGTTCAAGCCCTGGAACCTGTGATAGAAACAAGGCGGCTCCCAAAAGTTATCCTCTAACCTCCATACATACCCTCACATACAGTCTTTTCTCTCTCTCTCTCTTTCTTTCTCTCTCTTGCACACGTGCACACACACACACACACACACACACACACAATAACAATAATAAAATTAGTATGTGCTTTAATGGCTGCCAAGCTCCTTATTCATGAATCCACAAAACTAACTTCTGGGTCATCTACCACAATCATCTCCTCCTGCAACCTGTCTCACCTCCCACTGTATAAAGGCTAACGAACTTTATCTCCCTCCCGGGCTCTCTCATTCTCTCTCTCCAGGTATCACTAGTAGAAGATGCTATAGTTACTTTCCAACCATTCCCAGCCCTCAACATCTCCACACTTCTTCCCTAACCAAACACAGAATACTCACTACCTCGTTCTTGCACTGAACCCCTAGAGGAACTGCTGTCCCACCCCTCACACATACAGGAGGGCACATTGCCTCAGGCCATAAACACCTGGTACACAGAGGGCAGCTCCTTTACATTGGGGAGGGGGTTGTGCCACAGAGTCAGATATTGAGGTTACTAGGCACAGACCCTCCCTGCACACACCCCTAATCAGCAGGCTGAACTGATAGCTCTCATCCATGCCTTTCAACCGGCACAAGGACAACCCCTAACCATCTACACAGACTCAAAATATGCCTTCCATAGCCTCCTGTTCCACTCCACCATCTGGAAACAGCATGGACTACTTACACCAAAAGGAGGATCAGTTACCAACTCCAGACCAAATCATGGCCATGCTAAAGCTTCACGTCTCCCCACAGCTGTAGGAACTGTCCGTCCCACTGGACTAACAAGTCCATCATCTCTAAGGGAAATCATCCGGCAGATGAGGCCGCTGGAGCCACAGCCCTTGGAGCCCCAGATGTGTCTCACCCACTGCAAGACATTCTCATATCCTCCTATTACAACCCACATCTTCACCATCGATGAAATTCCAGAAATTCTTTCATCCTAATAGTCAAGTTTTGTCTTGCTTCATTGAGGCCCACCTACAGCCAAACTCTGAGGGGTTATGACTGCCTCTTGCAAAACCTGTCAAATGTCAGACCCCCCAACTCCAGTTATTGCAAACCCCTTTTCCTCCCCACCAGGCCAGGGGGTCTCTCCCTGGAACGGACTGGCATCTTGACTTTACCCACACACCCACAGTCAAATGCATTAGGTACCTCCTGGTCTTGGTGAACACCTTCTCAGGGTATGTGGAGGCACTCCCCACCCACCCCCCAAAAAATAGGCTCAAACAGTCCCGAGGTTTCCCAAACCTTATCCAAGGTTCTCAACATTCCTTGGCATTCCTATATTTCATATCATGGCCAACCACCAGGAAAGACAGAATGAACTAACTGCTCCTTTGTAAAACATCCTTGTTAAACTTTCACAAGAACGTCACCTCGAGTGGGTAAAGCTCCTATGGCTTTGGCCCTTCTCAGACTACAGGCAACCTCTAACCCCAAGCAACCTCTTTCCATCTCACCCTTTGAGCTCATGTATGGAAAACCAGTTCTGACCCTTGGCCTTTTACCCAAACCCTCACCTCTCCCTGACTACCTGCTCACCCCCTTTCTTCTATCACCTCCTTCCTGTGGAACTTTACTGACTATCACCTACCCCAGCCACACACTCACTCCTGTCTGTTCCCACTCAACATTGTGGATCTGATTCTTCTCTCCCCCTAAACCAATTCCCCTCACCTGTCTCCCCTAAGTTGAAAGGCCCCTTCAAGGTAATTCTTGTAATTCCCACAACTGCTAAGCTGGAGGGTCTCCCTCACTGGATTAACCTATCCCACCTCAAGCCCTTTACCCTACCTCAAGATAACTCCCCTTCCTACCTATCCACCCCAACAGGACCCTGCTCCCTTAAGTTTCAGAGGACACCAAGATCAACCATCTTGTCCCCAGTTCTAGAAGAATGAAGCTCCATCCCATGCTTGACTCCACTGGATTGGATATAGCCTTTCTGTCCTTTCCCTCCTGTCTGCTTCAGTCCAGAGCAGACCCGATACGTGGAGATTTGAGGTTCATGAAACCCCCACTTCTGGCAAACAGTCCCTCTGGCTAGTGTTGGGAAATTGCTCCATATAAGGCTATCAGGAGCCAATTACCATTCCCATCACCTCTGTATGTGCCCCTCCTCCTCCATCCTGATATTTTTGCCTCCTTCCTCTATGACCAGACAGAGGCTGTTATAAAGAATGGCCAGATATATATGGAGCCTGCCTGTACTGGCCCTGCCAATACCATGTGCCACCTGTGTATCTTTACTCCAAGCCTCTCCTCTATCAATGAAATGGGGTCCTTCACCTCTATATCACAGACCCATGGTGTCCCAGGTGGGAAGCAGATATTACTGGCAATTTCTACCTTTTCTTTAGCCCCCAGCACCCCACTCGTTGTGCACAATTAAAATCCAAGGAGAATAGATCACAATTACTCAACCCCTGACGATAGAAAAGACAGAGGAGGTGACTCAACATTCCTCCAAGGCAGTAGCCTCTTGAACATCTCCTATCTCAAATAATGCAGATCTGTCATTTCATCTCCTGCTTCAGACTTTGACCTTGGCCTACCAGCTTACGGATATCACCCAACCTGGACTCTTTGTGGATTGCTGGCTATGTGTCCCCCACTGCACAAGTCCACAACTGTTGCTTATAGCCTCTCCCATAACTTTGTCAAATACCCGTACCTTGCCATTCACTGACTGCTCCAAGTCCGGGGTTGCCACAACCTCCAACCTTTTTCATATCACCCTTTTTAGCATGGCAAGCTGCTTTAAAGCATCCAGGACACATTTTATTAGGGAGTTAGATTACTTAGACTGCAATACAACCAACCCCTAATCCTCGATACTTCCTCTCAGCCCCAATGCCCTAACGGCCACAATGCCTCGATTCTCTGCCGTATTCAAGTATACCACTGCCTACTGGCCACATGGTTGGGACTTCGCCTACTACTACTTCCCTTTCCCCAGTTGGAGGTAATGCGTGGAGAAGCACCCCTACGGAGATTCTGGTTGTGGACTCAGAAGCCACCCAACATAATAAAAAGGCGATTCAGATCTTGACCTTCCTAGCCACCACAAAAATAACTATGGGTGGTGTCACCCCCAGAACAGCTAGACTGACCACCTCTCTAACCATCCTCACCCTTCAAGGACTAATCGATTCCTTGGCAGCCATGGTACTCCAAAACAGAAGGGGACTAGATCTCCTCACAGCTGATAAAAGGTGGTCTTTGTCTTTTCCTCCAAGAGGAATGCTGCTTCTATGACAATTAGTCAGGTATGGTAAGAAATGAAATCCAGCAACTTCAAACAGACCTTCTAAAATGTAAGGAACAACTCCATACCTCCAGCCCCTGGGCCTTTGAGAAACCCTATGGAATTGGATACTACCCTTCCTGACTCCGACCCTTCTTGTTTTCCTGCTTTTACTAATTGCACCCTGCTTTATTAATTTCTTTTCTACGTCTTCAACAACACATTCGAAGACTCTCTAATCAAACCATTTATCAGTTATCGTTGCAGGACTACCAACCCCTAGCCACAGAACTGGAAAGTTATGATGCCCGAATATGTCCTGACAGTGAGGATCAACAGGGCCCCAAAGATGTCGACACACCCAGACAGCAGGATGCAGTCGAAAGAGCACAGCACCCCTTTCCTATCTCACCGTCACCCCTTCCTATTCCCTTGCCTTTTACACTAAACAAAAGGCAGGAATGTCGCGTATACTAAGAACTTCCAAAATGGCTCTTCCATCCCCCACACCCTATCCAGACTTCAATGACGGTGCCAATGGCCCACCATCACTAACGGCCAATGAGACACGTTTCCAACATTGGGTATTTCTCCTATGCGCATGCCCCACTTAAAGGTCCACCATTACCGCCCAGCCCAGCACTGCCTTTACCTGCTCAGAGGCATGCACTTTGTGTCTCTTCCACAAGCGTACCTCTTGTGTGAGATTCTTTTGCGTAGTGTGACTTTGTGATATCTTTTTGGCCCCCAATCGCCCAGGTACCCCTTTACCACAAAAATCCTTTCTGGAGGTCTAAGAAAAGATGTCCCACCTTTGAAGCTGTCAGACTTGGGCTAAGGATAGGTGACATACATATTGGAGACTGCGGGCAAGCATAACAAACTACATACGCATAGCCTTCCTTACAGGCGTTGAAATGCGTGTACGGCCAGAGTTCATAGACTATGAATTGACCTAGACATTTGACATAGTAGTATCTCACTTAAACACCTAAACAATGGCAACATGGTTTTTAACGTCTCTCAAAGGAATGCAATTGCAGCAATATGTGAAGGGTTATTGCTTAAAAAATAATAATCAAATGGGTTGGCAATTGCTTTTTCTTTCTCTTGAAATAAGATTTTAAGAAATCACCGATGCAGTAAACATTTCATAATTTCAATTATTATTTTTAACCAGAAAGAGCTCAATTATCCTTTAATTTACTTTATGAGCAAAAAAAAAAAAATTATTCAATGACAGTTCATCCTTGGAGACTCTAAATTATGCCTGGAAAAAAACTTGGAAATTATTGAACTAACTCTCTGTTCCAAGAGAGGTTTGTTCCGAGACTATATTCATCAGACTATTCTAATGTTATATGGACATTTTTAAGGCACATTTTCTTACTGCTCAAACAAAGGGAAGTAGTTAGTATATGAGAAGTAATTAGATTTCCTAAAATGACCTATCAGAAATAAATCTCTAGGAAGCTAATTGCTTATTTAAAAGCATGATAGTAAACTTACAATAAACATGTTCTATCAACAACATTTAAGGAAATAAACCACTTTATAGCGATGCAATGAAAATCCTTAAGACTTCATATAAAACCATTTCTTTCCTACTCACAATGCATCATTTCTTTTCATCATCAAATATAGGCATTTATCACCAGAAACAAGTTTCATTGTGTGAACTCTTTATCCATAGAGGAAAGTGGCATAATTATTTTCTGGGTGCATTTTGCAACAAAGTGAACCCTTTTCATGGTCTTATAGAGACAAAAAGAAAACGTTCACATTAGAACATTTTACCTGATATATTCTAATGGTAGATAACACATACCAAAGCGCTTAATTATAAAATATTTTGCTAATATTTTATATTATGCCTAATTATAAAATACTGCTGCCCCGGAAAATCACTCATGTGTTTTAAAGAACTCCATTTTATTGCATTTAAATAAAATACATTTCAAGTGGTTAAATATTTTTCCAAAAAACTTACATCTGCCTGTTCCTACCTACGTATTGTGTTCCTATCTACATATTGTGCTACATAATACAACTACCATGGCAGACGGGACAGGTAAGGACAGGAGTAACCATAAGAAAACTTCAACTGGCTTGTAATTCATGTGGCCTGGACTTCCCAGCACATTTCCATTCACGAATTCTCCGTCAAATCCAATCCTTGCGCCCCAGAAATCACCCTCACAACATTCTCTATAAGACACAGAAGAGAATGCTCTAAAGAATAATTGCAGGAATGAGCTTCTCATCTCCGTTAATCATATACAACATTATCAGCATGCCTGAGGAGACAAAAGAATTATCAAAAAAAAATTAAATAAATAACCAAACCTAAACTCATCCAAGATCTACAAAATCAAAGTTTCCAAAATCAACATCATCATATCCTCGTGTTTAAAAAGGAAAAAAAAAAAAAAAAAAAGCTTTTGTATTTGTTGGGATACGCAGCCAGATCTGGGAACCACTACACAAGATCACACCACAAATTAAACTCTCAAAAACCCCACTGCGATATCAACTAACATTTATTACAGATTTTATTTTTGCTATTTCACAGCTACTGTTCATTTTAATTTGTGTGAAAACATTCCTATCCCATGACCGTAGTAAATCCAAAACACTCAGTGCCATTTTAACTCAATATATTATCATTAAGGTTGCATAGTGAGTCAAAACTCCAAAAACAATAAAACTTAAACCAAATTCAAATTTGAGTAGCTGTACACTTTTGTACATTTTGAGTGTGAGATGGCTTTAAAGTAACATATATACGATCGTCAGTTTGAATACAGTGGCATAGTGTTGGGATTTTCCTGTTTCTGTTGGAACCTCAGAAACAGTAACAAACAAAAAAAAGAAAGAATTGGAAATTCTTTCTCTAGCTATGTTTAAAACACTGCTAAAAAGAACTCACCTGAGCACACTAAGGTATAGTAATAAGATATTATAACTATTAAGATATGTAGTACAAAATTCAAACACAATTAAGAAATATACTGAGAATATATAGAGAAGTAGGGAAGAGGTCAAGTCATTCATATGCCAGGGAAGACCAGTGTGGGCTCAAACATCTCCAATAACATCCATCGTTTAAGGAGGTGGGGAAGCAAAGATAAAAGTTGTAGTCTAAGAATATAAACATGACCAGTATCTGAATGTCAAGGGGACAGTCGACCAACTTTTAATGTGAGCGAAATCCCATTCTGCATCCTCATTGGTATGAATGGGGACTAAGAGTTAGACAGATCCCTGACTGGCACACAGATAGGACAGTGGGCCACGGCTAGATGAATGAAGATAACACACTCCTGGCCTCTTCTTCACCCTTTCGATCTGAGGCAAAGGCTCGGTAGTTGTTCTCACACCAGTAGGTGCCTCTCCCCACCCCTTTTCCAGGTGACCAGTCCAGGCTCGTCATGAAATCTCAAAGGCAGACTTGGATATGTTTACACAAAGGTATAGACTAGCTGTTTCTTTTTCTTTGTCTAAACTGACCAGTCCTAAATTAGGGAAAGGGAAACAATCCCTTTCCATCAAAGACACTTAAAACCTACAACCCTCCTATGGAAAATGGACGTGACCCTTCTCTGCTGCTCTGCAGGAAGTTGTTCTCTCTACATGCCTTCATATGTGTGTGTGTGTGTGTGTGTGTGTGTGTGTGTGTTTCTTGATTTTTAATAAAAGTTGGCACCTGTTGCAGCTGCCAACTGTGTTTGAGACTTTACCTGCTGTGCTCAAGATTTCTCCTGCTTTCTAATTCCTCAATTGGCAGAGAAATTAATCCAATCAAGACCCCCAGATGATAACAGAGGGAACTAAGATAACATAATATTCTCTGGTATTTCCTGGCTCTTGGGAAAAAAGGGCCTTGGTTTAGAAACCTTTAGTATTGTGAAAGAATATTCTTATTGCCTTAAGTTCATGACTTTGCTTTCATTCTATGTATCATCTGTATAGTTCTTCCTGTCTAGGCCAACCTTTTGTGACCCTTGCTGAGCCTGCCCCCACCCCTCTCTCTCTCTCTCTCTCTCTCTCTCTCTCTCTCTCTCTCTCTCTCTCTCTCTCTCACACACACACACACACACACACACACATATACGGGTCTAAATACTTGGCAGCTGGATAACCCCATGCATCTGTCGACAATTGAGCTCCCTCTTATCTGAGGGTCTGCCAGTCTGTCATGGTCTCTAAAATCCAAAGGACTGAGGTCTATCTCTTGGTTCAATGTCATATCATCAGGTAGTTTTATAATCCAACATAATGCCAAATTTGGTTTACCTGCCATTGTCCCTAACCACAGTGGATGATAACTCTATTCTTTCCTGTATTCAGACCAAAACCTCATAGTCACCTTTGACTACTTTCTTTATTTAGCAAACAAGTTGTGTTCAAACTTCTACCATTTCTCATTACCTTCACTGACGGCATCCTGTCTAAGCCACCATCATCCCCACTCAGACTGCTACTATAGCTTTCCAGCAGGCTCCCTGCTTCCGCTTTTACCTCCCTTTCCTCTCTTATTCTCAGTACACTACCCAGAGTCACATTACTTCATTCTTCAAAGGACTTAGACACTCCCACATTACTTCATTTTTAATTTGTGAAAGTGTTGAGCGTGGCTAGACAAAGTTGGCTGATGAGTGCAGCTAATGATGGTCCTCTAAACTGCCTGCTGTATACGATGGCTTTCAGCTATACGCTTTATGTGATAAAAATTAATTCACTTGATTAAAATGTGTCAAGAGGGGCTGGAGAGTTGGCTCTGTGGTTAAGAGCGCTCGTTCTTACAGAGGACCCGGGTTTGATTCCCAGCACTCACAAGGTAACACACAACCCTCTGTAACTCCAGTCCCAAGGGATCTGATCCCCTCTTCTGAACTCCATGAGCAGCAGGCATAAGCATGGTGCACAGACATAATGCGGACAAAATACACATGCACATAAAAAATAAAATGGAAAAAAATTTTAAACAGATATTTTCAATTACCAAGATTGTAGGTGTTTGAGACCTACATAATGGACAATGCTGACAGAACTGTATTTGTCAGGATTCTCTAAAGAACCAGAGCCAACGGACTATATGGGGATTTATTATATTCTTACGTACTCAGAGGCTGAATGGTCCCTCGGTGACAATCCACAGGCTGGATAGCTGGGGAAATCTGAGGTTTCCCAAGCCAAGGTGTAGGAGGCCTGAGAATGGGAGAGAGAACTGTGCAGCCTAGGCTGGGGCTGAGGATGAGGAGCTCCCAGGAACATTGCCGATGTGAGCCCAGATCCAAAGACTGGGATTATAAAGTCAAGTTTCTTCAGGCAACGGCAGCATCAAAAGCAGAACCCTGCCCCTCGGGAAGGACAGAGGTGCAGCTGCTGCGGGCTGGAGTCTCCACATCTCGGGAGGATCTTCCCGCCTCAGCTGGATGGGTCTCAGGTTAATGATGCTCACAGACACACCCAGGGGTGTTCTTTACCAAGTCTTGAGGCATCTCTCAGTACACTCAAGTTGACAACTGAGATGAACTATTGTGCTTTTCTCATTATTTAATGGGGTGGGGGATGATTTGTCCTAAAGTAGACTGTCATTTTGTTCTGGACTGTGGGAGGAACACAATAAGCGACAAAAATCTGAAACAACTGAGTTGTGTTCGCCTTGATGCTCGAAGGATTCTTTTCCCTTTATGAATCTGCCTAGAAAGCAGAAATTCCATTTCTTCCTAGAATAACTTCCTTCCCTCTATATCGACCCATACACTTGAATAATTGCTAACAGCACCAAGAGCAGAGTATTCTAAATTGTGAAAGAGCTGTTTCCTTGCACTTCTTTTTATATTTATTTTTAATATATTCCATTTCACTTTGGTTAAATAGAAAACTGAGTGTCGTTTCTTAGGCAGCCAACTCATCTGACAATTCTTCCTTTGCCTTCCCAAGATAACAGCTTACATTCAGAAAAATAAATAAATAAATAAAACTTTCAGGATCTCCCTTACAACTAAAACTACTTTTTATATTGCTCAGGAGAAGAATTATAAAGGTTTGAGGTTTTTTCCTCATATAATAAAGTGGGACAGTGCTGACCGACATGACCTTCCTACTGCCTCAGCTCTGGCAACCTCACAGAGACTTCCTTCTGACCAGGGGCCCTGACTGACCTCATCATGGCCTTGTGTTAGGAAACTAAGCTTGTAACCTCTTCTCTGCTCCTCTGAGAGGCAGATGTAAATGTTTTAAAAGCCTCTTGGAGCTTGAGGATAGTTGAGCGCGCACACACACACACACACACACACACACACACACACACACAGAGAGTTCAGGGGCACTTCCGGGAAAATAAGCAGCATGCTGCAATTCCACAAGACAGAAATATCTTTTATAACAAGCTAGTAAGTGAAAAAAAAATTTTTTCTTGTGTTTTTTCTGAGACAGTATCCTGTTGTTTAACTCAAGCTTCCTTTGACATCACTCACCTCCTCCCTCAGCCTTCTGACTGTGGGATTACAGGCATATACCACCGTACCCTACTAGAGTGGTCAATATCTTTAAAACACTTGTACTCCCTTTTCAATCTGAGACTGTCTTTCAAAATTACCTAGGAGCCTTCCCTCTAAAATCAGGTCATCAGAGAAGGCAGAAACCCTACTTCCCCTCTCTGTGGGAAAATAGGAACTTAACTTCATTGGGATTACTTCCACAAGACCGTGAAACAACCTCCTGTTTTGAATATACAAGAGTTTAAGATATTAAAAAAAAAAAACTTTACTGGGGTGGGCAGCAGTGGCAAACACCTTTAATCCCAGCGCTAGGGAGACAGATGCAGGTGGATGGATATCTGTGAATTTGAGGCTAGCCTGGTCTACAGAGTGAGTTCTAGGATAGCCAGGGCTACACAAAGAAACTCTGCCTTGAATAACAGAAAGAAAGAAAAGACAGAGAGAGAGAGGGGGAGGGAGGGAGAGGGGGAGAGGAGAAGAGAGGAGAGGAGAGGAGAGGAGAGGAGAGGAGAGGAGAGGAGAGGAGAGGAGAGGAGAGGAGAGGAGAGGAGAGGAGAGGAGAGGAGAGGAGAGGAGAGGAGAGGAGAGGAGAGGAGAGGAGAGGAGAGGAGAGGAGAGGAGAGGAGAGGAGAGGAGAGGAGAGAAGGAAAATTTACTCTTTGTTCAGATAAGGCCAGGTAGCAAACACGGGTGTCCTGTGTTCATCTATTCTCTGACCCCTGTAACTCTGTCCTATCTAAAAATTCTTCTTCCTCTTACCTCCACCCAGTTAAATTTGGATTTTAGTCTGGTCTCTGTATACTATTGCAATAACCTGTAATAAAGACATTTTTCCCATTAACTTTACCCAGAGCAATATTTGCTTTGTCACTATAAATAATTAGGTTTCTTTGATGTGCTTCTTATCTCCTCATTAGATCCAGCCTAGAAAAATCTATACAGAAAGCATGGTCAAATCAAGAGATATGCACCCTTTCAAAAGTTTGTATAGGTGATATTCAATCCATTACTGGAAACTTCGGGGCGTTCCACCAGAGTAGCTAAACGATGCCGGGAAATCATGGTGCCTTCTGGGGGTTCTCCTTTATGTTAATAAAATAATTTAAGAATGGACTCAAGCATAAGCTTGAGGAAATTTTTATTAGAGTTTAAAAGAAAAGCTGCAGAGCATACAAGTTGTAAATCACAGCAGCTGTCTGGAGGGAAATACAGAAAAGAAGAGAAAAAAAAGCCATGCCATTTGTGTTAAGCAGACATGGGCATGGGGGCCAGCCACATGGCAGACAAAGGAAAGCAACAGAAAAGGGGAGATGATGTCTTTATGGGTCCTGACTCAGCTCAGAAAGCTGGGCAGACTCATCAGAACTTCATGGCAGCTTGTAGGACCCGTTCTGGGAGCGACGTTCTGGGAAAGAAATTTTCATTATCTCACCAAGCAGATAATTATTTCTCCTATTTCTCCTATCTCTTTAGCATGTCTTAAGGTGAATCACTTCCCAACATTGGCCTCTTGTCTGGGTGATTGACCAGGCCCACTGAATTAACCCTCATGCATGAAACAATGTCATGTCTCTATTTGCATGGGGCAGGGGGAGGGGGAGTAACAGCTTTCCCTTCTTGGGCCTTCAGTACCGCTCAGCACTAACACAAATCTTTCTGTTTATTTTATGGGACAACTTGCAGGCTTGTCAGTACTCTCATTGTGCGTAGTATGTTTTGTCTCACCGGTAGCGTTGGCCCAGGATTCTAGATAAGGATGTCTAAACTGAGATCCCACAGAGTCGTGCAGGAAACATAAGAAAACTGCAGATAGATAATAATTGCGTGTCCTTTTTTGTAACTAAACCTATGACAAGAAGAACCTTAAGGGCTTCTTTTAGATCACGGCTTAAGAAGAAATGCAACCCACCATCACAGGGAGGGCATGGCAGTGGGAGGGAGCAGGAGGCAGCCTGCCTCATTACCTCTGCAGTCAAGCTGAGAGAGATGAATATTGGCACCAGTCTGGCTTTCTCCTTTCCTCATTCACTCTCAGACCGCAGCCCATGGAAAGCTACTGCCCATGCTCTGGGTGGATCTTCTCTCCTCCTGGAAATAATTGCTCAAAACTACAGAATTATTGAAATTCAAGACTCAAGCCCAGGCCTGGCTGCTTTTATAATTGCTTTCCATTAGAAGCACTGCTAGCCAATCTCTTAACTGCTGTGGATGTTGGTCTTCTACCTTATTGAATACAATCTTTAATGGCACTGCACATCTTTAGTTGTAGCTTTACAGATAATCGAAACATGTCTCGTGGGTAACTCTAAATGCAGTTGACATTGGTGACAATGCCTTCACTTTGTCAGTTGGTACCCAAATACATCGCCGTGAGTCATAACACTCCACCCCTTGCCTCTAAAATCTCATCTTCATCTCACAATGCCAAAGTTCTCAAAGTCTTAACAGTTACGACATTTAAAAGTCCATGTGGGGCTGGAGAGACGGTTCAAACAGTTACGTGCACTTGCTGGTCCTCCCGAGGACCCACATTTGAGACTCAGCATCCACATCCAGCTCACACCCGTCTCTTGACTCCGATCCCGGGGGATCTGACACTCTCCTCTAGCCTCCACGAGCACCAGGCACGCACGTGGCATGCAGACATTCATGTGGGCAAAACATCCATGCATAAAATACTTTTTTTTAAGTTCAAGAGTATAGAGTCTCTACTGAAACTCATAAGCTCTTAACTGTGAGCCTGTTGTGGTGGTTAGAATCCCTGAGATGAGAGTCTCAGTGAGGTATTATTATCTACTTCCAACCCAGCCTATTGGTAGGTGGTACCATTCTGTTTTGAGGACTTGAACAGTATAAAAGTAGCAAAAACTATCTGGTCACTACACAGGAATTTCTCTCTGCTCCTGACTTTGGATATGATGTGAGGAGCTATCTCAAGCTTCTGCTGCTGTGACTTCCATCCAGTGATGGACTGCAACCTGAAATTGTAGGCTAAAATAAACCCTCTTTCCCTTAACTTTCCTGTTGACGAATAATATCCCTAAAAAATAAAAGTCATGTACTATGTATTTCTAATATACAATGGCACAGAGTAAGCAGACCTGTTCCAAAGAGAAAGAATGGAAGGATGGCAAAAAATGATTGAACCAAAGAAAGTTCAAAACCTAGCAAGGCAGACGCCAACCCCTAAAACTCTGTGTCTAGCATCTAAAGCTCAGAGAGGCATCATCTGTGCTCTAGCAGGTTTAGGTGGTTCAACCCTGAAGTAGAAGGCTACTATGTAGCTCATCAAGGAAGACACAGAGGCATATTCATAGGTGAAAACCCTACCAGACCTCAGCAGAGGGAACCACTATCCTGGCAAGCACCATACTGGACAGTGGAATGCTGAACGTCTCATCTCGGGAGTTTTTATTGACCAGAAATTCCTCGGGTGTCTCACTGATAGCACGTGAACATCATAGCAATCAAACAGCTTTTACATAAAGCCAGCACCTGCAGACAATACAAATGCCAAGACAACGAACTGCTTTATCTCTACAACACAATCTAACAATAGACCAGCAAAACTATTTACAAGAGGAACAATCACAAGGACAGGACTAAAGGAAACCAGACATCTATCAAGCTTTTCACAATGTCTTTGGACAGCAGAAAAACATTATCAATGTTCAGTTATCTGGAGTTCACTCATGATCTTCTGGGCTCCCCCAAAGGGCTTGGGTCACTTCTCTGACTCTGACCTCTGCAGCCCACACAGCTTGTCCTCCAGCTCCAGATCTAGTTCATCGCTGTATTATAGTTACATGATACAGAAAGAATTATAAAATACTGTTAGCATCAGTTGTAACAATGTATGAAAAGAAAGCATATACATTTTTGTAAAGAGATGTGGTAGACACATTCAAATGTTCTGGCTGAAGAATCTCCTACAAAGTTAGTTTCTAAGCTGGGTAAGTCAACAAAGCAAAAAATTCTTTAGTTTCTTCTTTACCAGGGATTTAGTGACAAGCTCAGTTTGGCCCAACTTTTTTTCTGAAGGCAACTTAGTGTCACATGATACTGTGAAAGGGGCCCCCTCGATCTGCTTCACCTCTAATTCCATATGATTGAGTTTGAAACCTTTAAGTCAAAGATGACTGAGTCTGACTCTGGTTCCATTTGCCAGCTGTCTGACATGAGCTTGAGCAAATTACTTATGTACGCTAAGCCCAGTTATGTGAAATCCGTACAGAAGAACCCACTGCATTAGGCTATGGTAAGAACTAAACACAATAACAGATTAAGCATCTAGCATGTACTTTCCACAACGAGCATGGTCACCAAACATAGTCACTCATGATTCACTTAAGAACAAGGAGATATTCTGTTAAGTGTGTAAGGGGCCAATTGCTTTGCAAGCATCACAGACTCCTGTGTATCGGGTTGCTGCTGGCAAAATCCAGCATACTGCTTTACAGCAAACTTTCTTTTCTTGCTATTTTATTTTGTCTGGTTTTTGAGGCAGGGTCATTTATGTACCCTAGACTAGCCTTGACTTTACTGTATAGTACAGGCTGCCTCATACTTGAAGCAATCCTTCTACCTCAACCCCCAAGTGCTAGGACGACAAACATGTGCCATTGTACCCAGCTTCTAACATACATTTTGTATGTATGTATGTATATATATATAGATAGATAGATATAATATATACAATATATATATACACAATATATACAATGTATATATATATACTATTATATATATTACACAATAAATTAGCAATTAAAAATATATAGTAAATATGTAAGTCAATAATATATTCATTTCTTATTAAGTAGTGTGTACCATACATAAACTTTTTCTTATTATGTGTATGAGGAAGCAAGAAATTTGGACATGAGTGCAGGCTTCTGAGATATCTGAGGGCATCCTAGATGGGGTGAGAACTGCAGATGGTTGCAAACCGCTAGATGTGGGTTCTAGGAATCGGTCCTCTGTGAGAGCAATAAGCATTCTTAACCACTGAACCACCTCTGCAGCCTTGTGTCCTGTACTTAATGTTATGTGGTGCACCTTCATATGACCAGCTGTGAAGTGAGTTTTACATTAGCATGACCAACAACATGTGTTCAAATAATGCCTTAAACTGTAATGAGCAACATCCAGAAAATATAAATTGTTCAGCCTCCTTATACTCTTAAGGAATCAAGGCAGAGAAAGTAGTTAAGAATGACTTGGCACTGAAGAGTGCTTGCTGCCCTTCCAGGGGACCTGAGTTCAGTTCCCAGTGCTCAGATCAGTAGGCTTACAACTACTGCCGATGCCCTGTTGGCCTCTGCGGGCACGACGTTCACGTGCACAAACCCACACTCCGACACACACATTAAAAATCAGAATAAAATGTTTTTAATAAATAATCCTGTGGGGTCACTGTCATATTGGTGGTCTCCTAGCAACATAGCAACAGGTCTATGGCTCTGGCCCCTCCGTGATTCACCAGATACACCAAAGCGGGTGGGGGGATAAGTTCATTCCTTAGTCAATTTGAAATCGATTTGAGGCATACAGGTGAATCAGAGCCCACGTACCAAAACTCTCAAGTGGTTCTCAAAGAACTTTTTGGAAAATGTAAGTTGTTGCCCAGGCCATTCTGACAGAATCAGAAATAATTCTGGGACTGGAGTTCTCAATGTAGTCACAAAAAAAAAAAAAATCCTACAAGCAATTCTGATATGTGCTTAAGTCTGAGAACTATAGCCCTACATGGATCTCTGAGGTTCTTACGTCACAAAACCTTTTCAGTTTTATTGAACCTATTTTTTTTTCTTGGTTTACCATTGTTGTAATGAGAAATATGTGAATCTGAAGAAGTATCAGTTCTCCCACGACCCCTCCCCAGGTAATGGTGGAGTTTTATCATCCCCGCACAGTGTTCCCTCGTGGGCAGGGCGGCGGGGGTGGGGTGGGGGGGTGGATGTTTGCAAGGAAGAGATTAGGAAAATCAAGTAGAGTCAGGGTGCAAAATGTTTAATTCTTGCGAAACCTTTAAAAAGAGCCTAAGGCCTTTGCTGCCTGCTGAAACCCATTTTCTTAAATATCTATGAAAGTCGGTCTATTGTTAAAGCCACTCTTGCCTAGAAGATGAATGTCGTTTCCTACTTGCGTTTTAAGAATGGAAACCTTGCCCTTTTCTACTGCATTATACTCTGAAAATCGAAGTTAAGCATCCTAATGGAGAACTGGGGGATTCGTTTCATATTTAATAATTAAAGTCATGAAGATTATCAACCGAAACTGTCCAGTATATTAGATAGTAAAAGTGCAAGAGAATTGTTCTTCAGACTAAAGCACCATCTTTATTTGAAAGTAAGCGTTTTTATAAAGGGGCTTTTACAATTCAAATACCGTCTTCCTTATCCCCTCATGGCTACAAAAATGAGACTTTGTCCTTTTATTGTGAATAATTTCCAAGTGATAGAGCCACAGTCGGGGTGAGGGAAGCAGCGCCCCTAAAGATCTTAAAGAGAAGACTGATTCATCTTTTGACATTTTGGTTTCTTGTGTATTTATTAAAAATTATACCATTTTAGTGGAATGGGTTTTAGCAAATGTCAACCTCAAGCATTTTAACATTTAAAAAAAAAAAAAAACAGTTCCACACATCAGCCTGTTCCTTATTCATGCCTCCAATCCATAGATAGCCTGAGGAGTGTGCACTGAACAGACACAGGTCCGCATTGAGCTTGTGTCGAAGAAGACTTTCTACCACCCAGCGCTCCCATTAAAGATGGTTCTTCATTGTTAGACTACTTTGTATTTCCTGTGTTCTTTTCCTGTCACAAATGAGAGCGATTGATTTTCAGTTTCAGTTTTTCTGTTTTATCTTTAATTTAGTTACTAAGATATTAATTTCTGGGGGGGAAAAAAAATCTATATTTCATAAAGTTCAAGATGGCTAGTCTTTAACCACAATTAATACACACTTTAATTCCTAATTCTTTTTACAATAGTGTCAATCTGAAAATGATTTACTTATCTGAAGAGAGCTTTCAAGGTGTGTCTGTTTCTGTTACTCATATAAAAAGTGATGTTGTGGAGGAAGGATAGGGACTAGGGAATAAGATTAATATGTAAAAAAAAAAAAAAATCCAGTTGGCAAAAAAAGACAGAAATCCATTCTTCACTGTGATTCATACAACACACGGAGCACATTGTATTCAGTACTTCTATGTTGTGGTGATAAAATATGACCAAAATCAACTGAAGGAAAAGAGTTTATTTTGGCTTATGGCTCCAAAGAGTAGAGTCCATAATGAAGAGGAATGCGTGTTTCAGTGGTCTGAATGAGAATGGCCCCCATAGGGTCATATGTTTGAATGCTTGGTCCCTAGTTGGCAGAACTGTTTGAGAAGGACTAGGAGGTATGGTCTTGTTGGAGAAGGTGTATCACTGGGGATGAGTTTTGAGGATTTAAATGTCCACACTATTTCCAGTTAGCTTCCTCTTCCTCTACTTAGATAAGGATGCAAGCTCTCAGTGGAGTCTCCAGCACCGACCATGTGTATTTACCTGTTGCCGTGCTCCTTGCCATGATGGCCATGGACCCACCCTTTGAAACTGTGAACCCCAAATAAACTCTTTCTTCTATAAGTTGCTCTTCCAGAGGAGCTGGGTTTGGTTCTCAATGTGGTGGTTCACAACCATCTGTAACTTCAGTCCCAGAGGGGCTGATGCCCTCTTCATGCCTTTGGGCACTGCACACACATGGTACACAGACATAGATGCAGGCAAAACACACACACACACACACACACACACACACACACATACATAATAGGAAAATAAAATAATTTTAAAAGTAGACTATTAGGCATAACCATCTTCTACTAAAAAGCAATGCAAGAGCTGACATAATAGAATCTCAATAGTAACAGACATTGTCCTCGAGTGCCTTCATAAACAGTTTCTTTTTAAATAAATCTTTATTTTACTTTATGTGTGTGGGCGTTTTGCCGACATGCATGTATGTGTGTCGTGTGTATAAAGTACTTGCAGAGTCCAAAAGAGGGAGTCTGCTCACCTGGAACTGGAGTCACAGATGGTTATGAGGGAATACGGTTTTATGGTTATACGGTTATATATGTAAATATACTTATATGGTTATAAATAGGTGCTGGAAATCAAAGCTGGACCCTCTGGAAGAGCAATCAGTGCTCTTAACCTCTGAGCCATCCCTCCAGGCCCCCATAACCAGTTTCTTACAGGGAGTATAATTCATTTTTAAACCACACAGACTTCTGAGTCACATGTGTGTTTTAAAATTTTAATTTAATTTCAAATTTCTTGGAATGGAAAAATTAAGGGACATAAAACTTGAAAGAAGGGAAATGGAGAGAGAAGAAAAAATCAACAAAGGAATAGGATCTAAACCTTATAATGAAAGTTGTCAAATATTAAAATCAGTTATTAAAGGCAAACTAAGCAAGACTTTCAAAATATTTTAAATTCCATGGCTGAAAGTTCACACTGGAAGATTATTTTGAAATATGAGTATTGTAAAGGCCTTGAAAAGCTATATGCTAAGAAAATACATTGACTGGAAAGGTAACATAGTCAGAGAACTCTTGCTTCAATGTGGAGGAACTGCACCTGGTCTTTGACATCAGGGAAAAAGAAAGAAAAGAAAGAAAGAAAGAAAGAAAGAAAGCAAGCAAGCAAGCAAGCAGGGAGGGAGGGAGGGAGGGAGGGAGGAAGGAAGGAAAAAGGGAGGAAGAAGGAAGGAAGGAAAGAGAAAGAAGGGAGAGAGGGAAAAGGGAGGGAGGAAGGGAAGGAAGGAGGAAAGTCCATATTGTCATATTGTTTTAGTCCATGATCTCTAGAATTTCTTCAACTGTACAATTATTTATTTTTTAAAAATGCCCCCTAGCTAAGACAACTGGGAGGGGCCAATATCAGCTCCTTTGTTGTCTCTGAAAATGAAGGCTTCCTCTTCCAGCGCTGGGCTTCCTGTAGACTACCACACCGCACTGGGATCTAGCTACTCACCTTCACATGTTATGTCTCGGATGTGCTTAATGCATTGACTGACAGACATTTACAAACTTTTTAGATGGCTCCAAAATCCTTAGGACTTAGGACCTAGCTGAAATGCCTTGCCTGATCCTCTTGGGTAGAATTAATCTTTTCATTATCTAGGACATTATAAAACTGTATGGTTTTGTCTCTGTTATAGACTGTATTTGAATCCCCTATTGCCCTTTAGAATTAGATCAGAATATATGTGCTAAATAAAATAATACAGCTCTTACATCTACTGTGTCATAATGACATATAATTTGCCTCCAAAACTAGGTTTCAACTCTTCAGAAATCTTATTATAATCTTCTATTTAGTTCTACAGAATGTTTTACACAGTATAAAACAAATGTATTTCCTATTTGAATTAAATGATGACCCAGAATCCAGATATTATTTGAAGCAACTCTAGGACAGAAAAAAGTTGTGTTCATTTCCTGAACTCCTTTCACCTCCATCTAAACCTATGCTTCTAATGAAATTCTTAAAATACGAAGATAAAGCAGTGTGTTTCACCCTCTGAAATTAAAACATCCTGGAAGATGATCTATTTGTGTTTTAATGATTTCTGAGAACTGGGTCATATATATCTTATTAACATATAATTTGGATATTTCAGTATAGCCAGAGTCGAGAGTGTAGTACAGCTAACAAATGCATCTGAATAAATGTAAAAAGTCAGTATGCATAATTCAAATCCAAAATGCATTAACAGTGGTTTTATTGGCCTGTATCACCAGGAGAATTTGCTCTCCACTTGGTTCACTTGCAGTGGCACAGCTTTGAGGAAATTAATCTACAGATAATGCTTTATTTTAAATTGAGCCATGGAGAGAAGCCTATATTTCTTATTCATTGCCTTATTGTCTTCAGTCTGATTTCATAGGGAAAATATTTCTCAATAAACTGCAGTTAAAACTCCAGCAAGAGGGGGTCCACACAGAGAGCTTGTTAAATGCCACAGCTTTCTGCACACATAAATACCAGGAACAAGAAAGCCTGTCCAGCTTCCCACTTGCTTCTACTGCGGGCCATGCTCCTGGTCCTCAGCACATTCCCAGTCCTTCCTTTCAGATTCCCCGATTCCCCTCTTCCACTCCTAAGACTGTGCCTCCTTCCTCTTTTGATCTAAATACTTACCAACTCTAGAAGACTTCATCTATCTTTGACTATCTTGTTGCTGCCGATTTTATATTTTATACTTAAGGAGTCACACAAACCCTCACACTCCCCCCTATGTGTGCCTTTATATTGGATTCATTAACAAAGAGTTTATGAAGAGTCAAGAACACCAGTGCAGATGCCGTTCTTTGTGTCTCTTCTGCACGGGTGCAGAGAAAGTCATTTGAACAGCACATATAGTGGTAATCATGTTTAACATTTACTAAGCACTGTGGTGATTTCTCTATGTGTGTGAGCTCTCCTGATCCTGACAGCAATTTCTGCCAGCAGATACCATTAGCTTCATTTTATATTATAGATATGTAGGATATGGGGAGAGGGAGGAGAGGGAGCGGGATAGAGACAGAGAGAGAGGGTGAATCGGGGCATGTATGGTTAGCTCACTGGCCCCAGATGAAACAGCTAACAAGTAGCAGAGAAGATATTTAACTCCTGGTCACTTGGCTCCACATTCTGCTTTTTTTTTTTTTTCATATTTCTGAAAACCTTTTATTTAAATAAGGATTTAACACATCGCGCTAAAGCTGGAGGGGAAAAGAAAAGCGAGAAGCAATGGCATTGGGTAGCTGCTGCTCCTAAATGTTTCGCTGATGCCCGCGTTGGATTCGCATTACGTTGTTTGGACAGCGCTTAGGTAGGATACGCCTGCTCAAAAAGATGACATTGGTGGCAAGCCAGAAGTCCTGTCACTTCACAGGAGGGAGAGGTGGCCTTTTCCAACTTCTACTGGCCTGCTCAGGTTAGACATCAAGGGTTCCTTTTCTTCTTTCTTCCGGCCAGAGGCTCCCTCTACTGGCACAGCTGCAGTCCAGCGCTCCTGATTCACGTGGGTTGTTTAAAGGTGACATTCCAAAGCAGGGACTGTGGAGAGAGAGACCTGAGAAGTTGCCAGCCAGACATGGCCTTCTGCCATCTTGACTGCAGGCTTGGCTGAAACATCATTATGACTTTGTTTCAGGCTAGAAACTGGCAGGCGTCTACTGCGTGACTTCTGCTTAAATGAGGGACTACAGGACTAGTGTTACAGGCCAGTGGCATGGCTCAGCAGGTACTTGCCTCCTAAGGACCTCAGTTTGACCTCTGAAGGTAGAAGAGTAAACTCTCACAGGTTGTTCTCTCGAATCCCGTGGCCCACGTGAGCGCCAAAGCATGAGTAAATGGTGTACTTTTTTTTTTTTTAATTAAAAGACTAGCTTGACCCAGTGGTGGTGGCTCACGCCTTTAATCCCAGCACTTGGGAGCCAGAGGCAGGAGGATCTCTGTGAGTTCGAGGCCAGCCTGGTCTACAGAGCAAGTTCCAGGTCAGCCAGAGTTAGAAACAGAGAAACCCTGCTTGAAAAAAACAAAACAAAAAACAGAAAAAAAAAAAAAAAAAGACTAGCTTGGCTCTTTTCAGTTTATCAAGTTAGAGTTTCACTAGTCCAAGTTAAAAGGGGACCAAAGACCCTGTTCCTCCGACTGGTGGGGCTTCTTTCAGCCTTGGTATGAGCACTTGTGCCTAGTCTTACTGTGTCTTGTTGTGCTGCATTTAGTTGATGTGCCTGGGAGGCCTGCTCTTTTCTGAAGGGAAATGGAGGGGGAGTGAATCTGGGAGAGATGGGAGGTTTGGGGAGGGGGTTGCTGGGAGAAGCGGAGGGAGAGGAAACTGCAGTCAGGATGCACTGTATGAGAGAATTTTCCAAAAGCGCAGAGGGGAGGGGGACCAAACATGGTTACAGTACATAGCTGTGAAGTTTTTCTTAACTTGTACCAAGGGATGAAAGGAAGACTTTATTGATTGCGAGGAAAGCCTCACAAGCACTGACAACCCCTGTGCCGTCGGCTGATCATCCTGAACCAGGATGTTCTAGCGCTGGCTGCCGTGTAGCTGAATTACTTCTCTGTATTCTGGGTGCTCAGTCACAGTACCACTGCAAGCAAAGTCCTCCCTAGCCGTCTTTAGTGTTCACCGTAATCTTCTGTGACCTTTGGGACAGTAGTAGGGGTCCTACCGTTTCTCTGTTAAAATCTTCCATGGCTCTAATCCTCGGTACAGGAAGTACATACCTTCTTACCTAATCATTTAACAGTAGACAGAGACCCTTCCCTTAGCCATACTTTCCTCAGGCTGCTCAAAACCCTCTTCTCAACTAGGATTCGGCCTTGGACGTCGGTACCCCTCTCTGTTGGGCCTTCATTACTTGTTTCTAGCAAGAATCCAACTAACTCTGTTCTGAAAGAATCCTCACCTTTGCTGTCGGATCCTCTTTGGCTTCCTCGTCTGATCACCCTGACCCGTCTGCAGCAAGCTCCCAAGTCAGGTGGCCAGGCTGTTCCTTACAGCCCTTCTGTTTCTGCTCGGTAATTCCCAAGCACCGGCCTCCACTTTGCTTCTTGACTATAAATCTACCCGTGTCTGTGTCAGCCCAGCTCTATCCCGAGGTCTCTTTCACCAGCCATGATCGTTCCCAAATAAGCTTTATCCGTTTAAGCGTTGTTCCAACTCGATTTCTCTGTAACTCACTGTATCAGAAATCCCTCTGAATTGCAAGGCAAAGAGCTAACCTGTTTATTAGACGGCATCTATCTTACAAATGTTTTAAAATATGTTTGATCATTATCCTCCAAAGATGGAAAGATATCAGAATAAGGGTTCTACTCTTCCAACTAAGCCACTGAAGCTGAGGGATATGAGGGTGAAGAGATAAATGGGGAAACCTGAAGTCTTCTGCCTGAGGGGGATAAAACAACTATGTGGGTTATTACCAAAATATAACTTACTGAAAGCAGACCAATTGAAAATATCAAAGTATGATAGAATTGAAAACAAAACAAAACAAACAAAAAACCTTAAGGCTTGTGCTTTAAGGCTTGATGTAGACAAGTCTCAATATAACCCTCAAGAAGAAAGGGATAATAAAAGTCATAGACATTGCCAAGGAAGATCCATCCACCAAAGTCAACCTCTGATGTGAACATGAAGGGTAATGAAGAAGAAAGACCTTGGAGAAGGGAGCCCAAGAGCCATGAGGTACAATTATCAAAAGAGTTCCTCTCCACAAGAAGATTCAACCCCAGCAAAGCTCTGTTTCCACTCCCTGGTTAGAAAAGTCTCAGGATACTTACCAACAGGAGATCTGAACCTGCGAGGCCCAAGAATGCTGCATACCTCCTACCTGTATCTCTCCCAAGCACAAATTTTCTTGTCTTCCTTTTTCTGCCCCACCCTCTCTGAAGAGCAGACTATTTTTCCTCCTGCTTTTTGTCAGTGGTCTACAACTACACACCTCCTTCCCTGCTAGAGAAGACTGCATCTCACTCGGAACTCTCTAAAAGGAAACTAAACAGAGCAAAGTGGATGACTGCCTGCCTTGGTTTAGACTAGGCTGATACACTCTATTACAGGAAGAATGTGAGATGAATCCTAAGTGAGCACTGGGGCCAGCAGTGGCAAAGACTGTTCCATGCTCATAGAGCCCTCCCTTACTACCCGCTGGGCTCAAGCTGGACACCTTTCCCTTACCTGTCTTACAATTTGGCGGAACAGAGTATGGCTGCAATTGGCCATCAGGATGTAAATGAACATGTAAGCGTGCTTGTAAAAGCTTTCTGATGTGATTCCTCATCTCTTTCCTATCTCCTGAACAGATTCAAAGATCAGAGAATTCCAAGGTTTTGCAGAGGATAGGGTCACAAAATAAAATGAACAGCAGAACATCTGGGTCCTTGTATGACCAGGAAAAGAGGAAAGAAAATATGATGATGGGAAGATTATTGACAAGATGGTGAGAACCTTTCCTAGAACCAAAAGATATAATATCTGCCAAAGCAAATTTTGTACCAGACAAATGGAGACAGGAAAGAAGGCTATTCAGACCATCAAAGTAGAGAAACCTGAACTGACTCTGAGCTCAACTCCACTGAAAGAATTAGTTCTCCTGTCTTAATTTTAATAGCATTTGTTAGTTATATGAAAGTGGATTTCATTATTAAATCTGCATAGGTATACATAATGCATATCTATTATACCCTCTTGCACCCCATATCCCATGTGTTGCACCCCGTACTCTCTCTTGTCTCCCTTCTGTTCCCACTAATCCCCTTCCTTTTCCCAACTACTTCTACTTTCGTCTTTTTTTTTTTCATTTTGTGACCCAGTAAGTTTTATTGGGGTTATTTATAGGACTGTGGATATCTCAGCAGTGGCTACACTACTGAAGAAAATGTCTCTCCTCTTCAGATAAGGAAGGGGATTGTATTTGGTTTGGGGCTTTGTGGTGGGTTGTTGTTGTTGTTATTGGTAGAGGTGTTTGTTTTTGTTTGTTTGGTTGGTTGGTTGGTTGGTTTTCTGAGGCAGGGTTTCTCTGTTGTAACTCTGGCTGTCCTGGAACTCACTCTGTAGACCAAGCTGACCTCAAACTCACAGAGATCCAACTGTTTCTGCCTCCTGAGTGTTGGGATTAAAGGCATGTTGTTTTTAAGATGAAACAAGACCTCACTTGGTAACACACAATATAGACCAGGTTGGCTGTGAACTCAAAGTGATATACCTACATCTGCCTCCCAAGTGCTGGGATTAAAGATGTGTACCACCACAAAACCTCAAATGAAAAAAGAGTTGTTTTTTTTAAACTCCTATCAAAAGTTCATACACCACCTGGGTTTGCTAATTGGTCTCCACCAAAGGAATACTAAATTCCTTGGTATCTTTTCTACATAAGATAGTTTTACAAACTATGGAGCCAGCCAGCCCAACAAGTCAGACTACCCTCTCACAAAGAATGGGAGAGGAAGACACTGTCTTCCTTGATTATTCTACCTCAAAGTCCTAGTTCCCAAGTTCTTTAGAAAAACAATCATGTGCTCTAAAACCTCTAAGACACTCTTCCAAAGATTTGCATTTTAAGCCAGGCGTGGTGGTGCATACCTGTAATGCCAGCACTCCGGGCTCTAGAGAACACAGTGACATCCTTTCTCAAAAGACAAAAGCTAAACATAACACTACATTTTGAAAGGACAATTAAAGAATTTCCATTCCAGGTTTTATAGAACAGATGCTTTAAGAAAATTGGGAGAGGTTCAGAAGTCTTCAGTCTAGAAAAAAACCTATCTCAAGCTTCAGAATATTGAGCTCATCTATATACAGATAGGTCAATTCCTCTGTTGCAAATGCCCAACAACTACTAAGGAAACAAAACAAAAGGTCCACCATCGGTCACACAGTGTCTAAGTTCATAATACTGTGAGTCCTCAAAGATCAACTACTTTCTACAGAAGTAGAACAAGTCATACGCTAAACAGAAGAATTGTGGATGGCTTTGGATATCTCAGAGCACCATGCAATGTTGTAGAAGTTTATTTTTAGTTATATATAAAATAATTGTTTTATGAACTGTTGGATGAGGGGCTCCCTAGGTCTTAGCACTTGTATTGTTTGCAGGTGTCGGAGTTATGTGGGGGATGTTTGATTGCACATGATCTGCATGTGTTATCAGTAGAAACCTGAGGAGTTCTGTATCAATAAAAACACCTGAGCTCTGACGCTCGAGGTTCCACTGTTGAGTGTGGCACCTGCCATGATGGTGGTTCCCCCTGCTGAGGTCTGGCAGAGTTTGCACATATGAGAGTGTCTCCACGTCTCCTTACTGAGATGCCACAGCAGCCTAACAACAACAAATGGCACCTGCAATGTGGGACACAAAGTCATGCTCATCCAATGTGGAGACAAGGAAGAACGGGAAAGAAACTCCAGACCTTACAGGGTCTGGTAAAGTACGTTCAGGGAAGCTACCAAAGGATAGAGATTAAGGTATTAATTGAAGGCTCCTGAAGGAAGAGGAGAATGAGGAAGGAAATAAGCCCCTATGAAGAGAAAATTGTGAAAATTAAGTGAGAAAGAAGGCTCAAAAGTGAGAGCCACAGAATAGAGGCCTTTAGAGAAAAGATATTTTCATGGTAAAAACAAAAAATTCTGCTGGGAGCAGGAAACAAGCAAGGTTCTAATTGCTTTTCCTGATCATGGAACTGATGCTCCCTCCTGCTGCTGGTGGTAGCCAGGGCACCAGAAATGGAAACCAGAGCGTACTGTTCCACAAACTGAGTTTTCTGATTGCTGTGTTATATGTGTGTGAAGCTCAAGATAATATGTTTGAGATCTATGGAAGGGGTTTTATGTTTCCTCTTAGCAGTGGTGAAAAAGAATGTCAAACAAGAGAGTGTTTCAACCTGAAATTCTTCCCACTGCTCCAGGACCCCTGCTGTTGTGGAAGCTGCAGATTGAAGCCAAAATGCCACTTAGTTAAACTGACTAGTTTTGTTTTGTTTTGTTTTGTTGTTGTTTATGCAAACCTGAAAAAGACAACCTGCCCAGATATTGGGGACCTTTACTGCAGACAAAGTGACCAGTTATTTTCCCAGCAAACCAGACTATCTTAAAACCTGGAAAGTGTTTCTTCAGGGTCAGCACACAGAAGCTGTCTTCCAGAACTGGATGAGTTTGTATCTCGCACTGGTAACCAAACTTGGTACTATGAGAGTCACCCAGGCGGTGCTGGTTTTAAAGGAATTTAGGGGTCCTGTATGCATGTATAGTTTCATAAAAGCACAATTTTAGTTAATTAAAATGAGAGAGTAAGATAGGACTTTCCATATCATTTTAAATTATTCTACTACTCCACTGTATTCAATTCAATGAGTCATTACATGTGAACAATGAAACACAAATTAGATTAAATCCAAAAGGATCTCACAATAGATAGTTATAGAAAAAGCAATACTTAAATGCCACAGGAAAAAAAAAAGAGACAAGCATAAGTTATCACTCATCCTAAAAAAAAAAATTCCACCCCTATCTATTTTTCATATAAAATAAATTAGTCAACAAATGACAAATATAAAAGTGAACGATTCAAACTTAGGAAAAATTTAGACAACTACGTAGAGATTTGTAACTGTATATTAACATCTTTTAAAGTTAGGCCTATTTAACTTTGTAAAAAAAGGAGTAATTACTAGATGGGAAAATGTCCTTAAAACGTGATAAAATAATAAGCTGGAAAAAGACTTGTCTATACATTGGAGATATTATTACTCTGTGACATCAGGAGTCGTTGAAATTGACAGTGAAGCCACGAATAGGAAACCACAAACAAGTGATGGGAACCAGTGATTTACAGAAGACTGGCCCAGCTGGTCTGTAACCCACAAAGGTGTGCTGAGAGACAGCTGTATTATTCAGTTATATGTCCACCAGCAAATTCCACGTTGGTGGAGCTGGTGGGTGAGGCTCCAGGAGAAGGGCTTGCTAGAAGAAATGTGAGATGTTCAGAGTATTTCTAAAAAGCAGTTTATTGTGAGTTAAAGGTGATACTTCCTCAGACCAGCGATCCCTTGAGAGTATATTAGTGCAGAGATCTTCTTTTTAATTTTCTGAAGAATTGTTTAAAGTGGCAAAAATACAGCAATCAAGGGAATTTTGTTTTGTTTTGTTTTTTACATAAAATTTATTCATGTAAAACTGACTGACTAATTGCACATGGCTATTATGTCGGCTTTTCTAATGCTTTTCTTATTTAGAAAACTTTATGATGAGCGTGTGTAGTCTTACCTTACAATGCTTTGAACCAAGTGTATTTTAGTAGACTCTCCTTCCCCTCAGTTCACTCACCCCTGCACCCCTGGTAACTCCCCACTAGGTTCTTTCCTTTTCCGTGTGTGTGTGTGTGTGTGTGTGTGTGTGTGTGTGTGTGTGTACTTTTATTAATAATTTGAGTTTCATACACGGTATCTCCGTAACACCCTCTTCCCATTTCCCCCTGTTCCACCCTCCCACCCTTGTGCCCTCAAAAAAGAAAGTGGCACCACTGGTGAAAAATAGCTACTTCGTTAGGATTAGCTGCAAACTCAGAGGATGAACACATTCAGCTAGGTCCCAGCCCCATTTAAACAGTGCCCTTGACTTGTCAAAAAAGTGTGTGTGTTTGTGTACGTACGTGTGTGTGTGTGTGTATGTGTGTGTATGTGTGTGTATATGTGTGTGAATGTGTATATATGTGTATGTGTGTATATATGTGTGTGTGTATATGTGTGAGTGTGTGTATATGTGTGTGTGAGTGTATATGTGTGTGTGAGTGTGTGGGTAGAACTGCACATGTACTATGCATGTGGAGGTCAGAGGACAGTGTCATTCTTCAGGCAGTGTCAACTTTTTTGGGGTGGAGGAGGGAGCAGAGTCTTTTCACTGGCCTAGGTCTCACAAAGTAGCCAAACTATCTGGCCAGTGAGCCCTAAGCACCCACCTGGTGGAATGACAAGGCTGTGCCACCACCACACTTGGCTGTTTTCCCATTGGTTCTAGGGATTGAACTCAACCCCGCATGTGTTGTGTAAGTTTATCTTTAGTTATGTATAAAATGTTGTATGCACTGTTGGGTGAGGGTCTGCCTAGGACTGGGCATTCTGTTTTGTCTGCAGGTGTTGGATTTCTGGGGGGGGGGGGATGTTTGATTGCTAATGATCTGCAGCTGAGGAGTTCTGAATCAATAAAAACACCTGAGCTCAGACACTCGAGCTTCCACTGAAAGTATAGCATTGGTCATGACGGTGGTTCCCTCTGTAGAGGTCTGGCAGGGCTTCCACGTATGAAAATGCTTCCTTGTCACCCTTGCTGGACACACAGCAGCTTACTATTACACTCATGCTTGCAAGAAAGCACCTTACCAACCAAAGTACCTCCTCAGCCTCAGGAGAGCTAGTGTCTTCTCTGCATTCCCATCTCTACAGCCTGTCTCTTGATTTCCTCCATCCCAAACCCTTTCAAATCTCTAAAACCTGTGTCAGCTAAATCCCTGATACACAAGGGCAGCCTCCTAGCCAAAGCTTTTCACCAGGGAAAAATGATTATTTATATTCTCTATACTCCTCACTGTTCCCGCAGATGTGTTGTTTCCTGTTAAACACCCCTCCTTTACTAAGACACGGCCTTGAGATTCCGGGATGTTGGGTGATGATTATACGGTAAAAGGCAGAGATGTCATGCATAATCCCAGTCACATATGAAAAAATCTACCTGTCTTTCCCTGGAAAGGTATACAGAATTCTCAACAGGTTGTGTCCAAATTGATGGGAGAAAATGTTTCTTTCTGCTCTGCAGCTTCCGTGTTTCACTAAATAAACATGTACTTTGTAAAATAAAAGCACTTTTAAGCCCAAAATTATTACAGTTCCAGTTTTCCCCTTTACTCCTACCAATGTATGCAAAATGAAAAAGAAAACAGGTTATAATTCGTAAGATATGTATTTGAATGATGACATGATGGATAAGAAGGAGAGAGAACATAAAACAAATAACTGCAAACCAGGAAAAGAGTGGGACCACTCCACACCTGGAACTAAAAATAAATTTTTAAATATGATTTCTAAAGCAAGATTTCTAGTTTCCTTTTCTGTTGCTGTAGTAAAATACCCTAACCAAAAGCAACTTGGGGGAGAAAAAGAGATTTATTTAGCTTACACTTCCCAGGACGCAGTCCATCACCGAAGGAAGGCAGAACAGGAATGAACACACTTCCAGACAAGGAAGTACAAAAGACACCATGGAGAATTCTGCTTGCTGGCTTGTTCTTGGGCTCACACTTTGACTAGCTTTCTAAAAGCAAAGAAGGCCCTCTTTCTTGAGGATGGTGCCACCTACAGTGGACTGAGCCCTCCCATATCAAGGAAGACCATCCCTTACAGACATGGCCATTGACTATTCTGGGCTGGACAAACCCTCAATTGGGACTCCCTCAGCTGACTCTAGACTGTGTCAAATGGACAGCTGAAGCTAACTAGGACAGAAAAGATTGTTTGGCAGCTTTGAAACTTACGAAACTGTCCATCGGACTGCTGTTTGCTTGCATTTGTCCAATAACCGTGTATATAAAAGACAGATGTTGGTGCACCTCCACAAGCAAGCCTTTCTCTAAGATATGTTCTGAAAGCATAGGAAATATATTAGCTCATAAAATCAAGTAACTGCTACTCTTACTTGTGAGCTTACTAAGAAATAAGTCTCTATAAGGTTATAACATAAGTAAAGATAATAAAAAGCATCTTGAGGAGATCGCACAGGAAAAAAAAAGGAGACATATTTCTCTGCTGATGGGAAAAAACACATTACATTAAGCTTTTCTAGGAAGAGATATATTGAGTCACCATGAACTTGAAAATACTATGCCAAGGAAAAGTAAGTCTCCATGTGAGCTGCCCTTGAGATTTAAAGTTATAGTACCTTGCCCTCCCCCGATGCCATACAGCATTTACTTCAGCAACTCGGAACTTTAAAGTGAGCTCATATCATACAGACAAAAGCTATCTTGGTCTCAGGACTGCAAACATACTGATTAACATAGATCAACTGGAACAGCAGTTAACGGCAACCAAACTCCAAGTCAAAAATTCTACGCCTGGAGGATCTGTCACTTGCTGGCCTTCAGAGACTATTTCTCTCCTGTAACATAGCTAAATTGGATGATCTTAAGACCAATAGAAATGTTGTGGCTTTGTGGCTGGTTACAATCAGGACTAAGAAGCAAACAGCTTTTTCTAGATGTATGCAACTAAGAGACATTGTCTGCCCCACATTCTCTTGGTACACAGAGTCTTCCTCATCAAACTTGACTCCAGCTTTCTGCCAATTTCTTCATTACACACCACTTTCCACCATGTTCCAACAATCATAACAGTGGCCAACAGTGAACTCTTTCTATGCCCAATACCACACAGAGCGTTTGAGTTTGCCTAACCCTGGCAGCCACTGATACAAATAAAGGTATCTTTTCATTTTACAATACCTGAGCATGGGAACCAGAAAGATAGCTTTTCCCTCCTTCTATCTATGACTTAAATACTCCAGTGTATGTATGAAGCCCATGGACATGATGACAAGAATGAAAAGATCATATGAGTGAACTTCCCAGAGTGTCTCAGAACACGGTTGCCGTTTATGATTCTTGTTTGTTTGTTTTTTGTTTTGTTTTGTTTTGTTTTTTCAAGACAGGGTTTCTCTGTTGTAACTCTGGCTGTCCTGGAACTCACTCTATAGACTTGACTGGCCTTGAACTCACAGCGATCCACCTGCCTCTGCCTCCCAAGTGCTGGGATCACTTGGAGCTGGAATTTATTGGTGATTGTGAGCCACGGAGTGTTGGAGCTGGAAACTGAATACAGGTTCTCTGCAAGAGAATAGGTGCTTTTAAATCAATCAATCCAGCCCCATTTGTTTGTGTTTAAAAGTAATATAAGGGCTAGAGAGAGAGATGTCTCGGCAGTTAAGAGCACTGGGTCCCACGCACCTAAAATATAATAAAAATAAATGTTAAATATGAGTAAATAAATGTCATACAGATGTTATGGAAGTTGCAAGAACTATGACAAGCATGATGTGGCTAGGAAGAGTAAAAATGTTGTTTTTTTATCCTTAAGCAGCTACTTATATACTCTGAAATTCTCAATTTGTCCATTGGCGAAATGATGAAAATAGTTACTTTCAAGGTGTGTTTGCTTTTTCCCTTGAGAATCAAATAAAATAATCCATTTGAAACGGTGAGCCATTAAATAAATCCACAATTATGGACACAGAAAAACCAAAAGTTATTATTATATAAATGCACACATTTACATAAGTAAACACACAGAAGCTAGAAAAAGAAAGATGAGCGGGTAGATAGATGTGATCCTAAACATACACAGCCTAATGCTCATTTTAAACATGGAATACCATTAAATACCACAATACCCATAATACCAGTCCAACCGCAACAAATATAAAACTTCTAGTTTTACAATAAATTTGAGAAAGTTTATTAAAACAGTGTAAACAGAAAACAGCCATACCAGAGACCAGACGTGGTTAATTTTTCAGTACAAAAGCCTCGGGCGCCACCTTGTGGCCACACAGCATATCGGCCAATCGCGGGATCAAGTTCCATTAAGTTGTGAGGTTCAACTCTACAAAGAGCAGGCAGGATACCGAGGGGTGATTTCCTTGAATAGTAATTGAGAAAAGACACTAACTCTCTCTCAAATGGAACGTGAAGTTTGCTGTTTCCCATAAACATATCTCTGTACTTTGTTTTTTTTAAACTGGATTATCCCAACTAACCACTCTCCCTACACAACCCCACTGGGTTCTTCAGGATTCTGCAGGTGCCAAACCACAAGGGAGAAGCATTCCCAAGACTAGCGCGGGATCAGAGATGAGCTGCTAGAGAAATGCACACGTGTTGCTTGGTTCGAAGTAATTTCCAATGAATTCAATCGCATGCCTTGCCTTTCCGTTTCATCCACACAAAGGATATGTATTCATTAAAGGCGGGAAGCAAATCTTTCATTTTGGTAATTCCAAAATTTATACTTTTCACCCCAGCTAAATGGTCTCGATCCCATGAGTTCTGAACTCAGACATTGCCTTCGTCGCTCCCCACAGTTGCGTATACCTCAATTTACAGTTCTCTTCTTCCTTCTAACCCCTGAGGAAGAGGTGTTCCAGCTTCTGTCCCAAGAGCATCTTTGTGCTGTGCTTTATCTCACCTGTGTTCACCTTCCTCCACTGCCCACTCCATTCGTTGTTCTCTCTCCCTTCCATCTTGAATCGCTGTCTCATCCTGAAGTGTGCTATCCCCTGCTGCCTCAACCACCTTCTTCCCTTCCCTGTCCTTTCTTCATTCTACCTACCGTAGAATGAAGTCCAAAACAAGATTATTGTGAGGAAGTCATCAAAAATGAGAGAAAGCAAATACAGAGTGGTCTTCTTAATGCCTCCCTGTAGCAGTAAGCTAGTATGTCAGTCCGCTAAGAAGACAAGGAGACACTTTCATAGATGCAAACCTTCCAGACTTGGGGGAGGGAACCGTCTGTCATGGCAAGTGCTATACTGGATAGTAGAACCCCGATTATCTGATCTCAGGTGTTTTTATTGATGCAGAAGCTCCTCCTCAGGTGTTATAAAAACCCCACCCCCTCATCCAAAGGCTTATTTGCATAATGAGAGAAGCCTGTAGCTTAGTCTCATCCCACAATCCTTTAGTGGCTGCACTATATCACCTTTACCGCGGGTGAACTCAAGGCCCAAGTGGAGTGTTCTCTCCTTGGTGCCTGAGACCGTGGAAGAAGAATTCCTCCACAGCAACTTGTCTCTTCACACAGAAAGCTCAATGAATCACAATGGGTCTGCCAGAGAGCAGAGAGCAGGTGCAGATCATGAGGAAGCAATCATCTTAATCACAGATTTACATAAAGCCAACACCTGCAGATAATACAAGCTGCCAAGGCTTGGGCAGCCCTTCACCCAACAATATATAAAACAATTAACTAGAAATAAACCTCACCAACACCTTCACCTTCTGAATCGCTGATAGAGCATGAGTCCCTGGGCTCCAATCCCTAGAAGAAAGAACAAAAAGAAAGGAAAGAAGGAAGGGAGAGAGGAAAGGAAAGGGAGAGAGGAAAGGAGGAAGGATGGGAGGGAGGAAGAGAGGTATTAGCGGACCTTCGTTGGTTTTCGGTTTTGAAAAAGCACTTAATTACGTCTCTGTGATTAAAAATAAAGATGGATTCTGTCCGATCCAGGAGAGCTGTGGCGGAGCTAAGCGGTGCCCCTGCCAGCTAATCTTTTTGTTTTTTTTTTATCCACATTAACGCACATCTCAGTGGGTTCAGCGTGATATTGCAGCACCTTATAGAGCATGTGCTGATCACATCCAACCTCCCCTCACCCCCACCCCCATTATAATCATTCTTAGTAGTAGGGTCTTCTCTTTCTTTCACATTGTATTACTCCATGTACTTCTAAAATGGAAGTCTGAAGGTCTACAGAAACTATCTTTCAAAGGTACATGGATTCCCCTAGTCAGTGTGTGCGGAAGTTCTTGACCTAGAGCCACATAAAACGAGGCACAAGGTAGAGACACAGCTCAGTCGGTAAAGTGCGGTTCTTTCCTTCTGCCTTGTGAGTTACAAGTTTGTGGAGTCTGAGTTCAATCTGCAGAACTCACATGGCGGAAGGAACGCTAGTCCCTGGGGTCAAGGAAGGCTAGTCCCTGGGGTCGGAGGTACAGGTTTGTTTTGAACTCCTCTCAACATTTCCCTCTTGTGGCCCCCACACCTAGTTATCCTCTGACCTTCTCCAAGAGTGTACCATAACATTGATCCACGTACCTACAATAAATAAATAAATAAATAAATAAAACGTAATGCAGGTATTCTGATGCACCTTGGGTATACAGACTTCTTTATATGACCTAATTTATTTAGCCTGTGACTTATGCAACTATTTTTCTGAAGATTTTGGCTGGCAAAAGGGAAGCTGGAGAGACAAGTGGGGTGCTGGGAACTGAACCCTTGTACCTTTGGTTGTGGGCCTTAGCCCACTAACCAAACATTACTCTAACATGTTAAAGATTTTCTAACTTCTAACTTCGTTAGAAATAAAAAATAAAAATTAAAAAAAAAAAAGGAAGAGTCTATTTCTACCACAAGGTGTCAGCCCAGGGTAATTTAATCTTCAAAGGCCTTTTAACATCTTATGAAAGTCAGTGACTCCACACACATACAAAAATTACATGTGGAGCATTAAAACACGCAGTATAGTGGGGCATGGTGGGACACGCCTTTAATCCCAGCATTCAGAAGGCAGAGGCAGGCTATCTCTCTAAGAAGGGAAGTTTGTGACCCAGGGCCACATGAAAACAACACACAGGACAGAGACTCAGCTCAGTGGGTAAAGTAAGGTTGTTTCCTGCCCTTGTGAGTTACCGTTTCTGGAGTCTGAGTTCAGTCTGCAGGACTCACATGGTAGAAGGAAGGCTAGTCCCTGAGGTAGGAGGTACATATTTATTTTAAACTCCTCTCAACTTTTGCTTCTTGTAGCCGCCAGAGCTAGTTATACTCTGGCCTTCACATGTGTACCGTAACAAGCATCCACGTACCTACAATAAGTAAATAAATGATCTACATAAGCGAGTTCTAGGGCAGCCAGAGCTCATAGCTGTCTCAAAAAGAAAAAAAAAGAAGAAATAATAAAACAAAACGTGCAGTGTTTGGCACCCTGTGGATAAAGGATAATCACAGCAATGCCGTTGGGGGGTTGTTTTTATTTACATTTGCTAATCAGACTGGTTCTGGGAATGCTATGCACGAACTTCCCGAGATGTTGCAATTGAGATCTCAGTCTTCCTGGGTGTGCTTCCATTTCAGAGGCGTGGATCCTCTACTGACGTCCTCTCCCTCTGAAACTTTCAGATGTTTGATTGATCCGGGAAGCTGCAGTTGATAGATGGGATGGGGCGGGAAGGACTCCATTCGGGGTGAAAGTCACTCACGAACTAGGATTCCTTCTTCCCTGTTCTAAACTCGAGGAGAGACTGCTGTGCTGGAAGGGCGTTGCGCTGCGGGTGGCGCCTTAGCTCCACAAGCAGCGGGTCTCCGAGTGTGACCTGGGACCGCCGCAGAATCACCAGGGAAACGGAGAAATACACAACTCCAGATCCGTCAGACCGGATCCGGGAATGCACCCAGCAGCTGCGTCTCAGTGACTCCGGTTCGCCGTGCAGTCGGAGCGGCGTTTCCGAGAAAGACTCGCCCACCGACGTTAGCGCGAGCCGGGTCAGGGAAAGGCCGGGTTCGCACCGCGGGCAGCGCGCCGCCGCCGCCCCGGCCCCGGGTGAGAGGGAGCGGCCAGCCCGCCGGCAGGGGGCGCTGTGCGCGCGGCGGCCGAGGGGGCGGGGTCTGCGGAGCAGGCTGCTCGTTCGGGGGCGTGACTCGGGAATCCGCGTGGGGCCGGGAGGTCTAGCCGCGCCGCGCCGTCGGGTTCCACGGAGGAGTGGGTGAGTCCCTGCGTCGTTCGCGGCCCGCTTGCTCCTAGTGTTCGCGGACCCCACGAAACTGATGCGGGCCTGGGAGGGGTGCGGTGGGTCTCGCGTGCTGGGGAGCCGGCGGCGGTGCCCCGGGCAGCGCAGCTCCGAGCGTCCCTTGGCTCCTCCCGACACCCCCACCCCACCCCGCCCCAGTCCCCGGCGGACTCTGCGGGGATCAGGACCCGAACACTTGACACGAGGGGCTTGGGGCTTAGGATGGTGGTCAGGTTTGTCCAGTCAGGTTGGGTTCAGATGGTGGGTTTGCCAACTTGGCGAAGTCTCCAAGCTCGCATCGCTTAATGAAGGGCTGGTACCTTGTGCTGTTTGGGCTTCTGGTTTCCTAGTTAGTGGAGTTTTTTTTTTTTTTTTCATTTTGAGTCCTTGGAACACTGGTCTTACTCTTTCAGGATGTGGGTGGGATTCGGGTTTCCTCCAAAATAAGTCAATCAACGCTTGTAAATAAGTCACTTTGGTGAAATCTGGCATTTGTAGACAAAGAACTTAAGTACACTAAAAATTTGGTTACTGTGGGTTTTTTGTTTGTTTGTTTGTTTGTTTAGGGGGAGGTACATACCTCGATATTTAACCATTTATTTAGCATTTATGTTAGGTGCCTGGAGAAGCGATGCTTTTAAGAAGCAGCACTGTGAAGAACATCATCCCGTCTTCCAATGATTAACTGTGGCAAAGCAAAAATACACTTGAAAGTCCCCGAGATGGAACTTGCAAACCACAGTGTATCCCAGTCATCGGGTTTCTTGGATTCTAAACTCCTGGCCATAAACATTGATTCAGTTGGGCTGTGTCAATATTTAGCAGGAACACCAAGTCAGCCATCCTAGTCCAACCAAACAAGTCACATCTGAATCTACCCTTTCCTATTTAATGGGGAAGAAAGTTGGTGGATATTGGGCCAGATCCTGGAGTTCTTGACATCTCACTATGCTGTATCTCGCTCAGTTTGCTGGGGAATCTGGTGCAATCTTTTCCTCCAGTACAAGTTCAATTATATGTTTAGTTAATGTCTGGTGGACGCCAGCATATTTTATTTAACTGACATTTTGTTTTCCTGGTTTCTGGGCACACGGTCAACCATTACCCTTGCTGACATGGGTTTTTCCTTGGCTTTGCTCTTCAGCATGGTAACATGCAAACATGGCTGGGCACCTCTTCAGGGCGTCTCTGGCTTTCCACCCAGAAGCTCTACGTTGTGGCTCTCTGTCAGCAAGCAAGCACTGACAACTTGCTGCGTGTGACAGGATTGGGTATAGAAGAAAGCCCTTGTCCATTTTCTCTGCTGCTTTTCCTGAGCCACCATCTGTCTATAAACTATCATCCTTTAAGACGCGTGACATTACCATACAGCTCTTGCTGGAGTGTTTGCCTGTCCTAAACTAAAAGGTATTTGAGAACAGACCTCTCATTTAGCTTTCTGTTTCCCGTGTCTGACATCGTTGCTCACAGTGTGGTTAATGAGTTAACACTGAACGGCTATAGGTTTATACATTACTGTCTTTACCATGTTGAACTACCGTAGTTAAAGCACGCTCCAATCTTAGTCAATTGTTTCTTGTATTTTATTAGACTGCATGCTACTCTATCCTAGACACCCCTTCCCAACTATTCTCTTTATAATGTTGGTTAAAATCACCAAATGGCATGAAATAATGGTTTTTTTTAAGACAAACTGTATGCTCCTCCAGGGCAGGCATGAAGTCTCATTCTCTTCTTCCTTTGTTGTGTCTATGTAGAATTGGCCTTGTGCATGCTTTTCTATTGGCATATACTTTACCCAGAATTCTTTCAAATGACTATGGTCAACACGCAACTTAAACTGAAAAAAAAAAAAAGTAATGACTGTGTAATTGAGAATTCAAGATCTAGTCAGGTGCTTTAAGTACTTATATTATGGCCACCAGGGCTTGTCACTGCCTTTCCTTATTGTTTTTTGCTGTGTTGGCTTTCTCGTGTTCAAATGAAGATGTATTCCGACTGTCACAGCAAGTGTCGTGGTGATTTTATACCAACCTAACTTAGCAAAACGTTAACATCTCTTCGTTCTCTTCCCCTTGGAGATAATATCAGAAGAGGCCTATAACTTGCCAGCTAGATTTGGCTGCCATCCCTAAGCTACTCAGCGTGATCTCTGGCCGGCTAAGCCTGTATCATCTGACTGTTTCTATAACCAGAAGATGGGTGTTATGTGGGTCAATCAAAACAGTAAATACAACTTTATGTATCTGGTATCCAAAAAATACTTAGAACCAGAAATATATTTTTGGTTTGGGGTTGTTTTTTTTTTAAAATATTTATGTAAGCACAATAAGATATCTTAAGGATAAGATGCAAGTTTAAACAGAAGCTCATTCAGTCCTCAGATACACTTCATATGCATATATTTGGCCTGAAGATGATTTGGAACTCAGTCTGTAGGCCAGGCTAGCCTCAAACTCACAGAGATCCACCTGCCTCTCCCTCCCGAGTGCTGGGACTGAAGACTTGCACCGCCCAGCCCTGAAGATGATTTTATACAATGCACTCACTGCCAGATGTACTGACACTCATCTTAAATCCCAGCACTCAGGAGGCAGAGGCAGATGGATCTGTAAGTTTAGGCCTGCTCTATACATAGCAAGCTCCAGGTCAGCTAGGACTGTATACTAAGACCCGATCTTTAAAAACATATAATATAATGTACTTACACCTGGAATTTCAGTGCAAACACTCACATGAGGTCATGTGGGGAATTTTCCACTGTGTCACCATGTCAAGACTCTAGTTTTACACTTCAGAGCATTTCAGTTTTGTGATTTTCAGATGAAGGAGGCTCAACCTATATTCTCATCCTGAATGTTCCAAGACAGGTAATTCTGGGAAATTTTCCCTGAGCACCTTAACCAGAAAAATGTTGGTGTTGGGGAAAGGTGACTCCTCTATTCTTTGTGAAGTCCTGACCTTTAAAACTTGGAAAGTATTGTATTATAAGCTATACCTAGAAATAGTTTCCCACTTAGTAAGATATTGCAGGTGGTCTAAAGTTCCAAAGTATTTGGAATGTTTTCTACAAACCTAACTGTTGTATGTGTAACTTGTTTTTCTCTTCAATTTGACAAAGTACAAATTGAAGGTGTAATCCTCTAGGAGTAAATTTAGAGCTCATTCAAAACAGTGAATAATACAACTTCCTGTTTCTCCTGCACAGAAAGTGTTAAACCACGCCTGGATTAGGCTCTGTGAATTCGTTAAGCCTTAACGGTTAAGGAATAATTTTCTTTGTTTGGGGGAGTTTTTTGACAAGCTTCTCCCCCTCCACGGGGTTGACTAAGAAAACAGGTGTGTCAGTGATGGAGCAGAATTTAGCACCCTACTGGAAATTTCTGTGCAGCATGTTTCACCAACAGGACTTGTCCAGAGGGCCCTCAGGCAACACAGCCTTTTGGCCCTTGAAGCAACTGTTAGGATTCACCTTAATAATCCTGTCTCTTCCGTTCACTACCTTCAGGAACATTTCAACATCCAAACTAGTTAATTATTGTTTCAGATCCCATCATCAACCCTGAGGTCTATGAAACTTGAAGTTTCTGTCTCACTGCCTGGAGTCCACGTTGATAGCATTGTTACTCAAGACGGGAAATGCTTTCCCAGTTCCATTTGCCTTTAAGGGGCGGGCTTTCCTCTAACTGGTAATCTGGAGTTAAATCTACCTGAAGTCAAAAAATAATGTTTATGTTTCATGTAGACATAAGTCATTCATTGAACAACCAGTTGATATTAGTGCACTGGTTTGAGGCTTTATAAATCAGCGGTTCTCAGCCTTTCTAATGCGACCCTTTAATACAGTTCCTCATGTTGTGGTGACCCCAAACTGTGATATTGTTTTTGTTGCTACTTCATAACCATAAATTTGCTTCCGCTATGAATTGTAATGTACATATCCGATATGCAGATGGTCTTAGGCAACCCCTGTGAAAGGATTGTTTGACTCCCAAAGGGGTCGTGACCCACAGGTTGAGAACTGCTGCCCTAAATGTATAGATTATTCACGATTCGAATCTTAATTGATTTTTCCTGCTCTGATTCTCTGGTGAATAAATACTTTATACTGTTCCATCAAACAGTAGTATCATAAATGGAATGGACTTTATTTTTCTTTTTCTAGGTAGCTGAAGCCATAATATTTTATAGGATTCATGGAGATCAGTAAAGACATTACAAACCAAGAACAACTTTGGAAAATGAAGCCTAAGAGAGATCTGGAAGATGACAGTTACTCGGTAAATTAATGACTATAATAGCTGATAATCACAATCTACACACACTAAGTGTATCCTGGAGCTACTAGTGTTGGGAAACTGCTTTCCATTGTGGTCTGCTGACCTCTGTGATCAGATACCAGTGGCTGAACCTGGGTTGAGTGAGTGGCAGCGTGGTGTAATTGAGTTGACTCTACTAGTTATCAGGGGCTTAGCTGGATAACCTCCATCAGGTCCCTGAAAACCCCAGGTCCGTATAAGTGAATGATTTGGACTAGATCATCTCCAGAGCCCATCTAGTCCTTTCTAACACTTGTGGCCCTTGGTTTAAAAAGCAAAAGTTACAATGCCCCATATAATGATAGTTTTGTAAGCATTTCTATAGGTGCTCTGGCAGCTCACGAGAGTCCACCAAGTGTACAATGACCCACTCTTTAACCTAAGAAATTCTCTTTGGGCAAAAGAATCACTGGCCCTACTTTTGGTCAACCGTGGGATTAAGCGTTTCTCACTACGTCGTTTGAAAGAGTGGCAACAATTTTCTGTTCCAAATGCTAACCTTTCTTAAGGTATTTAAAATGCGATTCTAACAGATTATTTTTATTAATTATTCAGAAGGGAAAAGAGCTGGGCGGAGGCAGCACACGCCTCTAATCCCAGCACTTGGGAGGCAGAGGCAGGCGGATTTCTGTGAGTTTTGAGGCCAGCCTGGTCTACAGAGTGAGTTCCAGGACAGCCAGAGTTGCAACAGAGAAACCCTGTTTCAAAAAACAAAAAAACAATAGGAAAGAAAGGAGGGAGGGAGGGAGGGAGGAAGGGGTTAAGAATTACAACCATATAACCTACAAAAATAACCCCGTAAAAGAAAATCATTTTCATTTTTTTAAAAATTAGATCTCTTACTTGCTGTATTGTAATTTTCACTCTTAGCCCCAAAATGGTTCTCAGCCGATTTCACTTGCACTGTATTAACATGCAGGAATTGCAGAAGCTGTTTCCTTTCTGTGTGGAGTAATTAGAAAGACACTGGGTAGAACAGTGATTTATGACTCAAAGGAAAATTCAAATGGCAGGAAAGGTCATTCCTAAACACTGGTGATTATGGAGTACTGTGTGAATTCAGGTTGCTCTGGGTAAAACAAGACGAGCAGAGATAACCGCGAACATCACGTCAGTCAGCAGAAGATCCTTCGGCGCACGTGGAGCTATGGAAACGACTCAAATACGGACTGAGAAGCAATGGGTTCATAAAGCACAATATGAAACACTCTGCGGTTTCACTTTGAATTTTTGGAATCCATCGTGTTTCTGTTTATCCCTTGTGGGAATGGCAAACTGTTCAACACACTTTCTTTTGAGTTACTGAAAAAAAAAAAACCAAAAAAACAAAACGTGGTGGGCAAAGACATATTAACTTCTCGGGTAGCAGATTGTGCCTGCAGGAGTAAACTTGTTAGTTAAAAAGCTTTCTTTTTAAACTTTCTGATTATGTGTTCGTCGATCACTGCTTTGACACGTGAGTGTTTCAGAAATATAAAATCAAAGTGCAAGACTACTTAATGAAATTCATATTTTCCCTACTGGTAATGACTCTATTATTCCTGCTGTTCTCATTCAAACCTCCACACCTACGTAATGAAATTCATATTTTCTCTACGAGTAATGACCCCATTATTCCTGATCCTTTGCATTTGAATTAATGAATTCACTGTCACTGCTCTGCAGAATTGCCCAGGAACCAATAGAAATATTACAGAACACCTTTTACAATATGCAGCTTTGCTAGGTTTTGCCAAGAATAGTGGACTTTAAATTTTTTTTTTTAATTTATTTTAGCTTCTTAAAATTATCCCATTATTTTAAGTCTTAAAAAGAGATGGCTGTCTCAGCTTTCATGGAAGTATCGGCATGTGTTTCTTTTGTTTTAAAAAGAAATGGAGCTCAATTTGGTGACGTATGTCGGTCCTCCCAGCACTTGTACTGAAGCTGGAGGATGGACTGGCTGTGTTGGGTGTTGAAAGCCTGCCTGGGCTACGTGAGACCCTTGTCTCAAACAGAAAGAAGGAAGGAAATAGACAAATGGAGAATGCCAGTGTGTCAGGGTGCACCTTTGGTCAGTCTTGTGTAGACTATACCGCCTTTAGGTGACCGACGGCCGCAAGCGAGTTTCTGAATGCCCTATGCACCAAGATGCTCGCTCAATGATGGAGCAGGATGTTAGCGTAAAAGCAATCCACTTTGTCCAGTGTTAAGATGTTCCCTTTCTGTCTTTTGTAGACCTCGGACGCGGGAGAGACCAGCATACTAAAAAGTCCCGCGCCCTTGCATCTGCAGCACGCAGTCCATGTTGATGCATATGACTGCCCCTCGGAGCTTCAGTGCACGCAGGAATTCTTCCCAAACTGGCGCTTGCCTGTGAAAATCGCTGCCATTGTATCGTCTTTGACTTTCCTATACACTCTTCTGAGGGAAGTCATTTACCCCTTAGTAACTTCCCATGAACAGTACTTCTATAAAATCCCCATCCTGGTCGTTAACAAAGTCTTGCCAATGGTCTCCATCACCCTCTTGGCGCTGGTTTATTTGCCAGGGGTGATAGCAGCAGTTGTACAGCTTCGAAATGGAACCAAGTACAAGAAATTCCCGCTGTGGTTAGACAGGTGGATGTCGGCCAGGAAACAGTGTGGGCTCCTCAGCTGCTTCTTCGCTGTGCTGCACGCGGTTTATAGTCTGTCTTACCCGATGAGGCGATCCTACAGATACAAGCTGCTCAACTGGGCCTACAAACAGGTAGGAGGTGATACCCCACAAGATTAGTAAGCTAAAATGTCTAAGTCATTTAACAAATGAATTTATTCTCACTGTAGTAACAGCTGTATCCCAGGCCCCTGTTGACATTCGAGAAAGTATTCTGCATTTTTAAAAAATCCTTATTAAAATGTTATCAGAATCTGCCATCTTATATCGAGGGATATCTTTGAAAAACTGAAACTAAATAACAACTTTATTATTAAAAAAAAAATATTTTGTGCAGGCAGGGTCGTATTTCAATCTTTCCATCCTGACAGTGTGATCTTATAGGAGCTGATTGTTTTTACCCTTTATTTACCAGAGTTTATTTACCAGCGTACTTTACAGTTCTGTCCGAGTAAGCCATCAAATAAGTTCACATGTATTAATAATTCTGGTTCGCGTTCCTCTCTTTCTTAGGTTCAACAAAACAAAGAGGATGCCTGGATTGAGCATGACGTTTGGAGGATGGAGATCTACGTGTCCCTGGGGATTGTGGGACTGGCCATCCTGGCTCTCTTGGCTGTGACGTCTATCCCATCTGTGAGCGACTCTTTAACGTGGAGAGAATTTCACTATATCCAGGTAAGCCATGTGCGAAAATAGCTCTAGTCTGCTTCTAGCATCCAATATATTGATTTACCCCATTAAAAAAGAAATCTTTTCCAGTAGTAAAGCTCTCATTCTGCTCCATTTGATAGGGTTTTCTCAGCTGTTTTTCCGTTGTTTCTATAAATTATAGGATGCATTTTGTAGGTATAAGTGAAAGACATCACTAAAACAAAAATATTGTCACATTTAAAACTTTTTAGACAATTTGCTGCCCCCATCCAGTAACTATAAACATAATACTTTAGGCATATCAAGGGTCTGATAGCTCTCCCCCAAATTAAAACATTTTACCTATCCCTTGATTTTAGTCGTGCCTTTGAGCTTACACAGTTTCGTACTCTCTAAAAAAATCATTCTCTAAAACACAAAGTTTTATCGACTGAAGGTATTCTGATACCTTTTTTTTTTTTTTAACATTCTCACACTTATACCCCAAGCTAGCCTGAAATTCACTATGTAGCCCAGGCTAGTCTGGAACTTGAGACAAGCCTCCTATGTGCTGGAATTACAGGCATGAGCCACCACACCTGGCTCTGTCACCTAATTTTTAATGCTGCTTTTTTTTTTTTTTTATTCTAAGTTATGTTTGAATTAGTTTAATCAGTTGAAGTTTCAAAATATTTCTGGAACTCAGAATCCCGTCCCAAGCTTACTTGTTTTCTAGGTAGGAGACCACACATTAAAGAGAACAATGTACCAGTGAGGGCCTGTGTAACAGGAGCCAAGGAGCTCAGCTTAATTCAGTCATAAGTAGCAGCCAAAACATTTTAAAATCATAGTCTTAACTTTCACGGGTCAGCAGTTTTGGAACTGTCCACACATTGAAGCGTTCCCCACTGTCTCTTTCGCGTGTCCACGTGCACCTTCGAGAGGCAGCCGTGCATTCTGGGAAGTCTCTTTTATTCCAGCAAGCCTTAGACTTGGTGCCATATTCTCCCTGCAAAGCATTTTCTGATTTTTGTGTTCGGCCTTTGGAGTCTTCTCTCCCTCCTGAAATCCTTTCTCACGTTACTTTTCTATCGCACATACGTGAGCGGTACTTCTCAGGTTTAGTCGGGATTGGGCACTGCGTCTTGACAAGTCCACCCAACTCCATGTGCAACGCGTGAGCTGTAAGTAGATAATACCCATTTAGGAAAATTGAACTTCAAGCGATCAAGGGTAGTTTCCAGTTACTAACCTAGAAACTTCATCTGGAGTATGAGACTTGGGAACACTACAATTTTACCTCCACGACTCATACCCTAAAAATATAAACTTAGCCATTTAATCGGGGCGTGAGGGTACAGCTGAATAATTGAGTTACGTTCATTTTGTCAGGCTAATGACCATTTCCAGTAAAGTGAAGGCAAGCCCAAAGTCATCCAGAAGAATCTTGTCAGAATGCTTTAAAATTGTGTGGGTAAACAATTCCTCGAACAACTTTCTCTGTTTAATGGCAATGTTTCAACGGGTCGAAATTGTTCCTCATATCTTCTAGGTTTAGTTTGTTCAGATTGAAGTTGTTCCCAATATTTTTCCATTTTATTAGAATATATGATGATTTTTTTAAAACAGATTTCTATGAGCTCAAGACCAACTTAATCTACATTGTGAGTTCCAGGCTAGTGGAGAATGAATATATATATATATATATATACACACACACACACACACATATATGAGAGAGAGAGAGAAAATGAACACTGGAGAGAGGATTAAGAGAAGGGATGCCCTAATTCCCTGTTGGTGGGATTACAAACCAGTGCTGCTGCTCTGGATATCAATATGGAGGGTTCTCGAAAAGCTAAAAATAAATCTAGCATTTTCCCAGCTCTACCTCTCCTTGGCATACACAAAAAGGACTCAACTCTCTACTCCACAGATACATTTCCAGCCATCTTCTAGTATCTGTTTTAAAGGACACTAGTCAGGACTTCAATCCCAGCTCACTGGAGACAGAGGCAGGCAGGTTTCTATGAGCTCCAGCCTAGTCTACACAGTGAGTTCCAGAATAGACAGTGCTACACTGTAAGATCCTGTCTCAACCAAAAAAAAAGAAAAAAAAAGGTAAAATAAAGTGCTTCTAGTCAGTCATAGTTAATGCCCAGCAAGTTCTCTTCTGCCAGCACACAGATGCAGGAAAGAACTTCTTTACCAGCAACCATTTCCTGATTTCACTAAACAAGTATTTAAACTGGCCTCGGATTTTCCTTACTTTTTCTAGCATCCTCTACAACGTAAAAATTTCTATAGCAATAGACCCGCTGCTCTGTGTTGGTAGACCAGTGATTTTATATCCTTTTTGCAGCATAGGGCACCAGGAAAGATTTTAAGAATTCATAGTGAAGAAAGTGGTAGATTTTTTTTTTTTAGGCCTTATATCAAATATCAGGATGACTTTATTCTGTGTGGAGGAAGAAATCTATAGCACCTGTCTGCCTTATTAAAACCCTTACGCTTGGCATTAAAAAAAAAAAAGTGATTCATCAACCATCTGGCGGTGGTGCCGCACGCCTTTAATCCCAGCACTCAGAAGGCAGAGGCAGGCAGATCTCTGTGAGTTCGAGCCCAGCCTGGTCTACAGACTGAGTTCCAGGACAGCCAGAGTTACAACAGAGAAACCCTGTCTCAAAAAAACCAAATAAAATAAAAAATGACTCATTGGAAAACTGTGTGTGTGTGTGTGTGTGTGTGTGTGTGTGTGTGTGTGTGTGTGTGTAAATATGTATACACACACACATTTGGAAGGTCCATTTTCACATTCGTTTATAAACTTGAAATGACATCAGTTAATAAAGACGCTGAGCTCTGATTGGTTTTTACAGTGTTCTGTAGTCAACCCAGCAACATTCATTGAGCACCTACCATGTTCAAACCATTGTGTTGCTTCTGCAATGACCCTGTGATAAGGCAGCATCTAGTTTTAGACAGCCTGATAGGCAAAGTTAAAATATAATCAGTAAGACAAAAATATCAGAATGGAAAATGTCATAATGAGACACGGGGTGTCGGTCGGTGGTAGAGTGCTTAGCTAGCATGCACAGGGCGCTGGTTTGGGTCGTCATCACCACCAGTAAAACACAAACGTCTTAAACAGAACGGAGGAGAAAGCACAGGTAGGCCTGTTGACAGTTTGAGACTTAAGGAAAGGTGATGGCTTCTCAGCTTACCGTAGAAACAAGAACAATCACCTAAAGTCATGTGCTGAGGACAACGTGGAGAGAGACTCGGAAGGTGTGAATGGACATTGTTGAGAAACATGTCAGGAAGACAAATGAAAGGATTTCCAAGCAACAGAACAAATCCCAAGGGGGTAGGGAGGCGTTGACTATTATGGACTCAACCCTTACGTAGGGTCATATTTTTTTTTCTTTTGCAGAGCAAACTAGGGATTGTTTCTCTTCTCCTGGGCACAGTGCACGCTTTGATTTTTGCCTGGAATAAATGGGTGGACATCGATCAGTTTGTATGGTACATGCCTCCGACTTTCATGATAGCCGTCTTGCTTCCAGTTGCCGTCCTGATGTGTAAACTCGTACTGCTCCTGCCCTGCTTGAGGAAGAAGATACTGAAGATTAGATGTGGTTGGGAAGATGTCAGCAAAATAAACAGGACTGAGATGGCCTCCAGATTGTAGAACTGCTGTTTGCTTAATATTGATATGTTTCGTCATAAACACTACAGATTTGTGTGTGTTAATAAAATTAATACTTTGGGATCACTTTTTAGTTACTACGACAACTCCTTGTATGTATTTGGTATGTGTGTGTGAGAGCACATGAGTGCCACAGTACACATGTGGAGGTCAGAATGAGAATCAGTTCTAGCACACACGAGGACTGAACTCGGGTTGTCAGGCTTGGCAGGGAGCACCTTTACCTGCTGAGCCATCTCTCGAGGACCTCGCTTCAGGATCTTAATATATTTGTGTACGGGTGATGCATTTGAAATTTGTATATTTTCTGACATATTTGATTTTTTAAAAAAAATTAGAGTCAGTCTTTAGCATATTCTTTCTATGTGGTAAGGCTAAGCATAACCAAACAATCAGATTTATCAGAATGCATAGCATTGTACATTTAGAAATGCCTTGAAAAACCAGTCCTTACCCTCTGTTTTCAGGTTTATTTTGTTATGTGTGTAAGTATTTGGCTACCTATATGTATGTGTATAATGTACATGCTTGGTGCTCTCATGGGCCAGAAGAACTACTCAGATTCCCTAGAACTGGAGTTAAGAGATAGTTGTTAGTCGCCATGTGGATGCTCAGAACCAAACCCAAATCTTCAAGAGCAAGTGTTCTAACTGCTGAGCTTTATCTCACAGTTTGGTATTTTAATGATTACATATTTATGGAATACAGAAGGATATCCCAGTAGACAGTGTGTAATGGTCAGATCAGAGCAGCTAGCATATTAATCCTGTTTCCTTAAACGTACTCTACATTTATATTAACATGTAACAGTCATGTGTATTTATGAGGTACATTATGATGATTGTTAAATAACTTCATTCAGATGTAATCAGGTTTCATTCACAAAATACTTGGCTTAAAAACACAGAGATGTAAACGGTGGTACACGCCTTTAATCCCAGCACTTGGGAGGCAGAGGCAGGTGGATCTCTGTGAGTTCGAGGCCAGCCTGGTCTACAGACTGAGTTCCAGGACAGCCAGAGTTACAACAGAGAAACCATGTCTCAAAAACAAAACAAACACAATGATGTATGTACAGAAATAGAGCAAAAGCGTGATATCACACATACATCTAAGACAAGCAAAACTCAGCTTTCCAGGAGAAAAAGTAAATTCCATTGTTTCTACCTGAGTCGTGAACAAGTCGATTGAACTTACTTTCATACTTTGGCAAAAGCGTTCCGGGAGTGAGATCCTGAAGGGCAAACTCGTCAACTGTAAGTCTTCCTAACCCAACTCGACACTTCAGAGATTTTCGGAATTAAGGAATGGTCACTGGCTTTGTCTTTTATACCCATTTATTAGGATTGAAGATGACAGAGCTTTGCTGATGGAGAAAATTTAAAAAAAAAAAAAAGGACACTAGTATATTTGTTAAATCCTACATTTATTTTTTTTTAACTACTTTGTTCTTTTACAAAGATTATTTTTCTTTTGTGATAGAGAGTAGAGAGCCTCCTTCATATAAATCTAAATTCAGTGACCGTGAGTTCCAAAATACATGGACATGTTTACAGCTGTAATTGTTAAAGCAGCACAGACAGTTAAGGCCTTGGGCAGTGATTCATCGTGGGAGGAAAGGTAACTCAGGGCCTAGAATGACAGATTCAGCAAGGAGATATAAATATGGGACCACTTATCCATGTGTGTCATATGTCCCACCACAGCTAGCCAGCCAAGGATGGCAGTCAGGTACCTGCAGCCCCATGGACACAGTGAAATGTCAGGACCCTTAGCACTGAGAAGCAGCAACTGGGCCCGCTTTCACAGGGGCTCCAGCTCAGAACCATACATAGCATTCTCAATGGGACCTCAGTGAGGCCTCCAAGAGCAACAGCTGAGTTTCCACCTGGCTTGGTTTTAAAATCCTGTCTCTTTAACAAGCAACAATGGGCCTATTCTGAAAAACCAAATACCTACCTCCTGATTTTTTTTTTTAAGACCCAATCTGTCTATGTAGACAGGCTGGCTTTGAATTCAGGGTTCCCCTGCCTCTGCTTAATTACTGGGATTAAAGGCTAATGGCCACCACAGCAGCTCGGGAATTCTTGTGATAGGAAAAAAGGAGTCTACGACATGTTTAGTTTTAGATGTGAGGCATAACACATCTAGATTCCATGTTTAGCTCTTCTAAGCCTTTGTACAGTGGTTAAGCACTGTACATTGTTATAAGCGAAAGAAACAATAAAGATTGTCTTTCAAAGCAATAGTGGAGCCGTGGAGCTGTCTCAGTTGGTGAGGTGCTTGCTGCAAAGTACAAGAGCCTGAGTTCACATCCCCAGCACCATGTAGAAAGCCAGGTACAACATGCACGCCCCTGGAATCCTAGTGCTGAGAAGGTGGAGACAGGGGAATCCCTAGGGCTTGATGGCCACCTAGACTAGCAAAATCCACAAGGTCCGGGTTCAGTGAGAAACCCTTTCTCAAAAAATACGATGAAGAGCAGTTAAGAAAGACACCTAAGATTCACACACACACACACACACACACACACACACACACACACTCAAAGCTGTTTCCCAACAAAAGAAGATACTATGTCCTGGTGTAGTCTTGAGTTTCCTTTTCCCTAATCATCATTTACATAACGCATGGCATATAGCAAGCCAGGGGCAGTAAAGGATGTACAAGATAGAAAAGATCTAATTCCTACTCAGTCTCACAAGGCCAAGCAGTTTTCGTGAATCACTGGATTCCAAGTTTTCTGTTGCTGGAAGGAAGGGATGACTAATTCTGTTTAGAAAGGCAAAACCAGGATGGTGTGAAGTTGACTCAGGAAAAGAGGAAGTACTTGAGCTGGTACTGAAGTGTAAGTAGGAGGGTATCAGATAGAATGGGAAGCCCACGTGAGGTGTGAGAGATTGAAAAGTCTTCAGGCCTGCTGGGATAACACATTCGAAGAAATGACACTTCAGATCGAGACGAAGGCTGCATAGGTCATCGGGGTCAACTTATGACAAGATGCTCTGTCTGAACCTTGTCCTTCAGAGATTTAGAAAACCACTGAAAAGCTACAAACAGGGACTTAACACCGTTAGGATTGCATTTTAGAAAGATCTGGAACTACCCAGGCGACACTAATTACTTTTCCCATTGTTATAACCACACACTTGACAGGAAACTTAAGAGAAGAAGGCTCACCATTTTAGATAGCCTTGATGAGCTTAGCTTGTGGGGCTAGGGCTGCCAAAGCCACCACATGGGCTATCTTGGAAACTCCAGAAATGAGATTCATGACTCCTAGATGCTAAGTCTTTGAAATAATTCGTATTATGGGAAGCTTCAGAGAAGAAAGGAAGCTCCTCTGTAGCTGGAGGGATCCCCAAGAGTGGGTACCATTGACATTACTGTCTTGGAGTGAAAGCTTTGCTGGATGGAGAGGTGGAACAATTGGGATAGGAGGGTCAGGCCAGTATCCATGTAAGGTATTTAGGTCCCATGTAGTTTCTACCACATTCTTTGCATAGTTTCCGGGGAAGGGGAAAATAGAGGGCAAACTAGTCCCCCTGACCCCTTTCTGATGTCCCTGTAGCCAGGCAAAACCAGAGACAGTTTGGCTTCAGCACTTCAGGCATCTCAAGGATGAGGCCATCAGACCTAACAGCATTTCTGGCTTTTAGTCAAGAAAGAAACCCGTCACTTTTAGGGATCTTCTTGTACCCCGCTAACAGCTGGCTGTGAGCCCAGAGTCACCTCACTTCTCTAAGCAAAGCTATCCTAATTAAAAAGTGTCTACCCGGGCCTGATTCTCTTTAAACATCTGCTCAGTAAGGATCATTATTTGGAGGAGGATGGATAAAACCTGTTAAGATGATGTCTTTAGTATTTTTAATGTTACATTTACTGTCATCTTACGGTAATAAAGAAGAAATGTATGAATCTGACGTGATTTTTCTGGTCATAGACTACCGTGTCTGAGAAAACATGTAAGAAACATGGCCCAATGACATGAGATCTGTGACCCGTGAACTTACATACAAGTTAATAATAAGATATATATGTCCTTTTTTTTTTTTTTGACAGTTTTATAGACCAGGCTGGCCACCGACTCCATAACCTTGAAGTTCTGTTCCTTCTGACTGTATCTTCAAAGAACTGTGATTGCGGGCTCACGTGACTACACCCAGTGTAATCTGTGCTGAGGCTCCAACCTGGGGCTTCACGAACACTGGGTATGAGCATTCCAAATGAGCTACACCCTCACCTCTAACTTCCAGTAGTATCACTAACTCTTAGAATTTTCTTCAAAAAAAAAAAAAACTTGCAAAATGCAAAAGCTCCTTTTTCTCAAAAACCTGTCTTCAAAGAAAAAGTGTTAGAAAATTTCCAGTGTAGATTTAATGATGTTGTCTTCAGTTAATTAGAGGCTCTCTTCTCTCTTCTTAATGCCAGCTTTCCAGGTGTTTTTGCAAGAGGCCCTTTAAGCCGGTACTTTAACTTACTGAAAATAATCCCGTGCTTGAGTAAATTAGTAAGTCACTGACTTGTGACCATTTCACATGACCTGAAGGTAAAGTCTAGGACCTTGTCCTCCAGATGATCATGGTGTTTTCGTTCCTTGTGGCTAATGACAGTTACCAGAATAGTTCAGGGCTGCCAGTTTGAAGCATACCAAGAACAAGCTGCCAGTTCCTGCAGCTATAAAAATTGCTGAACTGGAAGAGGATGAAATCACCTGAGTTCTCTAATCTCTTGCCTAAAGACGTGACTCTGAGTGAAATGAGGCTTCCCTCAGCCAATGTCTGAATTTCTGGACAGAGGCTGCCAGCTTTGGAATGCAGAGGACATGCTAGCCTCTGAATCACCCTGGAGCTGGTACTCCTTTCTGCACCTCTGCTAGACCTTCTGAGAGTCTGAGACCTAGGAAGTTGAACTAGAGATGCTGGGGGCAGGGATTGAAGCCAGAGTCACTGGAATGTACAAAAACAGAGGACCCTGAGAACCATTTCAAACTCGCCTTTGTTTTGCAAACAGGAACTGTGCTACCACGAAAGATTAAATATATAAATAAATATTAGAGGATTTACACAGTGGAATTAAACAACGTTAAGAGCTTGAGGGATATATTAGTTTGTATTTCTTTAGTGTAGAAAGACTCTTTTAAAACCGATGTATAACAAAAGCCCAGCATTAGGAAAAGTCAAAGTTGAACTGGGCTTTCACAACCAGGAGCTCGCCTTTTTTTTTTTTTTAACTTCTCTCATGCCTCACAAGCCTCTCTGACAAAGTGGGCTCCACATTCCTCCAAATATGGCAAGTAGGGTAGCAGCTGAGAACTGAAGGTGCTAAGAAGTTCTCATCCTAATTCACAAAGCAGTCAGCTGCGGAGGCAGAGTGCTGAGTGAAGCTTTTCAGCAGAAACAACACCAAAACCGCTCATCACCCCCGCCAGAGCATGTGACAGGGGGCCTGTCAGAGGAGGTCACCTTTGGTCTGGGAAGTATGCTTTGATGAGCGGAATCCATGCCCTTGCTAACCCTACTTCACCGGGAATCCAGGGAAGCTCCGATTAACTCCTTCACCAACTCGACACCCAAACTGCAGGACAGGAACGTGACTAGATTTAAATACACAGACCGAACTTTCCTATGTCTCCAAACTCCCATCGCCTTTCTTGTCCTAACTACCAGAAAAGAGGAAAAAAAAACAAGCACCACCAACAAACAATAATAATTAATATTCCTTCTCAGGTGCATAAAGCATGCATAGCGTGGAAAAATCTAATCCCATCTGAAATGTCTCTGTTTCTATACACTGTAGGAGAACGCATTTCTACGTACTTTGAAATGGAGGTTGACGGACGGTTAGTTCGTGGACTCTGTGGAAAGTCCTTTTGTTCTTAATTGAAGAAAAAAAAATCTCTTCTGTTCCTTATTAACAGGGATCAGGTCACAATCCCCATCATACTTGGTCACCAGTGTCATCTGGCAAACTCCGGGACTCCTCTTACGTGTCCCCTTATGTCTTCCCTACCTCGTTCACTGAGCCTGGACCCCATCATCTCCATGTTAGCGAGATTAACCCCTCAACTTCCTCCTCATCGCTAGTTTTACCCACAATGTAGGTAATCTTAAGTCCAATTACCACAAATATAAAACATGAAACATATGTTAATGACTCCACATGTGTATCGCTAGCCCTCCACTTGAGGCTCTACTGCAGGCAGACTATTGCCTCTTCTTTCTCTTCTCTTCTCTTCTCTTCTCTTCTCTTCTCTTCTCTTCTCTTCTCTTCTCTTCTCTTTCTCCTTTCCTTCTTTTTTGACATTTACTATTTAAATACTGGGGGAAGGGAGGTAGGCCCTCCTGCCACAGTGCATATGTGAAGATCAGAGGACAACTGGAGCGAATCAGGTCATCAGGCTTCCGTGACTAGAGCTTTTACCTGCGGATCTGTCCCCTAGTTGTGCCTTCTTGACATTTTTTGAGTGTCTGAAAAAAACAGATCAAACATAAAGTGCTAAAGGCAAAAGCTCGATTTCCTTCCCCTTTTCCCTTAGTTGCCCAAGACAGATGCCAGGAGTTACCTTTCACAAACTGCTCTTTATCTCATACCCTCAAGCAGTTCAGCAGCAAATTCTATTGCCTGGACCATCAGGATAAATCTGTTCCCAACCTACATCTCAATTACCACATAATTAGCTTTCCTCCCTTCATTCTCCTCCGTGTTGACATGTTATATGTCCGCATTGACCTCTCCAAGTCTCATCACAAGAGTCATCTTGGTTTAAACCGCTGAACTCCATCTGACCTATTGATTCTTATCCTTACCCATTCTGGCCACCCCCACTCTCAAAAGTATTTTCCACCCAGCAACCAAAGCAGCGCTTCACAAATGTAAATGCTATCACATCTGTCTGAAAACTGCCCTAGCAGAAAGGAGGATGCTCTAAAAGAAACACTTGTGCCTCCCAATCTGACTTTGAGATTATTGAGACAACAGACACCACACATGGGAATTTTCCCAGTAAGCTCGTGCTGGGAGAAGAAAAGGACTCTGGACGGAGGGGAACTTGTCTCCCGGAAAAGCAACTCGACACTGTTCTAACAATTTGTTAGACCACCTTGCAGGGTAAGACTGAAACCCTGCTAATGGATGGGTAGGACCACACCTTGATGTAGAATGCTTAAATTTTGCCCTGGATTTAAACCTTACCTCATTTCAGGATCCTAAAGATGGGTCTGAGGCGATCATTGGATTTCCTCGCATACCTAGCTATAATTTATCTTGGGCTAACTTTGGCCCCCTTCTAGCTCAAAATCCACCTCTGTGTCTGATGTAACATCCTCGTGACTATCAGGTGGAACCCTTTAGAATGCTTCAATTGAACAATACGCCATTAGCTTCCACCAACCCAGAAGCTAAGGATGTCATCGGATAGCATTTGAAGTCTGGAGCAGCGGTTTCCTTGCTGAGCTTTGCTGTAACCTACCTAACCTGATTATTCCATCGGCATATTTAAAAGGTGTCTTGATTTATGATCTTCTTTATTCTGTTTCTCTAAAAACTTCATGAGTTTGCTCCCTCATTGGGACATGGCATTTAGGAAGACCTAAATGTGTGCTCCTGGGAAGTCATATTTGGCTCCAGAATCAAGCATGTCTTTTCCTCTATTGAGGTGCAAACTATTCGTTTCATTGACCATTCTTTGGTACATTGATGATCATCCCAGGTATGATGAACCTACTTGGGAGATGCCCCTTTGCATCTCCCCAGGAAAAGTTAATCACCTATTAAAGTATTATAATTAATATTTTTATTATTATTATCAGTGAGTGTCAATAAAGAGCCATGACAATTTCTGAGATGAAAAACCTGGACAGCCAAGGCACAGGGTCTCACCTCACATGTCTGGCTTACAAACTCTGCTCCCCATGTTCTGATCTGCTTCTTCTTGCTTCCCCTAGCATATGATCCCTAGGTATTTTATTGAAAGAAATCACCACCAACCAACACACAGGCCTTAATGCATAACGAATAGAACCTTCACAGTGCACCAACCCCCAACTTCAGCTGGCTGACATGATGCCATTTTACCAGCCAGGCCAGTCAAGTCCCCTGCATAAGGTCTTCCTTATCTGGTGCTTAGGTTGAGGGAGAGCCTTGTAAAGTCCCTCCATTAGCATTAATACAGTCGGATTCTTTTCTCAGTGGGAAGACAACATCAGAACGACAATTGTTCCAATCAAAAGCCATTGAATAAACAATTGCTGGTGCCAAACTAGCATGCTTTCTGCATTCCAGAGTCCACTCCTAAGAAGCTGTTTCCAATGGCTAAGGAAGGTGACCTTCTGGCTGTAGTTCAGGCTGCTGGATAAACAGCTTAATATTTGAGAATAAGTTCAAATAAACCCAAACAAACACCTAAGACCTACTGGTTGCAAAACTGAAGGGAAAGAGAGCAAACTATATCTGTCAAGTCCTTCCATAAATTCTGATGCATAAATTTAAGAACCACTGGTCTCTAAAATAGGCCACACCTGACCTGAGTCTGTAAGTAAAATATTTGTGGGAAAACAGCCACTTTCCATTTGTTGTTAACTATGATCTATAACTGGTCTGCCATACAAAAGCAGATTAAATAGCTGCAGTATCACAGTGTTAGAAGCCTTATAATATTTACTATCTGGTCCTATGCAGAATAAGTTTGATAATCTCTAGTTTGGAGAAAACTTACAGTAATTGTGGCATATTAACACTGCCTGTTTCCCTCTCTCTCTCTCTCTCTCTCTCTCTCTCTCTCTCTCTCTATCTATCTATCTTTCTCTCTCTGTCTCACTTTCTCTCTCTCCTTCCTTTTTATTTCTCATCTTCCTTTCCCTTTGTTTAAGATGAGGTCTTTATATGTAGCCCAAGTTAGCCTAGCATTTTCTTTTTGTTGTTTGGTTCTTGCTTTTTTGTTTTGTTTTTTAGACAGGGTCTCACTATATAGCCTTGGCTGGCCTGTAACTCATTATGTTTACTAGGCTTGCCTCAAACTCACAGAGATCTGCCTACTTCTACCTCCTGAATCCTGGGCTTAAAGTGTACCATCACTCCTGGCACCCAAGCTAGCTTAGAACTTTTTATATAATCCAGGCTGGGCTCTAGCCTGTGATTCTTCTGCCTCAGCTTCCTGGGCACAGAAATTGTAGGGGATTGAAGGCATGCACCACCACACCTGGCCTACATTTGTCCTTTTCCCTCAGAATCCTCTAAAACGTTTTAAAACTTATGATATTAAAAGGAGTCACAATAGGCCAGACATGATGGCACACATCTGTAATCCCAGCATTTGGGAGGAAGAGGCAGACAGATCTATATAGGGAGATCCTGTTTCAGAAACAAAACAAGGTACCTGCAGGATGTCCTGGAGCCTGTGTGATGTTCTGGTGCCTGCGGGATGTTTGGGTTTCTGCACAATGTCCAGGTGCCTGTGTGTTTGGGTGGTGGGGCCCAACTTCGGGTTGAACTTGGTCATGCTTGATCTCAAGATAATGTGGACCAGGTGAATGTCCATGATCAGAGCTGCCCGTTGCCTCCAAAAACCATGGTGATATCTATGATCCATACTCCTGCCACACAGGCTGGACTTAATTTCATAATTTTTTTTTTTTCTTGAAGGCACAGGAGATGGACCAGGGAGGAATGGGTAGAGAGTATGATCGAGATACATTGTATGAAACTCAAGTAATTAATAAAAGTATTATTTTTATTCAAAAAAAAAAAGGATTCACAATAGACTGGAAAACAGGAAAGGGTTACATCAGTAGGCCAGGAAATTTGAGGGACTGAGGGGAAGGAAAAGGCACTTTGGAGGATGAAGAAGCAGATTACCAGCAGAGTGCGAAGAAAGAAGAGACAGTTGCGAAAGGAAGCAGCAGTTGCCGAGAAAACCTCAGGCAAGTTTACACTCTGAGTTAACCAAACAGAATCAGCCTCAAGAAAATGATGGGATGAGTCATTAATGGCCCAAAATCAGATCTGGCCGGTCATGATGCTACCCAGAGACCTGAACAGCTGGAGGCAGACCTCACTTATAAACATGGACGGAGGCTTTGGAAGGGTCTCCTGGCTTTGGTGCTGGGGCTGGAGAAGCTGCATCCAACAGGACTTCCATGGTGGTATCAGAGACTTGGAGAGAAAAATAGCAGTCTGATCCAGACAAAGTGTCATATACAGGTCTCTAAAGTGTTGTAGGAGATTGGCGAGTAACTTCTGGGCCTAAAGAAATAGGTCAACATGCAAGATTAAGCAGGAAAGCCCCTGTTTTTCCTGTAGACAAGCTCCTCTCCTTTGTTAAGGGTTAAACTGCCCTTCACCGATGTTAAAGTCTTATACTCTACTTCTTAGACTATGAATTTATTTGGAAAGAGGTTACTATGGATAGAATGTGTTAACTCACATGAGGTTATTCATAGAGTATGGTGGGCCCTTCTTAATCTTATGACCGATAAACTTATAGAAAGATGAGAGAGACAGGAATACAACATGTGAAGACCCAGAAGCACATAGACACAGGGACTATGGAAGCCTCTATAGTCACGTGGCCTCTCCAACACCTCAATGTGTGGAGCTTTCTGCCTTCCAAACTTCAAAAGAAGAATTTCCATTAGCAGCCCAGCTTCCGGCTTATTAAGGAAGTCTTAGGAAACTGATGCACCATCCCTCTCAGCCACACATCTACTGTTCCTCCTCTAGAGTCTAGAATCTGGAATCTAGAGCAGTGTCAAACACTGAGCCAGGAGCAGCTCTGTCCAATCCCAGTGTGTACCCTGGACCTGGAAGGGTGCTTTCTCTAGGCTGTCGGAGAGACAAGAAGCAGCTTGCAGTGGAGAAGGGTTCCTGCACACAGCATTAGGGAATTATACGTTTACTCCCAAGAAAAGTGAGCTGTAGGGTGTAAAAGCTAGGCCCTGGCAGGCGTTCCCTAGGCAACAGGCTGAACTTGATCACTCTTCAGAAAATCCCTCAACCATGGCTGTTTCCTGGCATTGCCAGAGGCTGAACTCCGGGGGAAAAAAGTATGAAGGAAACAGATGGGATCTGTTGTAGGGGGAAATCAGAGCCATCGTAGACAATGCTCAGCTTCTTCCATGGCCCCGAAATTCTAACACTTCAGAGAACCATGTGAAGAAAATCTCTATTTACCTGCTCAGTCAGATTTCATGGGGTTTGGGAACATGCTGCGGCTGTCTGTGGAAAGCATATGATTGGAGTAACTCCATCAGTTAAAAGACAATTATCAGAAACACATATCCTTTTCTCTTTTTCAGAATTTGTTGATTTTGTGTATGTGTGAATAAAGGTGTACATGTTCATGTGTGTGTGGGGGGGGGTGCATTTGTGCTCGGGTATGCCTGCACATGTATATATGTGTACATAGAGGATGTTATTCCTCAGGAGCTATTTACCTTGTTTCTGTTGTTGTTCTTGTTGTTTTTGTCTTTTGAGGCAAGATCTCTCACTGAACTTGGAGCTTGACAATTAGGCTAAGTTGATTGGCCAGAGAGCACGGTGGGTCTCCTGTTTCTACCTCTCTAATCCTAAACGTACAGACATGCACCACAGGACCCAGTGTGTTTGGAAGACTGGCCTTAGGGCCTCATGCTTGTGAAGTAGAGATTTTATGTTCCTAGCCTCCAAATAAAATGTATTTTAACTGATATATAGAAATATAAAAATGTACATATTAGCTAGGCATGATGTGACATTGATATATGCATGTATAGTGCATAGGAGATTAAATATACCTACTCATTTACATTTATTTCTTCTAGTTTTGTGATAGACAACATACATAGCTGCTATCTACTTACCACCCTATGCAGTACCTCACCAGAACTTCCTGCTTCTAACTCCAACTTAGAGCCCATTGATTAGCCTGTCCCCACGACACAGGAGCACAGATTTTCTGCGCTTCACTTAAAAACCTATACTAGTTGTCTGGCATGTTGGAGTCCCTGCATCCAGTTCAGAGCACCGTGGAAACAAAAACAAAGCAGAGTGAAACCTCCTACAGTCATAGCCTAAATAAGTGGCTGTGGTATATGAAGCAGGATGAGCAGACAGCAGGTTCATTTTAGTGATGGTGATAAGGAGAGCATCTGGAGTGTTTGCAGCATGCATCCTTGTTAGTTTAAAAGAAAAGTCGGTCTTTCTGAACCATAAAACGGAAATGGAACTTTGTTGTTGCTGATAATAAAACTTCAGGCCACTTCAGCTCCTAAAAGGAGCTGCCTCTGTTTTTCATTTTAAATCTTGTCAATAACAGAACAAATCATCACTAAATACTTGCAGAAAATTAACAGTATCAGCCAGGATAATCTGATTGAAATAACAGAACGAGTTAAAAGTTAAAGAAAACTAATGGAGACCACAGAATAAAATGCTAAACATAACATTTATTTGGAGAGATTTAGAAAATATTGCTGCTTTAACTGAAATTTTACTATAAATTATCTGAATTTTTCAGAATCAAAATATATATGCATATATATATATAATATATGTCAATAATTTTTGAGATATATATGCTATGTAACAATACTATTTTATTTGTCTAATGTTTAAAATGCACCTGGAAAACAACGTGACCTCTTCTGGCATATAAGAATACATTCACATTTATGTGCCAGCAAGATGGCTCGGTGGGTAAAGGCACATGCTTCTAAGCCTGGTGACCAGAGGTAGGAGAGATTCAGTTCCTGTAAGTTATCCCCTGACTGCCAAACGCCTCCATTTGCAAGTAAATAAATTATTGTAAAAGATTTAAGTACTAGCTCAGAGGTTAAGAGTACTTGCTTTTCTTCCAGAAGACCCAAATTTGGTTTTCAACACCCCCATCTGGTGGCTCACAACCACCTGTAACTTCAGCTCCAGGAAATCTAATACTTTTCTAGCCTCCAAGGTTCCATGTGTGGCATACACACAGAGACACACATTAATTAATTAATTACCAAAAGTTTTAAAAAATTAAGAATATATGTTCTCATATATGAGAATATATAGAAACCATCTTAAGTAGACACAGTGTTTAGAATACAAACTAGACATGAATATCCTAAAAAAATGAAACAAGACCCACATAGCAAATTTGCTATGAATTAAGATGTTATAATTGACTGTTTACATCCAAGATTCATTCACAAAAGAGATAAACTTTAATTATTAACAAATGTACCGAATTCATAACAAAATTACAGATAGATCTAAAAAGACTCAACCGCAGAATTTTCCCAAGATGCAATGCAAATGAAAAAGTTCACAAAATAGAAAATGTTAGGGTATAGTTAAAGAGAGACACAGAGAAGAGTTTCACACGATGATCCAGAATGCAGAAGAAGCAGCGAAAGGAGACAATAAATAAAATTTCCTGGAGCTACATAAGGAAAGACGGGAACCTTCCGAACAAAGGGGGTGTGAAATGAAGGAGGAGACAGGCAGGAAGCAGGGATGCAAGCCAATTTTAGTAAAAATTTAGGCCTCCGAAGAGAAAAGAGAAAAAAAAAAATCCCAAAAAACTCCACTGTGGGGAAGACATGGACGGTCCAGTCTGTTTGCGAGGGGAATGGGAAGGTGAATTCCAAGTAAGGTGGCAATGTGAGGAGCTAAAATGCGTTCGCTAAAGGAAGGTGGGTGGAAGACAGAATCGCTAGAAGGGATGTCATTAAGAGGGGGCTAAGGATGCTACGTTCTCACTTTCCTCATAAAGCTTCATGTTCTGAAAGAAATAAAGTAATTATCGTCCTGGCCCCAGCTATGAGCTAAGAATGGACTGGCGCCAAGCATCGTCAGCCAACCAATCCTTTGAAGCTGGTCCACCTCTCAGAAGAAGCAGGGTTAAGATGACATTCTAACATCCATACGTCTACGGTCCAATAAAATTTCTGTAAACTCCACACAGCATCGTTTCATTTCAATTTATTAATTCCTCATGAAGGCTCATTTTACAGAAGGCACTGAGACCAAGGAGAGGAGACTTGGCCCGAGTCGCATAGACACGTAGTCGGCAGACGAATCCGGGGCTCCTGACCCTGTGGCCAGCATTGGTGCCATGCTGGGAGCTCAGCGCTGCTCTTTCTTGCCCTGTGACACTGCAGAAGGACGGGGCGTCTGTGCCCCTGAAAGGGTGGGAGGTGACCCCAAAGACTGAAATCAGGGCAAGTTTTCCCTACCTTCCGCAGACGCCCTCAGTCCTGACTTTATGATCTCATCCGGCAGGGCCAGTAAATTTCAAGACTGTTTCAGGTCATCAGAGGGACTGGGTGTGTACAGGGCTGGGAAAGGTGCCATGTGAAAACCCATGCCCAGGCGTTGTTCAATAGCTGCTAATAAATACTCTGTGGCAACCGTCTTCCTTCTAGTGGTGTAGAAAGGAGATCTGACGGTCTGGTGTCTTTTAGTCTTCGCCAACACCTCCTGAACCCACTTCAGGCGTTATTCCAAGTTTTAGAACCCCGGGCCTTGTGGGTAAAATTTAAGCAACAAGCCTGGCGATAATTTCTCTATAAAGTAACCCCTGAATAATTGCGAAAATTGCATGGTTCAGCCCAAACAGTGAGACACACTTTTAAGCTAAGAGTACCACTTACTATTTTGTAAATTTTGTAGTTCGATATATGGTTAAATAATCTGAAATTTGTTTAATGTTTTAAAAAACTTGATGTCCAATGAAAAATTAGCTTACTAATACCTCTATTTCTACAGAAGCCGGTTTCCTAAATTTATTATACGAACTGATGAATTAACATATTGTCTTTACATATATAATCCAAATCTAGTCTCTTTGGATCCTCACTGCTGATTATTTTAGTGTGAGACAATAACCATATTTCTTTCCTCATAATAGTTATGACAAAATCAGTCTTCGTTGCCTTTTTCATAAAATAGGAATAATCCAAAAGATGAGATGACTTCAGGTTTTCACAACATTTGCTGTTTCCACACCACTGGCAGGGTAGCAGTGGCCTTTCCTGATGGCTCTCTACAAGGGAAATAGAAGCTGGGAATCCAGCAAGGCTGTGTAGCAAACAATTCCCAGGCAGAATCCTTTCTACACTGATTTTCATAACTCAACATGTAATTTTGAAGTAGGACAACCAGACCTGTAACATGAAAACTGGAATTTCTCTATTTAGCTATACCCATACTAAACAAGTCATACCAAAGGAAAAAGCAAAGCCTTATAAGAAGCAAAATAAACAACTTGCACCAAGAGTACTCAAGAATCTCCTCCTTGACATGGCAAAAGAAAAATAACGTGCTTAGCTGAAGGCTTTGCTAAATCTCTTCCGTTGCTGTGAGACTCATTTCTCACTTCTAGGGGAATAAAAAAAAAAAAAAAGACAAATATGCATTGTCTTCAAGAAAATCCAGATTACTGCTGAAATTTTGCCTCCTACTTTGGCATCTTTCCTTTAAGCTGAAAGAGAATATCGTCTCCTGTATGATACAATATATTAAGAAGAACTATCAGTAAAGAGAGAGAGGCCAGAGGGGAGAACAGTGGGAAAGTAAACGTCACTGTAAAGTTGGTTACCTCACAACACGTTTGGCTCGTATTTATTTATGCAAACTAATGATGCAAATTAATTATGCAAATTAATCAGTCCAATAGCTCCCAAGTCAGAAATGGCCGAATAGGGATTCCTGGGCTTTCATCAAACAACTAATGCTTGGTTATTATATTGATTTGGTCTTTTTGACATTTCTCGGTGGTAGAAGAAAACTTTATTTTATATATATTTCAAGTAATGAGAACTCCACGGTGTGGTTTCAGAAAAATCACTAAAATGATCAACGTTTTCCCCAGATTTTTCACAATTGCCAAAACAAATGTTTTTGAAGAAACCTCTATTTTCATGAAAAGCCTAACTAGATACCCAGGAAATAAATGACAAATATCTAAGGCAGGCAACCAGCAAATACTCAAAGAGATTTTTCCAGGCTCGAAAGGAAAAAATACAAAGGGAATCTATGGTGCTAAGGAGGACTGTGGGGGAAGCTGGGAAGAGGCATGGAGCTGGCGGGTGGATTTTCTTTGCTTTGCCTCACTTCCTTGTTTGAGGTGTTGCACAAACACTATTGAGTATCAAGATTTGGCCTTGTATGAATAAGACACGTCAGAGAGAAGGATATTAGCTTGTCCAAGCCCGCAAATGCCTTTTACATATGCACTGGATTTTCAAACAAAGCAGTAGTGAAAAAGCATCAGAAATCGTGACTTGAATAATTATTCAAGTATTATTGTTGTTGCTAGTGCTTCTTAATTTTGTTTTTTACAAGACATGAATAGGTGGCAATTAAAAATAAAACTAAGGGAAAGGAGAATTCAAATTTTTGAGCAATATAGGGAGAGATATCTCTGGGACTTAAAGTATTTACATGTGAATTTGTCAATTTGCTGAAGAAACTTCTGTTTCTGAGCACTTCGTGATTCAACCAGCATTACACAGCCTAGAATCATTTGAACATGGAACCGAAGTAATGTGTGAAGTTGAGAGAAGATATTGAGCACAAATCCCCTGACCACGTTTTCAGGAAAGCTGGGGCTGCACCAACAGAGATTAGAATCCACTGGGAACAAACAACCAGTGAACATAAGAACATGCTAGCATGCTTACAGCCACAGACTTTGGGCCTTGGCCTCCACTTACTTCTTTAAACATTCTCTCTCTCTCCCTCTCTCTCTCTCCCCTCCCTCCCTCCCTCCCTACCTCTCTCTCTCTCATGTGTGTGTTAACTAGCTGAAATTGAGTAACCAAGTCTTTTGCTGTTTATTACACCTTTGATGCTATATAATAGCTCACATTTCCAACAGTCTCAAGAAAATGACATGTAACTCATTATTGTTCCTATTTCTAATGATTCTCAATATTGCCTTCTAAAATCTCAATGTGGGCTTTAAAAAAAACAATCTCTCCTAATCATTTCTCACAACAACAGCACCAACAACTCCTTCCCAGACATCTGTTATGAATATCACTGTTCTGTCAAGCTCAAAGTCTTTGTGTTCTCTTACACCTAAAATTTAACTAATGACGAAGTGTTGCTGGTTCTATTTGGAATCTGCAGCATCTTTCCCTGCCTACTGTTTTTTTTTTATCATCCCATCATTTCTACGATCCAATCAACTCACCCATCACACTGACAAGATGGAGAAGAGTATACAGAAGCATGACTATCAGAAGAAAATGTGGAAGGACCATATGGGAGGCTGGGTACCGAATGATATAACAGGAAAGATGGCCACTGTGAGGGGTAGGATTCCTAAAGAAGAGGGTATTTTTCCCAATACAGAAACTCTACAGGTAATCCTGACTGCCTCAGTTGAGATCATGCTTCTGTGCCATGAACCAAATTACCACCACGAGAACTGGTTCTCTCTGATGCTCAAACCCACTCTGTGTGCTCTGGCTGGGGCTGCTCAGGAAGAAAGCAGCCTTCACTATCATAGCCAGTAACTCATAAAAAGGGAATCTGCGCCACAGAAAAACAATTTATGCTCTTTAATCTATCTTGCACTTCAACAGGTGTATTATTCTTTTAGGAATCTTTGGATCCCCCTGTCTGTTGGTCTTCCTTTCCTAGTGGTGCATATCTGACAAATGAACTTTCTGGAAACTCAACTTGGAGCACGCCTTTTCTTTGTACCCGAATCTTCCTAGATGGGTTGTCACCACTCACAAGGTAATTCCTTAGTTCTCACCTGGTATTCACACTCCTCTAAAATCTGAACCCAAATTCTTCTTCTAGTTTAATCTATAATCTATCTGAAAAAAAAAATAATTTGTTAATGCTTTCTCCAAAATGGCATTGATTCCATAGCCATATTCAAATTAAGATTTTTTTTTTCAGCTGGGTGTTGGGTGGGTGTTGGGATTTTGTCTAGCTTGAGCTAAGTTTGCAAACTTCTTAAAAGCGATGTTATTGGCTATATTTATTTTTATCTCCTGACAACCCTGGGTTTCAATTAGTGAACATGGTTTTTGATGGTGCACTGATGGACAGATAGTTATAGGTGTAAATAATCTTAAACCTACTTACAGACTAGAATTTTGACTGATACGCACATTAAAGAGAAATGCTGCTTCCACAGACTTTTTGCTCTAGCCACTATACTATGACATTTGCATTTTTAGAAAAGTCCTTCAACACAATAGCTTCAGCCAAAATCCATACCGGGAGAAATTTCGATAATTAGAAATATATTCTGACCCTAAAGCAATACGGATAGTCTACAAAATATCTGCTGAAAATGAAATTCTAATTTTCCATAATGGCTGGAACAATGACCGAGGTGATTTAAGCCAACACTTACAGACTCCTACTCTAAGCTGGAAGACTACAGTGACAGATTTACTTCATACTACTGTTACTTTCAAAGAACCCTATTTGGACTAAAAACAGTCTATGGAAATTGCTTCTAGGAATCTGCTTCTGTAAGAATTTGGCTGTTTATGTCTTTGGCTAGAATTCCATGAGTTTTGGCTTCCAGACTCTCTTTTGCTTTCCTAGTAGAGACGTTGTACTTAGAGCAGCCCGGCTATAAGGGCCTTGCCAAAAGGAAACTCACAACAACTGTCCCATTGGAAGAACTGCAGGTAGAGTAAGAAAGAGCATTTACTCTAAATGAAATTAACCCATCCACCACTTTCTTACCAAGAGCCCACTAAGACAGTATTTGGATAACTGTGAATAAGCACTGTGCTGGGTGAAATGGATACACAAATTATCCAGGGTTCATTCTAAACAGGGTGCAACACAAATAGTATGCACTTTCTAAGTGAAAAATAAAGGCATCGTAGGTAATTACAGAAGGTAGAGTTTACTGTGGGCTAAGAAAATCCAAGATAGGTGTTAAAGGGAATGGGACTTAGCCTTAGCATAACTAAGTAGAGGTGGTCCACTTTAAATGGAGTCCCACCAGAGATGGAATCATCAGAGACACATTTTTGAACAGACTGGTGCAAAAAAACAAGTTTCATAGGAGCATGATAAGTAAATGAGAAAGCCTGAAAATTGGGAAATTCACTAGAACAAGGTTTTAATGTTATGTATTTTACACTACAGACAATGGACACTTTTAAATGTTCAAGTAATCTTTTATTATCAAACTATCAAATAATCAATAATTCCATAGAGAAAGGGATAGATAATGGAAGATGGCTTTGAAGAAAGCAAAGAGGAGATACGGTTGTGTCAAGAGTGCCAAAGCCTCCTGAATCCTAATCACCACAGGGACTGTGGCTGATGGGACTCAATCTAAATGTTACAAAGAAATTACACTGTTCTACACACAGTAGAACCCATAGCCTTTGGGAACATTCTTAACTTTTATTTTTCCAGTACTGGGAATAGAATCGAGGGCTTTGCATATGGTAGGCAAACACCCCACCACTGAGCCACACCTCAGTCATATCAGAAAGCTACCTTCCTCCCTTCCTTCCTTCCTTCCTTCCTTCCTTCCTTCCTTCCTTCCTTCCTTCCTTCCTTCCTTCCTGCCTTCCTGCCTTCCTGCCTTCCTGCCTTCCTGCCTTCCTTGAATGCCTACTCATCAAGGAAGACATGGAGGCATTCTCATATCTGCAAACTCTGCCAGACCTCAGCAGAGGGAACCACCGTCATGGCCAGCGGTATACTCAACAGTGGAACCCTGAGTGTCTGAGCTCAGGTGCTTTTATTGATTCAGAACTCCTCAGGTGCTGATCATAAACAATCAAACATCTTTCACAGAAATCCAACACCTGCTTACAATACAAAACGCCAAGACCTAGGGTAGCCCCTCACCCAACAGCACATAAACAATTATTTTATAACATAACTAAAAATAAACTTCCTCCCTCCCTACTTCCCTCCATTTCTCCCTTCTTCCTGCCTTCCTTCCTTTTTTCCTCCTCCCCTTTCTTTTTTTTTTTTTCTGCTTTCATTTTTAAACATGGAAAGTAACAGACTTCCTTACAACATTTTCATATATACTGGATTGTGGTTTACTCTGCCCTCTGCTTTCCTCCCTGCCTCCCATCTCCATTTAAAGGCTTCTCCCCCTCTACCCTGACTGTTCCTCCTTACACATTACATCACACATGACCTATTGTCCTCCCTACTCCTTTCCTTTAAAGCGTCTTTTCCCCTTTTCATGGTCCCTTTCTAGTTTCCTGGCATCTATACACACTCACTCCTACATTAAAAATATATATATGTGTGTGTGTGTGTGTGTGTGTGTGTGTGTGTATATATATATATATATATATATATATATATATATATATATGAAAATTGGGATCCTGGCTTCAGGGACATTTCTGAAAAAAAATGTCTTCAACATCCGTGCTGTCTCCAAACTCAGTGAAGCTACACTATTGTAAAAAACTGCACTGCCCACAGGAAGGGGTTCAGAGGTCAATCCCTGAAGGGACGGAATATCCCACCTGGTTGTAGAATCCCTGGTGGCAGCCACACAGATGCTGAGTCCTCAAGGACTAAAGGAAAGCCATCATCTGGGAATAGGTAAGGTGGCAACGGTGCTTCGAAGACAATCCTTTTCAATAGCTATTACGTATAACCTGCTGGGAGGAAGTTAATGGAACTCAGTCAGGATTGGAGTAGGACACAGAATCTAAACATCGTGGTGACTGGATCATAAAGTATGATAAACTGAGATCCTCGGGCACTGTTTTATCACATGTAGCTCTCCTTCCTGACAGTACCAGAATCCAGTCTCTGCTCAAATTTTTTCTTACAGACTTTAAGAAAATATAACTGGAAACTCAGAAGAAACAATGTTATTTAAAAAATTTGTAAAGCAGGATAGATAAGAGAAATATCAAAAGGCTTGCACTAAAACTCAAGTCCTTTAAGTAAGGACTTCACTCAGAACCCATTTCACTGATACTTTTACCGCGAGTATAGGTTTAGCTAGTTTTTTCAGTGTATAGTACAGCTAAAGAATTTTGTTCCTAGGTGAACTTTTTAATAGCGTTATAAAGTTAAAGCTGACTTGGAAAATAAAAACAAAAATATGGAAACTTTACATTCACTGGTTAGAGCAGTCTCCTTAAGTATAGAAGCAAACATCTTCTTGCACTGAAAATTGTTGTAATTATAGTGAAGTAATTAACAGCCCTGATTACCCTCCATCATGATGAGAACACCAAGTTTCATAGTACTTAATCTGCTTAAGGCCTTGCAAAGATTATGATCAAGGAGTAACTTTATAAAACAACCTTCAGACTTAAAAGAGGAATGTTTAATTTTCTAAATGATTCTGTAATTATTCTAAATAAATGATTAACTGTGATCATCATAATTAGGTTAAAAAGTTTTGTAATACAGTGACTTTTGATTTTTTTTTTTTTTACCATTGTTTTGTATTGTTTTAAGATTAGGACAGATACGAAAAAGTAGCAAATAGCAAGGGGACAAATGAAAAGCTGCAAGTATTTAAAAAATCCGTACGTTCTGAAATTGTGACCAAAGAAGACGCACCTGGAATGGGAAACACAGTCCTGGACATTGTTATTTTAATGCTTTTAAAACCACTCAGAATGGCATCACACTCTGAGGTTGCTTCACAGCTAGCAATCCATGTTAGCAAAAGCCAAACAGGAAAACGAGGATTTTCAGTGTTGAATGCGGGACAGTCAATCTAAAATATTTAGATGGGGGTCTGTGGATGAATCTTGGTTCACAGAGAGGTTGCCTAGCGTGCAGTAAACCCTGAGCTTAAACCCCGGCACCACGTAAACCATAAACCGGTTATGGTGGTGCACTTCTGTAATCTCCTCACTCGGGAAGTGGGGACTCTGAAACTGAAGATTTCCCCTCTGCTTGGCTACATGGTGAGTTTGAGGCCATCCCAACACCCATAAAACACAAATAGAAGAAAAACAAAACATTGTCGGAAGCAAGAAATACTGTACGAAGCCAGCTCGAGTTACATAGTGACATCATATTTCAGAAAGAGAGAGGGTTGGGGGGATATTACAAAAAAAACAAAACAATGTCACTCTTCTCACTCTTCATCATGGGAAATAGTGATTTCCACAAAAATAGGACCTATTTGTTAGGACATAATCGATCTATCGGTATTTAAATTGAAATATCACTTACATTTCACAAATGCAGTTTCTAAGTAGATGTTGACAGACGGTCCATAACATACAGAAATAAATCTCTTTTGAAATTAATCGATGATTCTCAACAGTGTAAATAAGTTCTGAGGCATGGGACAGGAATGGAATCGCCCGTCTGAGGAGCGCGGGCATGTAGAACAGCCTGTTTTCTTTTGAACTGCTGTTGCTTTTTATTAATCTGTAAAGGTTTTTATTCTTGCAAACACTTCTTTTTACACTCGAGTCTTTATGTATAGCTACATGCATGTATGTGTGTATATGCATGTATGTATGAGGTGGCTTTTCACGGTGTGATTTTTTTATTTTCTATAATTTTTAGGTTATGAAGAAGTTTAATAATAAGATTTAAATGAATAAATCATTTTCTTTTTAGTTTATATCCATATGTATATATATATATGTGCATATATATTAATAAACTCATCATTGCTTATAAGTTGAAGATACTCTTTTATTTTATTCTTTAAAGACATTTGCCTGTTTTCAAGTTTCTCTTTTATTTTCCTAACTTGATTTTTGGGATCGTTAAGATACAATTTCATTTTTTTCATAAAATTATTTTTCATAAATGAAAATGATAGTGCTTCCCACTGATATACAAGACCAACTCAGTCAAAAATCAAGTTTTTTCTCTATACCTGTGGCAGTTGTAATGCTGTCTCTTTTGTTCCCTTTTCTGCCGAATTCTGTGCTACATGATTCTGATAGCTGCATCATCAGCCCTGACACGAGGGAGGGCAAACCATTCAAACCATTCAGCTCGTCTTGATGCCATGCTCTTCCACATCACTTTCAGAACTAAGGTTCCCAGCCCTGAAATAAAAGTTCTGATAGGATTTTGATTGGAACTGCGATGTAACAATACAAATATTAGAGGAGAGTTGCATATTCATAAAACCCACGCTGGTTGAGGTATCCTTTAACGTCTTTCTAACGTGGCTTATAGCTGTCTCCATGAAGAGCTTATGTGTCTTTAGTTAGACTTACTACTGAGTGCTTGGTACTGCGAATTGCTGTGTAGATGGTATCTTTCCTATTAGTAAGCTGCTCTTTGCAAGAGATTTCTCCTTACTAAATGTCGCGGCTCTTCTGAGTTTTCTATGTAAAGCCATTTCATCTAAGAATAATACCTAAACTTTTTCATTCTTTTCTTTCTTTCTTTTTGTTTGTTTGAGACAGGGTTTCTCTGTTGCAACTCTGACTGTCCTGGAACTCACTCTGTAGACCAGACTGGCCTTGAACTCCCAGAGACTGGCCTGCTTCTGCCTCCCAAGTGCAGCACCGCCTGGCTAAAATTTTTAAAATCTATATTTATAGAATAATTATGTAATTATAATTTAAGTAATGAACTAAGTTGGAATATTTTAATTAATTTAACTATAACGCAATATCTAATATATATAATTTAATTACTATATAAAATTATTATATTAATATATAATTATTATACTATATGATATAGTATATGATTTATAGTATATAATATATAATTATTATATTAATGTATATAATTAATATATAATTTAGTATATAAATTTTTGCAGTTTAAAATAATTAATTAAATTAGAATACTTAAAATATAATAAAAATATAGAACAAATCAATGGTTTGGAAAAGTCATAAAAAGGTAAAAGTAATTGCTTATTATTTTAAAATAAAATATGAATCTATTTAACTGACTGACAGCATGTAAAGAATGGCTTGGGCATGTTCACAATTTCCATAAAATGGGTACATTCGGTAATGTGACATATTCCAGGTGTTAAGATACTGGGGCCCAATGTATGCAGAGAACATTATAAAGTCTTGGGAATATGTTTAATGGATGATAGAAATAAGAACAAGAGAAATGTCCTTCTAGGCATCTGCAAGTCAGTGTCTGACATTGCTAACACGGGTTGAGATGCAATGTACATTTTAAAGAGGTCTTTTGATGCTTTATGTTGAGAAAGAAATACTTGATTGTTCAAAATTAAAAGACGGGAGGAAAAGATGGAGAAAGTCTGTAAGCAGCATTTGCCTCACTATCTCCACTTACACTGTAGGTTTCTCCCTCCTTATTAAAACGTTTATTCTTGGCCAGGAATGATGGTACGTGTCTTTAATACTGGTGCTCTGGAGGCAAAGGCAGGTAGATCTCCATTGTGAATTCCAGGACTATGTAATAGAGAGACTCTGCACCCCCCCCCCAAAAAAAAAAAAAAAAAGCTTATTCTTTTGCCCATTCTTAAAGACTACAGTTCTACTTCCGAGTTTTGTTAGCTATTTTTGAATAGTTTACATGAAACCCCCTCCCCCCTTTTTTTTAACTTACAGAAAACATTTTCCATCAGTTTATATATTTTTAGGTACATGAAAATCTATAAATACACGTTTAAGATTCTGAGTTCTGTTCAAGCTTAAATATTCTTTTTGTCCTCCCATCTAAACACAGTAATTTTTTTTTTAGTTTTCTTTATCATGTGGCTTTTAAATTTTAACATGTCAGCCTATATAAAATTTATTTTCGGGTATTGTATGAAGCTAGATGTAGAGAAATTTGTTATTTATAAACATTGTGATCAATTCTTAGAACTTTTGTAGAAATAAATGGTGTTCTGCCTTTATGAAATTCGAACATTTTATGTAACTGTATTTTTAAGATAAGTGAACTAGACCAAATACAATTCAAAAAACAATAGAATTTTGAAAGTCAATAAACTAGTGGGGTGGGGAGGACCTGGGAGGAGTTGGGGTAGGAGAAAAACACAATCAAAGTATATGGTATTAAAAAAAAAAAATGGGGCTGGAGAGATGGCTCTGCAATTAAGAGCACCAGCTGCTCTTCCAGAGGATCAGGGTTCAATTCCCAGCACCCACATGGCAGCTCACACCTGTCTGTTACTCCAGTTCCAGAGCTTCTGATATCCTCACGCAGACATACGTGCAAGCAAAACACCAATAAACGTAAAATTAAAAATAGATTACATAATAAAAAAAGAAAAACAACTCAAAATAAATTAATTAAATCTAAGAAAGGGTTAATAAAGCAGAGTTCCAAACAGACTGTAGTTTTAACATCTCTGTTGTCACTAATCCTCCCTGATCCCTCAAGGTCACCAAGGTCAAACATTTGTGTTTGCAGAACCTGCGGTTGGATTTGCTTCTTAAAGCTGGTTTCCTTCACCCAGTTCTGACAATGGGATCTGTAAGGTTTAGGGACAACTTAATTATCTCCACAACCCGCTCTCTTAAGCTGAACATCTGAAGGATGATGAAATGGTAAGAAACTATGAAATGATGTCTTCGTCATTTCTGAAATAACAGTGCAAGGAAGAAAGTAGCACGCTGAAGATTCGGTTCATACATGTATTTTAAAAGTTGTTGAACCATTTATATGAGAAATATACAAACTATATTATATATAATTAATCACAACAGAAAATGGGGGGAGGTGTCCTTATTTTGTTATACACTATGTGTATACACTACTGTATAACTGTATATATATATATACATACTGTATATGCATATATATGTATTTGTATATATATACAGTATATATATGTGTATACTGTATACAGTTATACTACTGTATAACAAAATTGTTCTAAATGACAGTTTAAAACAGTGTGTTCTCTTTTGCATTCTTGTGAGTTGACTCCCATTAGCATGGCGAGCCTCACTTGGAGTTTTTTGTTTGTTTATTTGTTTGTTTTTTATCTTCAGATGGCAGCAGGGTACTGCAGTCATCTGAGTCATCTGAAGTATAAAAGTGCAAGGCAGCTTTTTCACTCAGAATCCCCCACCCCCTCCGTTCTTTAGACCTGCTAGAGGCCCAATCAGGTATCTCTCTCTATGTAGCCTCTCTAAAAGGCTAGTTTGGGTTTCGTCACAGCGTAAAGCTCTTTTAAAGGGCTACTTGCTTCACCAGGAGTAAACATTACAGAAGACTAAGGCAGAAACCACCAGTCTTCTGGTGATCCATCCTGGGAAACCACACAGCATCATCTTGTTATTTGTCATAGGTGTGTCCAACACCTTGTTACCAGAAATTGTGGGGATCCCTCCATGTTTGCCAGATGATACCATTGAAAATAAGGTCTCCTCTAGGGGCTCTTAGTCTCATTAATAAAGGAATTTAAGGATGAATTCAAACAGATTTTCAAGGATAGTTTTACTAGAATTTAAAAGAACACCCCCAACCCTACCCAAGGCAGGCAAGCTGAAAATCTCTGCAGCTGCCCAGCATGGAAAGTAGACGGTGGTGGACAGGCAGCCAGGAGGTGGGGAGAGAAGCTTCAGAGAAAGTAAGGAAACCCAGGGTACCAGAAAAGCATACATAAGTTCTGGCCAGCATTGGGAAGAAAGAGAGAGATAAAACGAAAAGGACCAGTTGCACCTTTCTGAGTGGCTACTCTAGGACAAGGGAACTCTGGGGAGAAAAAGTACACTGCCTCATTAAAGGGCTATTCCACCATCTCTTTAGCGTGTTTAAGGTGAACTTGGCTTTCTATGGGTGGTCCCTTCTTCCTGAGGAGTGGTCTCTTAGCAGTGTGATTGACCTATTCCCACTGAAACGTTAGGTCTCTATCCAGTCCAGAGACTCTATTCTCCTAACCAGTAGTTTTCCATTTTTTGAGATAATTTTTTATATTACATTATTTATTTTATGTATATGAGTGTTTTGTCTGCATGTGTGTATGTGCACCACATACACTTCTGGTCCCTATGGAAGTCAGAAGACATTGGATCCCTTGGAACTAGAGTTACAGCCAGTTGTGAGCCACCATATGGATGCTGGTCATCGAACCTGGGTCCTCTGCAAGAGCAACAAGTACTGTAAACCACCGAGCCATCTCTCCAGCCCCAGAAGTTTTCCTTTAATGAGCCGTTATTGCCCCTCTATGCCCCTCAAATCAAAACAATATGATTTGAAATTGGTGGTCTGTGTGTCTTGGGTACGATGCTAAGGACTAGTTCATTAATACTGTGGAGGTCAGAATTAATTTTCTCATAAGTTTTTCACTCTGCAGAAAAATCTCAATATCTCTTACTTCTTACCATATCCCCCTCTTTTACTTTGGACAACTTGACTGTGCATTGAGAGTGACACTAGAAATTGAGAAAACCAGAGGACAAACACCAGTAACTTCCAAGGGTCATGAAAAGATATGGAAGCATATCTTCTCTGTTAAGCATATCAGTGCATGGTGATTTAGGATCATATAATCAAAGATATATTTAATGCTGCAAGGTTTTAAACCTAAGAGGAATTTGCCTTTCATCTCAAAGGACATGTAAGACTCGAAGTAGAAGCTGTGCTAAACATTCATGGAAGTCACTGAAGACATTTTTACTGTAGGTCCACAATAATTTGCAGTGCCATATGCCATCTATTTTATTTACCTACGAGAATTCCCAGCTTAATTATTAATAAACTGACTGAAATTGACTGTGGCTGATCCTTGTTTATATTTAGACTTTAAAAGTAACAGCTGTGAAGCAATGGCAAGCATACAGCATGGAGAAAAAAAAAAAATTTCATGTTTGTTCCAGGACACTGCTTCCCAGTTTTGTGTAAGGTATGAATTCCTTTTAAAGAAAAGGGAAAAGCCACACAGTGGCCACTCTGCTTCTTTTTACTGCCATGAATTTGTTCATATACACAACCTGGCAAAAATCCCTATGGTTAGAGCTTTTAAATATAATATCGATCATATTTGTATTAGATCTCAAGCTTGGGACAAGCTGCTGGCTGAGAAACCTATTTAACATATCAAAGTGAAGCTGGCCACCAGGTTTTCCCAGCATCCCTCAGTCCCTACCTGTTACAGAGTCCTCCTGACTTGCATACCCTGCCCACTACCCTAACTGTTCAGCCCGGGGGGCTGGGCTGCCCTTCCCTATATAATTCCCCATGATGAGAATGGACTGAACCTCTGATCTGTAAGCAAGCCCCAATTAAATGTTTTCCTCTATAAGAGTGGTCATAGTGTTTCTTCACAGCAATAGAAACCCTAATTAAGACAAAGAGTTTGCATATTCTGGGCATTTTCTAAATAGAATCATGGTATTTTGAGACTTTGTGATCTTGTACATTTTACTTAGCAGAATTTTTTTTAAAATTGCATTTATTAACATATTTTGTATGTATGTGCACATGTGCTCTTGTGGGAACTGGTTCTCTCCTTCCACCTTGTGGGTCCCACGGATAGAACCCAGGTCATCAGGCTTGAAAGCAAACACTTTTACCCCTTGGTCCATCTCACTGGCCCCACTTAGCAGAGTTTCTCATGGTACATCTGTATTATAATCTGTGTAACTTGCCTGATGAAAAAAGGAAGATATTCTAAAGAGACATTTATTTCTCTCAATCTATCAGACTACTGAATCAATGGGCTTCGAGAAATGGAAAAATTTCCAGGAATGCCATGCAGTGGGCAAGAAGAGTCTGGGCCAGCCAGAAGAAGTTGTATTCCAGAAAAGAGGTTTCACACAGTTCTAGCAATTTGTTAAACTACCGGCAGACTGACGCTGGTGCAGGATAGCGATGGGTCATTGGTGGGTGGGACCACACCTTGACTGGGAATGCCTAGATGTACAATTTTGGCCCTAGATTTAAACTTTAATCTCAGTTTAGGAGCCCCGCATGGACTGGAGAAGGTCACTGGATCTCCGCGTGCCTCTTCCATCGTGACCCATTTAATAAATCTCCGTTTCCTGCTTTTCACTACTAATTTGGCTGTTTTAATTGGATCCACTAAGACAGGTAGCTAAAATTGACTTCTTGGAGTACAGACTTGACCTCAAAGTTCAGGAACATTACCAAAAGAAGTCTAATATTTTTTAAAGGATGCACATATCTCTAAAAACATTTATCTTTATTGTTCTTTGTTCTTTAAATTTAATTCATCAGTTTCCTTTGTTTCATTCATTCTTTCTTTTTTTTTAAAGCAGAATCTCTCTATGTAGCCCTGGCTATCCTGAAACTCAGTATGTAGACCAGGGTGGCCTTGAACTCATGAGATCTGCCTCTTCTTCCTCCTGAGTTAAGGTGTGTATTTTCAGGTTCAGCAACAGTTATCCATTTAAAACAGAGCAATGGCAGACCCAGAAATAGCTGTAGGTTCCCCCTTCTCTTTCTGGCCCAGTCTCCATGAAAAGAAATGCCTTTAGATACCTGGAAATGACAGTTTGTGAGTATGAGACATCTTAGTACTACGTGGTTATTATAGGGGAGGAAAGTGGTCTTTTAAAACATTTGATCTTTGTAAAAATGCAAAATACTTGTAAGCTAAAAATTGGATGTAATTCTGTCAGTGTTTCAAAGTACAGGCTCAAAAGGTAGATATCCTACTAATACCCTTGGTGGCCTGTGAGTTCTGAGGGCACCTGAGATTTAGGTCAAACCAGGATTTGTGGCTTCGGTGCCTAAAGGAATTTTAGAACTAGCCAATATAGTAAAACTGAATTGGAAACATAATTTTAATAGGCTTAAGACAGTAGTCACTTGTGAGATTTTGATGCAATTTAAGGCTACTATCTTATCACTAAGTGGTTCTGGAGAGTACCTGATATGGTTGTTACAGAAAGTAAAGTACAGAGCACGGGGTACAGGAGAGCAAGATCTTCACTGTAACGGTCTTATTTGAGATTGGTCCTACACCAGTGCTTCTCAACCTTCCTAATGCCGTGACCCTTTAATGCAGTTCCTCATGTTGTAGTGACCCCTACTCATAAAACTATTTTTGTTGCTACTTCATAATGGTAATTTTGCTACTGTTATGAATTGTAATGCAAATATTTGTAATGTAGGATGCAGGATGCTCTTAGGCAACCCCTGTGAAAGGGTTGTTTGACCCGCAGGTTGAGAACCACTGCCCTGCACACAGCAAGATACATTCAGGCCTTCTACTTTATTTTTATTTTTTTATATTTTTAGTGCCATTGCTGTATTTTTAGTTATTTACTTTTTAAACTCTATGTTGACAGCTGGTACATATGTTAATTGTCCTGAAACTCTTGCCTACCCAGGGTGGGTTCCTTTCTATCTCTTGTCCCTGAACTTTTCCTCTCTCTTTTATAGTATTTGTCTCTTGTGGGCATGGGAAAATATAAGTCTGCTTGTATACTAAAATGACTGCCTGTTGTCCTCTGACAGTTTGAAACTTAAATATTAATAACTGATGCTATCTGAGGGAGTTGTTTTGTTTGAAACAAGGTCTCACTGTTGTAACTCTGGCTGTCCTGGAACTCACTATGCGGACCATGCTGGTCTCAGACTCACAGAGATTTGCCTACTTCTCCATTGCTGGGATTAAAGGCATGTGCCACCAGGGCCCACTACTATTGGATTTGGTCTGTCTTTAGACCAAAGTTAAGACTACGAGAAAATAAAATAAGGAAATAATATTCACTATAGATTTTTAAAATGTTAATGTTCTAATACAAAGACACCTGTGTAAAACGAGTACCTAATTCCTGTGTCTAAGGCAGCAAGCCTTCCTTAAGAATATTGTTCCGATCTTTATAACAGTATACAATTAACTTAATATTAGATTTTATGGTTTGTTAAAAATTGTTCATGTTTACATTTCAGACTTCTGGCCTAGGAAATTATCTTGAGGTCAAGATTCATTTAAGTATCAGCTTGTGTTAAAGTCTTTTAAATGACAACTTATGTATGCAACTGTTTGAAAGTGATTTTAGTGCTTTTAATACTCTATGTATTTACGTATCTTCAAAACGTGTATGGTGGTATCTCTAAACTTTGTATGTTACACAGAATGTGCAGTGTTAACAGCATGTGAGTTTAATGCATACAGCACAGCCAGCAAGTGCTTCTGCTGAGTGCAGACCTGCCTCAGCAACCGGGTGTGAGCTAAGGAGAGACAGTAACCAGAGATGGCCATAGCCAACCCGGGTGACAGGCACAGCTGGCCAGAGCACAGTCCTGCTTCCCATGGCCCGAGGCCAAGTTAACCCGACTGAGCATGGAGTAGTGCAACATGTCCTGGTGGCAGTACCCTGGCTGAAAAAGAGGGACGACTCATAGCCATTGTGGCTTATGCAGGGGTAAACAAGAAAGGTTTGCTCATCCACACAGCTGCATCTAATTTTGCTCTTTTAAAAGAACGGCTGATAAGAAATGATGCGATCTTTTCGTGCTGTATTGGACCTTGTTAACATTTTCCTTTAATTTCCTTAGCTACTGACTCCTGACAGCTGCTTAGAACGGATAATGATAGGCCTTTCTTCTACCCTGTGTGAAAACGTTCCATTATATGATTCTGGTGGTGTCTTACATTGCTATCTGGCCAATCTTGCTGATGAGAACAGAGGTTAGAAACCGGTCAGGGAGGGCAGGGACTCTAAAGCAACTGTCCAAGAATGTCTGCTGGAGGGCAGGAAGGCCAGAGAGACTTTGTGTTGCTGTTTCTTTGTAACTCCTAAATGAGTGCCTCTTCTCAAGGCTACATGTGAAGGTGGTTGCAACTGAGGGGAGGCACCTGTCGCCTGATGGCTCCCTGGAGTGGGCTGACCAGTTCATCCTCTCCCCACATCTCACCCCAGTCTCTGCCTTTAAACCTGGGAATAGTAACTCCACTGCACCGTAGTGCCTAGGACCCTCCTGCTATAAGGGAGCTCTGTGAAAACCCGGCCCCCAATCCATCAGTCTTCCTCTTTAGCTCCCGGCATGAATCTATGACAAATTTCTTTCTAAAACTCACCCTCTATTGGCCATGGATTTTATTCTTCCGACTCACAAGACATGAACCGGAAAGTCACTGCTCAGGGCGGCTTTGGTGGCTGTTCAGTTTCGAGGGTCCTAGCTTCCCCAACCAAGGACACCAAGAGCCAAGAAAAGGGTCTCTGTTCTCAAACACAGCCCAATATTCTTATATCATTGCTACTTAAAACCTCAGCATGTGCGTGTTCTGACAAATGATTTTTTGTTGTATATGTGAGATGCACTTCCGTTAATCCCTTTGTAACAATGATGCTGTCCTTGCTGTCATTCAGTTATGAATTCTCTTCAGGGGTTGGCAGAGCGATAGCAAACCAATGCAATGAGATGCAAAGTGTGAGTTCTGCTGTGATTATGTGCATAAGATTGGGCCTTTCAACATCCTATCATGGAAGAAGGCAGGACTCGGGAAACCCATTCCTCCCTGCGCAGTTGTAGGTGATAACCAGGGACGGAAGGCTTATAAGCCTCCTTGCCTTCCTGAGAATCTGGAGGCAGTTAATGGTTGCTGGGGTTTGGAGAGGTGTTTTCATCCATGGTACAACCACTAGGAAAGTGACCATGTTCCTATAAATGGCTTGTCATCCATGCTCCTGTTAGGCAACCCTAATGAAGTTCAGTGGGACACACACACACACACACACACACACACACGTGACTAGTTTGGAAGAGGAGGGAATCATCAGGAGTTGGCATAAGACAGGAGAGAATAGTAGGGGTGATTGTAATCAAAATACATTATTCACTAAAATATAACGAAACCGTTACTATCTATAAATGATATATGCTAATAAAATGTATGTATGCTATATATGCATGTATTTATTTAGATATACTCTGAAATGACATAGTTTTACTCGGCTACAAGGCAGTAATTCATAAAACCCCAAAGTTCACTAGTAAGAAATGTTTAAGTTTTATTTTTAAATTTCTTTTCTTTGAGACAGAGTGGTTACATAGGTCAATCTACTCTCAAACCTTCAGTCCTACTATGTCCACCCTCCAAGTGCTGGAATTACAGGTATGTGCTGCCACCCCCAGCTCATTAAAAAAATCAAAACCAGAAACACATCTTAAGTGCTTGAGGGAGGATAGTAACACCCTCAAAAACATCTATAATTTTTGTTTGTTTGTCTTGTTTTGTTTTGAGATGGGGGTCTCATGTAGCCCTGTCTGGTCTGGAACTTGCTATGTTAACCAGGAGCCTCAAACTCACAGAAATCTGCCTGCCCCCTCCCTCCCAAGTGCTGGGATTAAAGGTGCGTTCCACTATGCCCCATTAGATGAGTGCCTTCTAACCTGGAGAATGGCATTTACTAGTATTTACATTTAAGCATCCACATGTCCAGACATGAGCTTGTCATTACGTTTTTATTTTTACATAGGGTCTGTCTGATCATTATCAGAAAAACTCTGATCAGGTGCTGGAAGCCTGTGAAGTCCAGGTAGCTAGCTGCCTCCGTGGTTTCTGTTCACTCCAAAGCTAGGAGGAAACACAGAACCCTGTTGATATGCTGCCTGGTTGACTCCTTTTGAAGAAATATTTCTCCTCCTACAGGAACTCTCCAGAGATCCTTACACTGGGGTTCAACTCGGATTTTGACTTTTTATGTGACATTGGGCCTAGGTCAACTTCGGTGATCTCTATATTTTGACTTTCCTAAGCATTACTGTAATTTAGACTCCTTTAGATTATTTTATATTCTGTGTATAGGTGTTTTGCCTATGTGTGTGTGTCTGTGAACCACAGGCACTGTTTGGTGCCCAGATGATCAGGAACTGGAGTCACAGACAGTTGTGGGCCACCCTGTAGATGTTTCGAACCTACTCTGGGTCCTCCACGAGAGCAGCGATTGCTCTCCTAGAAGAGCCATCTCGATAGCTCATAATTTCAATTTTTCATCACCAGAAAATTAATTTAAAAGAGTTCACAAGAGGAGATGCATATTAGGAGAGAAATAGTAGATTAATGGCAAAACTGCTCAACCAAATTCTTTCAGGCACGTGTGCTGTTTCCTGTGGCATCCATTTTAATTGAATACATCCTAAAGTGTTCTTAATCTATTTAAAATATATATAAATTATAAGATCCCCTGCTAATGGTTTATTCAGATTCATTCTGATGCTGAATTTGAAAGACAAATGTACACACATATTTTTCCATAACAAATTTTAAATTGTCATAGAAAGAAATAAGACATATCATCAGAAAAATAGTTTCTAAAACTCCAATCATCTTTATTGTATGTGTATGGATATTTTGCTTGCATGTACATCTGTGAGCAACATGCATGCCTGGTGCCCAAGGAGGCCAGAAGAGGGTGTCAAATGTCCTGGGACCAGAGTTACAGACACTTGTAAGCTGCCACATGAAATCTGGGAGTTGAATCTAGGCTCTCTTGGAAGAGCAGCCAGTGCTTCTAACTACTCAGCCATCTCTCCAGCCCCAGAAGAGTAATTTTCAGTAAATCAGTATTTTGAAATACACCTTAAAGAAATATTCTCTCCATGTACTATCCCCAAAACTAAGTTATGTAATGATGTTAAAGCAGTATTACTCATAACTCAAAAGGATTGGAAAAAAAATTTTTTTTGAGACAGTGTCTTACTATGTAGCCTTGGCTGGCCTGGAGCTCTCTGTGTAGACCAGGGTGGCCTTGCACTCACAGAGATGTGCCTGCCCCTGCCTTCCAAGTGCTGGGATTAAAGGGGTGTGTTACCACCCCTTTAAAGGTGGGCTGAAAATGTATTTTCTCAAAGCTTTGTGTTAGACTTCTACATATCGCATTGTGGAATACATAGCCATTAACAAATTTCTCTGGGTGTGTGGTGGTACTTGCCTTTAATCCCAGCACTCCAGAAGAGTTCAAGACCACCCTGGTCTACATATCGTGTTCCAGAACAGCCAGTGCTCCACAGTGAGACTGGCTTAAAGAAAAAAGAGTAAGATCCTGACTTCTGCTGATGGAAAGATGTTCATTAACTAATGTTAATTGCAAAATACTTGTTTTGCACAGATGAACATTTGTATCATTTAATTGCTTTATGTTTCCATATTCTACCTTCAGACAAAATCTATTTCAAGCAGGTTATACACACACATACATCGTGAAGTATATAAATATGCATTCACAAGTAAATTTTAGGTAGTACCAACTGAGTTTTATGTCTATTAAATTGTCTAATTTCAATAAAGCGGAACTTAATACAAAAATCACTGTCGATATGCATTGTTCACAAAGACTCTGTACCCTTCAAAAATGGTATTAGTGCCAGGCAGTGGTGATGTACACCTTTAATCCCAGCTCTTGGGAGGCAAGGCAGGCATGTCTCTGAGTTCAAGGCCAGCCTGGTCTACAGAGTGAGTTCCAGGACAACCAGGACTACACAGGGAAACCCTGTCTCAAAACATCATCAACAGCAACAACAGCAGGTATTTGCTGGGAATGAGCCAAGTGAATGTCTCTACTGTAGAAAGTCATAGAGCCTTACCCATTAATACGCACAATGGCTCTCCACAGTGAAGATCCTGCCTATTATCTGACCCCAAGTCTGTTTTTATCATGCTTTCCACTGACTTCCCTCATGTAGAAGGACTTGTGAACATTTCATTTGCACCTATTTAATAATTTATCTTCCTCCATCGAACAACAGATATTAGAAGACCCATAGTCACTCTGTCTTGGACATGGTTCAAGAGTGTCACCCAGGATACATAGCAGGAGCTCAACAAACATGTTCTTAGTGAATGAGTCACCAGAGAACTCCTGGTGCTTCAAGTTTCTGTAGACATGATCGTTTCAATGTTATTCAATTGTATAATAACTTCAAAGGAGAAATGATGTTAACACCTCTACGCCACCAGAGATTCATTTAATAAATTATTGCTGTGCTTCAGTGGAATAAATTACTTCAGGGAACTGAGGACGTTTCTCAGAGTGCTTCATGACCTGGAAAATGCTTGCGAAATCAGCTTTATATGCTTTGAAACGGTAACTGGAAAACATTGGTGTAAAAAAATGACCACTGGGTTCATGTAATGGACCAGAAGGAGTCCTGTTCTGAAGTGGCAATGGCCATCTTTGGAGGATGTTTGGCACATGGCATTTTCCACCCACCGAGGATGTTTGCTTATTTTAATAGTTCAAGTATGAGAAGCAGATATTTCTTCTGGAAACTGCAAATTGTTGACTCATTCATCCTTTTGGGAGGTAAACGATTTCACAAATTACTTCATTTTTTTCTTTTTTTTTACATGAGCAGAGCCCATGTCTAAACAGCTTTTAAAGATATTTTAAATGCATAATTTGCATATGTTTTCTACGACTTGTGGTTTTATGCTACTTAGGAAAAACTATAATAACCTTTGCTAGACATTATATAATACTTTTGTTTATGTGACGGAAAAGCTACATCTTCTCATCAAATGCTAAAGGCACAAGTTTTCTCCATTGGCACTCCACAAGCGTTAGAAATACACCGCTGTTTTCATTATTTGACAGTAGCTGGCCTGAAATAATAAACACTAATATAAAACATAAGAATTTTTTCCAGTTACCAAAATGGAAAGTATCTTACCAGCTGTCAATGTCTCCACACCCTGACACATCACTAACTAACGGCTCAGTTTATGCCTACACTTTAAACTTCCATCGTATATGGGGGTGGGGAAGAGATGCTTTTCACAAGGTTCAAACAAAGGATGTGTTTCCCAAGTTGCACTTGGAGAGGTTAATCCGTGTATGGCTTTCATCAAAGGGGAAAGTGCATCGCCCCCAGGATCGATCCAAGACCCTCTTCTGGTTTCGTTCTGTCCTGCCTAGTTAATAAACCACCAAGAGAGATAATTTTTAAACCTAATTTGCTGAAATGAATTTCAGTAAATTGGTGTGTGGGGAGGTGTAAGCTCAAATTTGAGAATTTTTGATAAAATTGGTTTTCTATTAAAAAAATAAACAAAGATCTCCATTAGCACTTTTGACCGAAAGGGGAAAGGATACCTACCTACTTGGTAATCTAAAGTGGGGGGGGGGGGGAATGACCAGACACCAAGCCAGACACCAAGGTGCCCTTAGAGAGCTCTGCGAAGCCTGGATGCTCCAAGGCCACTGCGGAGTCTGGAGGGAAGCGGCTCTCCGCAGGCACGCGGGTCTCCTGACTCCGCGGCTTAACCTTCCAGTCCCCGCGAAGCCGGCGCGCAGGTCAGAGTCCGCGGACTGATCCCCGCAGCCCACGCCGCAGGGCCTCCCGTCCCGGGGACTTTGAAAGCTTGGTTCCCGAAAGGCCATTTCCGACCGTTCCTTTTCCAAGGACGTGATCCAGCCCGAGGAAAAAGCGCAGTTTCTTGGAGGTGTGTGCGGAACAGAGTAGGGGAGAAGCGGGGTGTGAAGGGAGGGGGGGCGCCCACCCGAGCCCGGTCCGGAGGTGGCGGAGTGGACACGCGGGCTGGATTCGCGGAGGGCTGCTCTCACGGGGTGGGGGTGGGGGGGTCTCCGCAAGACTGCGCGCGCAGGCGTAGGCGTGGGGACCCGGGGTGGTCCCCGCGCACTCCGCAACGGCCCGCGCCTCCGGGGGCCCGGCCCTCCCCGCGACCCGCGTCCGTCTCCGGCGCGTAGCCGCCAGCCCTGCCTCTGCGCGCCTCCCCCTGCTCCTCCTCCCCCGGCTCGGCGCGGTAGGGGGAGGTGCGGGGGGAGGGAGGTGCGCTCCGTAGGCCCGGGAGCTCGGCGGGCCCTCGGCGCGTGGGAGCCGCGGCGCGGCGCTGCGAGGCCCCGGGGAGGAGGAGGAGGAGGAGGAGGGCGCGGAGGTGAGCGGGCTTGGGAGAGAGCCGCGGGGTGGCGGGGGCGGGGTCCCGGGTCGCCGCGCTGCGGGCATCCTTCCTCCGGGACCCCGCAGGCGCCCGCTGGCCAGGTGGGGAGCGGGAGGGGTGCGGAGGGCGTCCGTAGTACCCGTCGCGCTCCCCCGGTCCTCCCGGAACCCGGGGGAAGTCCTCGGGTCGGCCCGGCGGAAGGGAGGCCAGGAGAGACGTCGTCCCAGGTAGGTTGTGCCCGAGAGGGGAGGACCTGCAGGTTACTTTTGCCACTTGGGATTGACGGCGCGAACTGTCACGGGGCGCTGCCGGGCAGACAGGTAAATCGTGCTACAGCCAGGTGGTGTCATCCTGGTGTGCTTAGGCCATTTTGTGCTAGAAGTAATTGGTCTGTTCTCTGAGTGTCCTCAATTATCTCTGCGTCCCGTGTTCAGCCTCGGCCGAAACTTGTTGAAAATTATGCCCTAAAAATCTTGTTCTTAAAATAACAGGGGAGAGAAAGAGATTTTTGTTTTTTTTTAGGTCGGGAGATTTTCATTTATTATCTCCGCTATCCCGTGGTGCAGGATTGGTGTCAGTTTTTTACTCTTCAGGCAGATAGTCTTTCTAGATAGAAAAACTTATTCCAGGCCACGTTTAATATTGCTCATCACTGTAGGCGAAATAAAACTCAGACTCGTGCCACAACCGCACCCTCATGACTCCATTAGCCTCTAGTCCCAATTAAGCACCCCAGTGCTGGCAACCTGTCTTTCCAACCTGTCTACCCCAACCTCTTTGATCTCTTTTTATGATTTCTTTATTTAGTTGATCATTTTTCTTTCTCTGACACTATACTTCTCCCCACCCTCAAGACAACCTATTTGGAGAAGGAAAATAACGCATTCTGAGTATTTAGCAACATCAGAGCAGCTACCAGGCAGCCCGGAGGTGTGTGTGTGTGTGTGTGTGTGTGTGTGTATTTATCTGTGTATGTATATGTGTGTGTGTGTTTGTGTATGTGTGTGTGTGTGTATTTGTGTATATATGTGTGTATGTGTATTTGTGTGTGTGTATTTGTGTATGTATGTGTGTGTGTATGTATGTGTGTGTGTATGTGTGTGTGTATGTGCGTATGTATGTGTGTGTATTTGTGTGTGTGTGTGTGTGTGTGTGTGTGTGTGTTGGTAGCTGTGGTGGCTGCAGTTTCTGCCTCTCCCCTCATCCATCAGTTGGGGGTGGGAAAAGAGAAGGTATCAGTAGTGGTAGGGTTAGCTAATTGTGAAAGACGGAAATGAAAAGCTTCATCCAAATCACTTTTATTGTACTGTGGAAAATGTACTTCTATTGAATGAGCATAATTGTATTTTAATACTGGAAGACAGCACAGATGAAGGCAGAATTTTAAAATGGTTATATTATAGATGATATAGAAAAATGAGAATAAAGATGCACCAAAAATTGGAAAGCCTAGGCCTATGAGAAAGGATGCAGGCAGACTATCAGGAGGTGCAGTGTCTCCCTGCTCAGCCTGTAACTATGGTTCTGAGGTAAGCCAGACATTGACATAGCCATGACATTGACATATCACCTAATCTTTTGAGCCCACGGATCTTGACCATCAGAAAGAGATCTGGCCTAGAGACTCATTACATTTCCTTTGGCCTTGGCATTTATAAAAATGCATTTAGTAACAAAGAATATGTATTGTATATTTAATAGGTATGTACCAGACAGTGTGGAGGCAGGATGGACAGGACGTGTGTGTGTGAGTGTGTGTGTGGGTATGCATGTGTATGTGTGTGTGTATGTGTGTGTGTGTATGTGTGTATGTGTATGTCTGTATGTATGTATATGTGTGTGTACATGTGTGTGTGTATTGGTCTGTGTGTGTGTGTATAGTAAGTAAACAGTAAAAAAGCAAAACAAGCAATTCTATAAAATAACTCCCCAGGAACTTAACAAGGGCTGAAAGAAGTTGGGAGACAGAGTTCCCAGGACAGAAACATGATTTAGTCTTTTCTTCTTTTAGAAGAGGATTCTGGGGTCGGGCAGTGGAAAATAAGAGCCCCACAGGATGAGGCTGGAGAGATGAGCAGAGGCTGCCACACTTGAGGTCTTTTAGGTCACAGCTAGGAAGGTGGCTGAGATTCTAAGTATAAGAAGGAGCCACTGATGTTTAAGGAGGAGAAACATTTTATGATGGTTGATATTTTAAGAAGACCTTAGCTCTTTGGTGGAGAATGGTTATGTAAAGGGTAAAGGTAGAGATGAAGCTAGTCTGACCATGTAGAAAGCATTTGCAAGCCAGGCATGGTGACTTGTGCATGGAGTGTTCTGAGGAGGATCACTTGAGCCTAGGAGTTTGAGACCTACCTTGGCAGCATAGGGAGACCTCATCTCAAAGATTGGTGGGGAAGGTGTGGGGGGTGGGTAAAGGTTTGCAGTGAGAAAAGATAAACAACTGGGCTACTTGAACGTGCTGGCAGTGAAAAGGGCTTAAAATATTTTAAAGGGGCTGGGCTTGGTGGTACTGGCCTTTAACCTCTGCAGAGGCAGGCAGACCTTGATGAGGCCAGGCCAGCCTGGTCTACATAACAAGGTCCAGCTCAGCCAGGGCTACACCGTGAGATCAATAAACGTTAAGAACTGGGGTTGGTTTATATCAAGGGTGAAGGAGAGCAAATAGAGCTCTGATCTCAGGCTTCTCATTTGAGCAGCTGGTGGGAAATGGTACCAGACCACCGAGATGAGGAAATTCAGAGTTGCAGAAGCAGGTCTTTTGTAGAAGAGCGGTTGATTTTTTTTGAACCTCTTAAGTTTGAGAAGGGGTCATAACTGTATGTCCTTAGGAGGAAAAAGGGGCATCTCCAGGGCAGAGTGGGTAGACAGACTGGACTTTGGTGGGCAAAGGTGGCCATCATGGATTTATGATGAGATTAATGAACTTGGTTGTCTGATTTTTCTTTAGCGTTCAGCACCAAGCTGAGTGCAGATACAGAGAGAAATGGGTGGCCGGGGTCTTCTGGAGTTTCACCAAGCGTATATGGGGGCAAGGAAGAGTGGAGGATCTTTTCAGGAATAACTCTATATAGCACAGTGAAGAATGGGCGGGGCTTAAAGAGAAGCAGGGAGCTAGTGGATGGAGAATGAAACGGAATGTGAGGTCCGTAGAAGAAAGTTATTTTGCCTTCTAGACATACCACTGTGAATATTTAAGTTGAGGTATTAGAAAGGTACTGGGTAGTGCTTAGAAATATCAGAAAGTGAATGACAGATGGGAGCAGAGATTCATTGCCTTTGATAAGTAAGTCAAGAAAACAAGAGACCCCGAGGTTTAAGAGGTTTATCTCCACTGGTGGCTGCGGCGTACACGCCTTTAATCCCAGCAGAGACAGGCGGATCTCTGAGTTGGAGGCCTGCCTGCCTGGTCTACAGAGCAAGTTCTGGAACAGCCAGGGCTACACAGGGAAAGCCTGTCCAACAGGGCGGGGGTGGGGGTGGGGTTGTTTATCTCCTGGAATGGTGAGGTCTTGAGAGGATTGACAGCTGCTGGGGTATGGAGAACCAAGTCTCCAGTGAAAAGGAATAATCTAGAGGTCAGGAGAGGGCAGTAAGGTCAGGGAGAGCAGTAAGGTTTCTTAGGAGTTGCCAGTGGCCTTAAAGGACCTAGATGCTTGCTGATAAGATATGGAGGTTTGGATATGAGCTCGTAAAGAATACAGTACCCTGCCTCGTGACCCTGGAGGATTCCATTTTCTTGATAGCAACCATCAAACTGTGAAAGTCTTGAGAATCTCTGAGGATAGCTCTTTCTGAACTGCAGTCACCCAATAATTAATCTCCTAGATGTTTCCACGCGAAATACGTTAGGCCCTGTTTTTATTTTTTATTTTTTCAAGTGTAGCTTAGCCCTACTGCTACCGTTCTGTTGGAGGAACATCAAGGAATCCTAAACTGAAAAACCTTAGTGGCTTTAGTCAGTGTTCTATTGCTTGTGAAGAGACAGCATGACCAAGGCATCTCTTATAAAAGAAAGCATTTAATTGGGGGCTTGCTGACACTTTCAGAGGTTAGTCCATTATTATCATGGCAGGGAGTATGGCTGTACTGGCAGACATGGTGTTGGAGAATTAGCTGAGAGATCTACATCCTGATCCTTATAGGCAGAGAGAGAGAGGAAGAGAGAGAGAGAGAAACAGAGAGACAGAAACAGAGAGAGAAACTGGGCCTGGCATGGGTTTTTGAAACCTCAAAGCCCACCCCCTACTTTCTTCAACAGGGGCTACACCTATGAGTCTATGGGAGCCATTCTTACTCAAACTACCACAAGGGCCGTGTATCTTACTTCAATTGCATTGTCTTACTGTGTTAATACTCTCTCAAGTATTAAATGCATAGGTTAAATTAAATACCCATATGGACCTTGAAATCTCAAGGAGTCTGTATGCTACTTAAAATACTTTTGACTGGAACTCCTGTAGTTAGGGTTAAATATAAGGTGATGATGTAACATTGTATGTTGCTTCCAGACTTACAAAGAAGAGAATTTTAACATTTGAAAAAGATCATAGGAGTCAAGTACAACTGCTTTCCATTTAACTAAGAGAATAGATGCAGAGTGAGAATCAAGATGGTTTCCGAAGCTTACACCTACCTGGCCATTTACCTCGACAGCACAAAATAAAACTTGCTATAAATGGGATAATTTTATCAATTACTTAATCTATATTACCTTCACATAACATTAAATAAAAGTTTGGAGAAGATCAAGAACTCTTTTGCTACAGTGGCCCTTGGGGCAGCACTATGGCCCCCACGGGGGAGCTTACAAGAAGACAGAAATCCGAGTCAGACCTTGACACACTCTGAATATGTATTTCGGCAAATTCCCTGGCCCTGCCGCTCACATTCGCATTAAAGTTTGCCAAGCTCTCCACTTACAGACTGAGCTTGCTCAGGCAGGGACCTGCGGAGCCCAGAGAACCGAGGAAACAGCACCCATCATGGGAGAGAGAGAGTATGAAGAATTAATATCATCAGAACACTTGGGATTTTGAATGTTCTGAAACAGGAAGCCAGTGTCCTTCCTGTGTGATGTGATGACACATTTTAAGGAATGGCATTGCTCTTCCCAGAAAGTGAAGGGAGGATATTACAAATTAGTAAGCAGGTTTTCTAACATTGCTTCGGGGGGCGGGCCATAGACTGCATGCATATTCTTCACCTTTACTTAATAAGGGCAACTGTTATTCTCTGGGTGGTTATTTTTCACTGTTGGAAACAATATGAAAATAGACATGAGAACCAGCTACATCTGCTGCCTCTGAACAGCGAAATAAATATTAGGTTGAGTCCTGACATTTTAGAGGCGTTTTTCATCTATTTATCACACCTCATGGTCTCCTATACAACTTTTGATGCCCAGGCCAAACCCTCAGCCAATCTCTCCAGGTCATTCAATGGAGCTAGAGTTGAAATCTTTTGAGAGCCTGGTGAGAAGAGGCAGTTCTGAGAGGGCTTCTGCCTCTCCACTCACCTCTCCACCCCCCACCCCCACCCGATTGCTATTGTGCAACCAAGCTGAGACAGACGAAGGGAGGGAGGGAGGGACGGAGGGAGGGAAGGATTACTACCAAATGTTGGGATTACTGTGTGCCCAGCTTCTGTCCTAGTAATTGCGATATAATGAACATAAAATTCTGTTTTAGCGATTCAATATCTGGAAATACCATTAGATCACATCTACATACAGTTAGTTATTGGATACATATTGAACCTAAGAAATACCTTGGAAATCTGAAAGAGCCCGGGACCAGTCGCTGCGTTATGAAATCGCATGCCTGCTTCAAGAGGAACCGTAGCCTTGCCTTTGGGGTTTTCTGAAGGGTTTGAAAATGTTCAAAATCCCTAAACAAAACAAAAACACACTGTTAACACCCACAGAAATGTCATTGCCTACATGAGCAGTTGGGTTTTACTTGTTTATTTGAACGTCAAGAGAATTTAGGACTGTCTTAGTGTAAGCCAAAGTTGTAATGGGTAAAGTCATCATCTAGTTAGAGAAAATTGGGTTGGGATATTTGACATTCCATTTCTGGAATGTGCTCCTGCCTTTTGAGTATGACTAAGCAGATAGCTGGAGTCAGCAGGAGCTGACTCCAGGGTGCCTTCCCGCTCCGGAGAAAGGCATTTGTGCTAACAGCTACAGTGGCCCTTCCATGTGGAGCCTCCTACTGGCTATGAAAATTATAGCCCTTAAACTTAGCAGTATTACAAACCAATAAAATAAAGAATCCTGATGGGGGCTGTACAAGATTGCCAACAGAAACGACTGTTATTACTATCCTTTCCTGGGGGGGTGGGGACATTTGATATACAAAAGTGGGAAAGATATATGCTAAGTGAAAGGATGATTCTTCAAGTGGAATAGCTTTGAAAAATACCTTGCTATCTCCGTGCATTTTTTAGTTGTTATCAGAGCACAGCACCTTTCAGGCGAGAACACAGAAAGCCAAACTCACTTTGAGACGTTTCTCGTTTTAAGCTAGTACACTCATGTCACGCTGTCAGCAAAGCGATGCTGAAGTACACATGAACTGGAGAGGAGTTTGTAATACAATTTTATTATCTCTCACACATATAACACTCAGAGGGGTTGGAGAGATGGCTCAGTGTTCAAGAGCACTGGCTATTCTTCCAGAAGTTCTGGGTTTGGTTCCCAGCACCCACATGGCAGCTAACAACTGGCTGTAACTGTAGTCCCATGGGATCAGATGCCTGTTTCTGGTATGCAGACATACATGTAGACAAAACACCCTATACATAAAATACATAAATGAATCTTAAAAATAAAAAGACCAACACATGCACACACACACACACACACACACACACACACACAAAGACGGAGACAGACAGACAGACAGGTAGCCATAGACTGTCTTGAAGTAAGGGAGCAAGCACCATGCAAAGTCTTTCCTGACTTTCTAGGATATGTTCTGACTGTATAATTTAGTTTTTGATTCTAACCTGATGAATTTTTTATTATATTTTTTATTACAAGTACATTCCGTCTCTCCCTAATTAGACTGAATTTCTCAAGTGTAAGTACCCTGTCTTCCCTCGCTTCTCTCTTATGTACAGAGCACACAGTGGCCCGGATACATTCATGTTGGGCCACTGCAGGGCCTTGAGGCTATAACTGCATCATTCCTTGTCAACTGAAATGTGTAAAGTTTACAATGTTTTGTTTTTTTTCTTGACCAGGTATATGTGGAGATGTCATTAATAACCCATGTATTCATGTCTCAGACACGAAGGAAATGATCAAATACTAGAAGAACAAATTATAAATGGATGAGGTTTTCCCACCAATGTCTGAGCATCAGATATCATCCATTGGTTGTAGGTGATGGGCTACTCTTAGGTCTGAATATGGGGGAGTCCGGGTGGGATAGTAACACACTCTTTGGCCCTTTCTTTTTCCTCCCCTCTAATAGCAAAACATACCTTCAAGGTAGCTATAGATTCCCTCAAATTCCCTAGAAGAAGCCCCTCATCTGGGGTTTCCAAAAGTTACTTAGAAAATACTCCTGTTTTGTTTTATGGGTGTTAATAAATTCAGATAATTTGTTATGAACTAGCTAAAACTGAGATAAATAGATGAGCTTGTTAGAGTTAGCATTGTTTTTAGGAACACACAGATGGCACTTGGAAATGGTAAGCAGTTGTTAATTTCCCTGTAGATTTACTCTGCAGTCTCAGAATGGGCAGAGTTTAGAAGATTTTGTGTGTGTGTGTGTGTGTGTGTGTGTGTGTGTGTGTGTGTTTTTAAATAGGTCTCCTTATGTAGCCCCAGGCTAGCCTGGAATTCACCAAGCTCCCTCTGCTCCAGAGTGCTGGAATTAAAAGCCCAGTGGGAGGTTAGAAGACTTCTATTTGAATCCTTGCTGTCAAAATTGCTTTGTTCTCTGAGCCTCTGCCTCATTTTTAAAATGAGGGGTAATATATATTCTCCACCTACTTGGAGACTTAACAAAATAATATTATGCATGAAAATACTCTATGAGCTACGAAATAATACACAAAAGTATATGGTCTATGGTCTCAACAACAAACATTTCATATCTTGGCTCCCCGAGAGATCTCACTTGGACTGGCAAGATGGTGTAGCAGGTAAAAGTACTTGCTGGGGTCTGATGGTTTGACTTCGATCTCAGAGCCCACAGTGTAAAGAGAAAGCTACTGTCTCCACAAAGTTGTCCCCTGATCTCCACAGACCTACATCTGTACCAACACACACAATTCTTAATAAAATTAAAATATCCACCCCTCCCCCAGCCCTCATACACCTTAATGCTATAATGAAAGAGTCTCATTTATTAGGCTAATTTTTCTTCCTGGCCACACTACACTGTTAGGGTCCGGCTAGAACTTGCCATTAGGAATACTATGTGAATAAGGTCCAAACATGTTAATACAGGTGTTGCTCATAGTAGATGTAAAAATCTGTGGTTTAACGAGAGGCCATCGGTGACATTTTTAGGTTCTAAGGTATTTATGTACCTCTTCACACTCTGATTTAGAGAGTTGTTCTATTAAAAATGAAATAAAAAGAGAGCAGATAAGTGATTGATTTGTGTTTTATTTTTAGTTTGAGAAGGCCTTATCGTGATTACTAGATAAAGAGGTCTTGCGATTATTTCCTGAGAGATGCTGTAGTGTGTACCGAGGAGCTCTGCATTGAGGGGATTCTCTGGCTCTTCTGAGTGGCTCTGGTAAGGCTTTCCATCCTCAGTAATGTGTATATGAGAATGGGAAGGGATGTCCGTCATTTCACCCTTAATCTAGAAATGAAATGAGTGCTGGTTTCATAGCCTGTGATTCCTTTAACTTCTGATTCCCGGGATATACGGCGATATTCCCGGAACATGAGGACGGCTTTGTGCTAACGGGCTTCCTAGGACGATCTGAGAGCATAGGAGCACACCGAAGGAGAGCAGATAATTACGCTTCCTGACTTGAAAGGCATGAAATGAGGCATGTAATAGATATAAAGGTGGTGCATTTTCTCCCCTCACAGAATCTGAGTTAGGCACTAAGATCACTAAGTGATGCTGAAGAGCTGTGAAAGAGCCAGAGAATATCACTCATGGGAACGTGGCTCCCCCACCCTGGCCCTACAGCCACACCCCAGCCAGCAGCAGCAGCAGCAGCAGCAGCAACTGGCCTTTCTAAGGTCCTTTACATCCACCCAGTGACACATGCCACATGCCTTCGCTGGCATTCTAATCCTGGCTTTACTTGTTCTCATCGACATTGGACAAATGAACGGTCTTTTTTTTTTTCTGTTTCAGCTTCCTCATCTGCAAATGAGCACAACAAGAGCACCTATTTTATCTGGGCAGTTGTCTAGATTTAACACGTAAAATGCCAGACAGAGCTGAAACCTGTACTATAGAAGAACTAGGCAATATTCAATTAATATCGTTCTTCTAAAATTTGGTTTGTGAATCTATTCAGGGTCATCGAACGAGACCTACTGCTAGGGTAGAGAGTTGAGCTTTCCAAACTCTAGAAATTTCATTTAGTGTAGAACAAAAACTGGAAAGAAAAAAAAAAGAAGAAAAGCCCACATGTTTTGAAGCATTCCACTAGTGCCTGTAAAACCCATTAACTTCTGAAGTGATCTGCATTTGCTGTTAATGTGAGAGAAACTGTGCAGTGGAGACAGAATGGCATAGTATTTCTCATTCAGAGCCAGCAGTGACACGGATGCATGGCAGTCTGACTTGTATGAGTAAGCAAGTTACTACAGATACAGACATTCATCACTTAAATAAAACAAAAGAACAACAACAAAAAAAAAAACAAACCTTTTCTCCCCCCAACCCCCCCCCCTGCCCCATGGAGAATAACTACATCACAGTCTTCGTAGCCAATGGATGAAAGAGAGAAAAGGAATAGACATCCACTATGTATTTGACCACAACACGACTAAACCCTTTACATAGGGGTATAAGGTGAATGCTAAGACGTCTGTGGTATTTAGTTAGCCCTTTGGCTTTGTTGTGGTTTGTTTGAGACAGGGTTTCACTATGGAGCCCTGGCTGGCCTTGGAGCTTACTACATAGACCAGGGTGGCCCCATGTTCATAGATCCACCTGCCTCTGTCTCCTGAGTGCTGGGATTAAAGATGTGTGTGCCACCATGCCTGGCACTTTGCTACATCGTGACGCCTGTTTCTCTTTACAAATTGCTTAAGTGATGGCATTAATTTTATTGTTGGCTGTTTTATTCTAGTTACTTTTAAAATCTGTAGTTAATCAGGTATCTGGGATAGCTCATAGACTCTACCCCGAATGACGGTCCAGCTTAGGTGCTAGTGCGTAGAAATTTGATTCTATGGATTTTTTTTTTTTTTAAGCTCTTTTGGTATCGAGGTCCTTCCCTCTGCTTCTGGTGTCATTTCTGATTTGCCGCCTGGTCTGTTGATGACATGCTTGCTAGAGCTGTTTTTGACAAACGTTCTGAGTGAGATTCCTTCTTTGCCCTAGGCCTTGCTACAGTAGGCAGTTCCAAAGTCCAGCAGCATCTGCCCCACTTTGCTGGGAATGTAGATTCCTGAGCCTCCCTCCAGACTGGCTGAGAATCGGCATCTAAAGATTCCCAGATTATTTGTGTGCGCTTGCGGAGCCCCATTTAGCTGATCACCTTCATGTTAATTTTTCAATTTGGAGATCTTCTCTAGCTTCTAAATTGTGTTGGCTGTGTTCTGGGTTGCATAGCATGTCAAAATATTTTGCCTTTAGAGATGTAGGACACAATTGCAGCATCTAAAAGTGTTTTAATGTTTTGCCAATAGGTTTAATTGGTGAACATTTTCTTTTCTCTCCTCTAGGACATTCCTGGTGAGCTTAGAAGAGTTTCTACCATGGAATCCATCTCTATGATGGGAAGCCCTAAGAGCCTGGAGACGTTTTTGCCTAACGGCATAAATGGTATCAAAGATGCGAGAAAGGTCACCGTGGGTGTGATAGGAAGTGGGGATTTTGCCAAGTCTCTGACCATTCGGCTTATTAGGTGTGGCTATCACGTGGTCATCGGAAGCAGAAATCCTAAGTTTGCATCTGAATTTTTTCCTCACGTGGTCGATGTCACCCACCACGAAGATGCTTTAACGAAAACAAACATAATATTCGTGGCTATCCATCGAGAACATTACACCTCCCTGTGGGACCTGAGACATCTGCTCGTGGGCAAAATCCTGATTGATGTCAGCAATAACATGAAGGTCAACCAGTACCCGGAGTCCAATGCGGAGTATCTGGCTTCGTTATTCCCGGACTCCTTGATTGTCAAAGGATTTAATGTTATCTCGGCTTGGTCACTTCAGTTAGGCCCCAAGGATGCCAGCCGCCAGGTACGTGGCCCTAAATTTTTCTTCTTGTCTGGTATTTTGTATTCAGGCAAACCCAGTTTTTGTGCATTTTAGTGATTATTTTGAAAACTATATGAGATTCTGTGAAGACTGCGTTCCAAGATTTTAAAGGTGCATTTCTCTTCACAGAAGAGAAGTGAAAATTAGATGGCATGGATTTTCCAGTAATAAACCAGTTAATTAAAGAAAAGGTGATGTTATTGGGTGTCATGTGACATAATACATAAATCTTCCAGAATTTTATATATATATAATATAAAAAAATACAAACATCTTTATTGTTTCTAATTTATATATATATATATAATATAAATAACATATATGTGTTATATATATAATAGAATATATAAGTATAAATATTCTATTATATAAATAACACATATATGTTATTTATATTATATATATAAATTATATATATAAATATTCTATTATATATATAACACATATATGTTATTTATATTATTTTTTTATTTTCTTCCTTCTGCCCTTCCTTCCCTCCTCTTCCCCCTTTCTGCCTTTGTTGCAGCTACCTGTAATACATACTCCATCTCTGAATGAAGTAGGACCTCATACAACCCTTCCGAATCCTTTAGAACAACCTTTGTATTTTACATAGATTAAGTTTTTACAGCATATAAAGAGTAAAGTCTGTGCTACTCTGTGTGGGCAGGTGGGCAGAGGCAGACTGGATTTCTCAGGCTTACTCTCACGATACGGGTCTGTGGATCCCACACCGTCTAGTTCAGTTTGTGAACGAAGCAGAAGACAGGAGCTGTTAATGAGAGCATCTATACGAAAGCACAGCGGTGGGCTACTTTAGAAGTCCTCCAAAGGTGTACTTAGGTATCAAATTTGAGCATTGTGGTAAAGGACCTTATCATTTTTGTTGATAAAGACAATTAATTAGGGGCCAGTGAGATGGCTCAGCAGTTAAGAGTACTTATTCTTGCTATCCATACTGGGTAGCTCACAACCATCGATAATTCCAACTCCAGGACACTGAGGGCACCTGGACTCATGTGCACACACTCACACACAAGAACTCTTTTTTAAAAGACAGTTAATTACATTCCTTATACAATCAGTGTGTTATGGTTTTATGCTATGTATCAGGTCATGACATCTATATAGAGTACTTTCCATCTGTGACTCAAGTGCCTGGCCTTAAGGGGGAAGGATTTACTTTGCTCACAGTTTCAGGGGGTTCAGTCCATCATGGCGGAGAAAAATGATGTAGCAGAACTGTCCGTGTCATAGGCGGCAGAAAGCAGAGAGAGAGAGCTTTCTGCTGGCTTTCTCCTTCTTTCCCATTTATTCCATCCAGGACCCCAACCCTGAGTCTTTCCTGCCCCAGTCGATCTTCTGGAAATGTCCTCGCAGACACATCCGGAAATGTGCCTCACCTTCCCGTATGTCACATTGAGAAGGTTAGCCTTCACAGTCAACATTCGCTTGCAAGTCTGCCTGTTTCTCTCTCCTTGCCCCCTTCTTGCTTTCAGTTTTCTGAGTCTTACATTTTGGTCCATGCTGGCCTTACACTTGTAGCAATCTCTTCCCCCAGTCTCCCAAATACTGGGATTACAGGCACGAGCCACCAATCCTGGCTCAAGTATTTATTCTGAAGACTTAAGACAGAACGTGTGTTCCCCGAGGCTTCTCCCACACCAAGGCTTCTCCCACACCTCTGTGCTAGGGCTCTGACTCAGGGCCTTGTGTAGGCTAAGCAAGTGCTGGATCATGAGCCACGCTCTAGCTTCTAGAGACTGTTCCTTTCTTTCTTCTTTAAGAAACACATCCTCTAGTGTTTGGCAAATTTGAGCCAGGGCCTATGAGACAAAGTTGACATAATCCCTTGCTCATATTCATGTTCATTTAAATTTTTTAACAGGAAAAAAAAAAACCTCACAGAACAGTGATTAGTCTCAAATTTAAAATGAGCTACAAGCTCCATCATGACAAGGGCCATATAATTTGTACTTCATAATTCTTGTACCCTTACTTTTGAATGTTTCACTTATAGTTCTAGAGTTATTATAACATGTTGTCATTTATAGACTTTTTTTCCAAATAAGAAAACAAAGGTTTGTTCCACCTTATTTCTTCTCTATAAAAGAATTTCTATTTTAGAAATACGTGTTTAGTTAATAGCACAGAGTGTATTGGTCATCTGGCTACCATCTCTGAGATTCACAGCCTAAAAGGAGAGTTCTGTATTGTCACCTTCGTGTAAATTGGTTTAGCATGCAAACACTTCAGCGTGGCCTATTTCAGAGCTTATGTACAAACGCCTTCAGGGGATATATTTGGAAATTTGTTTTCCTCAAACATCACTAGAGACTTTGTATCAATATTTTTCTAGCCCCGAGTGAGGTAATCATCTACTTATTCTAGGTAGTAGCCCACTTCAGCGGTGAACTTGCGGTTCAACTTGTTGGATTCTCTACTGTGTTATAGTCTCGAAGAGCTTTTATAACTTGAAAGCTTCCTCGTCCTACCCGTAACATCCTTAGCATTCCTCTAGAGATGACATACTTAGTCTTAGAAGACGGCAGTTTCATTTCTATTTAAATTAACTGCTATAGAAGCGTTTTACTGGTGTGAGGAATAAAATTGTTAAAAACGTAGAGTTTTGTATGGTCACCAATGCAATAGTGTACCTGGAGTTAATCAAATGTTTTACAGATACTTAACGAATTGGCCTCTAAATCTAAAGGTGAATTTTATAAGGAGTCTGACATCCTGACACAGTGTGTACATTGCACTCACGAAGTCCATGCCAATCTGCACTCTCGCTGGGTAGCTGCAAAGGGCAGTGCTTTCCATCACTCTGCTACATAAAATCTCTACGCTCCTAGGACTAAAAGTTGTCTGTGGGAGCAAGGGGATCCAGCCTCACCCTTAGGAAGCTGGGTTGGGAGGACACGGCCACACAGAGCTCTAGGGGAGGGGGGTGCTATCCCTTGCAGCTGCTGCTCGGCCGGGGGCCCTAGAAAAGCATGCCTTCTCTTCCAGTAGCCTCCTCTCCCGAGGACCTCTCCGAGCCTCCCAGGCTGCAGCTAGATTCTCTTCGCCATTTCCATCCTAGGTGGCAAGAACCTTGTTCTTATTGTACCATTTTAAGTCTGTCTTTTAAAATATTAATAAATCTAGCCATAATGTAATGCTTCGAGTGATAAATCTATTGTTAAGAAGCTGTCTTAAAACTGTTTATAATACCTATGCATTTACTTTTAAGTCTGTTTAACAGTTTACAGTTAATAAACTGTTTTTCTCATCTCCATTCACTAGCATCACTTGAGGTTGTTAAAAGACGCCCCATAGAGTCAGGACAGCTTGTGATTGATCATTGGACTTTTATGAACAGCAGTGGACACGGGCCTTTTTTGTTCTCTTGCAGGTTTATATATGCAGCAACAATATCCAAGCTCGACAACAGGTTATTGAACTTGCCCGTCAGTTGAATTTTATTCCTGTTGACTTGGGGTCCTTATCATCGGCCAAGGAGATTGAGAATCTACCCCTGCGACTGTTCACTCTCTGGAGGGGGCCAGTGGTAGTAGCCATAAGCTTGGCCACGTTTTTCTTTCTTTATTCCTTTGTCAGAGATGTGATACATCCGTATGCCAGGAACCAGCAGAGTGACTTCTATAAGATTCCCATTGAGATTGTGAACAAAACCTTGCCTATAGTCGCCATTACTTTGCTGTCGCTGGTCTACCTGGCAGGCCTCATTGCAGCTGCGTATCAGCTCTATTATGGCACCAAGTACCGCAGATTCCCACCTTGGTTGGATACCTGGTTACAGTGCAGGAAGCAGCTGGGATTGCTGGGTTTTTTCTTTGCGGTTGTTCACGTTGCCTACAGCCTCTGCTTGCCCATGAGAAGGTCAGAAAGATACTTGTTTCTCAACATGGCTTATCAGCAGGTACTGAACATATTTCTTATTTATCTGGCTCTAGTGTGATACTGATACCGTAGTAGGGATTGTTACAAAAAAAAAAGTAAAAAGTGTAAATTTATATACACTTCAGCATGGCATTTTCCCTTGGGTATAGTAATTAGGGAAGGGAAACCCTTTTTTTGTTTTGTTTTATTTTTGAGAGAGCATCACTCTATGTATCAGTGTACATTGCTCTTCTGTATAGTTGTATAGATATTAGAAAGGGATATGTTTTGTTTTGTTTGTGACAGGGTCTCATTATGTAGCCATTATTGGACTCAAATTTGCTATGTAAACCAGGCTGGCCTCCAACTCACAGAGACCTGCCTGCCTCTGACTCGAGGGCTGAGATTAAAGGCGTCTACCAACTACACCCAGTGAACAGGAATTTGGTTAGGGCTTTTTCAACATAGGAGCCACAAAGGGCTCTTTGAAGATGTTGGTAGGAGTAGCTTTAAAAAAAATTTTAAGTATGGTTTGTTAACTGAAACTGGAGAAAGTTAAGATGGTATTAAGAGTGTGCTTTCTTCCACCTATAGATGCATGCATGCTTAAGTCAAATTTTCAGCTGAAGGAGTTCAACTCTTGAGTTATGCTCTAATTATATTGTTTTGTTTGTGGATAAACAGATAATTCTAGAAGTATTTACTATGCAGATTGCCATAAATTCACAGTTAAGTCATACTGGATTAATTATAAATCATAAATTAGAAATATAAGGGAAGAATTTTTAGAAACATCCTGCCAATGAATGAGGCAGGGAGTCTAGAGGGTATATTAATGAGGTAATTAGTTAATTAATTTAATGAGGTAATCCAACTGGACAGATAGTTCAGCCTACAGAACCTCATCCTAAGGAAATCCTGGTCTCTAGGGAGGAAAGGGTAAGAAGAAAGAGACATTGCCACCGGGCGAGGAAGAAGGTAGCTTAGAAGTCCCTGCTTGGCTTCCGAGTTAAACTTAGTGGATCGTAACCAGAACATTCAGCCCTATTTCTACCAGCCTGTAAAAGCACCTCGGAACTGGGTCTAACTATGCAGACTTCTTTTCTGTCACTTGAGAACCAGTCAGTTAGCATCCCGTGGTCGTAGACTCTAAAGCCTCTGCAATACTCAATGTGAACATGATGGCATAGGTTTGTCCCACACTTTACACATTTGAAAGGGAGGGTGTCTTAGTCCTGTTTTGATTGAACACTCTCCCCTTTGCCCTACATCCAGAAGCTGAATTAATACTATTACTCTTTTTTTTTTTTTGGTTGGGGAATGGTGTGCGTTTTTGAGACAGGGTTTCTCTGTGTAGCGCTGGCTATCCTGGAACTCGATTTGTAGGCCAAGCTGTCCTTGAACCCAGAGATTTGCCTGCCTCTGCTTCCTGTGTGCTGGAATTAAAGGCCTGAGCCGCCGCCACCCAGCAATACTATTACTCTTAAACATGACTGTAAATAGCCCGATTCTTCTTAGGCCAAGAGTAAACGGTGTGTGGAATCAGTTAATTGTTCTACTAAGTAAATGGAATTCACGTTTGCTTTCTTGTCAGGTCCATGCAAATATTGAAAATTCTTGGAATGAGGAAGAGGTCTGGAGGATTGAAATGTACATCTCCTTTGGCATCATGAGCCTGGGTTTACTGTCCCTCCTGGCAGTGACTTCGATCCCTTCAGTGAGCAACGCTTTAAACTGGAGGGAGTTCAGTTTTATTCAGGTGTGTGGGGTTTTGTTGGGTAAGGTATTAGGCATGAGTTCAGTGTTAAATATGCTCCATCTAAAAAGAGTGCCTTGAGGCCATAATTGTACATTCAGTTCAGGCGACACATGTGGCTGCAGGCCAGATAAAACCATTCTGGCTTAGTGAGTGAAAGGTCATGAAAGACCAGTACACTGTCACATTAGAAGGCTGTGCTAGCGCTGTCTATTATGCTAAGGAATAGGGGCTTATGCCCAATTTAATGTCGAAGGGCATTTTTTTTTTTAAAGATTTACTGTCATGAGTGTTTCGCTCACATGTTTAGCTGTGCACTGTGTGCATGACTGGTGCTCACAGAGGTTAGAAGAAGCTGTCAGATCCGCTAGAACTGAAGCTTTGGACTGACTGTGGGCCATCGTGTGGGTGTTAGAAATCAAACCGGGGTCCTCTGTAAGAACAAGTGCTCTTAACCATTGAGCTGTCTCTGCAGACCCCCCAAAGTCAGTTTATTATTAGTCAAGTGAACACACATGTGTACACACAGTCACAAGCGCTGTCAAACTAGGTAACTGTGCTAACGGCTTGTAACCACCAAGTGGGTTTGTGAATCTTGTTAATTTGTTTTCATACATCAGTCATAAACTAATGCACAAGAAATTCAAGGAACATCTGTGTTCTCTAAAAAGTTAAACATTCACCTCCATTAATATCTGTATAACATATTTACGTATTTTAAATCTGTATTTACGTATTTAAATCCGTATAGCACAGTATATATGTAACGTATACATTGGGGTTATTTGATGGCATACTAAGTTTTATTTTGTTCCTCGCCTATTGAGAGGTTTGGGGTTTTTGTTGGGGGTGGGGGTGTGTTATGACGGCATTTCTATGTGATATTGGCTGTCCTGGAATGACCAGGCTGACTTGAAAATTAGAGATCCACCTGCTTCTGCCTCTACAGTGCTGGAATTAAAGACGTACACCACCATGCTTGGCTGCTTGGGATTGCCATACATTTTTATAATGTGTTTTAATTTTTTCCAACCCCCCACTCCTTCCCTTCAGCTCACCCCCTTTTTCAAGTTACGCAAAAATCTTACTCAAATTAAGAACAACCCTTGTCTAAATTTGTTTATTTTTCCCCTTGAAGAAAGGAGAATGGAAGTACCTTCCCGACAACTAGTTCGATCACACCTGAAAGGAAATAGAAGGCCTTCTGATAGAAGGTGCTAGACAGAGACCTATCACCATAAAGCTAGATGACTACTTGCTTGCTAAAGAGCTGACATTTTCCTAGGGAGCTTAGACATTACACCACTATACTGATGTAATGTTACTTTTACGTAGCATAAACTAGTTTGTCAAAGTAAACACCCTTAAATGTGATAATTTAGAGAACTGCAAAATGGTAACCTTTTAACCTGTAAAATGGCCAACTGAAGTGTTTTTAGTCATCTCATTTATTATGGTCAGTAAGCCACATGTCTGAATTGTTACTTATATTACATATTAATACTCTTAAGTTTTATCATAGTTTCTTAATAACTAGTATCTATGGGTGTATATATTATATATGTGTAAACTCATGAGATTACTCTTTGGTATTTAACGTTGTATGAATGTTTATGCACACGTCTGTATGCACCTATACACACATTGTTACAAAGTTCCATACGCATCATGTAGCTGCTGGGTAACTTCTACTACTCTTTTGCTTGTTTGTTGAGACAGAGTTTCACTATATAGACCAGGATGGCCTTAGACTCATGATGTAGATCAGGTTGGCCTTGAACTTGCAGTCCTCTTTCCTCATCCTCCCTAGTACTGGATCACAGCCGTGTGCCCCCATGACAGCTGTGCAGCCTTTATAAAGCATATGGTGACCGTGCATATCTACCCCATCAGAGAAAAGCTAGACGGTCTGATCGGCAGTCCTAGGGCCAAGGACATAAATCAAAATATAAAAGGCCTCATGTGATATTGTTTATAGTTGAAGAAATTGTAGATCAGAATGTACAACACAAAGGAATGATTAAACTATGCATATCCATAAAACAGTACACAATATTAATGACAGTTTACATTTTTAATGGCATGAAAACACCTGTGTTATGGTGAATTAAGTAATGACACTATTCAATTTATGCAGTGTGACATAATTTGTGCAAGATCAATGCACTATAAATAAGTGTATATGAAATTTATGAAACTGTCTTAAGTTGCTTAATTCAGAAGATAGTAGATCAGTCGCTTAAGACCGAAACAGGAGACGCTCTGTGAGTCAGTAATAGGACTTTAAAATTCCTAATCCTCTTTTTTATTGTCATGAATTTATAATCTGCTACTGTAATTAACTGTAGTCAAAAGGGATAAACAACAAACAACTAACATCTAAATTTCCTATCATTTAAAGTAGTTTCAACCAAGTAAAGTATCCCAAATAAATAATACTGCCATGTTTAAAAAAAAAAAAACAAACAAACGAACCATAAACAGTCTATCTGCCTAGGTTGTTATGTGAATAATGTATTTCTTCTTCTTCCTCTCCTGCCTCAAGTCTACGCTTGGCTACGTTGCTCTGCTCATCAGTACCTTTCACGTGCTCATTTACGGATGGAAGCGCGCTTTTGCGGAGGAGTACTACCGGTTTTACACGCCACCAAACTTCGTTCTTGCGCTTGTCTTGCCCTCGATTGTAATCCTGGGTAAGATGATTTTACTCCTCCCGTGCGTGAGCCGGAAGCTGAAAAGAATTAAAAAGGGCTGGGAAAAGAGCCAGTTTCTAGATGAAGGCCTGGGAGGGACAGTGGCGCATCTGTCCCCAGAGAGGGTCACGGTGATGTGACGAGAAGCGGTGCTCGCTGATGCGCTGATGCCGTATGCACTTCCACTCACATTGATTTCTGACTCCCTCGGCGCTCCCTGTACGCGGACTCTGGGTGAGCTGTGTGGTGCGGAACCTGGCCGCTGAGATCTCAGCTGAGAGGTGGATGGGATTTTCCTCGAGTTAATTTTTATAAATGTCATATTTTGCCAACACGAAATTTTGTAGTCTACATTTATTGTTATAATCTAGGGATGTTTTCTTTAGTGCAATTGCGACGGTCTTGTTCTTTGTACCTACATTGCATAACCAGGCAGAAACATTTGTAGCTAATAATATGGACGAAATATGATTTTAGAACACTTGGCAAACCAGCAGAATTGGAAGCTTTTAACATTACTCAGTGGATGTACTTTTTCCATGAAGCTTTAGTTATTATCCAATTTAAGAAACAGAGATGCATAATCATATATTATAGAGGGGACATATCACATTAGCGTCGAGAAGTAGTTAGCATCACGGGAGCAGTCTTATTCTTTCATTGAATGGGACCGGAAGAATGTCATTAATTAAACAAAGCAGTATGAGAAAGCAGTATGGGAGCACACACAAATTAAAGATGAGCCTGAAACTGATTTAAAATGCATCGGAGACATGAGATGAAGGTTGCTAATGTACAACTCACGAGAGCTTTTATTCTTTATCATGCTATGGAACAGCTTTATTTTCATATTTATGTCAACCAGGGGTAGGACTCTGACACTTGGCCTCCCAAGCTGTTATTGTTGATATAGTACCAACCGCAGGAATTGTAGATCTGTCTTTAGTTACAGTGGGAGTTGTCAGGTTTGTACATTGCTGCGTGCCAGTTCCTATTTGTTACTTTGGCCAGTCACCGCCCTTCCTGTGTGGGATCTTACTGGTGTCCAGTGAGGGATCCTGGCATGGTTCTAAACACTTGTCCCATTTAATACTTACAACAAACCCATGAAACGGTTACTTACCTTCATTTTACATACGGGGAACATGAAGAATAGGAAAGCTAAATTTACCTAAGGTCTAAGTGACTAAGTGCAGTCTAGCCCAGGGAGTCTTCAGAAGCCATGGCTTTATTAAACATCAGGATATACAGCCCGACCCGTCTCCACGCACTGCATTCGTGATACCAGTCAAATGTTTCCTCTCCTGTGTAGTCGTCGACAGTCCTTAGAGTATTCTGTGTACATCAAAGGATGTAAAAAAAAGTATCTGAACCACAATTTTATTATTGCTTGTGGGTAGTCCATAGTTGCCTGGAAACCCACAGGAGCCCAGTGCCTCTCTTTGCAGTGAGGGACTGAGCAGCTAGAGGGTCACGGCAGTGGGGATGAACTGTTGAGATCCTGCAACTCTTTAAAACTTCCCGTAAGGTGACCCTGTCCTCTGCTCTTCCTGAGAAGAGCCCCTCCCTTCCTACCACTCATTAGGAAGCAGTCTGTAAGAATGAAGCCTATCGGGACGAGTGGTTAGTTACAAACCTACGCCGGCGACATCTGATCACACAGACTATTTACAAGACTTCTCAGTGCTGGTATTCCATGTGTAAACTGCATTTTGTTCAAACTTTAGGGTAGACTACATTTTCTCCGTTTGTTCCTTATTTATTATAGTGCAGAGTTACAAACAAGATGTAATTATACGTATTCTTCCTAAAATTGTATCATTTCTAAAGTTACCTACTGACTTGAATCCATCAAAAATAAAAAGACTTATTTTTGTGGAACCTGTCTTTTCTACCAGTTTTTCCTTTCCTGTTCCTTCATTGTTGGTCTGAGAAATCGCCTGCCACTCCCCGGTGTTTTCTTCTTGGTAAGCTGTAATCCTGAACACCCCATTTTCATTATATCTATCGTATATATAACGTTAGATATACAATAAATATATAACTTCACTCATATAGCGTTATATACGGTAAATAAACATTATCGTTATATATCATCATTAATTCTTAGTAGGAATTTAGTAGAGCGACGACTGTGAACAGTAAGTAAATATCCACAAGCTGGGTGTGGTGGTGCACGCCTTGAATCCCAGCACTCAGGAGGCAGATGCAGGTGGATCTCTGTGAGTTAGAGACTTGTGTGGTCCACACAGTGAGTTCCAGGCCATCCAGAACTACGTGAACTAGAGACAATAGAAATGTGTTTTCAATACTTGCTTTACTTCCTAAACTTCACTCTAAGACCATTTAATGTGAAAATACAGTGAAATACTTCTAAAAGTTAGATGATTAAAGTACACTGTTATATATATGTTCGGTAGCCTATAATGTAAAATTACTAACACTATGTATACATGCGACCTTTGAAAATATCAAAAATAATTTGAAGGCAATGAATATAATTTCAAATGACACTTTTCCCTTGGAATGCTACAAAAATGGAATAATTTTAGTTTGGGGATAAATGTAATATGGTTATTACAAGTCTAAATGCTGAAAGGCCTCCCTTACAGTACACATCTATTTACTGAGCTTCGGTTGCTTCATATCATCACTACTGTGATTTTTCTTTAATTGCCTATTTATTTATGGAGGTATTTTTCTGGCTTCAGAGGTAGACTGAATTTTGTTGTTGCCAGCTATGAGAAGATGGCGATAGAAGCTTACCATTCAAAGAGCAGGGCCTGTGAGAAGTCTCAGTGGGGAGAGGCTCCTGCCGACGGGCCTGCTGAACTGAGTCTGGTCCCTGGGGTGGATGGAGGTCAGAGCACTGACTCCAGCAAGCTGACCTCTGACGTGCCCACTCGCCTTGGTCTCCCTCCTCCCTCCCCCCCCCCTCTCTCTCTGTCTCTTCACCGCTCTCTCACACACAAAGTAAATGAAATATAATTTAAAGTTTTTTAGGGGCGGAGGGAGGAGGGTAGGGAAGCTTTTTAAGAGGAGTCAAAATCTGTTTCCTGATGTGTGTTTTGAGAAGTGTGCGTGAGAAGATGATAGGACTATAGAAAACACAACCTGTCTTAACGCTCTGGAAAGACAGCCAAGTAATTTTTCCTATGAGGAAAAAAAAAAAAAAAAAACCCACATAACATGTGTCGTGCTACTTAGCTTTTGTGCAGATTTCGTGTCTCCTTTATTAGGGATATTTGAAACCACGTTGAAATATAAATGTGTTCATATTAACGTCTGTTTTAGGAAGAGACACTGAAATTTAGCTCAGATAATCTACATGAGATTTTTATTTAAGTTTTGAAACATCGAGTATGAATAAATTATGATGAATTGTCAGAGCTAACGATATTGTGCAATCAGAGGGAGGCTGATGGTTCATGGGGAACCACCCGATCCTTGTAAGTTAGCGTAACTTCAAATTGACTGAAGAATTTTACTTTCAGAATTAATTTGATAATGATAAAAATGTGTTCCTACTTACAGTCAAGTTATGAAAATTATTTCTTTAAAGGGGCTTCAAGAATATATGCAACCTGATCTACACAGTGAGTTCCAGGACAGCCAGAGCTATGTAGAGAGACCATGTCTCAAAAAAACCAAATGCATAGAGCCAACTTTTCTACTATTTACCTCTTGTGTAATGTGACAAAGTCTTAATTTAAATTTCTTATGCTATTAAGCTATTTAGTAATATAGTCTATAATATTCCTTCTCCAAACAAGGTTTATTTATAAGATATAAGTACCACAAATGTAATTCATAACTATCCTGTACAATCATATGCCTGTATCCATCTATAAAATCCTGCTTGCACAATGTGCAGGCAGACTAAAATATAATAGAAATTGCTTTGTAGATTCGTGACAAAGCAATGCCACATGTAGTGTAACGCACCTCGGTCCAGTGTTAAGGTTCTGTGAGGTGTCAGGAAAACGACATGCTCAACCCTCCGCTGTGTAGAAGTCAGAAGGACAAATTCTGGCATATATTCAGTCTTTGTAATTAACTCTAAATAAAACGTGTAGCGATTCCAGTGGAAACAAGCTGTTCTTGTGAACTTCACAGGAGAGAACAGGTTCTTCGATATTTTTGAGTGTGACAGAATTACATCGCACTTAATTTCCAGAGTTTCTAGCCACATGATACTTTAACAGTGTTTGTGTCTAGCCTAACGCCCATTGTTTCCACGGTGCACTGACCCACAATGAAGGCAGACTGTAGGAATCTTCCCTGTGGCTTACTCTCCTGGTAGCCAGATGAGCTAAACAGCTCAACAAAAACTCTGAGCGATTTCCACATTGCCAGCTTGAAGAAATTGTTCTCACAGAGATTGCCTGCAGAGGCTTTTCACAGCTGTGCAGGTGTTGGTCCTTCACGGCCTGTCTTCCTCACTCTTGAGCTACTGAGGACTGCCTTTCACAGCTGCTCCTGGAGCCGTGTGTCCTCACCACTGAGTGTGAGCTCTGTGACTGAGAGGAGTCCCTGAGATGAGTCCCTGGGGACTCTGCCCCAAGGAAAGGGGCTTGTGTTCCTTACGGGCCCTCTGTCCGGGCCCTCTGTCCGGCAGAGGAGGTTGTGGATAAACAACCGTCCCCAGAGGGTCAAGGCAATCCCTGCTTCTTCCGTGTTTAAACCTTTATACGTTTGGGTTTCTGTGTTCCATGAAATCTAAATTTTATCCCTTTCAGTTCTTTGACAGAATGCCAATTGAGCATTCTTTAATAGGTTAGACTCCAATAATCCTTTTAAAAGATTTTAAAGGATAATACACACTTTACATTAAAATTAGTATTCTGTTGTTAATTAATTATACTTGGTTTTTACCTTCATCTTTCATAACTATTTTGTATTGGTTTGTATGATTTTCTTTGTACAATTTTTCCTTGTAAGCGTGCATTCATTTTTGCTAAGGGCCTGTGTCCTGTAAAATATTGTTAACAAATTACACACCATGATTTTATGTCATTCTCATAGATCTCCCTTATAAACATATCAATAAAAAGTATTATTTAATGTTTTAATTTTGCTTTTTTATTTTACTGAATAATTATATCTGATGGTGTTTGTCTAATATTTTGGTCTTTCTTTTTTTAAAAAACACCCAGAAAGCAAGCCAACTGATAGTTTTGCTTGGGGAGGGGACTGTTTGTTTTTACCCAGGTAGTCATTTAGAAAAACCTCTTTTTAGTGAAGATTATTTCATTTCATTGAGCATTTTTAGATCTATAATATTAAGCTAGTCTGTAAGCTGGGAAGGTAGTGTCAGCTGTTGCTAAGTCCCCAGTGTCTAATATGGCATGTTCTACAGTAGATATTTAAAGAGACATGACTCAGTTTTATAGAAAATAATGCTATTCATCTCTCCTGTGACTATTTCTTCCTTTCTGGACCTTACATCCTTCCCTACCATTGCCTCCCCTTCCTGGCTTTCCTCCTGGCCAGTGGCCCAGAGCTGGCCTGCCCTCCCAGGGAGGTGTTCCTAGGATGCTGCCCATCACGACTGCCACCCTGCCTTGTGTCAAAGAGTCCCGTACATGCAGCAGATCCGGAGGAGAAGCTGGCATCTGTGGATCTTCAGGAAGATGTTGAGTGTGTACCCTGACAGGATTACCAGAATAGGATTCTCAGTTAAATCTGAATTGCAGACAAACAATGAATAACCTTTTACTGTAAGTATTTTAAGTATGATACAAAGATTACATGGCCTTCCCCCACCCCCCATGTGGCAACCCTAATGAAGCGTGAACTATGACCAAGGAGATAAAATATGAAATCGAGCTAGTAGATACACTGTCCATTCATTTCCTCTAGGTGGAATGTTCCAGACTGCATGCAATTCAGCAGACCTTCATGGCAATACTTTATAAAACCAAGCAGTTAACTGTACCTGTTCAAAAGCCACAAGGAGTTTAGTAACATCTATTTTTCCCTTTCCCCTTTCCAGAATAACACCCCCAAGTAAAGCGATGACTGTTGTGTGTTTATAGAGGGCTCAGGAGACAAATTAGCCTGAGTGGAATTGATGAATTGCAAATGAACTATGAAATCAATGATTTTTTTTTTTTTTTTTTTTTTTTTTTTTTTTTTTTTTTTTTTTTTTTTTTTTTGCAGTTTAGGGCACAAGACCCTACAAGCTCAAAATCCAGATTTGTTGAGAGGTCCAAGGTCAGATTGATACTGATCGTATAGTATAGTAGATCTTAAGTTAGCATAACAATTTACTGACACTGGAAAATATCAGTGTTCTACATGTGATACTATCAATATGACCTTAAGCAGACATAGTCTGTTCATAATAATTCACATTTTAACCTAAAAGATGGTGGGATTTATTAATAGACAGAGTTGTGTCTTCCAAAGTTTGTATGTTGAAGTCCTAACCCCTATTACTTCAGAATATGACTGTATTTGGAGTCTCAATCCAATGTGACTGACAGTCCTTTTGAGATTGGATATAGACGTGGACAGAGGGAAAACCATGTAAAGAAAAGGGAAGAAGAGAGCAAGCCATGAAGAAAATCTACACAAAAACCTTAGTCTTGATCTTCCAGCCTCTAACCGTAAGAAAATCTCTGTTTTAAGTCACCCTTGTTACTGCAGACATCAATAACAAATACAAATCAAAACAAGTGTGGAATCAAAACAAGTGAAGTTATTTATGCTACTTGAGTAATGAATATCTTTGGAATAAATGTGTCTGGTGAATGCTACTTAACAATGAAGACCTGTATCCAGGGGCCTTCACTGTGCCCTAGACCATGTAAACACAATACATAGCTGACAGTTCTAAATGCTCAGGAATGTTTTCATTCCATAGTACTCCTGTGTTAAAAACTAAAGGGTTGACCTGGTAGAAGCAGGATTTCTGGAAATTCATTTCTTCCAAGAGCCCTTAACCTCATTTGTCTACTACACGTGAGTAGTTCCCACGGCATCTACTTTCAATCTGGATTACTGTTAGTACATTTTTTTTTTTTTTAATTTGAGTAACTGACTTCAGGGGTGGCTGTCCTACTACTTGTCTGTTCTGTTCCATTTATTATGACTAAATTTGCATGAATAAATCTGTCAGAAATAGGTAATTACTTTTTAGGCTTGCAACTGTCAGTCAGTCTGAAAGACTGTTTAAAACAGAAGTAAATTGAATTCCAACTTTATATGAATTTCTTCTGTTATAAGTTTCCCCAAAGCCAATCCACTATATTAATATTTCATATATACTATAAAAGTTCTCTATTTAAAACAAATGACTATGTCTCAACAAGTAATAACCTTTAATGGAACATTTAGAACATATGGCATATATGATACATATACATATATATATACACATAATTTAGAGAAAATTAAATTCATATGTATCTTAAAATACTTGGAAAATGTTCTTAATTCATGATAATGAATAATTGCAATTTTGCTAACTTGCTAATTCGGCAGAGTGCAAACAAAATCAGAAGAACTACATTAATAGTATTTGTTTATTTAAGCGTGTACTTAACTTTCATTACTTGTAAATGTAGAAACTGTATATGGATTCATATAGTAAAATGTTGTCTTACACCTACAAGTGCTTCTTGTAGTGTTAAATTCTGCAGGACCACCAACATATTGAAAGATTTCTATTCTCCAGATAGAACTTATTTCTCATGTTTCTCTACTATTAATTTATCTTTTGTTGAAGAAACTGGACATCTCAATAGTCATTAATCCTTTCATCCACCTGTGTCTGCATTATCATAAACAATGATCAATGAATAATAATTAAAATTCAGTCTACATACTTAAACAATTGAAGCTCTTATAAACTTAAATATTTGTGCATTTACTAGGGAGAAAATGAAATAAAACAAATATTGTCACCTAGACAATTGGCAAGTAGAATAGTCTAAGCCAGTTTTTTCTTTTCGTTTTTTTCCTTTTGAGATGGCTAAGACTGATAAAACTACTACAAAACAATAGTGATGAAAACATACACACAGAGAGACACACCATGAGCTTTCCAATTTTTATGTGTACACTTGTTAAAATGGGAATTCTAATTCAGTATTTCCACCAGCAGGTCCAAAATTCTGCACTCCTGAAAAGCGTCTATGTGATACCTATGCAGTTAGGAAGCCCAAGGGACCCATTTTGAGTAGCAAGGATCTAGATCTAGATTCTAGAATGTTTACTCTGAATAACTTACAAAATGCTTTAATTTTACCTCAAATCAAAATATAAATGATTTATAGTCCTTGAAATTTTAATGAACACTTACTGAGTACCTAGTATGATCTTGACTAGGCAGACAAGGGTATGGTCTTTAGACCAGCGGCGTCAGCATCTCCTAGGAAGTCGCTATGAATGCAAACCCTAGCCAGATGAGGTGGTTCATGCCATGCCTACATCGCCAGCATTTCACAGGCTGAGGATACATAACCACAACCTCTCTCAGCATTCCACAGGTGTGACTGGTTGGGAAGAAATTGAAATCTCAGTAAATTAACTGTCCTTGATTTTAAGATTCTCAGTAGCAAAACACATTGGGCTGCTTCGTCAATAAATACTAACTAAGCAGTGAGTACCAAAAAAAACCAAGGAAACAAGCAAAACAAAAAAACCCAACCAACCAACAAAAACAGATGAAATAAAGGTTTCCTAGCAAAGATCAAGAAGTAAGCCCAGTTTCATAGGGAGTTAGCCGACAGAAGATGGTGGCATGTGTAGTTAGTACTCTCTATCCAGAGATCCGAAGGTAATTGAATATGAAGTGCTTGAGAATTTGCATCCCCGTTGGTTCTCAACCTACCAATGAATAAAATATATGCCATCGTAGAAAATTTTACACAGTTGGACTGTTGATTTGCCAGGTAGGAGAACCCACCCCGTGAAAAATTTGAGGGTTTTGATCTGGTTGCAAAATTTGAACTTCTCACCCCAAGCCATACTAGACAACCGATACCAGGGTCTCCGGCATTCTTGGTAACCACTCCGTTGCTCAAAAGCATTTCAGCACGCTGTATTGATGCCTTTTCTGTTTGTCCAACCGTTCAGTCCGGCCACTAAAGTACAGAAAAGGTAGAATACCTGGGGATTTAGGCTACATTGACAGGTCCTATCTCTGGAGAAAGGATCAAGGGCGCGGCTTTCAACACTATACCGATCACATCCCTCTGAATGCATCCCACCTCCAGCTCTGACTCCTCCGCTCCCCACGGGCACTTAACAAGCAAGGACCATCGCTACAAGACGGAAACCCTAGGCGCATACCGCGATCCCAGTCACTAGCCGTCATTGTTTCCCAGCCGCACATCAGCCAACCATACTTTGGCTAAGTTTGGCTCTCCCGGCTTCCGTAGGCCCCGCCCCTAGCAACGCTCAGGGTTTATATTAACAACTAGAGCTCGCCCAGCGCCCGGCTCCGCATGTGGGCCGTAACGGTGGCGCAACTCTCGGGGTCTTCCTCCTCCTTAGCTCAGGCTGCGCTGCTGGTGGCCGGGCTCGTGGGCTCCGCGGCTGCGGGTACACCTAGGCCCGCAGGCTCCCACCCCCAGGCATGTCCACGGCGGAGGCCTCGGCTCCGGCGGACGCCCCCGAGCCGGGCAGCAGGATGAAGTCCGGCAGTCCCCGCCCAATCCCGGTGATCGGGGTGGTGTCCCCGGATGAGGAGAAACAGGTACGGCGGGACTACGCAGCAGGAACGGGAAAAGGGCGTGAGGCTCCGGGGCAACCGGGTGGAATGAGGACCGAGCGAGACTCGGAGGATGGCGGAGCCAGGGGATGGAGATAACGGGACTCCAGCCGGTCCCTGAGTCTCGAGCCTGGGGATGGAGATAACGGGACTCCAGCCGGTCCCTGAGAGTCCAGCCTGGGGATGGAAATAACGGGACTCCAGCCGGTCCCTTAGTCTCCAGCCTGGGGATGGAGATAACGCGACTGGAGCCGATCACGCGCCTGGGAGGGGGGCTGGATGTCGTCAACCAACCCGTCTAGGGACTCGGTCCTTCTGGAGAGTCTAACTGCTCTTTGAGGTGTGGCTACCTAGGGAACGAGCCAAATCACTATGATTGGATTTTGTCTGTAAATCCGTTATAAAGTGGTGTTCCCCGGGTTTAGATTTCCTGCTGCTGGAGCTTGTATTCACTGGTAGGCAGGTGCTATTAGAGTTGGAATCAGAATAATTTTGTTGTTGTTTTTGTTTGTTTTTATTTGTGTTTATATTTGGTTTCGGGTTTGCTTTTGTCGTAAATGCAAACCTTTTTCTTTTTCTTTTTCTTTTTTTTTTTTTTTGAAAGTGGGTTGATGAACCTCTGTGGATCTGCATTCGTTGTAAAGAGGAATCCTGCCTTGCCCCACACTGATAGTGTGGGGGCCACTGTGGGAATTCCTGTTGAGGCGTCACAAGTCTCAAGATGCGTCAGGAACAATGTCTCCTGCGTTCACATATGGAGCCTTGGAGAATTGTCTGGAAGCAGCCAGTTGACTGGGAATTTCTTCTGTGGGAATTGGGTTGAGGTCTCTGAGGACTGTCATACATTTACACAGCAGTCCACAGAGCAACAGTACTTTTACATAAAGAGAGGATACCAGGGGAATTTACCTAATCAGTTTTGTGGAGGTATTACCGCCTGAGAGTGGAGAAGTGTAAGCCACCACAGCTCTCCTGTGCCCCCGGCTACAAGGAAGCTCAGCATTACCACTACACTCCTAGGCACTGGGCAAAACCGTAGGTGAGTTTGGCTCTCAATCTTCTTTCCTTTGGGCAAAGCTTACTTGAGAAAGACAAAGGTTTACAAAGAGAAATACTTTGAGTGGGTCACTGCAAAAGAAAAAAAAGTCTGCAACATAGGAAGCAACATAGTTGTACGTGTCTTGTGTGAGTTCCTGACTCTCCTGTGAGTATTTTCATTTTTAGAGAGTACTAAGAGAAAAAAAAAGGCAATTTCTACCTAAATAAATAGAATAGAAAGCATTTTAGAATTAAGGGAAATCTCAGATCTCTTATTCTTCTTAGATTTTTTCTTTTTTGTTATTTTAAAAATAAGTGACTTTAAATCCACCAGGAATTAACTGTAGCCATTCAGTTCCTTTACTGACTGTGGGGCCTGGTGTTCCTAGTAATACTTAAGAGTTAAATAATACTTAACCTTTAGCCCTCTGTTCAATTCAGCAGAGAAAGACATTTGGATGCTTAATATTTCCAGTTCTTTCTAAGCATTCCACTTTGGCTTATACTTAAGAGACAGCTAAACCGTTCCACCAGCTGTGAAATCACAGGCAAGTCGTGATAATAATGGAGATCACCGTAGTACTGAAGTTCATCGCACTCAGCTGTAATGTAAGGCCTGGAGACTGCTCGGTGGGCACATGGTTGGATGGCCTGACTTCCATCCCCCGGAATCCACATGGTAGAAGGAGACAACTGACTCTTGAATTTGTTCTCTCACCTCTGCACCCACTTCCCCACACAAACTAAGCAAATAAATGTAAAAAACTTTCTTTAAATGTTAAAATTAAAGACCTCGTATAGCTTAAACAAGCAATGCACATAGATTTATGTAATTCACTGTTACAGTGCCCAAATAAACTGAAAATATGCAGTTAGTATTATCATTCTTTATTCAGGGGGCAACTAAAGCTTATAGCATTAAATATCATTAGATCTCATGGAGTCTCTGAAATTTTAAAGTTCCAGCTAAAGATTTCCTGCTATAAAGATGCAATTTCATATACTATGCTTTAAAAGGCTGTTTATTATAGACCTAAATTTGTAGCATTTAAATCATTCTGACTTGAATATATATATAGTTTGAGAAGTTGGCATTTGAATTTGTTACTAGGAACAGATAACATATGCTGGTTATTTTGTACATATATTATATTCTATTTGTGTGTGTGTGTGTGTGTGTGTGTGTGTGTGTGTGTGTCTGTGGGCATTGGAAGGCATGTGCCTCCCACAATACCTGTGTGGGGGTTGGGGGACAACTTGCAGGAGTTAGTTACCTCCTGCCACCAGATGGGTCCCAGGTATTGAACTCGTTTTATTGTTGGCAGCAAGTGTCTTTACACATTAAACCATCTCCCCAGCCCTATTTTGTACATTTTAAACTGCATACTTCACTTATACAATAAGTAGCACTAGTGTCAGCATTAAAAAAAAGAAAATCTTTGTCGGAGACAATAGTTATTGTAACTACTCTCCTAAGCACAACATATATTTTCAGAATGTTAGATCTTTCTAACCTTAAATGGAATTATGGAAAATGTAGATTGTAAGTTTGAAGCCAGTAGTAAACAGGGGGGAACAGTGATTTAAGAATCTGGACTTTTAATTACATTCTTTTTCCTTGTGATTTTCATAGATGTTCTACTTGAACATTCTAATTTAATTTTTTCTGTATAAGAATTTTGACTATGCCTACAATAATGATTCTTTTTTGTTTATTTGTTTTTGTTTGGTTTTGGTTTTTTGAGACAGGGTTTCTCTGTTGTAGCTCTGGCTGTCCTTGAACTCACTCTGTAGACCAGGCTGGCCTCGAACTCACAGAGATTCGCCTGCCTCTGCCTCCCTACTGCTGGGATAAAGACGTGCACCACCACAGCCCAGCTTAATGATTCTTAAAGCTTTAAGAAAACTATCATTTATTTTCAAATTTTAAAACAATAAAACCCTACTAGAATGTAGCGATCAGTTTTTAATTATTTATATGTTTGGTGAAGTTGCTTTTCTCTTCTAAGTTTTGTGTTCTTCATCTGTGAAAAAGGTTTGTAACTGCCTCTCTCCTAGAATTATTTTGAGAATGATTTGTGAAACATTTATCGCTGTGCCTATCACACATATTATGAGGATCCAAGTGGTTATTATTGATATCTCCAATCATGATGGCTTTCCTTTCTATTTTTGTTCTTATTAAATTCTGATGATGCTTACAGGGTAACTAAACCTTTATTAGGTCTGGTGCTGTGGGGTTGCTTTTCTGTAAATAGTTCCAGGACTCTTAGCTCTGTTCATCTACTAGAAGATCGGAATATTAGGCATTAAGATAAAGTCTTTGTCATATGAGAAAGGAGAAAAGGATAGCAATGCAGTTTTCTTTGATCATATGGAAACCATGAGCATCCAATTGATTACCCTTTGTCTATTTTGGTCTAGTTTAATGCCTCCCCCCATTCTAAAGAATGAAAGATCCCCTTAGAGCAGACCTTCTCAAACTCAACGTGTGCACGAAGAACACAGGGATCTTAGGAGAGTGCTGATTGGATCCTGCAGCTCCGGGGTGGACGTTTCTGTTCCTCTTTCCTATCAAATTTCCAGGTAATGCTGGTGCTGTTAGTTGAGGGACCCATTTCCCTCTCTGAGTAGCAGCTCTTAGCAGCAGGATGGTGTAAGCAGTGCTAAGGAATTTCATAATTAATTCCTGGAAAGCTCACCAAGAATAATTCCCTGTGTTTCAAATTACAAAACAATAACAATGAAGCGAAATTCCAGCCCCCCTCCCCCAACTAGATCAGGTAATCTTAAAGCACCAAGTGAACTTCAAGAGACCTGTTACTCTCCTTTTCTCTCACCACAGACACTATCAGTCCCAGTTGTCAGTCCTTTTAGCCTGTCCATTGGCTCACATCTCTTCTCTGCCCAATGTATTGTCGTTAGATACCATTTCACCCTTTGTTACGCTTCCTCCTCCCCTAGACACACCTTCACCTCCTTTCAGGGTGCTGTTGCTTACCATGTCTAATAAAATTACCTCTAAAAATATTTAATAGTTTTCCCTATTCTATAAAACCAGCCTGTATTTGTTGAGTGTCCCCCAAACCTAGATGACTGTCAGTCTCCTGGGGAGCTTTTGGGAAACACTGGGCATAGCTGGTCCCTACTGTGTTGCAGGAGTTTATTTTAGTTACATACAAAGTAATTGTTTTATGCACTGTTGGGTGAGGAGCTGTCTAGAGCATCTTGTATTGCCTGCAGGTGTTGGATTTCTGTGGGGAATGTTTAATTGCTTATGATCCGCACATGGTAGCAGTAGAACACTTAAAGAGTTCTGAATCAATAAAACACCTGAGTGCAGATGCTCAGTGTTCCACTTTCACTCGAGTGTGGTGCTGGCCAGGATGGTGGTTCCCTCTGCTGAGGTCTGGAAGAGTTTGCACGTATGAATATGCCTCCTGTGTCCCATCCTTGGTGAGATGCCCAGCAACATACAACTATATTCCTATGGCTATGTACGGATTTGGTAGTCACTAAGAGAACTCAACAGGACTGAGGATTCAACATGCAGTCATAATCCCAGATTGCATTTATTTCAGTGAAAGGATACAAAGAAAAACCATCAAATAGCAAAGGTAGGAAGGACTCAGTTTAGAAGAAACAGTATGTAAGCTCCCAAGACACTCCTTAGTAGTTTCACAAAGGATATATGAAATTCCTCTTCAATAAACTTTCAACAAACCTCCTCTTTCAATAAACAGTAAAAATAGTTGCCAGGGGAGGCTCTTCAGAAACGGATGATCCCCTAGGTTTTTACTGGGCCTGGTAATATGAGCATCCTCACCCACCCACCCCGCCTAGCATGCGTTATAATTCTAGACTGTCTGAGGAACAGGTATTTGAGGAAAAACTACTCTGCATACGCAGCTTGTGCACAGACAGCCACTTGCTGGGATGGTGGTTCCCTCTACTGAGGTCTGGCAGAGTTTATAGCTGTGAAAATGCCTCCTTGTCTCCTTGCTGAGCCTCCACAGCCACGTACAACTACACTACTGCACATTTAATCAGCTATAATCACCAGTATGGGGCCTAAAAGTGTTCCCTCAAGCCCCACTAAAGCATCAGAACCACCTGGTGGTGGTGCTGTCTAATCTCAGTGCCAGCCCTGGGGTGCCTTGGTTCCGTTCTGTGTCTGTATCTGACGTTCTGCTCAACTTCACCGCCTCAGGAGCAGAATCTTCCTAGTCTTTTTCTGCAGCATTTTGTGTGTGTGTGTGTGTGTGTGTGTGTGTGTGTGTGTGTGTGTGTGTGTGTGTGTAATATCCAGTACAATATCTAAGCACATAGAAGGTAAGATTAAATAGTTTAAAGCATGGCCTCCTCTCTTCTTGTGGATTTCTCTAAATCTCAACCTATCTTCAGGCCCCGCCTCTCCTCAGACAGGACATGTTTCCCGTTAACTTCACCCTCACTTGCCTACTTTCACGGGAGTGGAACAGTTCTAGCTTAGAATCATGAACGTCTCACTTAATAATAGCTTCTTTTGTCTTACTCATTGCTTCATTTTTAGATGCTTTCCATTAGGTTATATGTTCCTTATGGGAAGGAAACAAAACCTTAATAGTTTTGTCCCTTTCCTGAGCTCCTCTACTCTAGGTTCAGAGTAGCAACTTAAGTCTATCTTATAAGCTCTTATGTGGTCCAGTCACTCTGACCTTCTGGCTTCTCTTCAAGTTTGCCGAGTGTGCCAGCCCCAGAATTCTGTATGTTCTGTGCCCACTGCACAGACGTTATCCCTTCCTTAGCCATAGCTTGTCTCCTCTCCTCCCCCCAAGACTTTGCTGAAACGATCCCTCTCTGTGAGTCAGTCCTTCACTAACTGCTCAGTGTGAAACTACACTTCCCAAGCAACTCAGTACTTGATAACCACTTAATTTTCTCCAGAATATCATCATCTTACCCTGCTCTATAGGACTTACTGATGTAATGTTCCCCCATAGCATATTACTTATGTAAGTAGATTTTGTCTTTCATTTTCCTATCATTAGCACTTAGAACAATGCCTGATATAGTATGGACACTCAATGTTATGATTGTGATTAGGTGATCTAATTTACCCCCACCCTTCAGTTACTGCACTGAGCCCATGACTCAGAAGCCTGTGCCCTGGTTTCATTAGGTGTCTGAATACTCACACCATTCGGCAGCTGGAGTATGGTAAGTGTTGTTACTCAAAATGGAGCTCTTGGTCAGCATCATGACATCACTGGCAACCTGTGAGAGAGCATATCCTCAGCCTAACACAAAACTCTTCCCACCACTACCTGTCTCTTATAATTCCTCAAGCTAGGGACTCATCCTCATCTTTTTCATTCATTCATCCTCTGCATCTAGTTACTTATTAGTGTCTGCAATTCAATCTCCTGGATATGTTAAGCCCATTTACTGTGTTCTGTATCAGTTGCTGAAGTTACACACTGGTTTCGACTTCCAGTATAGTCTTCTCTAGTTACAGAAAAGGTAATCATTTCATTATTGCATTCTTCGGGCTAAATCCTGGATGACCACCCTAAACATACAGAGACTATTAAGTCAAAACTGCTTTTGGAAAGTAGTCATGCAAGACTGCCTGTTTTGGCAGAGAATGCACGACTGGCACAGAAGCTTGATAGGAAGGTGTATTGTGATGGTTGAAATTGTTGCCATGGAGAAGCATGAGGTAGGCTGGAGGCTGGTTATCTGATGTAATTGCAGTGGGGAGCATAGTTGCCTATATGCTGGCTGTTTCTTTTTGGCTGTCTCTGGTTGGCACTGAGTTGCGATCTGGAGGTAAATGGTAGAGCAACTAGAAATTGTTGACCAAACTTTCATTTTCTGAGTTGGTTTCTGTGGAGGTTATGGCTAGCCCTCATGGATTGCTGTGGAATTTTTAGGTTTGGACTAAATAAGTAATTGTCAACAGACACTTCTGGCCATTGTCCACTTATATATTCAGTCTCAAAACATCCAGTGGCTTCCTAAGACCTTTATATGACATCCAAGGCCTTCTGTATAATTCCACTGCACACCGATAGCTATCTGAGATTAGGACAATGTCCCTGTCATACCTGAAGCATAGAGCCTGGCATTTAAAAATGGAAGGCTAGGAATGTAGAAGAGGAAAACTCTTTAAAAATAATTTATACAGAGCAACATGAAGTGACAGTAAGGGATAAGAACGAAAGAAATCCTTGCTGCTTCCTACTTCTTGTGAAAGGTTATTTGGGGAAGAAAAATTGAATTAAAAAAAAAAAAAGCTATGCCCCAAGTTTGCATTTCAATACCTCAAAGCAAATATTTCTAACCATCAAAGCAAATATTAAATAAAAAGATAACCTGGAAAGATATCCTATTTGCCAGTAGTTGTATCTGCATCCATAAATCTGAAAAAACACAGGAAAAGAGAAAACTGAGTAATTACAGGTCACAGACCTTGTTAAAACTCAAAATCTCCAAAGGCAAATTCTATTTAACCAAACTATTTGTTAATGGTAAATTTCATAATGTAATAGTTATATTTAACAGTTGGGAAGATCTCCAGGCCCCATCCCTGGCTGAGGAGATATTGGAAACTGGTGGCTTCTATGGAACTGAGAGTTACTTTTCTTTGAGGGGTGGCCACTGGTAAGCTTCCCATGCCCAATTTGATAACCTCATAGTCATGTACATGAGTGGCTTTAATTGGATTCAGTGGGTCATAAAAAACAAAAGAACTGGAAGCAGGAATGAAGATACAACTAGGAAGGAAGAAACAATGTAGAAAAGAGGATCAGGAAGGTTGGGAGAGGGAGTGGATGCAGATATGATTAAGATGCACTGTGTACATCTAAAGAACACGTGTGGGGTTGTGGGTGGGGGTGGGAGGTTGGGTGTGGGCATGAGTATGCTTGACTTAATTTTTTTATTTCCATGCCATGGAATAGTAAGAGTTGTGTTTTTTAGGGTACTTTCAAGCCTATGGACCTTAACCGTATCATCAAACTCCTTGAAGAGAATGATAAGGTGAGTAACTTTTGAGAAGTTACTTTGCTACATCACTTAGGAGCTCATATTTCCCTGAACAGTAATAGACATTCCCTCTAAAGTAAGTCTTGTGTATCTCTTTATTGAAAACTTTTCCCACAGTGTATGTTTTATATCCAAAGAATTTAGATGTAGTATGAGGACCTGTGTGTTTTCTTAAGAGGGCAAACACATCCATGTTGGCTATAATCAGAAGGATCTGCAAGAGTAGAGAAAGTGCTAGGACCTCGGGGTTGGCATAGAACACACCAGACATCAGATTCCTAGCAGAAAGGAAATGTATTTGTCCCAGAGGGACAGAGAGTAGGGAACAGAGGAAAGAGAATATGGGAAGAGGGATATTTTGTCCTCTGGGGGACAAAAAGGAGAGGGTAGAGGCAGACAAAGGACCTCAGGCCAAGATGGTGAGTTGTATAGTGTCCTAAGTAGAAAAGGAATAAGGGGAGGTACAGTTGGAGAATGGTTGGGGTGGCTGGTTCTGATTGGCTGGGAGGAAAACAAAGATGAGAAAGTATGGACTTTTGGACACAGTCAGGGACTGTGGAGGGGTTTCTGGGAGATGGGGCTGTGTGTATCCAACGGGAAGAGAGTCAGTTTGAAGCCTAGCAGAACAGTTCAGTCTGAGGCAGTCAGAGAATCAGCCAGCGTAAGCCAGAGTCAGAAGAGCTCAGTAAAAAACAGTCAGCCTGGAGAAAGAGCTTGAGCCAGAACAATGAGTGAGTTGAACCAGAAGAATCAGAGTTCAGAAGGAGCTAGTCAGAATGGCTCAGTCAGCAGTAAGTCTTAGAGGTTGAAACGTTATTGTATGAAAGTTTAAAGGTTCTAGATTGTATGGAGGCTGAAGCCTTCCAGTTCTAGGTTTAAGACTAGATTTTATAGAGGCCGAACCATTCTAGGGCTAAGAACCAGTGATTGAATTAGCCAAAGGATAAATGGCCTTTTGGCCCAAACCAATGTCTACATCTGGCATCTGCATCTATACAGAGTTCCTCTTGATTGTTTTTGTTTTTAAGGCAGAGTGGAAAATATAGACAATGCCAGGGCTTTTCATGAACAGTTTAATTTGAAAGGGGGTAGAGGCAGGCAAGATATCTCAGTGGGTAAAGGCATTTGCTACCAAATTTCACTCTTGAGTTCAATCTCCAGAACCCACATGGTGGAAGAAGAGAATAAATACCTGAATATTGTCTACTAATGTCTTCATGCATGCCAAAGAATGCATGCATGTGTATGCACATATATATAAAATAAATACATACATGTGCGCATGCACAAATAAAATAAGTGAATGTAAGATGAAAGGGAAGAACACATATCACAGTTTGGAGTTTTGTTTTTGTTTTACTTTTGAAAATACATTACTGTGTAGAGCCTTATTAACTATATCCAAAGTCTATGAGATCCAGTGAACTTCTATACAGTCAGAACTGACATTCAGGACAGAAGCTGTGAGGCTTCATATAAAATTCTTTTAGTTTTTAGTATATTTTATGCATTTATCTATCACCAACACAAAAACTCCATTACATATTACTAGAAAAACAGTTTGCTTTATTTCCTCTTTGATAACTCATATCTATTACTGTATTCAGTTCTTCCTTATCCCCTTGCATTTAGCCTTTCTTGTTCTTTTTTCTTTATGTGAGACTGTACTTGCATATACATTTGCCTTTATTTAAGAATTACTTAGTAATGTTTACTTGTCTATACATTGAATAAATTTTTAAAAATGTTAACCAATTTGAAAACACAAAAGAACTAACAGACCATTTGTTTTAGGACGACTTAGAAGAAAAACAACTGAGGTCTGTCAAGAAGCTGATACAGTGTTATCAGAATGGACTTGTATCCTTTATGTGTGTGTGCGCATGTTCATTTCGCCCATCTGGGAACTTTAGAAAGTGTATGAGATTCCTTCCTATTGCCTCTGTAACAAGGAGCCACAAACTCAATGGCTTAAAACCATATAAGCTTATTATCTGATAGTTCTGGCGATCAGAAGTTCAGAATTCATCTCACTTGGCTAACATCAAGGTGTCAACAGGGACTAGTACTGTTGAAGATTCAGGGGGGAGATGAGGGGACTCCTTCCCTTGACTTTCCCACCTGCTGTAGGCTTCCTGCATACTATTGGCTCATGAGCTGGCACCTTCCAGTGGCTTTGCTCTCTTCTATCTTATAGCATATCATCTTCCTGTCTCTGACACACCTGTGTCCCATGTCCCCTAATAATTACAACTGAATCTATCCAAATAATCTAGTGTAATATTCCTATCTTCGTTTGCCTTTTTCTTTTCTACAACAAAACACCATAACCAAAAGCAACTTGTGGATAAATAGGTTTGTTTCAGATTATAGTTTATACTCTATCATGGAAGAAAGTCAGGTCAGAAACTTAAGGCAGGAACTTGGAGGCAGGAACTGAAGCAGAAATCATGAGGGAACACTGACTACTTACTGGCTCGCTCAGCTACCTTTCTTGTACAACTCAGGACCACATGTTTAGAGGTGGCGTCACCCACAGTGGGCTGGACTCTCTCAGATCAATCATTAATCAGGAAAATGCCACAAAGACTTGCTACAGAAGACAGTTCCTTAGTGGTCGTTCTTTCTTCCCAGATGATTCTAGTTTGGGTTGAGTTGACAAAAACTAACTGGGACAATTTCATTTTAAGTTTTTAAATGACATTTGAAAGCCTCTTTGCCATTTAAGGTAGCCTTTCCAAAGGTTCCTGAGATTAAGATATGGACATCATTGAGGAGGCCATTATTCTGTCCATTATGTTGTTATTATCTGTGGATAATGTCAATTCCTGTAGACTCAAAAGCCATTAACATAATTAAGAGGGCTAAGTGAGTCTCATTTCTACCGGTATACATAGAGAGTTTCACCTTGATTACTATCTTGCCTTCTCCTCCCTTCTCCTCCACCTCATTAGGTGATTGAGAAGATCAGATGAGATAATGCCAAGACAAGTGCTTGATCATCTGAGTACTGCGTAAGTATATTGTCCTAACTCTTATCAGAACAGGTAGAAACCAGTACTCAAACCTCAAAGCCAAAAACTCAAACCTCTGTGTGTAATAACCAATTTCATGCAGGTGGCTACTTGTTTTTTATGCTTTTGTGTATAAGTGATATTGTAAAGTATAATAAAAGTTTCACAGTTACATTAGTTTTGTTATACATGGTTTGAAATATCTACTCTTAAGCCAGGTGTGGTAACTCACACCTGTAACCCTTAGCACATAGGAGTAGAAGCTAGAGGACAGAGAATTCAAAGGCAGCCTCCATACATAGCACGCGTGAGGACAGCCTGAGCTAAATGACACCCTATCTCAAAACAACAACAAAAGCCTTTTACTCTCTGTACTCATCTGTCATATAATTCTAGAACAAAGGTTCACATAGAATTGGCCCGACTCTGCTGACAGTTTACTGATTTGGTCTAAAGGAGGTATCTATCTAATAATAACTTGTTCCAGTTCAAAACATCTTAAGCTTTCCACTGGGAGAAATGGATACACCACGTAAGTTTATCTAAATATTTTCTTGATAGTAGCCCTGTTTTATGAAGATCAGTTGGAGCTGTCTGAGAGCTAGTGTTTGTTAAGTACTACTCACTGGTAGCCAAGAAGGCCTACTAGCTAGTGATCCTCCCACCACCCACCCCTGTTTAATTTGACACCTCAGCTTCTCCGTCATTGTTTTTCCTTAGGGTCAGACAGTTGATATCAAGTAGCTCTATTTCTGAATACCTTGAATAGGCTGGCTTTAGAGGTTGTAAAACTGTATAAAGTTAAGTTAGGGAAGTATTCCTTCCCTAGGAAGTTGTTATGAGACTTTTCCTGGGACGATATGATCAAATACCTATTTACCTTAGATCACTTATAACAGGCCAAGTGAAACAACTGGTCTACCTGGTCGAGTTTAGCAAGCAGTGAGTTTGATGTGGTTTCTTGCAGACGTGTGCGTGAGCAGTTGCTTAACAGGAGTATAGATGACTCAAAGGCAGCTGCAGCTCTGAAAAGCCCACTCCAATCTTGAGTGATGACTCACAAAAGCTGCAACCCTGGAGCTTCCTGCACAGCTTGCAGGCAGCAGCCAGTGGACGGCCTTCTTTTCCCAGCAGTTGTGTACTTCTAATATAACCTTGGAGAGGGACTTTATAAATCTTGTAAGTTTCTGCTTTCTAAAACTTGTACATTTTGTTTACTTCCTGAGACTTAGGAACCCCTGTCCTTTTTCCAGAAGAGATCGCTTCAATTAGAAGGAACTTTTTACACAACACTGCACCTCTTCCTCCAGCTCTTATGTTCTTTCTGCCTCCCCTTCTTCATTTTCCCCTAAGCCTTGGAGGGAGTGATAGAGATGTTTGATTAGTTTCCTCCATCTGTGGCAGAGTATTGAGCAACTATGCCTGAGCAATAGTCAAGTTGTCTCAGAAGTTTGATGTTTTATGAGTCCTTGAAGTACAACACCCATTGCAAAAAGGAAGTTTCTCTTCTTGATTGATTGAGGCTGACACCAAAAGCAATCTATAGGAATAAACAAAAATATTTAGAAGGCAATTTAAGAAGCAGATTCTATCTATTTAACAGGACAGTAGTAGTTGCTTCCCCGCTGAGATCTATGACCTCCTCAGCCTTGGGCTTTCCACATGGCATGTTCTACAACCAAATCACAAATTATCTTCAGCAGTATGACCTTCCTTTCTAATTCCTGCATGCAACCAACAGCAGTGGCAATAGCCTCTATGGTTTGGGGCACTTTGGAGGAACTCCTTGGCCAATAACTCACAGGACAGTAGCCTACCCCATCACTGGATTTTCATTTAACAACCTTATGGCTTTGGAGAATGGCTTTTCTTTTCTGTGTAAGGTAGCTTCTTATACTCTTGCTTCTGAGTTTACTCATTTTTCAGATGCTGTTCCAAGTCTACAAGATGCTCAGAGAATAACACTGGATCTCCGAATTCCTTCCATTATCTAGTCTGAACAGGTATCAGCTGATCTCAGGAATCAGCATCTAGAGAAGTACTAAAGTAAAGCATTAGCACGTTTTGATACAACACGGAAAGATGTTCATCCCCTGTATCAGTTGTTTACTCAAAAGAGCACTGTGGGTACGGAAGCTTAAGACAGAGAGCACCACCCCATTAAGCCCTCCATGATCCATAGGCATTCTCAGTGAACAGTTTTTCTTATCCTGTGGCACTACCATGGGCCTCCAGAGCGACTTCAGCCTCAACTCACCCACAAAATACAAGAAAGGGCTAGCTCACACTGCTCTGATTTACCAAAGGTCCAGGAGGAGCATGGTTCTGTTCGGTCCTGCTTCACCTGCTGTTCAAGCTGGTTCGCTGGGTCTGCAGGCCCCAGGTTGAAACTATGACTGTAGCTGCTGATACTGCCTCTCCCTCAGCCACCCCTGAGTGTCGTTACAGGCCCAGGATAGGCAAACAGTTTTCACTCCCAGCATATTTTTTATAAGAGAGAACTGTACACAGTTTACTCTGGAGGCATAATTGCCTCCTGGAACAAGCTTAGTCTGTTGCATCTTAATTGTTTTATATCTATGGCCTCTCTGAAGTGTTCTTCAGATTTTAAAGCCTTCTAGAAGTTTACTAGCATAGAATTTGGCTTCTGTCGATGTTTCCTTAGGAACTCTAGTGGGACACAAGTTTTGCAACATTTGATATAGAGTAACCCAGATATGCTATGCCCTTTCCCTTTGCCTGCTTTCCTTCTTTCCTCTCCCATATGTTGTTTTGTTTTGCACATTACAGACCGGAGTTGCATGCCAGACTCCATATGTATGCTGATATAAGTCAGATTCACCAGAGCCTGTCCTATCTGGTAAAGATCACACTCACCATAGGGATCAGGAAAGCCACATGAATTCCCTACTAAATCAACCTTTTTAAAGCATTAGTCATTGAACACATTTCTATCTGGCCTGGTGAGACAGGCATCAGGATAGCACCTCTCTCACATGCTTCTCTCAGTTATTCCTGTCTCTCTACTGTCTTCTAGTCTCTGATATTCATGGGAACTTGAGCCAGCAGTAACCAAGTGTCCTTAAAAGCTCAGATGTCAGTCCATCAGAAACTTGCCTCAGATTATGCAGCTTTTTTCTTTCCTCAAGGAGGAATAGGTATATTACTCAGTTCTCCACATCCACAGCACTCAGGATAAACCCATCCACTCCCATGCCCTTGTCAACCAGACTGACAGGCTCTGTCATTACTCATTTATTTCCCAATTCAAGTAGTTCAGGTGCTGAGTATTACATGGCTATCATAGCTCTTTCTACTGAGCCATTATTAAGACTCCTGTCTATATAGCAAGTGATGGGTTTTTCCTTCTCTGTTAAAGGTCAGGTCTGAGTGGTATCTTCTACCATGTCTTCCATGTTCTCTTCCTCACTGTCCAGTGTTAAGGCCCCCATCTTCTCTATTAAAGGTCAGACCTATGGGGTATGTTCTGTCACTCTGCCTTGTTCCTGTCCTCGTCACTTGTTGGATTTTTCCTACAACTTCTAAGTTTCTGGACCCCAGTAAGGGCTTTCTAGTACAGCTCTAACTTTATACTCTCTTTCCTCGTTTCCTCATCATGACTTATGGCTCTCGGTTGAATCCTATCATTTTTAGTTGCTTGGTAGGAGTACTGTAGGAATCACACAACAAATCAGAGGCTAACATGAAGGGTAATAGCTGTATTCGCTTCCCATTGTAATCCCTCTTTTAAACAAGCACTTTCCTCTAAGCAGCTGAGTCTACCTCATTTGCACATCTGACTGTATATAGCAGTGGACGTGCAGAGGTCAGCACAGCTTGCTGACAGTGTTGTCCCATGTGTGCCTCTCTTGGTGGACTGCTGTGCGGTCTCTAGTCCTTGAACTGTTGTCAGAGTGTCTACATACTCATGCAGTGGATCCTACTCACAAAGGAGACACACCACTCCCACACCACAGAAAAGATGACCAATCCATTACCATGTGGAGAATCCCCATGTTGAGATTGTCCCCCATGAGGTTTGCCTTCAGACTGATGCGGGTCACACCACACACAAGGCCACATAATCCCTCTGCCCCGATTCATCCTCACTTCCATCTGTCTGTCTATCAGTCCTGTTGAGGCACCATTTGTGTTACATGACATGAACAGAACCCGTTTAACCCAGATAAGGCACTGACGGCAAACCCAGTAAACTGTTCTACCCAAGTCTAATTTAGTGAGCCATTTCCTCTATTTGGGTTACTTACAGGAGCATGGATGACTCAAGGAAAGCGGAATCACTAAAAAGCACACTCCATCGTTAATAACAATGAACACTCACAAAGCTGCCTCCTTGCAACTTGTATGCAGCTCCCGCAGTCATAAATTTCAGCTTTCCAAAGCTTAGAAGATTTTCTTCCCTTTTTTTACTTTCTGAGGCATATGAGCCTCTTCTCCCTATAGGAATGAATGTTTCGATTCAGAGGAAATTGCTATTTAAGGGACATTAACAGAGATTTGTCCCATCCCTACAGCAAAGCTAGAGGCTAGTATTCAACAGAGAGCCCAAAGTCATAATCTCCATGATCACAACCATCCTGCAAAATCAGTGAAATTTGGTTTTGTGTTTATCATGTTTTCTTTTTTTAAACAGGCAAAATAAAATATGTTCTTATCTGAAGGCCTAGAAGAGGTAAATTTTGCTTTTATGTGAGTTTTAAATGAAATAATATCACAACCAATTTAATGCTAATTAGAAGAAAATGCATCTGAGCAAAATAAAGTACTACATTAAATTAGGATTTGAGCTGTGTCTGTGTTATTGGGTGAAATAAAGCTTACAGAGACAAAAATATTGTTTCTAAAAATATAGTTATAAACTTTTCAGACCTCAAAATAATAATTAAAATAATGCCCACCATATTTAACAAGATAGGAATTTTGTAAACTTTCTGGGGGAAAAGTCTCTAAGGAATGTGTTTATAAATTAATGATAATTTTATTTCTTAACAAAAACATTAAAGCCTCTAAGAGATTTGGCACAGATATTTAAAATTCTGAATCTGTGTGCAAGAAAAATTGAAAAGCAGCCCCATTTTGTAGAACCTGCATCTGACATCATAAGATTATGTGGGTAAGTTGTTTCTCTCTAACTTTACTTTGTACTGCTATTATTATTATATTTATTATTCTTGTTGTTGTTATTGTTTATGCTTTATTTTGCATTACAAAGATTTTTAGATATATAGTGTATTGGACCAATACAGAACTAAAAAGCGAAACTTAAACAAGTTGGTGACAGGATTTGAGCAGTTACTATTTCAAATGTTGTTACAGTCTCAGATTGCTACAGAAGAGTTCAAATTGTAAGTATATATAAAATATCTTCTTATCTCTCATGTGATTGGTAAGCAAGAGATGAAATCAAAGGACTGTAGTACTTTGAGAGAATCTTTAAATAAACTTAGAGTTATTTAGTTTCAATTTGGTTTTCCTTTTCTTTGGAAAATTTCACTCTCAAAAATATATTATGCTGTACGTCATGTCATTTTGAATGAGGAAGAAAATTCTGTTTGGTATATATGGGAGGTATAAAATTAATATGCCTTATCTTCCTCTCCCCTCCCCCTCTGTCTATATATATAGTTTCCAGAGCTGGTTTAGAAAAAAAAAATATATATATATATATATATATACACACACACACACACACACATATTGGCAGCAAAGATTATATCTATATCTATCTATATATATATAATCAAGATATATATTTAAATAGCCATTTTCAGGTCTATTGACTATAGTAGAAAAAATTTCCTAAAGCTGGAAATAAGTCATTTTGGTAATTTTGTCTTCTAAACCTGTCTAGCAATTTAATGTCTTAAACGGCACTATTAGTGGGACTCTGTGTATATACTGAGATATTCCAACCCTTAGATTTAGCAACAGTAAAACAAAAAATTCTGTAGCCATTTACATTTAAGTCTTTGATATCATACAAAAATAATGAAAAATAATTTCCCAAGTGCCTGTGCCTGACTTTTTAATAGAGATTGTGTAAGCAAAGAAACAAGCGATGCTCGAGTGCTTTCAAGCGGTTGCTATGCTGTGCTGTGGACCGCCCTTAGAGTGCCAGGCTCGAGGGTCAGTCCTAGGGGACTGGGTTCACAGTGCTGCCTCCAGTGTCCTAGAGGGACTTCTCAGTCTGCAGAACGCCTCACTGTGACACATTACAGACCTTTTCAACTCTGCTCTTCCCTTTCCCTCCCTTTGAAATTATTCACATTATTAATTTTTTAACTTCAATTTTCCACCTATATTCAGCATTTCACTGGACCTGATCTTCACTTGATTGTCTTTTCAAAAAACATCTGGAGGTTGAAACATTGAAAATACATCAAACTTTTCTGCTTTGGTCTCTAGTGTGCTTTTTCACTATCAGGAGCACATTCTTACTTCGTATGTAATCCTTTGGGCTGGAACTCCTCCCCCATATTTTATCCTACAGGAGTTTCCTTTGGTAGAAAAATGGGGGAAAATGAAACAAAATGTTTACAGTTTTAGTTTTGAGATCTTTAGCTGTTTATCAGTCAACTAGATGATAAATAAGGTTATTTGTTTCAACTTTAACTTTACAAGAATAGGAATGAGTCCCCATAGAAATTATAAAACTGTTTGTGTAGCTTGTCTTGATATACTTTTAAATTTGTATTCCAAATTCCATATCTACATATGATTGTTCTTAATGCCACTTTCCAACTATGTTTTTAAAAGACATGATTGGAAGATTATATATACTTCAAACAGCACAGGAGATTCAAATAGTTTATATTTCGTTTTAAGAAGTAACATTTATCTGTCCTTTGGAATTTACAATAATGACCCAGGATTTATAAGCCTGATCTTTTGTGATTTATAAATAAGTATTTTCAGATTTCTTTGGTTATGGTAACTGTGAATTACAGTTCTAATATAATTAGCATTTTTAAAGTTGAATTCCTTGTTGTTCTCAAAAGTATCCTGTTTGTTTTCGTTTCTGTGTGTGACTAGTTCCTAAGCCGGTTACTAAGGAGAGGGCACTGTCCTTTGGAAAGAAATAGATCATTCATTCATCTGGTAACTCCTGCTTTGTATACTTGGGAAAAGCCATTAAACATTTTTAAGTTTTTTTTTTTAGCCTTCCTAACTATAATTACAGCTTTAATTCACTGAGACTTTTCCCTCAGAAAGATGATCCCTGTTTTATTTACAGTGATGTAAGAGTACTCTCTTAGCTTTTGCCTTTTGTATCCCTATCTCTTCATTCTTATGAATGTGTTTTGTTTTCTCTCTGGTTTGTTAGTTAGAAATATTTTCTGTTTGATCGTTGTCAGTTATCCACACTAAAGAATAAGATAGTCTAGGAGAGAGTATCATTTATTCTTTAGAAAATAAATCATTTCCCCTTTTATAAGTGATGTGTTAATCAAAGAATCATTAAAAATCACTCTGGCACTCTTTATTCTCATTGAAGCTTGCCATTTTTGAAAAAGAAAGTATCGGATGAAATAACTTACTCTGAAGATGCTGCTAATTCGGTTGCACTTCTAGGTAAGTTAGTATTTTCTTAGAGGGGAATATAAGATGGCAGGACCAGTGTGGGGAAAGAGTGTATATGCCTTCCCTGTTTCCTTAACAGTATCCTCCGTACCCAGGCTCTTCCCTTATTTTCTAACTGAGAATTATCACGGTGTGCCTGGTGATAATTCCAGAACTGTTCTCTTCCAAGGTGTTTCATAGTATCAAGACTCTGTGTTCTTTGTGTTGAAAGACTGCTTTAAAATTCTGTTCCCAGTTCTTTGGGAGGGTCATACGTCTTTTGATCGTGTTCACTCCTCACCCAGCTCTTCCCAACTTTGTTGTGTCCTCCTCTGCACACATCAAGACCAACTTGTGATGCCCAAACATTCTTGAACGCGTGACCTTTCCCTGGACCTCCATGCCCAACTCCCACCAAGTGTGTGTAGTCTTCCTTCAGCAATCTCAAAACTGCTTTCACATTTGTGCTCTTGCATCGAGTTGCTGAAGCCATTGAGTACTCCTTAGCTCACTGCATGCTCCAAACTTTTAAACAAAATCAAGTGTGAAAATTGCCATGAAAGAGTATGCATTTATACCTGGATTATTTTTTCATTTTTAAGAAATAAGACACATTTCTATCTGAATTAATTTTTCATTTTTTTATAGGAAGATAATTTGCTAAGAAATGAGATCATGTGAAGCACTTTGTGACAATCAGCCCCTGAGACATGATGATATGTTTTCCAAACAAACACTATGTTAAATTTGTAGTTATTAATTTTAGTCTTTATTTATAAAAATGAAATAATAGAAAAATAAATAAATGATTGATAAACTCTTAGAGCTATTTGCCTAAATTATTTTTTCCAGTACTATACATAAGAAATTTTAGAGTGTCAACTAAAGTGAATAAAAGCATTATTTTTAACATTAAATATTACCTTTAATTCTCTTATGTCTAATTTTCATCATCTTCAACTGTACCTACTCAGAATGTTCTAAATTCCAGCTCAAACAGTAGAGGAAAGTATCACAAAGACTATATTAAATACGGAGAATTAAAGGAAACCTTAAGAAGCTGGCAGGTTCAGCAGTACTGGGAGATTTCAATTCTGTCATTAGTGGAACAGTCAAATAGGAAGCCATCTTAAAGGCCGACTTGCTGATGTGTGTGTGTGTGTGTGTGTGTGTGTGTGTGTGTGTGTGTGTGTGTGTGTTTAATTGATAACATTATTTTTAATTGTCCCTGTTGGCCTTGCTGTTCTAATGTGCTGTCTCCTAGGGAACCGGCAGACATTTTAGTAATAATATATGCCCCATCATCAGATTATTCTTTGCTTAGTGACAGCCTGTCAGTAGAGTACATTACTGTGTCATCGTATGAACTCTTAACTTCTTACAAATTCTGTTGACAGATTATGTAGTGCAAATACCAATCTGTCCCCTGCCTTTTTAATCACTGGAGACATGAAGTAACTGAAGATGCACAATATGAAATATTGAATAAAATATACTCATTGCCATTGCTAAAGACTCCCAGGTTCTACCATATGTTAGTAAGTGATGGTAGGGTTTCTCCTAAAAGAATGAGTAGATAATTTCTGACTCAAGAAAGTAGTTCTGGAAATTATTAAGAAAAAAATTGATACTCTGTCCTAAAATGATAAAGCAGGAAGTGGTAAGAAATGTTCTTAATTTGTGGAAACTGTTAGGAGAAGCAGATAAGAAACTGACAGTTTCCTGTGCTTCATGTTTGGCTAGTTTAGTGCCTTTTGCCCGTTAATGTCATTTTTCACAGTGACATTCTAACTCCAAGTGAAGCTCCATGACTTAATGACTTGTAAGGAGATATTCTTGGTGTTATTAAGGGGCAATGTTCATGACAAGTTGATGCTAAAACAGGAATAAGGATTGCCTTGTGTTCAACCCCTGTGCCTGTGCCCCCTCCCTCACTGCCCAGTGCTCCATCTCTGCCCCCATGCTCTCTCACTTACTGCCCAGTGCTCCACCTCTGCCCCCATGCTCTCTCACTTACTGCCCAGTGCTCCGCCTCTGCCCCTATGCTCTCTCACCCATTGGACAGTGTTCCACCTCTGCCCCCGTGCTCTCTCACCCACTGGCCAGTGCTCCACCCCTGTCCCTGTGCTCTCTCACCCATTGGTGCTACACCTGCTGGAAGTGAACGTGAACGGTACACTAGGCCCAAATTAAAGCCCAGTCTTAAAGGGATTCTTTTATCTTTTATGCTCAGAGAACACAATCTCATCCACTTTAGTCCTACAGCTGCTTCTGCTAACTCTAGCTGTCCTGAGGCATTCAGGCGCATGCGTAATCATAGTGTCCCACAGATTCTCTTGGGGAACATTCTTGTTAGACTTAAAGGACTGAATGCATCTAGCTCAAATTACTGAATTAGCCAAAGTAATTTAGATATGACTGAAAAGAAATCCTGCTTCCTGCATCCTCACCCAGAACACTTGACCATAGAATTATTGCCTTAAAGGCAAAGACCAAATCCCTCTCTCCCATTCTTCCAGCAAACTGAGAGCAAAACTAATAATGAACTTTAAGGAAAGAATGCACTCTGAATCACAAGTTTCTGAGTCTAGTGAAGAAGAATAGTAACGTGTATCTTATCAAGCAGTAGCTATCACACAGAGTACGTAGCAGTATGCTAAACATAGTTTTCAGCTCTTGTCTCACCTGGAGTCCATCTTAATAGTATCAAATGAAGTAATTGTTATGCCTGGTTTACAGATGGAAAAACCAAGGCACTAGCCTGGCTCTAGTATCTATCTTATTAGCAGCATTCTGGTTTGTTGTTATTGTTGTTATTTGTTTGTTTTCTCTGGAAATGACAGGCTGAAGTGGTTGAGATGTCAAATATATAAAGATAGATTCAAAGTACTTGTAGACACGTACATACACATGCATATATGTTCACATATACAGTTATCCACCGTATCACTTCATTTCACCCAACAGTAGAACATCTGTAAGATGGTGGTCCTATAAAACTTATCATCAAGCCAAAAAGTTCCATCACCTGTTTATGGCATAATTCACTGCAGTACATACAACTCATTATCCACGTTTGTGGTGATGGTGGTGTATGCAACCCCTGATTGCCAGTTGTATGACAATACAACAGTACAGCTATATACAGGGCATAACTTGATAAGTGACAAGTGACTACTCCTGGATTGTGTTTTTACTGTATTTTTGTCATTTAGAGCGTACTTTATAGTTTCTGTTTTTGAATTAACAGTAGACTGCCTGCTGGCAGCGACCTCCTACATCTTACATTCACATGAATCTCAGGTGCCCTGTTCTCTCTTGTGCTTAATTTAATATCATATTTGTGTGAGTTTACAAATTGTTATTGATATAGAAATTACACCTAACAAGGAATTTCTCAGAACATGCCCTATATGTAGTGATACATGACTGTGGAACAGTGTGTGTATGCGCACACACACATGATCACACATATAATTATAAGACCCAATATCTGAGGAGATTTTAAAATAATTACTGTAATATCAGTATTATTGCTTACATTTCCAAATAAACTTATGACACGTTATTACATTGCTCTCCTTTATTCTTCTGGCAGGTGAATTAATGAAAATACCAAATTCTCAATTAAGAATACAAATTTGTAAGTGTATTGTTGACTTCTATCATGCAGAACCACTAAAGAAGCATATTTCAGGTAAAGTTTTCATTGGTCTTTCAGTGATAATTTGTGTCTTTGGGAAATTAAAAAAAAATCATCTCATATTTCACTAAACTTTGGGGATACAGTATGCGCATAGATTCAGTGCATAAAAATGAAAAAATTGTGTAGCTTTGACCTCTTCAATTATCTTTAAAAATTAAATAAGTATTTTTTTCAGTTTGGGGGTTTACAAGAAATTTTTATCTTGATGGTAAATATTTATGGCCCAGTTGATATAAGCATACCCAATTAAATTTAATTGTTACTAGTAATATTACTTAGCATTGTAAATAAAAAAAATTTAATTATAATATCAATCTACCCTAATGGATGTTAAATTAGCAATACTGGTGCTATTCTCTGTTATGTTTGGAGAGAATTCTGTGTGTTGCAGCTAGGAAATCTTAATATATACTCGTGAGTAGATTATATCAAGCATTAGCACTGTGAGGATATAATGTTATTGAAGATACATTTTTTTAATCATCATTGATTATATAACTTGCAATCAATATGGTAATGGGGGATATATAAATGACATTTTAAAGTTATATGTTTTAAATAATTGAAGTTAAGATTTTTTATGGTAGTCTAAAAAATCTTGTGTTTGTAAGCATCATGATAAAACACATTGTGGTTGTCACAACAGTTAGTTTCAAATACATGAAGGAACTCACATTGGAGAGAAACTTCTATATGTGAGCAATGTGGAAAATCCCTGAATGGTCAGGTGCCTTTGCATATGTGGAGAGATTCATAGAGGAAAGAATCCTTTCTTATTTAAGCACCATGTGAAACCTTCAGTTGCTCTTCTTACTATTGAAGACATGCGCAGATTCAAAAAGAGAAACTATTGTGTTGTAAGCAATGTGGCAAAGCCTTCGTTCAACGCAGTAGCTTTCACAAACATAAAAGAACTCAACTGGAAAGGAGCCCTGAACAAGCATGGGAAGTTTTCATTATCACATGACTGATTTTCCAGGCCCCATGAGAGTGCCAAATGCAGAGGGACTTGTGTTAGTATAACTTTCGTGGAACAACTCTAGTTATCTTGATTCAGTTCTCAGATAGAACATACTATACTGAGAAACCCTAGATGGAAGACATGTGCAAAGTCCTCACTGGAGCCATGTGTAAGAATCACTCCACATCATGTGGATGTGAGAAATGCTTCCAAGCTCTCAGTTGTCACAAAAATGTCAGTGTCCTATGAAAAATCTTAGTCAATTGATGTACCAGGAAGAGCTTAAGGCAAAATAATTGGTATAGCATCTTCTATAAAAATACCCATCCTGAAGGAAATATTCAAAAGTGAGAAATAATTTAATTTATGTGTATCAGTGGAAGAAACTTAAAGACCACCATGTGTGTATCAATGAATGAAATGTTTAATGAAGAAAGGTGATCTTGGTACCATCATTGCTGAAGAAGCTTCTGTAATGATAGATGGAAAAATCAAGCTAATGTCATACCTGGAAAGTTGTAGTTAACGTCTGAGATCTATTGACAATGGTGATCTTACAGCAACATGAAAGGCTCATGAGGACGGAGCAGTCATTTGAGAATGAAGCAGGGGCAGTTGATAAAAGCAAACTTGTGTTTAGAGTTGAAACGGTAAAGGAAACAAGAAGATGGGAAACAGCTTAACCGGTGGTAAAATCAAAGAAAGGTCATGTGGGGTTTGTTACTAGCTTTAGGATGTGGAAATGAAGTTTGTAGGCAGACAAGCTAGAAGCTTCTAAGTGGGAAACGGGAAAGCACAATCCTCGAAGTAAGCATGAGAAGTTATAAGTAAGAGCACAAGCTTAGAATTAACTCAGCAAATTAGAGACATGTCTTAAAGAAAAGAAAGCAGAGCTGGCAAAATGGCTCAGCGAGTAAAGGCATCTGCTGCCAAGGCTGGCAATTTGAGTTCAATCCTCAGACCCATGTGATAGAAGGAAAGAACCAACTCTCCCAGGTTGTCCTCTGACCTCTACAGATATGCCATGGCACACATGGATCATGGCACACACTGACAGAAACATGCGCCAAAAAAAAACAAAAAAAAGGATATAGTTAAAATAAAGATATATCTTAAAACTTTATTTAAAACGAAAACAAGACAGCGTGGCACAAGTTAAGCCAAAGGAGTTTTGAGGTGCAGGAAAGTGAGTGTAACCTTGATGTGATCAAACTGTGGAAACTGGGAGTTGTAGATAGTGACTTTGCTGAGTGTTGCTCAGTTGGTTCCAAGTGATGGGCACGGCTGGATGTCTGGGACAAGAGCTGGGAAGTTCTCAGTAGAGTGACTGGAAATATGTAGTCCTGGAGACAGGAAATAGGTCCATGAGCCTGGAGGTTACCATGTCCTTCTATAGAAATTCAAACTCAGTAGGGGACAAAAACAGGTATAAAGCACTTGGGGCATCTGTATGAAAGACTTATGCAACTAAAATCAAGAGTTGAAAAAGTATATTTCAGCCTAAGAAAACAGTAGAAAGTTAATGGGCTACACTAGAATATAAAATTCTATATGGGATATGCTATTAAAATTATGTTCATATGTTAAAAATATCAGCAAAAAATATGTCTAATGTTAACATTATCTTTAAATGATAAGACTATAATTTTATTCTCCTTTGTACTAAATTTTATATACATGTAAGTGTGCATGTGTGTGTGTATGTGTGTGTGTGTGTGTGTGTAGTGCATTGTGTATGGTTTATGTGTGTATGGTATATGCTCACATATGTGTATGGTTAGTTGGGAATGCTAGGTGTCCTGCTCTATCACTTTCTAATCCATTGAGACAGGGTCTCTTACTGAACCTAGAGTTAAGCTGGTGGCCAGTGAGCCCCAGGAATCCTACTGTCTCCACTCTATCCCCAAGCCTTGGAGTCACAGGCAGATGTGCAGCCATGTCATGCTTTCTTGTGTTTGTGTTTGTTGTTTTGTTGAGACCTAGTGTCACTATGTCTCCCTGGCACTCTGTGAGGAACAGATGAGCAGAGAACTCAGAGGTCTGTTTCCTGAGTACTGAAATAAAAGGCATGTGCCACTACGACCAGCCCGTGCTTTTTACCTTGATGTTAAAGATTCAAACTCACAAGTGCTCTTACCCAGTGAGCCATCTCCCCAGCCCTCTCTGTATTTGTAAATACTTTTTAAAACTTACACAGTGAGTATGTAGGGCATTCCCCAAGATAACCCACCCCAGGAATGGACAGGTCTTAGTCTGTGGCCCAGAGACCAAACTCAGGAACTTAAGACATCTTGGAACTATATCAAGGTTAAAGAATCTAATTGGTTTCAAAAGTCAAGATGTCAGGGAGAGAAAATAGCTTCACTTCACCGTGGATAAACTAAACAGGATTAAATAAAACATATACCTGTGCAACCAGCAAAAATGGTGGTGTGTTTCATAGGACCTATGGCAGAATGAAATTTTTGTATGTCATGCTTTTCAGCTGCCCTAAAATACCCCTGCATTCACAACCACTTATTCTGTCTCATTTACTACCGGTACGATGGAATTCCCACCCCTCGAAAGAGTTGAACCTGTGCATTGTCCCACATAGTGAAAATGTAAAGTATTTGTTACGATTTATCTTTCCAGTTACTACTTACTGATAGGTAGTTGGGTTTTTGTTTGTCTTTTGTTTTGTGTTTTTTTGTTTGCTTGTTTTGTTTGTTTTTTGTTGTTGAGAGTGTAGGATGTGTTTACAAAATCTGAGGGTCTATTTCAAGGCCAATTAAATTGTATTGAACATAACCATGTCCATTTATCTTCATATTATTTATGGCTTTCTTCTTGCTTTGATATGCTACAACATCTAGAACTAAATAGTTGAGGCACAGGTCTTAATAACCTGCAAAGATAACATACATACATTCTGGCCCTGTATAGAAAACTTTGTCCACCCCTGTACTACACAAGTTGTAAATGCCACATGTCCTTTAAGAAGTGTTTGATGTTGTATCTATTGTTAAGTGATCGTTATGAGAAATAACTGTCCCCGCTACCATGTTAGGCTACCAGCAAGTTAGCTCATCGTACAAGATCAAAATGATTGAGGTCGGAAGATTGGCAAAAGCAATGGTCCAGTCTGTGTTCCTGATTGAAAATCAGCTTGTTGAGAAACTTTGGGTTCTTAAAGTTCTGCAGCATCTCTCGACTTCTGGTGGGTATAGTATTACTGACTGTAAGCATTTCATTGTCGACTATTTTTCTTTTGCTCTAACAGACTACGCACTTAAATAGTTTGTTAAATTTAATTTCCAGAAGTTAATTGCATGTTAATGGTGAAAGCTCGAGCGGCCAGCAGAATCTGTGCTCACCTCAATGACCCAGACCCCTCAGGGCAGCTTCTATTTCGTTCATCAGAAGTACTTTGGAATTTGTTGGAAAAATCTTCAAAAGACGAAATTATTCAACAGCTTAGTAACTTGGAATGTCTGCTGTAAGTGTACGTGGATAGATAGGAATGTGTCTTGCTGATGATAGATAACTAACAACTTTGTTTGAATCTGTGTTCAATTACATTTTTGATTCATCTGACAGCTGTGTTTCACGCCACCATAGGAATAAATATCCACAGTACGAAGTAATACTTGTTGTTTTGTGAGTTTTGAGATAGATCTTGTGTAGTAAGGCTGGCCTGGAACTTGTAATATAGCTGAGTGAGGATGGTCTCCTTCCTCTTCTTCCCCATTACTGGGGTTACATACACCTGTACTACTACGCCCAGAGAAGCCACATTTGACATGTGGGGTGCTTCAGAATATCTTATCATGTAGCTAAGTTATGCTGTTACAGATAAGTAAAAATTAGGCTTTTATAACTATCCATTAGATTTCTTTCTATAATTTCAAGTTAAATTATCAATAAAATGTGATTAAGTTTTCAAGTTGCTTACTCACTTATTCAATAAATGGTTATTGTCTGCTGTGCTAGGGTCAGTCCAAGATTATAAAAAGATAAATAAAGGCTGGATGTAGCAGCAACACACCTTTAATCCCAGCACTTGGGAGGCAGAGGAAGGCAGATCTCTGTTTGTTCAAGAGTAAGCTCCAAGCCAGACAGAGCTACATAGTGAGCCCCTATTTAATAAACTAAAATAGAAGAGCTGAAGAAACAGCTCAGCAGTTACGTTCTTTAAGAGGACCCGGGTTCAATTCCCACAACCCACATGGCAGCTCGGAACCACCTATGACTCCAGTTCCAGGGGATCCAATGCCCTCTTCTGACTTCCATGGGCACCACACATGCATGTACTGCCCAGACATACCTGACAGCAGCGTGTGCATGCACACACACACACACACACACACACACACACTAAATAAATCTAAAGTAAATTTTTAAATAAAAAACTAAAAAATTTCATTGACCTCTTATATTTATAAAGTAACATGAGCAATTAAAAGAAAGTTTAATACATGTAATGAAAGATATTTTTGCAAGGTATTGCATCTTTTCCAGAATAAGATGGATGAACATGTTTTTGTTTGTAAGTTGCCCCAAAGTCTAGCTTCGGCTAGAGGTCAGGGTCCCAGGAGAGATGTGGAGTCAGAGGGGCGGATCCAGCAAGCTGTGGTTACTTCTGTTGTTACTTCTTTGGTGCTTCTGCTTTATTTTTTCCTGTGTCCCCTTCCCATATCCACCAAGTGAAAAGCTTTTCATGCAAGAAAAATCACCTCATGATTACAAATCTCATTTTCGCAAAAACATATTTCCTTAGAATCCCACAGGGAGTAGAAACATTTTTTCTTTTACTTTCCCACAATTACATCATATCCCCAAAGCAATAATTTTTATGTTACAGGTTAACAGAGTCTAGCAAGCCAGGTAAAATGAACAGCCACATTTCTGTGTCAGCGCAGCAAATTGCGGTCATGGAGATAACACAGTAGTAACAGCACATAGTTGCCGATTAGCAAACAGTAGCCCTCTTATTCTACTCACACATCTACACCGCCCAAATAGATCTAGGCAGGCCCAGTCAGTTATCTACTTTTTTTATACACTCATATAGAAGTAACATGTTGATTAATCAGAAAAGCCCTAAGTTATAAAAGGTTATTCTTCATATGGTAAAGGAGGGTCTATCTGATCCACATTCTGCTCAGCTCTGAGTTTTTGAGGTGCACTGCCAGAGCTCGTCAGTAACTTTATAATTGTAAAAACTAGGGAAATAAGTTGTGACCTCGGAAGTTCAAACCTAACAGTGGACACCGAAATTAATTTGTTATTCCTGATCGTAGGCCTGCTCTCATAGATGAAACTCATGGGCCCTGGCAACAAGGCTTCCTTTGTTCTTATTCTTTAATCCTGACCAGAACAAGTCTGTGATCAAAAATATGTTTTCTTACTATTTTATTATTTCCTAGGTTGCTAATGATTCCTAGTTCACTAGTTAAAACTTCCAAATCTGATCCTGTAACTACGAGAAAAACACCCAATTTTCCTAACTGTACATGTTATTAGTTCATTATTTGCTATTCTTTCTGGAGTTTCAGTTGAACTGTTAATTTAACTGAGCAGCATTGCCTTACCCAAGTGGCATTGCTCGAGGGAAAGTCATCACTATTATGTGTGCCAGTAACACATAACAGTGAAGGGGTTAGAGACCCCCATAGAACTTTCATACTGCAAGAGAGACAGGGAGACCGTGGTAGCAACAAGCACGATAAGGCCCAGCAGTGACAAAGGGTGTTCAGGAGACAGTCTCCCATGGCTTTGCCAAACTGGGGTAGACTCATCAGTTAGTAGTTGTGCTAACCAGTGAGCTAAACTCCTGACACTCCAGTGCTGTCTGCTGATCCCCTGCATTTATCCCAGCAGTAAGTGACCCAAAAACCCAGCTCAACTGTCCTAGTTAGCTTTAACTGTTAACGTGGCACAGTCTATAATTACTGAAAAGGGAATCTTCATTGAGGGATTGGTCAGACCAGACTTGCCCTTATGTCTGTGGGTGATTGTCTTTATTGTAACAGATATAAGATGACTTAGCCCACTGTGGGCAGCACCATTTCCCAGTGGTTTGGGACTGTACAGGAAAGCTAGCCACGCACGAGCCTGTGAGTGATCCAGCCGGCACTCAGTTTCTGCTTGAGTTCTTGCCTGTGACCTGGAAGTGTAAACTGTATGGCTGAATGAATCATTCCCTCCTCCACGTTGCTTTTGGTGGGCATTTTATCACAGCAACAGAAAATAAACTGGAACACCAGCCAATGAGGGTATAGAAGGACTCGTACAACTTAAAAAAAAAATGCAAAGAAAAACCTGATTTTCTGAGCTGCTTTATTCAGGGCTCAGCAAACATAAAGGACTTAGTTTCTCTTTATCTGTGCTGTTTCCACTGTTTTCGCTTCATCCTCAGAGAACCACACTCTGGGGAAAGCAAATGCTTAAGCAAAACATAAGGATAGTGATAATACAGAGCTAACTACAAATGGGCCCCAAGAGGCAGAAGTAATGACTGTCTACTATGGAAGGAGCCTGACCAGGAACCGAGGAGTTGGCTTCTGCTTTTTCGTGCTCATTAACCTCAGCAGTATCTCAGTGATAATTAAGAATCAGAAAAATTTTTCACAGAGAGCATCCCACACAGGAAACAAGAAGTAAAGAGCAGATTAATAAAACATAAAAACCTGAAAGAAGGTTAGTGTGATGAGACAGAAGAATTAGGCAGGCTGGTGAGAGATCAGGCTACAGTGAGAGCAGGAACCATGATGTCAGAGGCCTGCGGAGCTTTGCTAGGGAGAGAGGACTTTATCCTAAGAATAAAGAGAAGCTTTGAATGGCTTTAACATGACATGATTAAATCTTGTAGAGCAATCGCATAGACCATGGTGTATAGTCAGATTAGCGGGTCTTACCTGGTCCACAGCAGTGAATTAGAGGCAGGTCAGGAAGGATGAGAGGATGAGAAATTCTTTGGTCAAAAGTCTAACATTAAAAGTAGGATTTCATTGATAGAGACGTAAGTATCTTCATGGAAATATGTCATAGTTTGGCCTTCTCTAATAAGTATCAGAGAGTTGTAGTTTATAAACAGCAGTAGTTTCCTCTCACAGTATTAGGGGCAGGTTTCCAGTAAATGTGCTCTTCCAGGAAGCAGGTCTCTGACTTTCTGATCTCGCAGGGATGAAACGGGCAGAGAGCTTTCCAGGTTCCTGTTGAGAGCACATTGAGTCCTTTCCGATGGCTCTGCCTTCGTGGTATAAACCCCCCCACCCACCCCCCAGACCTACCTTCCAAATACACTTCATACAAGGCAGGATCGCAACAAACGACTTTTAAAGACGTACAAACGTTTTGCCTATAACTATCACTTTTTAATGTTTTATTTTTTAGGGCTTTGAAGGAAGTATTTAAAAATCTGTTTGTGAGGGGCCATAGTCATTATGACCGTCAGCTTAGAAACGATATATTAGTTATCACCACAATTATAGCTCAGAACCCTGGAGCACCAATGATTGTAAGTATGCATCGGACTGCATTAATGTCAATGGTGGAAGTAGTGGGAGATATTCTAAGTTATGTTTCAGTGTTTCTGCGTCTTATTGAAGTGCTAAGTTGTGTTTAACATCACGACAGTCACCACTGCATGTCCATTCTACCATCCTGATGCATCCCTGTGTGAGCCTGGCGCGTTCTTCTTATTCCACCACACACGGATTGATTATTTCTGGTGTTTGTCTTTTTCTCCTGTCCGCCTAGCTTCTAAACATATCTCTAATTCACTTTAATTCTTGAAATTTATGTTCATTGAATATAGAATTCTAGTTTGAAAAACAATCTCTATTACCACTTGAAAGGTAATGTTCCACTGTCTTCTGCTCTCTGCCGTTCCTGGTAAGTACTTGTTATTTCAAATTCTTGTTTCTTGATGTGAAAAGTGTCCTTTAAATTCTGTTTTCAAGATTTTTTTTTCCCTTCTATCACTGGTGTTCAGCAGTCTTACGACAGTGTGCCAAGACATGATCACATTCGTATTTATCCTTTTTGGGGAGTGTTGCGGAGTTTCCTACATACGTAAATTTTTTTCACCAGGTTTGAACAGTGTGGCCATTATTTTCATCAGTAGTTTTTTATTTATTCTCTCCCCCATCTTGTTCTAATATTACAATTAGTTGTACATTCGATTATTTTTTACCTTGTCCCTTGAGGTTGTCAGGTCACTGTTTCCAATAATTTTCTCTCTAGTCTTCAGACTAGATGATTGTATTGGTCTGTATTTCTATATAGTTAAGTTAACTGGTGTTCCCTGTCACATCCGTGGTACTGCTCATCCTTTCTAGTATCTTTTTGTTTCAGATATTAGAATTTCCTTTTGTCTTTTTTTTGGTTCTGGATATAAAACCCGGGGCTTTCTGTATAGTAGCCAGGGCTCTGCTCCTGAGATGCTCGCCTGGTCTCCCCTGATTCCTTTTTACAGTTTCTGCTTTTATGCAGAGTTCCTGTATTCCCATTCATAATAAGTATCTTTACTAAAGCTTCTGGCATAGGCCTCTGAAGAAAACCTTTTCAGTTTTATTAGAACTTGTCTACATGTAATCTTATGGTGGCTCACAGTTCAAATCCCAGTTTGGCTTTTCTAGCCTTAGTTATGGTGTCATGGCCTTAGCTGTGGTTAGAATTCTCTGTCTTTGGACAGTGGAGGCAGCAGTCAGAGACTGGGGAGGTGTTTGTATGTATATTTGAGTTTCCCTTATGGCTTTCTCCTTTGTGGGACTGTACCTTTTATCCTAGTGCCTGCGGTTGCCTTAGTCCTCTGATTCATTGGCCCACTTAGACAACAGGTTTGAGTTTAGCATCTCCACAGGTGGAGAATAGGGATGGCTGTCAGGCTTATAGCCATTTTTAAGAGGAACTAGTATAAGAATTTACACAGTGAATTCTTCTTTAGTCTTTATTGAAGTTCCAACTTTCTTCCAATTTTTCCTTTCTGTTGGCCACAAGATCACTGCTCTTTATAGATTTTTCAAAGATTTGCTTCTATCATCATTACTACCCAGCCATATCAGAAGCTAACCCTCCCGGTATTTAAAAATATTTATTTTACTATTTTAAATTATGCATATGTGTGTCTGTCTGAGTGTGGATTTGTCCTGTGAGTGTAGGTGCCCATAGAAGTAGGACAGAGTATAGAACACCCAAATGGAGTTACAGGTGGTTGTGAGCCACCCATGGGTTCTGGGAACTAAATTTAGGTTGTTTAGAGCAATACACAATCTTAGCCTCTTCAGCCATTTCTCCAGCCCCTTCCGTGTACTTTACAGTGAACAATCATTGAATGATTGAAATCTTAGAATAGAGAGATTTTGCGACAACAATCACACATCAGCCATATTACTTTCTATGCTGGGCTTTAAAGGACTAGCTATAAATGTCCCAGTACCTATTAGTGTACATCAAGTGATCCAACATAAGAAAGCCCTGGAATTCATACTGTGCAAATGTATAAACAGTCTGATGTAGCACTTAATTAAGTCTACCGTATGCAGGTAGATCCTTATGTTTGTCTGACAGACCATCACCAGTGAGTTCTCAGTTCTGTCCCTGTAAACATTCAGATGATTCCACGAACAGAAAGCAATAACATTCTTTTTAAAGAAGCCGTGTGAATCCTGAAGAGGTAGAAAATCACGCCACCAATACAAAAGCCCAGTGTTGTATGCCCCATAAACTTAGTGAACAAAGTTCTGTAAGAAGGTTTCTGTCACAAATGAGTTCCCTGCACTGAGGTGTTTGCAGCCCTCATCATTCTTCAGAGCTTTTCCTGCTAAGGAGCACTGTTTTGTTTTCTCCTGGCTGTCCTTTGGTGTAATGAGAGTGACTGGATAAACGTACTATTGAAAAGGAATGGTTATTGAAAAGAACTGGACTTTCCTCCCTGTGGTATCATTTAAAGCTATAGAAAGTGAATCACAGATTAAGCCTAGGTAAGCTTAATATGTGCTAGCCTCTCACGTTCAAATATCACATCAGATATTCATAGACCAATATAAAATACTTCTTAGAAGCTTCAGGAGCAAATTTAAATTAAGTAAATTAGAGCTTCCTAGCCATGTGGTGTTGCTTTTCTTCCTTTTATTCGTTATTATTAGCATAATAAATTCAAATGAATCACAACAGGGAAATCATATAGCAGTAGTTGAATAGTAGGCAAATGTGGCACCTGCAGCTTAATATCTCATTCTAATTATTCGCCTTTTTTGCTTTTTTTGTGTGTTCGTAATAGGAATGTGGCTTTACCAGGGATTTGATACTATTTGCAACTTTTAATGAAGGTAAAAATTGTACCACCTTAAGCATTTTCGTAAGGGTCTTGATGAGTCCTGTGTATAATTTTAGCTTTCATTCACTCTCCTCTTTTTTCCTCTCACAGTTAAAAGTCAGAATCCTTTGGTAAAAGGTCTTAAGCTTTCTAATTCCTATGAAGATTTCGAGTTGAAGAAATTGCTATTCAATATACTTGTGATCTTATGTAAAGATTTAACTACTGTACAGGTAAAAGAGTAATCAAAACAGAAAATTTAATGAAAGTGTCTCATTTCATAGCATAGTTTTTTTAAAGTCATGATTGCAAATCTTTCATTAACCAACCCATATCTACCCCACAGAAAGTAAGAAACGTTTCAGCTTGAATTGTAGCCCTTTAAAAGTCCTTTGCAAACAATAAACACTAAGGGCCTAACATTGAACCACACACACACACACACACATACACACACACACACACACACAAAGGAGAAGCTAAGAGATGATCAACATTCAGATCTCCTAAATAAAAGAACATAAAAATAATTGGCACAGCACAGACCATCCTGTCTACTTTTTTAGATGCAGGGCTGAATGCAGGACTGGATACAGGGCCGTGCTCATGTGAAGTAAGCACTCTACACTAAATCATAGACACGGTCCCCACATGCAGCTATTGGTTTCCTCTGACTATCAAGCTAAGGGATGGTTTAATGTTGAAGGTAATTGCTGACCCCCGGAATACCAGTCTCACACCCTTGTGAGCCCATGTTTTCTCCACACAAACCCAGCATCTTTCATTTTTATTCACATATTTATCTTACCGTGTTCTTTATTTGACATATGTGATGTTATTTGAGGAACACTGGAATCCAGTTCCGTTTCTGGCTTGTCACTTTCTGTGTGGCCTTAGTAAAGTCACCTTCCCTCTTTGGGACTAGGAAAACTCAAACCACCTTTGTGCACAAGGCTCTTGAGAGTTGGAGGTGAAACCTTTGTGTATTATAAAGCATTAGAAAAATATAGTTCTGCTTTTTAGTTTAGTTCCTCCTTGCATTAAATAAAATTGCCTTCTAGCCTGAAATTCTTTGCTGCTCTTTTTATGAAAAGAAGTATTCTATCAAGATAATAATATAAAAGTGGGATGGTCTTTAGTCAGGTTGAATCCCTGTAGGGTCATGTTCCGAGTGTTCTTTTGAGTGGATTAGTTAGTTTCTCTAAATCCTAGGCAGTTCAGTTTCAGCTCAGTGATAACACTGCCCCATGGGATTATTATAAGACTTTATTGTTGTTATTGTTGTTAGATTATTATGAGAATTTAAATGGGCGTGGCATTTTCTTGACAATGTTAATATATATGACAAAATCAGAGAAATATAAATTGCATTTAAGCAAGTTCTATCATTTGTATCAAAATATATAATGTGTAACAGCTTATATATTTGTTCTGAAGTGCTTAACAAAGAAATCCTTCCATTAAATATGCTGAATTTATACAGCAGAGAATTATCTAAGTCTTATAAGTATACAATCAATAAATGGATTTTAAAAGTCATTATCATATATACTAAATACAATGGATTTTATCCTTCATTTTGTCAAACAGTTTACACTGGTCGAGTATTTTATAGACAACAGAGTCAAATAGCACAAAGGTTATTGTAAGCCTTTAAAAATACATGGTGAACAACAGTGGAGTTAATTTTTGACGTTGGATATCTTTAGCCCAACAATAATAGTAATAATATGTACACTGCTAAAACTCACAGAGTATTTCAAATGTTGTCCACTGAATTTTTATATTAATACTAGAGCTAATATTCTTGTTTTTACATATTCAAGTCCAAATCTTGCTCCTTTTCAATGTACACCATGAAATAACGCACTAGTGAATTCGGAGAGAAGTTTAAAAAACAAACAAACCTCATAATTGTTAGGGAAAACTCATTATAGAATGATGCTAAGTTAGGAGAAAGGCAGCATAATACAGGACAGTGTTTCACATGCTTGTAAACTGAAGTATGCATCAGTTAGTGTCAGCTGTGTTAAGCACTGGTCATTTTATAATCATTAATCTTCTAACTTTTATTGAAATGCTAGATTCCATAACATTACAAAATCTTAAGATGTGTAATTAAATTAAATATGTCTTGTGACCTGCCCGACAGTCCGTGATATAATGTATAAATTCTATCGTTCACACTTAAGAAACAATTGGCTTGTATTGCCCTGTTATTGCATTTATGTTCCTTCGAGGTGCGGAGGTGCAGCTTAGTGGTAGGCTGCTTGCTCAGCATGCACAAGGCCCTGGTTCTCACCCCTAGCGCTGGAAACAGAAGGAAAATGAAGACCAAGGAAAGAAATGCTACCCATTTATTTGCCTCCAATTTCCTATCTCTGTCGTTTCATTATACGGAGAAACAAGCTCCACTGAACAGTAGTTAATGTGCATTTTCTGTTACTGTCAGCTAAAGGACTCACACACTAGAAAAGGGGATCGTTGCTTTTACTGTTGCCAAGCTGTTGCTGAACGTGGCGGTGGTGTATTATCTTTTTCATTTCCGTGTTTTTGGGTAATGTCACAGGTAGAAAGGAAATATTCTGAAATTATCACTAACATATCGAATTTGAAGTATTAACACTTACTTCAGCTAGAGTAAATGAAGCTATTTTAATTAGGCTCCTAACAAAGTACATTTTGCCCTTTCTTACAGCTATTACTCGATGGCAAAGTTATCTTGGCTTTGTTTACCTATGTCAAAAAGCCTGAGAGACTGAAAATTATTGAGTGGTCTGCAGCACAGTATGAAGAGCTGCAGCTGCACGCGATTGCCACCTTGTCCTCGGTGGCGCCTCTGCTGATAGAGGAGTACATGTCATGCCACGGCAACGCTCGGGTCCTCGGGTTTCTAGATTGGTGTGTGCACGAGGGTGAGTGCCCTGCAGGGCCCTGTCCAGACGCTCATCTGCATTTCAACTGAACTCTCGGTGTTTGCGCAGAGAAGCAGTATTACA